>OY728139.1:983972994-985172994 GCA_963277665.1 Viscum album | reverse complement strand
ATCATAAAAGGAATATGTAAATACACATAAATTAAACTGCATTACACAAAGAATACAATTATGGGAAGTACATAAACCACACAAAAGGTAATAGTTGAAATATGTCATGAATCTCATGGGAATAAGGAGTGAGATGAAAACCCCTTACCTCGTGTCCATCTTCACCCGTTCCTTCTTTAATGTCCTAAATAATAAACTAAAGTTAATTTCTACTTTCTTAAGAACCTTTTTAAAGTTTATTATTCCTTTTATATCAATTATTACCATGTTATAAACATTATGTAAACATTTAAGTTAACAATCATTATTTTGTCTTTATTTGGTACTTGAGTCAAAATGGACTTTTTATAATTACACGTTGTCCATGTGGTCAATAGTTAATCATATCCAGAATTATATTCATGATTTAGATATGATATATATGATATATATCTAGTATATACATGTATTTATAATAGTACATAACATTTAGTGGTATGAAATGAAATGCACCGTTCATGGAGAATGTAAGCCGTACGTACGCATGAACGCTACTTTAATTTCTATTTCTTACATTAAATGAATTAAAAGAAAATGATACATAGGTATATTATAATTCCATTATAATATCATATATAATATAATTAACTCTAACCTTGATACATCACACATAGGGGATTAACGAATCACATCACTTTGATGGGGCGGTAGGCCGCATTTCCTCTAATGAGATTATCGTATTTACCCACTATGGAAACCATAAAGTCTTGATATAATTAGGATGTCAATAAGAATAAGGAAATTATAAACATAATATTTATTATATATAAATACAATTCCATCATAATGGCCACCATGAGAGGCGGTAATATGTAATTGGACAATCATTGTTTCGTGAGGCGTTAGTTTGCCATCCACAGAAACATTATGTTCTTCATCCATTAGATGGAGGTGTGTGTAAGTTTAGTTAGAATCATTATTATAACAACATCCTAGTATATTGAATATACTGGTTTTGTTACAAAAGAAAGTAAATAAAAAGAGTTTAGGGGTTGGAGAAGCAAAATAAAAGAAAACAACTTAAGAGAAACCACTACCTTTAATTTGGGTAACTTCCTTTGGTTTGAACCAAAGGACTTCTTGAAGTGTCTTATGCCTAAGGTAAGGATTCTAGGGGAAGGAGAGGGATGTAGGGAGATTATTTGGGAAGTGTTTGGACGAGCCATGTTGCTTGAGAGGTGTGAGGAATTGGTTAGAAGTGGTCTCCTTTTATAAGGGAGAGGAGGGGCTCTTAAGGAAAGAGTGAAAGTATTACTTTATAATATAATGATATTCGGTTTTTAATGGACCAAAAATCATTACTGTCGAAGCTAATATGACTAATATTTGAAATAAAATCAACCAATAGGAATTAGAAAGGTTTTATATAATATTTTAATCATTATAATTTTATTTATTTAAATGATTTATTAATGAGGTAAACATTGCATCATTAATGTGGCATTAAAATTTTAAATTATTTGATGTCTAAAAATTCTAAAAAAATACTATAATTTAGGAAATATTTTTATCTTTCTAATGAATATTTATAATAAAAAATCCAACATATATAACCCTATGTGAAAATTGTTCTTCTAAAAGATATAAGCTTTTGTCAATTTTGTATTTATTTTTACTTTATTAATATAAAGTGTCCCTACCAATTACAAGTGGCTCCATGGGGTCCCAAAATCAACCCAAGTATGCCCATGGTCAGGTATGTGTCCTCCAATAAGGTTATGACACGTTTTAGGGTAATTTATTATTATAATATTATTATTTTGTTACACTTATTTACAGGATTTACCCTTTAACTATGGTAAATAAAATATTTACTGAAGTAATTATTCAAAATGTGTAAAAATAAAAGTTACCTATTTACATAATTTGGACACCATGATTCCAAATATGGAATCCATTTTTCTGAATTCAAAACACAGAAGTGGCAGAAATTAATTTAAAATTAATTCCCGCTGTCAAAACAAAAAGCGTGTTTTTAAGATATAATAACTATCAAAAGATTGACACATGTCTATGTCAGATTTAAATGTGAAATTATGTTCAATGACCAACATTGTATTAAATGGTAAAAATATATTCGAAATATACTTCAAAATCACTAAAATTCATAATTTATCAATCTTAATTATTTTGATTTAAAAGGATGTTTTTAATTAAAATGTAGTAATTTTCACTATTCATCAAAATATAAAAGTTATCCAAAAAATACCAAAAATTCACTCTAGGTTAATTTCAATATTACGAATTCAAAAATGAAGTTCATTTTGATAAATAACATTTATAAAATTTCAAAAAGTAGTTATTACTATTCATAACGGCTAATTTAATTAGTTGTGGTGTGTTAGAACTCAAGATTGCGTACAACACACGCTATTGCATTATTCTAAGGGAAACGTACCGTGGAAGCTTAGGGTGTTATATTGTCATGTTTTGATGTCCCTATTAATTTATTTAGTCAAATTTAACATATAAAAGATTAAAATATTGGATTTAAAAAAAGGGGTCACTATTAAAAGTCGGTAAAAGTGCATTTTTTTAAAAATATATCTTTTGTCTAAAAAAATGAATTTGTTCTTACATTATGTCTTAGAAACTTATAATATAGATTCAAAAATTATAAGGATTATATGAAGTTCAAAATTCAGTTAATACTATTCATAACCTCTTTTGAACGGCTTGTTTGGAAAGTCATGGTGCGCTTGAATTTGGTGTTGTGTGTAGTGAGAGTCATTGATTTATTTTGAATAAGTAACACACTAGGAAATCATGGGGTGTTACATTCTTCCCTCCTTCAATAAATTGCGTCCTTGCAATTTGATATTGTTCTTCGAAAATAAATGTTGAAATTAGAAAATTTCTTTGTGGGAAAACCCACATTGGAAATTGGGTTAATAAAATTTAGTCTTAATAAGAGGAAAAGAAAAATGAAAGTCTCGCCACCAAATCATGATCTCGATTAGAAGAACATTGGTGGCAATTAGAGACAATAATTGGAGGGAAAACATAAATATTTATTGGTAGTGATTGAGGTCATCAATCACAAACAAGTGTAAAATTGAGGGACTTAAATCAATCTATGATGATTTAAAATACCATCGGTTCAACAAAACATATGGTATTAGGATAGCACATTTTTTTTGTCTTAAGATCCCTTCACTAAGGTATAAGAATTAATTTCATTATTGTATAAGAGGAGAAGAAAAATACATAGTTGACAAGTAGAGTCCTGTCCTTTAACTAAGTTCTACCACAAACACATCTTTTACTCTAAAAGATAATAGAACATAAAAATAATATTCAATTTATCCTATTCATATAGGGTTCAAGAAAAATGAATTTATAATTCATCTAGAAGAAAGATAAAAATACTACATTATTCAATCCAGGACATAACCTGGGTCGGTGGTAGGTGATACACCCTTGTCGCCCTTCGGTTGTGGGTTCAAGTCTCGCGGCCTTGATGGATGCGACGGGTTGCCGCCTGACCTTCAGGTTGTCCTTTTTAAAATAATCTCAAACTAGAATTATCCACAATACTTCTGTCCAAACTCACAGTCCAAAATTTTTAAGGAAGGTAAACACAATGAAGATCATTTTTCCTACGTAATAACATGTGAACACCTTCATCATTTATTCTTTTAAAATACTGCTCATCCTGCATTACCACAAAACCTTATTAATTACATTCATGCTCCTTTACTCCTTATAGAATACTGGATATACATCTTCTATCCAAAAATGTTGTGAAATTTTACAATGATGGGAATAGAAATCATTAATCAGTTTCAAGGTAGTCAAGAATATCCAAAATAATTTTTAAATCAACCATCTCTTATTCCAAAATCACTACCTCATTATCAGAACCATATTATGTTTTATTTTTCTCTCTACCATATATCTTCCAAAAATTTATCCTGGTATTGAGCCACTTTTCTTGGTTCCACACGATCTCAAAATAGTACTGCAGTACAATCCTTATATAATCCATAATTATATTAACCAGTACATTATTGATGCAACACTCAAATGACATAATCCTTTAATAAAACCATAAGAACTCTAATAATTCCTCCACATATGTGGTAGTATCATAACTTTATTATTATCTAATAGCATCATTTGGGGTATACTCGAATGATTTGGATATTGGTTCGCGTAGTGTCCCAACTCCTTGCAGATGAAGCATTGTTCATTTGAAACCTTTTTCTTGCCCTTGCAGTCACATACTTTGTGTCCTTTTTATCCACACTTATAACAAACTCTCATTCCCTTCAAGCATTTACCAAGGTGATTCATTCCACAATTATCACATATGGGAAAATCCTTCTTACCCTTCTTCCATTTATCCATCTTTCTCTCTTCCATCCTTTTCATCTCTTTCCTCCCTTCAAATCCATAGGACTCAGAGAATTCTTTACTTATCTTCATAACACATGACATTATTTCTTCATATGATGAGAGTACGTGGGAGACTATTTCCCTTCTTAATTCTTGCTAAATACCACGAAATATATGATCCTTCTTACTCGTTGGATCATAGGTATTGCTGGAGTTCTCATTCTTTCTACTGGGCTCCATTTCTATACAATGGCATACACTATGTCAATTTATGAATCACAATTCATAATTCCAAACATGTAAAATACCTAATGTAAATTGGACAGTTTATGGATATAATCCATAAGCATAAAAAATTGTTTTCTTTGAGTAAGTATATACTCATGATCCCTTCATAATGGTTTGTAAATAAAATGAGAATTATCCTAAGCATATCCCCCAGGAGTGTCGTAACCAAGAGTGCAGCAAGGCCCATTGTCGTGCACCATTTCCCATTCGAGTCTAGCTCAAAGCGGTGTTTTAAGGTTTTACACCTAGGTACATCTTTGCCAGAGCCGCCTCTACCTGCTCGTATCCAGACAGGGATGTATTTCTCGGAAAACTCACAAATCTCTACAATACGAAAATTCTAGGAAGTTCTTCTATATTAATCCTCAAAGACTATCTTAGGGCTATGTGCTCTAATCAGAGTTTATCTAAATCTAGTTTCCAAGGTTATTTCTAAACCTGCCTCTGATACCAACTGTAATGCCCCGACCCCAGTTACCCAGAGTTGGTGCATTATTTTATTAAATATGCATGATTACAAGGAATCAAGTAACGAAGGACCGATCAGTTTAGCAGTTTTGTAAAATAGATTACATACATGAACTTTACATTAAAATTTAAATCATATAATACAACATAGATAGTCCTTTGAGAACGCCATTATTCCCTTGGCTTAACCCTATATATGAATCACAATACACATCTTGGGATCCTTGGAAAAATAAATCATTGAAAGGGGTGAGCTCAGATGTTCAGTAATGATAATAGTACAGTGGAAACTTTCATAAAAAAATATAAACATTTAAGGCAATGTATAACTAAAACAAAAGCCTTTTAAACTTGAATTTCAAAATAATATGGAAAAGATTAAATGAAATGATGCAATTTACTTACTCACATGGATATTCTACTAGTGGAATAATCACATGCAATATCAATAACCACTTTTATAATGACGGAATGCGTAATACCAGACTATCTTAACCACGTAGCCAAGGCCTCGTTCCAAGACTACAAATAAGATTTTGTCAAGGCCTCCTGCCAAGACACTATTTTTTCTCATGAGACCTACCGATGCATCGAAAGGCTATAGCAGGCTCCACCCGTCACTTATTAAGTCCAATGCATTCCTCATATGAATAGGTTTAGACATAACATAAATATTCATATTTAAACTAGCATACAAAATGTCAATAATTTCTCCATAAAACATGAATTGTATACAAATAACACATCCACATTCAAATATACCACAAAACCTTCAATGTATGTTTTTTATCATAAATCAACTTTAATTAATCTTAAAAACCATCAAAGGATGTTGACATAGATGAAATCAAAACTATTTGAGAGAAATATCTTTTTTTTGTAAAATCATTTAAAATTCGCACATTTATAAAGGAAGTAATTTAATATAGATTTTTTAATCAAAGTGTCCCATACAACTTTGAAACTTTTGAAAAGAATTATCATTTCAAAACATTCATGTCCATATAAATAAAACCTTAAAATCATTTTGAAAACATGGACATTAATTAAAAATATTTATAAAGATAAATATTTAAAACATTTTAAATTCTAATCTTGATAAAGAGTACCTTTCAAAATCCTTAAAATCTTCATTTTAAAATCATTTTTATGAAAAATGGACATGGATGATAAAAATTTCCCAGTAAATACTTACACTTAGACAATCTCATATAATAATGAGATTGAGGAATTAACCCTTACCAATTTGGTAACTTACAAAACATAAAACCCATGAAAGAGGTATCATAAAAGGAATATGTAAATACACATAAATTAAATTTCATTACACAAAGAATACAATTATGGGAAGTACATAAACCACACAATAGGTAATAGTGGCAATATGGCATGAATCTCACAGGAATAAGGAGTGAGATGAAAACCCCTTACCTTGTGTCCAACTTGACCCGTTCCTTTTTTAATATCCTGAATAATAAACTAAATTTAATTTCTACTTGCTTAAGAAACATTTTCAAGTTTATTATTCCTTTTATATCAATTATTACCATGTTATAAACATTATGTAAACATTTAAGTTAACAACGTTTATTTTTTCTATATTTGGTACTTGAGTCAAAATGGACTTTTTATAATTACATGTTGTCCATGTGGTCAATAGTTCATCATATCCAAAATGATATTCATAATTTAGATATCATATATATCATATATATATATATTATATATATGCATTTATAATAGCACATAACATTTAGAGGTACGAAATGAAATGCACCGTTCATGGAGACGGTAAGTCATACGTACACATGAACGCTACTTTCATTTCTATTTCTTACATTAATGGAATTAAAACAAAATGATACATAGGTATATTATAATTCCAGTATAATATAATATATAATATAATTAACTCTATCCTTTATACATCCCACATAGGGGATTAACGAATCACATCACTTTGAGGGGGCGGTAGTCGGCACTTACTCTAATGAGATTAGTGTATTTACCCACTATAAAAACCATAAAGGCTTGATATAATTGGGATGTACAGAAGCATAAGGAAATACTAAACATAATATATATCATATATAAATACAGGGCCATCATAATGGCCACCATGTGTGGTGGTAATACATAATTGAACAATCATCGTTTCGTGAGGCGTTAGTTTTCCATCCACAGAAACATTACTTTCTTCATCCATTAGATGGAGGTGTGTGTAAGTGTAGTTCGAATACTTCTTATAACAACATCCTATTATATTGATTATACTGGTGTTTTAACAAAAGAAAGGAAATAAAAAGAGTTTATGGGTTGGAGAAACAAAATAAAAGAAAACAATTTAAGAGAAACCATTACCTTTAATTTGGGTAACTTCCATTGGTTTGAACCAAAGGACTTCTTGTAGTGTCTTCTGCCTAATATAAGGCTTCTATAGGAAGGATACAGTAGTAGGGAGCTTAGTTTGGCAGATTATGGACGAGCCAAGTGGCTTGTGAGGTGTGAAGAATTGGATAGAAGTGGTCTCCTTTTATAAGGGAGAGGAGGGGCTCTTAAGGAAAGAGTGAAAGTATTACTTTATAATATAATGATATTCGGTTTATAATGGTCCAAAATTCATTGAGGTTGAAAATAAGATGACACATATTTGAAATAAAATCAACCAATAGGAATTGGATAGGTTTTAGATAATATTTTAATCATTATAATCTTATTTATTTAAATGATTTATTAATGAGGTAAACATTGCATCATTAATGTTTCATTAATAATTTAAATTATTTGATGTCTAAAAATTATGAAAAAATACTATAATGTAGGAAAGATTTTTATATTTCTAATGAATATTTATAATCAGAAATCCAACATATATAACCCTTTGTGAAAATTGTTCTTCTAAAATATATAAGCTTTTGTCAATTTTGTATTTATTTTAACTTTATTCATATAAAGTGTCCCTACCAATTACAAGTGGCTCCATGGGATCCTAAAATCGACCCAAGGATGCCCATGGTCGGGTATGTGTCCACCAATAAGGTTATGACACGTTTTAGTGTAATTTATTATTATTATAATATTTTTTTGTTACCCTTATTTACCAGATTTACCCTTTAACTATGGTAAATAAAATATTTACTGAAGTAATTATTCAAAATGTGTAAAAATAAAAGTTACCTATTTACATAATTTTGACATCCTAATTTCAAATATGTAATCCATTTTTTCAAATTCAAAACACAGAAGTAGCAGAAATTAATTTAAAATTAATTCCCGCTGTCAAAACAAAAAGCGTGTTTTTAAGATATAATAACTATCAAAAGATTGACACATGTTATATGTCAGATTTAAATGTGAAATTATTTTCAATGACAAAAATTTTATTAAATGGTAAAAATATATTCTAAATATTCTTCAAAATCACTAAAATTCATCATTTATCACTCTTAATTATTTTGATTAAAGAGGTTGTTTTTAATTAAAATTTAGTAATTTTCACTATTCATCAAAATATAAAAGTTACCCGAAAAATACCAAAAATTCAATCTAGGCTAATTTTGATATTATGAATTCAAAAATGAAGTTAATTTTGATAAATAACATTTATAAAATTTCAAAAAGTAGGTATTAATATTCATAACGGCTAGTTTAATTAGTTGTGGTGTGTTAGAACTCAAGATTGCGTACAACACACGCTATTGCATTATTCTAAGGGAAACATACCATGGAAGCTTGGGGTGTTATATTGTAAAGTGATGATGTCCCTATTAATTTATTTAGTCAAATTGAACATATAAAAGATTAAAATATTTGATTTAAAAAAAGGGGTCACTATTAAAAGTCAGTAAAAGTGCATTTTTTAAAAAATGCTTCTTTTCTCTAAAAAAATGAATTTGTTCTTACATTATGTCTTAGAAACTCATAATATAAATTAAAAAATTATAAGGATTATATAAAGTTCAAAATTCAGTTAATACTATTCATAACCTCTTTTGAACGACTTGTTTGGTAAGTCGTGGTGCCCTTGAATTCGGTGTTGCTTGTAGTGAAAGTCATTGATTTATTTTGAAGAAGTAACACACTATGAAATCATTGGGTGTTACATTGACGAAGAAGGTGAAAACCTTTGTGTGGTCAGATAGATGTCACAAAGCTTTCAGGAGCTGAGACAGAGGTTGACTAGCGCACCTATCTTGAGGCTACTGGAGGAGGGAGTTGGGTACGTTGTCTACTACAACGCATCAGGTACCAGACTCAGGTGTGTCCTGATGCAGGAGCAGGCAGTGATCGCTTATGGATCATTATAGTTGAGGCCGCATGAGCAGAATTATGCTACCCATGACCTAGAGTTAGCAGTAGTAGTCTTCCCTCTTAAGACGTGGCAACACTATCTGATGGGCGAGTGCTTAACAGTCTTTTATGACCACCAGAGTCTCAGGTACATCTTCTCGTAGAAGGTCATGAACCTGAAACAGCGGTGATGGCTCGAGTTCCACTAGGATTATGACATTGAGATAGTCTATACTCCTCAGAAAGGGAACGTAGTAGCCGATGCACTCAGCCGGAGGACAGGAATCCAGCTACATGGAGAGGTGACAGAGAAGCTAGCCGCTTTGCGAATATCCTTCCAGGATAGAGACGGGGTATCCTTCATTCAGTCACTCATAGTCACTCCTCCACTACTTCAGTGGGTCAGAGAGGCACAGCATGGAGACGTTGACTTTTAGACGCGGCGTGCACAGATTTCCACTGGACAGGCACCAGATGGATTTTCTGTAGGTTGAGAGGACATCATCCTTTTTAGAGGACGTACCATGGCACCAGCTGCACTACAGGAGGAGGTGATGAGAGAGTTTCACACTTCACCTTTGGCGGTACATCCAGGGGTAGCGAATATGTACCAGGATCATAGAGAACAGCACTGGTGGCCATGTATGAAGAAGGTTGTGGCAGAGTTTTCTTCTCGATGCCTCACCTGTCAGCAGGTGAAGGCGGAGCACCAGGTACCAACAAGCATGGTACAGCCCTTGGAGGACCCGAAGTGGAAGTAGGACGGGATATCTATGGATTTCATGACTGGACATCCACGTACTTCCAGAGGACACGACTCTATTTGGGTGATTGTCAACCGACTCACCAAGTCGGCTCACTTCTTACCCATCAGAGAGAGGGCTCAGTGGAGAGCTTGGGACGCCTCTATGTTCAGGAGATCGTACGACTTCATGGTGTTCCATCATCTATCGTCTCCAATAGAGATGATCATTTTAATTCTCGACATTGGAAGGGGTTGCAGGAGGCATTCGGGACGCAGCTATGTCTGAGAACTGCCTTTCACCGTCAGACAGATGGTCAGACAGAGAGGACCGTTCAGACTCTCGAGGACATGCTCCGTGAATGTGTTCGAGACTTTGGTCGCAGTTGGGAGGACCACCTAACCTTGGTGCAGTTTGCGTACAACAACAGCTACCACTCCACCATCGGGATGGCCCATTACGAGGCATTGTAAGGCCGACCCTGCAGATCACCTCTGTGCTAGACAGACCGCGAAGAGTCAGCACTTGTGGGACCAGAGAAGGTCCAGGCCATGTCAGAGAAGGTCCAGGTCATCCAGGAGGGGATGAGGATTGCTCATAGATGACAAAAGTCTTATGTGGACCGGAGGAGGAGACACCTAGAGTTCGAGGATGGTGACTACGTTTTCTTACGGGTCTCACCACGGCGTGGATTGCGGAGATTTGGCCGGGCGGCAAGCTATCACCGCGCATCATCAGACCCTTTCAGATTCTCAGCTGGATAGGTGAGGTAGCTTACCGCCTGGCTTTACCACGTCAGTTGAACAGTGTGCATGGAGTCTTCCACGTATCTTAGCTGAGGAGATACGTGCATGACCCGACGCATATCATCGACCTTGGGGAGCAAGATGTTGACGATGGGGTGACTTTTGCAGAGGTCTTGGTGGTGAGAGAGGGTCAACAAGAGAAGGTCCAACGTGGGCAGTATATTCCTCTTGTTTGCATCAGGTGGTATTACGGGAACCTCCAGGAGAGCACTTGGGAGTGGGAGGCTCAGATGTGTGCTCAATACCCTCATTTGTTTCCCTAATTTTTGATGTATCTTTACGGGGACATAATTCCCTGAGGTTGGAGTAATGTAAAGACCCGTAAATTTCAAGGTAAATTTTTTTGAAAAATACTTTGAGTTTTTACGAGTCTGCTGTTTCTGACGGAACCAGATTCTGAGGCCCGATGTGCCCGGAATCAATTTTTGAAGATTAGCTCTGGTACATTTAGTGAACGAACGAGCAGGTTTTCCTATCTTTTGAACCGATGCTCGGAATCAAAATCTAAGGGCACCGATGAACTCACAACACCGGTAATTGCTTAAGAGTACCTTTACCGTGGTTGCGTTTGCTCGAGTGGAGAAGTTAAAAATTGTGGATTAATTGAGGAATGAATAAAATTGTGAAACAATTTTATTTTTATTGGTGGTGGTTAAAACCACCATATGGTTGTTTAAGGTGGGGGCCACCACACCATAACCTCTCATTAGAGGTTATGGTGGTGGGTCCCACCCCCACATAACCGTCATTAAAGGATTATTAGGTGGGACCCACCCGACCTCTCTAACTCCCTTGAACCCCCAATTAAAGAGATTGAACTCTTCCCTCTCCCCCTTCCTCCATAAATTTTGGAGCCTCTTCACCTTCCCTCCCCAAATTTATTGAGCCAACACCACCCTTTTATTAAGTGATGTAACTTAATGAATTTGAATAATTTTGAATTCATTAAGATAACATATATTAAGATGTGTTATTTTATTATTTTGGGGTTGGCTTAATCTTGTTGTGGAGTCTTGGTAGGATTGAGAAAATATTCTCTCGACGATGAACGACTTTTCCAATGAAGAATGACGAACACCTTCCTCGATCCTCGACTGAACCTGAGAAGAAGGAGCTGACATTGAAGAACGCCAATGACGCTTCTTCCTCGACCTCTTTCCCCAGACACTTCCTGACATCAATGAACCGACGACACTTTAATCCGTGACTTTTCCTACGATCATCAACAAGCAAGGTAGGGGATTGGTTCAATTTTATTGAATTAAAATTATACTTGATCCGTCGTTGTGTAATTCATTTCTTTGGACTTTTGATATCAAAATAACGGGAGGAGATCGGACCGCATGAACACGGCCGATCCTCCTCCCCTTTTTATCATTGAACTTTGTTGTTGTTTTAGCGAAGGCGTAGCGGTGTCGTTGCACCGAGCGAGGACAAAAAGGGCCGCGGCCGGAGCGGTCCACGACGGTGGTGCGTGATGGAACTCCATCACATTCGGAACGACCTGCGATAGAGGGGGCCTCCGAAGGCCGCATCCTTGGCCGTGGTAGAATAGAAGAGCCACGGCCCTACTGGCTGCGGAGGAACTCCTGGGTGGCCAGATGAACTGGCCGCCGGTGCTGGGAAGGCGGGACCCTTACGGTCCCACGGCGGAAACCTCCAGTTGACCAAAACGGTCGGCCGGTTACGAAGGAGGTCGGGAGTCGAAACCCCTAGCGTGGGACACGGGCGGCCCCCCTCGACATGGGATCCGCCAACACTAATTACATGAGGGGCTGTGCCCCCCTATTTTTGATTCCCGCTCGGCCGTTTCGGTCGAGCTGTTGCCGCGCGGGCGCCGCGAGCCGCGGACCGGCCGCACCAGGGGGGCCGCCCCGGACCGGGCCGGGCCGCGCCGTAGTCGGCCGGACCCGGACCTGCGCCAGGTCGACCCGGTTCGGGCCGACCCAGGGTGTACTGGGCCAGGTCGGACCGGGCCCAGACCCCCTGTTTCAAACAAATTCTGTTCAAATACCCATATCTTGAGTTACGGACCTCCGATTGATGAACCGTCGGTTGCGATGCAGTCCTTGTATCAAGACAGCCGTTTCGGTAGATTACACTCAAGGTTTCGGAGAACATGGGTACAGCCAGGTTGGTTCGAACACGAAACCAACCGGGCCCTCGGAGCGGAAACACTTATATCTTGAGCTCCGGACGTCTGATAGGCATGTCGTCAACTTTGTTGGTTTCCTCTAAGTGAGATGGACCTTTTGGATTACTCCGCATGAGGTTTCAACATAGTTGGAGTACAGTTAGGTTGGATTTGATTTAAAAAATCAACCGGGCCCCTGGAATGAAAAAGCCAATAACTCTCAGACCGGGCGTCCGATTGAAACGCCGTTAGTCGCATTGAGTTCCTTTTGAAGTGACAGGACTTTGCGATATATCAACTCTGATCAACTTGATAGATGATATATCGACCCCTTTAGCTCATGGAGCAGACCCTCCTGGAACGAGCATGCTGTGTGCGGGAACCCTAGAGCTGGCTGCGATTGTATCAACTTCTGTACTCGAATCCTCCGTTGGTTCAACGACGAGGACGACGACTACCAACTCTTTGTGGGTTAGGTTCTATGTGGACTAGCGCCCAACGATCCTGTTTGAGTCAGCGCATACTGGTTCTGTGTGGACCAGCGCTCAGCGACTCTGCGTCGGTCAGCGCATACCGACTCTGTGTGGGTCAGGTTCTGTGTGGACCAGCGCTCAGCGATCCCATGTGGGTCAGCGCATAACCACTCTGTGTGGGTCAGATCCTGTGTGGGTCATTATGGGGGTTAGTACCTGTTGATCCTTTGTGGGTCCAACAGCATAGATGATCCAGTAGCTACAACTGATCATCTAATTACCTTCTTCTTTGTGGCATACCTGTGTGAGTTGAGTCTTGATATTCAGTCCTTATCTTCGAAGAGTTGACTTGATATCCTGTATGGATTTCGTTGTGCTGTTCTGTGTGGACTGAGATGTACTTGAGCTCATGAGTGGAGCTAGAAATAATGACTTAGGTATATGTATTGGCATATACCTAAGTAGTGTTGGTTGATACTTCGTGATTGTTATCTTTCCTTGGTGGTTATCCTTTATGGATTTCGGGAGTCCTTTGGGAGTCTCAGGGACCCTACTGAGTAGCATATACTCACCCCTGCACGGGCTATGCCCGCACATCATTGTGTTCGATGCAGACGACGGACAGTGTTGACCGAGGTAGGAGCCCATGGATCAGGACGGTACCTGGAGGTAGATCACTGGATGAGACGATCTCGGAGCAGACGGCTGGAGCCGAGGAGCAGAGAAGGCTATCTGTACCCACCCTTCAAGTGGGATTCCAGAGGACGACTCGGACTTGCTGCTTTACTTTTCTATTGTTGTACTCTCTTTCCAGTTGTACATTACTTTCAGTTTGGGTTTGTATACTGGCCCATTTACTTTTCCGCACTTACTTGTACTTGCAGTTTACTTAGTGTTTACTTTCGTTGCTTACTCTGTGGTGTTAGTTTCTTACTTAATGGCAATGACTTCCCTTTTTACGAGTTTTACGCCTTTGGGGCTAGTCGCCAATCCCTGGCCTATGGGAGGCGGGCTTGGGGTAGTTACGGCACGGGCCCTAGGGGACGGGTCGTGACAAGTGTATATTTTGGCTTCAGGATATTTCTATTCTTGGACATGTTTCCACTAAGGATTGAATATTTTTGTACCCATCAAAGTCAATGGAAATCCCAGAATTTCCAACACCGATGACTATAACTAAGATACACAGTTTTATTGGTTTAGCAAGTTATTATCGGCATTTTATCCACAACATTTCTAGATTGGCTAACCAATTAAACAAGATCACACGTAAATGGGTTAAATTTGTTTGGAAAAATGTTTGTGATGAATTGTTTGATTAATTGACGAGAATATTAGTCAATGATCTTATCATGAATCTACCATCGGGGAATGATGGCTTTGTTATTTATAGTGATACTTAAAACAAAGAACATGGATTTGAAAATATGATGAATGATAGAGTTATTTCAAATGCATCACGACAGCTAAAATTTTAGGATCAAAACTATCATACATTTGATCTTGAGTTAGCAGCTGTAATCATTGCTCTGAATATATTAGGACACTATCTCTATAGTGAAAATTTTGCGATATATACTCATTAAAAGAGTTTGAAGTATATTTTCTCAAAAAAAGAACTCAACATGAGGCAAAGGCGATGGCTTGAACTACTAAAGGATTATCATTGCACAATAGACTACAACCAAGGGAAGGCAAATAAGGTGGTCTATTATTTGAGCAGAAATGATCATGGAGTTCTAAACAAGACGAGAGTTGAAAGGGATCCTATGTTCCTGGATCTTGTAAATATGGATATGGAAATAATCATGGAAGGTGAAACATCGATACTTTTTCAAATGGATTCCAAACCATCTATACTAGGAACAATAAAATGTTCTCAAACTGATTATGAGGAGTTTAAAAAGAAAATTAAAGCTGTGAATGATGGGAGATTGATCAACATCATATATGATGATTGAATTTTGAAATTTGGGAAAATGATTTGTGTTCCCAGTATAAATAATATAAAAAAGGAATTTATGGATTATTCTCATTGCTCCAATTTCACTATACACCTTGGTATCACTATGATGTATACATATTTAACGGAACATTTTTGTGTGGGACAACATGAAGAGGGAGATTCCTAATTATGTGTCATGATGTATCGTTTTCCAACAGGTGAAGGATGAAAGACAACATCCTAGAGGACTCATTCAACCTCGTCCCATAATTGAGTGGAAATTGGATGATATTACAATTTATTTTGTCATTATAACACCCCAATCATCCTTGGTATGTTTCTCTTTGAATAATACGATAATGTGTGATGTACGCAACACCAAGTTCAAGCATACCATGACCTATCAAACTAGCCATTTTAAAATATTTTATGAATAGTAATAACCACATTTGGAATTTTATATATATCCCATATAATTTTAAAATACTTTATTATTGATTCAAAGACATAATATGATGACAAATATCTTTTTATCAATAAAAGAAGTATTTTTCAAAAAAAATATACTTTTTCCACCATTAAATGGAAAATCATTTTTAAATAAAATATTTGACCCTTTCATATATTAAATTTTATGAAATTAAATTCTTCTTTATAATTGGGACATAAAATTTTAGTTTGGATAAATTTTTGGTACTTTTCTGATAACATTCATATTTTGGTGAATAGTGAAAAGTACAAAATTTTAATTAAACAGAACTTTTTTAAACAAAATAATTTAATGTGTTAAAATATAAATTTAATTTATTTTAAAGTATCATTAGATTATATTTTTATCATTTAATTTAATTTATTTCATTTTATATAATTTCACATTTAAATTGTATATAAACACATGTCAATCTTTTGATAGTTTTTACTTCTTAAAAACTCGCTTTTGGGTTTCAATAGCGGTAATTAATTTAAGATTAATTTTTGAAACGTCTATATTTCGAATTTGAACAAATGAATTTCATATTTGGAATCTGGTGGTTCAAATTGTTTAAATAGGTAACTTTTATTTTTAGACATTATGAATAGTTACTTTGGTAAATGTTTTATTTACCATGGTTAAATGTTAAATCCGGTAAATAAGGTAAAAAATAATATTATAATAATATTAAATAACCATAACCTGTGTCCTAACCCTATTTTCTGATACATGTGAGATCTTATGTATCATTGGGATGATTTTGGGACCAAATGGAGGCACATGGGAGTGATAATGTCATTTTATATTAATTAAATTAAAGTAAAGATAAAAATAACATAAGCATTATCATATAGTAAAACATTTTTATATGGGCTTATATAAATGATATATTAGACTATAAATATTTATTTTAGAGATAACAATATTTCCTACATCATGATATTTTATTTGTAATTCTTTTTATAAAAATAGATATATTTATTTATGACACAGTAATGATGCAGTATTTTCCGTATTAATGAAATAATCAAATAAATGATATTATAAATATTAAAAAAATATAATATTAATGTTTTGATTCCATACACAAATATTCTAGGTGAATATGACATGTTAGGGTTGGTTCAATGTATTTTTTCTTGAGTAAACAATGTTTTTGTTGAATTTCACAAAAACCAAATACAATATAGTGTCAAAATTGACATAAATGGGTTTTTCAAAAAAATACTATATAATTAAATTATATAATATTAATAGAAATATAAGGCTCAGAAAAAGCCCTCATATAATGATATTAATTTCATTAATGAATCACTTGGGGTTCTATTGGCATTTTATTGTTAGTTTATTAACAATTTAGTATAATAATACAAAAAGACATGGTAAAAGATAAACTATCTAACTATGAGTTTAAACTAAAAGATAAGGTTAGTATGGTGACCTAAACATATATAAAACCAATTAGTTGAGAATATCTCGACCCATAAACTCCTTATAATAGATATATATAAATTTTAATATATTAGAAATAGAAAATTATTTTATAATAAAATAATATTTCAATCATTTCCTAAAGTCACCCTCACCCCTCTTATAAAAGGGTACATCCCCTTATCTCAAAATCACACCTCAAAATACTTTATTCTAGGACAGCCCCATATAATATATCCTCCCAACTAACCTCACTTAAATTTATAATCCATAAATTGATCATAAATCCAACCTAACGATACTTTTTGTTCAAATCAGAAGGAAGAACCAGAAGAATAGGTAATTACTTTATAACCTCTGTCAAATTTCTATTCTTCTTCCACTTCCTCTTTATTTTTTGTTTACATATAGAAATAATAAATATTGTACCTTATACATACTGTGATCATATTATAAATATTGTACAACTATATTCATTACACCATCCATCCTATGAATGACAATGTCACCATACGTGTGTACGTACGGCTTGCTGTCTCCACGTTCTGGTGTAGTCTGTTATTAAACACTTCATTATTTTGATGGGTATAATATTGAGAATAATTGATGTAAATAATAAATATAACATTTTAATGATTCCTTATATATAATATACCATCTAATTACATATGATTTCACAATTAATATAATGATATTGTCACACTTGTGTACATACGGCTTACCGTCTCCATGACGTGTTGATATTTCATTCCCCATCGTACCCATTCATGAATATTTTTCATTTGATGATTAAAAATATTATTTAAGAACTTTATATAATTCAGTATATGAATAAAATATATTCTATCCATAAGAATCATGACTTACATAACAAATCAAATAAAGGAAATCAAATTAGTTAACACCCGAAATAATGTTACTAATGAAATATTATAAGCAAATATATTTTAAAATACAACACATGAAAACATATTTATGTATATGGTTCTTTTATAATTTAATAAATATTATTTCATCATAAGATAAGATTTTAATGTTCCCTTGTCTAAAGAAAAGTACAATCTATGGTGTTTTCATCTCACTTTCTATTCTAGTGAGATTCATGCTATATTTCCCTCTATTTCCTTTTGTGTGGTGTATGTGATTCGCATTATTGTATTATTTGTGAAATACAAATTAATTTATATTTATTTACATCTTTGTTGTATAAACCTTATTTCATGGGGTGTATGTTTCATAAGTTACCAAATCGGTAAGGGAATTTCTAATTTCAATTTCCACTAAATGGGTTTTACGCATACTTCATTGATTATTTTATGCCATGATTATGTGTGGAATAACTATTTATTAATTTATGTACTAATTTCCTCTCCCCTTGTGGAAATACATTTGATACACATTTTCTCTCCACTGATAAATTACCATGTCATTTATATTATCATGATATGGGTACTCTTAACTCAATTTGCATTCATTGATTTAAAGATCCATGTCATTGGATTTGTTTTTACCAAAATATTCATGAATTCCCTATGATTGTTTTAAGCATAATATCCAATCATATTTAGTATATTTATATTTTTCACATATAATTTTGTCATTAATTTTTCTTGATTTATGGATATGGTCGCTTTAAGGTATTTCGTCTCAATTTACATTCCATTGACACTTCTTTGTTATTATGCACCAATTCAATTATATATGGTCTGTACACTGCCATTTGAAACAATATATCATGAATCATTTTATTATAATGATATTATAATGGTTTTATTAATTTTATTCCTCATTTATTTGGATTAAATCATCTCTCATTTGGTTTGGAACTCTATAACTAAAATATCATTGTAAATGCTTTAATGACTTATTCATATAAATCATTCTCATTAATGTCAATGTTTTAATAATGGCTTAAAAGATTTATTTATATGGACATGAATGTTTTTAAAATAAAATTCCCTTCAAAAGTTTAAATGTGGTATCAGAAACATTGATTCAAAAATCACTTTTAGGTGACTTCATGGATAAATAATGTGACTTTTAAATGTGTTCATGAAAAAGGGGATATTTATTTCAAAGAGTTTTAATGGTTATTTTCATCTATTTCAATAACCATAATGGTATTTTATTCTTCATTGAGGTTAATTTAATATAATACAATATTACATTTTTATTGAATTAGTTATTTTTTACTGTGGATGTGCTATTCTATTACCATTCATGGTTTATGGTTAAAATAATTATATTTCGTATTCTTTTTTTAATACAAATGTTAATATTATGTTTCAAAAAATTTATATGAGAAATGAATTGTACTTAGTATGTGATGGGTGGATCCCACTATAGGTCCTTGATACATCGGTAGGTCTCATGAGACAAAGAACTGTCTTGGCACAAGGCCTTCACAAAATCTTATTTATAGACTTCGCACGTGGCCTTGACTATGTGGTTATGATGTTTGGAATTATGCATTCCATCATTATGAAATTAGGTAGTGATATTACATGTTATTATTCAACTGGTATACTATCCATGTGAATTATTAAATGGTATTATTTGATTTATATTTGCAATATTATGCTAATGTTCTTATATTAAAAGGCTAGTGTTTAATTCTTATACATTTCCCTCATTGTTTATGCTTATTTATGACTGTTTCCGCTAAATTATTTACCTTTAATGAGCATCTGAACTCATTCCATTCATATGTTTTCTTTTCCCAAGATTCCATGAAGTTTATTATGATTGATATGTTGGGTTAAGATAAATGTAATAATGCGATTATCAAAGAACTATCTATGATTTATTTTATGTTTGTAATTGTAATTTGAAGTTTATGTATGTAATCTATTTCTAAGATTGCTAAACTAATTGGTCCTTCAGACATGATTCCTTGTAATCAAGCCAATGTATTAAAATAATGCACTGGATCTGGGTTTCTGAGGTCGGCGAATTATAGTTGGTATCATAGGAAGTTTAGAAATAACCTTGGAATCTAGATTTAGGTCTACTCTAATTATAGTACATTACCCTAATATAGAATTTGAGGATTTGTATAAAAGAACATCCAAAAAAATTTGAAATATAGATAATATGTGGGTTTTCCAAGAAATACATCCATGTATGGGTATGAGAAGGTAGAGGCAGCTTTGGTACTGATATACCTAGGAATGAAAACTCTGGCAAAGAGTTTCAGGCTGGACTTGGGGAATCCTGGTATAAGACAATGAGACTTGTTGCACTCTTGGTTATGACACTCATGGGGGATATGCTTAGGATAATTCATGATTTCGTAGAAAACAAATCTGAAGGATTTTAATATAAGATGAGAATAAAAGCATTGGTTAATCCTAATGTGTATTAAGAATGAAAATACGGTGTCATGATATTCTCTAAATTATTTTATAACTATTTTTACTCACCATATGATTTACTGTTTTAGTCAATGGCTGGATTCCAAGGAAGTCATAGTAAAATTTAACATGATGTGAAAGGTTGGATCAATGGTGGAAGTGAGAAACTAAAAGAAATTTTTATAGGCGTAAAGGATATCTTGTTCATGCCGAATCTGTTTTCCGAAAATATGATCAATAACATCTACATTAACCTACTCCCGAACACAAAAAAGAAGAGAAAGGCAGGGAATGAAATGAACCCCAACATTGGATACTATGGGGAAAAGAAATCTTAGTTTCTATCATGAAGGAAATATGGAAGGATACAACCAGGAAAGTGTATTAGTGGAACAAATAAATGCTTTATGTGTGGGAAATAAGGACATAATAATTTCCAAGGAAAAATAAAGAGTACTACGGAAGAAAATAAAAATGATCCTAAGAACCCATTTATAGTCATTTTTCATAAATGTTGTGGAACTAGTCTTTACCCCAGTCAATTCCCTATTTTCTAGAATAACTTCTAGGTTAAGGATGTTCTTATGTGGAAATAGATTGATGGTCTCATTTTTAAATGTGTTAATTCTCTTTTTCGATAGGATTACATTGGATGATTTTTCCCTTTTATGTATAACCCTATAGTTTATTATGTGAAAATTCAATTTGTGGATTAATAATCATTTATTTTGTGGATATAGTTATAAAGAATCATTTGGTTTTATAATATCCTTGATTTATTAACAATTATTGGTTATATCATTTTGGGATGAAAATGTGAGGTATGAGATAAAAATTGTGGTTAAAATATATTATGGTTATTTTTTAGGAATTTATCTCATTTTTTGGAATTTTATAAATTATATTTTTTTAAGGATAATAATCAGACCCTATGATTGCTAGTTGCGTCAGACAAAGCTTCGAGAATAGAACCCACAACCAATGTGCTTCTTGGATTTATCACCTACCACTGGACTACGTGAAGTCCCTAGTTAGCAAGAATAATTCATTTTGGTTAAATGATTGTATGGATCAAGAATATATTGATATTGGGAACGTATGATTTATAAAATGGATATCCTTAGTATAGGATAATTATTTGGTGATTAAGTGATAACTGTTATTTGGGATGATGTTCACTATTTTGGGAACACTACATGCCTAAGGAAATTAGAAGACTGTGGGATTTTATTGGAGGAGTGATGGTGGATTTTTATTTTGGAATAATATATGATTTTATTGGACACTTATAGAGATTTGAGATATTTATGTAAATGATTATCTTATCTTAGAGAATGTGTGATTATAATAATTACTTTTAAGTATGTAACTTTATGAGTGTTAGATGGTATTTGGAAATAAATGTTATGATTTTTTGAGGAAGACTATGTGATCAAGTCCATTTGAATTTGGGTTTCGAACCTAGTTGAGATTATTTTGAAGAATTTTGAGGACAAGTGTTTATTGAATAGTCTTTGTTGAACTTTGGGTAATATTTGTTTATTTTTAGAGATTAAGGGAAGTATTTATTTCTATAAATCATTATCCTTTTGGGGGATCATCTCATCTAGTACTAACCATTTGGGTTTTGGTTAATGTCTAATGAGAAGGGAAATATATAGTTCATGTTTTTGGATTATGTGATTCTCTAGAAGTTTATTCTACAACTTCATGTGTGACAAATTCATCTTGAATACACATCTTTTAGAAAAAATATGAGATTGTGGTAGAGGATGAAACTCTACATGTAAATTAATTTTGCTTCTTTGTATTCTAATTCTATTAATTAAATTAATTCTACAAGACTAGGAAAAATATCGTCAAACCAAAAAAAAAATTCTTGCACTTTCTTTTATGATGAATCAAATGGTCCCTTAGATCATCTCAAATTTATAGCTTTCTGATTTATAACTTTCTCCTAATAATATTCTCTATCACTCTATATAAAAATATTATGGTTTGTTTTCTCCTACATATCCTTTTTTTACATAGAACCCTAGTATGGGTTATTTCATGTAACCTCCATACTTACTTTTCTTTATTTTAAAACAGGGGGCTGATTTATACATTTTTCAATGTGGGGTTTCAACTAAGATATTTTGAAATGAAAACCCCTCAGTTTTCAATCCCATGATTAAATTGCGAGAATGCAATTTATTGAATGAGGGGAAAATGTAACACCCCATGCTTCTATGGTAAGTTTCTCTTTGAATAATATGATAATGTGTGATGTACGCAACAACAAGTTCAAGCGCACCATGACCTATCAAACATTCCGTTTTCAAAGAGTTTATGACTATTAATAACCAAATATTGAATTTTATATATATCCAATCTAATTTTAGAATCCATTATTTTTTTTCAACAACATAATATGACAAAAAATTCAATTTTTCAATAAAATAAATTTTCTTCAAGAAAAATACAGTTTTTTTGCCTTTTTATGGCGAACACTTTTTAAATGCAATATTTGACACATTCATGTATTCAATTTGATGAAATTAAATTCTATTTTATAATAGGTACCTAAAAATTTAGTTTGGATAAATTTTTGGTACATTTCTGATAACTTTCCTATTTTTATGAATAGTGAAAATTACTAAATTTTAATTAAAAACATCATTTTTAATCGAAATAAATTAATGTGTTAAGTTGCACTTTTGAGTGGTTTTAATGTATCAGTTGATTATATTTTTATTATTTAATTTAATGTAGGACATTTTATGTAATTTTCCATTAAAAATGTACATAAACACATGTTAATCATTTGATAGTTTTTTATTCTTAAAAACCCGCTTTTTGGTTTCGACAATGAAAATAAATTTTAAAATAATTTCTGCAACTTTTGTGTTTTGAATTTGGAAAAAAGGATTTCAAATTTGGAATCATGACTTGAAAATTTTGTTAATAGTTAACTTTTATTTTTAGACATTATAAATTGTTACTTCGGTATATATTTTATTTTCTATGGTTAATGGGTAAATCAGGTAAATAAGTGTAATAAATAATATTGTAATAATATTAAATTACCCTAACACATGTTCTAACCCTATTGCGTGATACATTTCTGACCTTGGGAATCCTTGGGTCAATTTTGGGACCCAATTGAACTACATAGAAGTGATAATAATATTTTATATTAATTAATTTAATGTAACGGAAAAAATAACGTAAGGTTATATATTTTAGTAAAACATTTTTATATGGGGTTATATAATTGATATCTTCGACTATAAATATTTATTTTAATGATAAAATTATTTCCTAAATAATGATCATTTTTTTAATGGGTTAAAAACATTTCTTCATCGAACATTAGTCTCACAATATTTTTAATCGTATGAAGATATATTCTCATGTGCAATCAAGATAGAAAAGGAATTCTCAAAGTCTTATTACATTAAAGAGAAGCAAGAGAAGAAGATATTTAATAAATATTCTGGAAAAGGAAATAAGGGGAAGAAGGGGAAGGTTGACTTTCCACATAGTAGTAAATGTGGGAATAAACAACCTGGTACTTTCCGGAAGGGGATGAGAGTTCGATACAAGTGTGGAGAAAAAGGCCACCAAGATAATTATAGAAAGGTAGTGAAAGATGATATCAATTTTGAATGCTACTGTAACACCCCAAGCTTCCACGGTACGTTTCCCTTAGAATAATGCAATAGCGTGTGTTGTATGCAACCTCGAGTTCTAACACATCGCGACCAATCAAAGTAGCCGTTATGAATAGTAATACCGACTTTTTGAAATTTTATAAATTTTATCTCTCAAAATGGACTTCAATTTTGGATTAGAATTATCGAATTTAGCCTAAGGTGAATGTTTAGTACTTTTCGGGTAACTATTATATTTTAGTGAAAATTACAAAATTTTTATTAAAAACAACATTTTAAATCAAAATAATTAATTATGATATATTATGAATTTGAGTGGTTTTAAAGTATAATGAGAATTTAATTTTACCAATATATCTAATGATGGTCATTAGAATTAATTTCACATTGAAATTGGAGATAAACAATTGTCAATCTTTTGATTGATATTGTTTCTCAAAAACATGCTATTTGTTTTGACAACGGGAATTAATTATAAAATTAATTAATGCAACTTATATATTTGTAATTTTGTAAAATAGGCATCATTTTTGAATTTGGAATATCAATTATAGCTTAGGGTGAATTTTTCGTATTTTTATGAAAAACATCATTTTTTGACGAATAGTAAAACCACTAAGTGGTAGTTAAAAAACTGAATTTTTCATAAAACATAATTTTACCACTTCTGTGAATGGAATTTCAAAAATCCGAGAGACACTGTTGATATCAGTAAGTAAAATGTTGTTCAATGCGATGAAAATAATTTTTGGTGAATAGTAACTTTTTACTTTTATTTACCACTGTTAAAAGTAAATAGGGTAATTAAGGATAAAAATGATATTAATATTACCCTAACACATTTCCTAATTCTATTGGACAAGTGTATCTCGACCAAAAAAACATTAGGAATAAAATATTATCATTTAGGTCCACTTGGATTAGATTAAGATATTTATTATTATTTAATTCAAAGAAGAGTAAAAAGAGTAAAAATCAATGTTTAATTACTAAATAATTTGTAATATAGGGTTATACAGAAGATAAATTCGATTGTAAATATTCATTAGAAAGCTAAATATATTTCCTACGTAATGATATTTTATTTATAATTTTAAGACATTAAATAATTTAATTTATTTATGACACAATGGTGATGGAGTAATTACAATGATAGTGAAAAATTAAGATAACTGATATTATAAATACCCAAATAAATATAATTTGAGACTTTATAAGAATTACACTGATTTTCTAGGTTAATATGACATGTTATTATTAATTTAATTAACTTTTTTCGAATTTATCATTCTGTTATGAGTTCTAAAAATATATATTACCAAATAATCTTAAAAATTGACATAAAATAGTTTTTAAACAAATTTTATATTATTAATTGATATTCTATTCTTAAAAATATTAGGTTCGGCCAAATGACTTAGATACGGATATATATATATATTAATAATGAACCACCTTGGGTTCGCTTGGATGTTTATATTAAGTTTATTAACCATATAATATAAAAATACAAAGAGACATAGTAAAAGTAAAACTAATTAACTAAGAGTTAATACATAAAGATATGGTTAATTAATGACCCAAACCTATCTAAATCCTATTGGTTGAGTTATTTTCGACCCACCCCCACCATTTCCTCTAAATAAATCACTTTGGAGCCATTATAAACCGAATATGAATTTATTATAAAATAATATTTCTAGCTTTTCCTAAGGTGCCCCTCACCCCTCTCATAAAAGGGCACTCCCTCTTCTCTCAATCTCACACCTTCAAATCCTTTTGGGCTCAGCCAAAACCTTCCCAAATACTCTCTAAACTTATCTCCCTTCATCCTAGAATCCATACATTAGTCATAAATACATCCTAACGAGTACTTTTGATCGAATCAAAAGGAACAACCCGAAGAAGAGGTAACGTTTTCACCACCCCTTTTCAAGTTCCAATCTTCTTCCACTTCCTCTTTGTTTATTATTTCCAATCTAATATAATGACTCCAGTATATTCTATATACTATTATTTATTATTAATTTGGCACAACCATATTCAGTATTCTACCCATCATTTGAATGACATGTCACCATACGTGTGTACGTACGGCTTACAGTCTCCACGTTGTGGTGTAATTGTTATTCAATAGATTATTTTTTAGATGGGTATAATAATGATGTATAATTCATGTAAATAATAAATATAACATGATAATGATTCTGTATATATGATATACCATCCAATTATATTTTATTTTAATATCAAAAGAATGATATTTTCGCTCGTGCGTACGTACGGACTACCGTCTCCACGAACATGAGGAGATTCATTCCCCATCGTATCAATTAAAGTCTAATTTTTATTTTCTGGTTAAAAATAATGTTTAAAGACTTAATATTATTCTGGATACGAATATGATACAAACTATTCATAACAAACCCACCTTATGTAACAAAACATATAAAAGAAATCGAGTAAGTTACCACCCAAAATGACGATAATACTAAGATTTTATTATCAAAGCAATGTTAAAAGATCATATATGATATCATATTAATATATATGAATCTTGTATAATTTAATAACAATGATTTAACTATTATATAAGAGGATGACATACCATCAACTAACGAAAAGTACAAGGAAAGGGTTTACTTCACAATCTCTTCCTTATCCGAGGTTGTTTATACATATCTATCTGCTGGGACCTCATTATCATCCACATCAATGATTCTTAAAAATTACTTTGAAAAAAAAATTACTATTTAATAGAAAATTGGTTAATTTTATTTATAACCTTATATGTTTTTGAAAGGAATCTTTCTATTATTTTCCAAACAAGGTACTTTTTTACCTTTTCGACAAATTTAAGGTCAGAATGTTTTTTTTAACTTATACGGCGGGTGCGGCTATTTTCCGTCGTTATAACATCTTTGAAGCTTCTCTTACAAGCTTATAAGGATATTTTGAATGTAAATGTATTATATTATAATTATGTGACTTTTAAATGATTTCAAAAAAATAGATATTTCTCTCAAATAGTTTTGATTTCATCTATGTCAACATCCTCTATTGAATTTTAAGCTTATTTGAAGTTTATTCTTTATGATAAAAAACTTCCATATTGTATTTATGGTTTTGTGGAATGTTTGACTGTGGATGTGTTATTTTTATACCATTCATTGTTTATGAAGAATGTATTGACATTTCGTATGCTAGTTTTAATACGAATGTTTATATAATGTTTAAACCTGTTCATATGAGGAATGCATTGCACTTAATAAGTGACGGGTGGAGCCCACTATAGCTCCTCGATGCATCGATAGGTCTTAGGAGACAAACTAGTGTCTTGGAACAAGACCTTGACAAAATCGTATTTGTAGTGTGGCACAAGGCCTTGACTATGTGGTTATGATAGTCTGGCATTATGCATTCCCTTATTATGAAAGTGGTTTTTGATATTGCATGTGATTATTCGACTAGTAGAATATCCATGTAAGTAAGTAAATTGCATTATTTGATTTTATCATTTCCATATTATGATGAATTTTATGTTTAATAAGGCTTTTGTTTTAGTTATACATTACCTTAAATTCTTATGTTTACTTATGAAAGTTTCCACTATATTGTTTTCCTTACTGAGCATATGAGCTCACCCCTTTCGATGTTTTATTTTTCCCAGGATGTGAAGAAGTATGTTATGACTGACTTGCAGGAATAGTCTATGGGGATGTGAAGAAAAGTCGTTGTTGTAGTTATATTCATTTTATGATGTAATGTATGATATATGAATATATCTAGTTATTCCAAGGCTACTAAACCAATCGGTCTTCGGATATTTGATCCTTTGTGATCATGCCAATTATGTAATAATGCACCGACTCTGGGTAACTGGGGTCGGGGCATTACAGTTGGTATCAGAGGAAGTTTAGTACAAACCTTGGAAGATAGATTTAGATAAACTCTGATTAGCGCACATAGCCCTAAGATAGACTTTGAGTAGTAGTATAGAAGAAATTCCTAGAATTTTGGTATTGTAGAGATTTTGTAAATTTTCCAAGCAATACATCCCTGTCTGGATACGAGCAGGTAGAGGCAGCTCTGACACAGATGTACCTAGGAGTGAAAACTCTGACATGGAGTTTCGGGCATGACCTGGGGTATCCAGGCACACAACAACGGGCCTTGCTGCACTCTTGGTTACGACACTCCTGGGGGATATGCTTAGGATAATTCTCATTTTTTTACAAACCATTATGAAGGGTTATGAGTATATACGTTCTCAAAGAAAACATTTTTTTATGATTATGGAATATATCCATATACTGTACAATTTAAGTTGAGTGTTTTATTAGTTTGGAATTATGTATTTCGATTCATAAACTAATCTAGTTTATGCCATTGATTTGAAATGGCACCTAGTGGACGAAATGGAAACCGTATAAATGCATGGACTCCGTGTAGGGATAGACCTCCTGCTCAAGATAATTATAGTGGATCTTGTGATACAACTAGTGTTGATCAGCTTCTCACTATACAGGGACAACTCACTCAGGTTATGAATGATAACCTTACTCGTATAAAGCACCCTGATCCACAGTGTGGAGGATCAATGTTAGATCGCTTCATGAGTCAACAACCACCAATGTTTAATGGGTGTACAAACCCACTAGTAGCAGAGAAATGGATCAATTCCATAGAGAAAATATTCCATGCCTTGGGGAGTAGAGAAAGGGAGAAAGTTGTCATGGCAGTTTACCGCCTCACTAAAGATGGAGATTAATGGTGGTCCTTAATTCAAAAAACAAACGATGATGAAGAAGTATCATCTATGGAATAGAGGGAGTTTAAAGAGATTTTCATAGAAAAATACCTTCCTCAGGACCATTGAGTAGATATGGAAAGTCAGTTTCTCAATCTAAGGAAAAAGGTGGATGAGAATGTTGTGAAGTATGAGGCTAACATTACAAGGTTAACAAGGCATGCAGCTGATTATATATGTAACCCAAGAAGTAATATTGATCGTTACTTTGATAGGTTAAAACCATTTCTCCGTTGAGCCTTAGTCTCACAATCATTCTCGTCGTATGAAGATATAGTCTCATGTGCTATCAAGACAGAATAGGAATTCTCTAAATATTATGACAATAAAGTAAAGCAAGAGAAGAAGAGAACAGTGGAAGAAGAGACAGATAAAGTGAAAAAGGGAAAGAAGTATTTTCCATTATGCGATAATTATGGGAAGAATCACAATGGTACATTCCTAAAAGGAATGGGAGTCTGTTACAAATGTGGAGAGAAAGGTCACAAGGATTGTGATTGCAAGGGAAAGAAAGAGGCTATCAATGTTGAATGCTACAATTGTAGGGAAATCTGGCATTATGCAAATGAATGTCCTATGCATCAGGGAAACTTACCTCAAAAAAGGTCAAGGGATCAAGGCCAATCTTATGCTGTTACTATAGTTGATGTAGAATAATTAATGAATTGGTGCTTTTGGACTAAAGGATTATATTTTGGTTATAAGAATAATGTGATATATATAAGGATTGTATTGTAGTACTTTTTGTATTCATTAAGGTTTTAATATGATAAAGGTAATCATATTTTCATTATGTGATAATAAGAGAAACATTACTTTGTTTGGGTAATTTGATGTTACAATTGATTTTGAAATTTAGAGTCCTTTTAGAGAATGTCGGGACAGAGGTATTTTGGATAACTATAAAGGTTGGAATGGATAATGTTGAACTTTGGATAGTATTGTTTAAGGTTAAAACATTTATGAAAATTATGTTAGGAATATTATAATACTATAGTTTTAGGAAAAGGACAACCAGCAGGTTGAGGGGATAACCCGTCGCGTCGGACAAAGCTGTAGGAATCGAACCCACAACCATAGTGTGACAGGCCTTTATTACCGACCACTAGCTTACAGGAAGTCCCTGGTTATTACAAAATAGTTTTCTTAATCTAAATGGTATGTGTTAAATTTGTTGAACCTTCTACGATTAGAATAAATATAATATTTTTGTGTTCTATTATCTTTCTGAGTGAAAGTTGAGTTTGTGGTAGGAATTAGTTGAAGGATGAAACTCTACATGTCAATTATATATATACAAATATATTTTTCCTCTTATTCAATGGATAAATTAATTCTTAAAAATCATCTTAAAACAAAAAATGTTTTATCCTAATACCATATGTTTTGTTGAATTGATGGTATATTAAATCATCATAGATTGATGGCTTTGAGGCCCTAAATTTTCCACTAGTTTGTGATTGATGACCTCAACCACTCCCTATAAATATTTAAATTTTTTCTCTAATTATGTATCTATAATTGCCACCAATGTTCTCCTATTCGAAACCCTAATTTGGTGGTGACTTTCTCATTTCCCATTCCCTCTTATTAAAACTAAATTTTAATAAACCTATTTTTGATATGGGTTTACCACAATGGTATTTTCTATTTTCCACCTTTTTTTCCGAAGAAATATTTAAAATTTAAGGAAACAATTTATTGAAGGAGGGGAGAATGTAACACCCCATGCTTCCACTGTACATTTCCCTTAGAATAAAGCAATAGTGTGTGTTGTACGCAACCTCGAGTTCTAACACACCGCGACCAATCAAAGTAGCAGTTATGAATAGTAATACCTAATTTTTTAAATTGTATATATTTTATCTCTCAAAATGGACTCCATTTTTGGATTCAGAGTATTGAATTTAGCCAAAGTTGAATGTTTGGTACTTTTCGGATAACTTTTATATTTTAGTGAAAATTACTAAATTTTTATTAAAAACAACTTTTTTAATCAAAATTATTAATAGTGATATATTATGAATATGAGTGGTTTTAATGAATATTTATAATATAATTCTACCAATATATCCAATTGTGGTCATTAGAATTAATTTCCCTTTGAAATTGGACACAAACAATTGTCAATCTTTTGATTGATATTGTTTCTCAAAAACATGCTATTTGTTTTGACAACGGGAATTAATTATAAAATTAATTAATGAAACTTCTATGTTTTTATTTTTTGTAAAATAGGCATCATTTTTGAATTTGGAATATCAATTATAGCATAGGGTGAATTTTTGGTATTTCTCTGAAAAACTTCATTTTTTGATGAATAGAGAAACCACTAAGTGGTAGTTAAAAAAAACTGAATTTTTAATAAAACATAATTTTACCCCTTATGTGAATGGAATTTCATAAATCCAAGAGAAACGGTTGATATCAGTAAGTAAAACTGTGGTTCAATGAGATTAAAATATTTTTTGGTGAATAGTAACTTTTTACATCTATTTAACAAGGTTAAAAGTAAATAGAGTAATTAAGGGTATAAATGATATTAATATTACCCTAACACATGTCCTGATTCTATTGGACAGGTGTATCTAGACAAAAAACAACCTTAAGAATATAAATTTATCATTTAGGTCCACTTGGATTAGATTAGGACATTTATTATTATTTAATTCAAGGAAGTGTTAAAAGAGTTAAAATCAATGATTAATTACTAAAAAAATTTTAATATAGGGTTATACATAAGATAAATTCGATTTTAAATATTCATTAGAAAGATAAAATAATTTCATACATAATTATATTTTATTTATAATTTTTAGACATTAAATAATGTAATTTATTTATGATAAAATTGTGATGCCGTAATTACCATGATAGAGAAAAATTAAGATAATTGATATTATAAATACCCAAATAAATATTATATGAGACTTTTTAGGAATTACAGTAATTTTCTAGGTTAATATGACATGTTATTTGTTATGTAATTAACTTTTTTCGAACTTATCATTCTGTTATGAGTTTCACAAAAATCAATTACCAAATAATTTCAAAATTGACATAAAATAGTTTTTTAAACAAATATTATATTATTAATTGATATTCTATTCAAAAAAATATAAGGTTCGGCCAAACGACTTAGATAAGGATAAATAAATTAATAATGAACCACTTGGGGTTCTCTTGAATGTTTATAGTAATTTTATTAACCATATAATATAAAAATAAAAAGAGACCAAGTGAAAGTAAAACTAAATAACTAAGAGTTAATACTTAAAGATACGGTTAATTTAGTGACCCAAACCTATCTAAATCCTATTGGTTGAGTTGTTTTCAACCAATCCCCACCTTATCCTCGAAATATATTACTTTGGAGCCATTAGAAACCGAATATGAATTTATTATAAAATAATATTTCTAGCTTTTCCTAAGTTTCCCCTCACCCCTCTTATAAAAGGGCACTCCCCCCTCTCTCAATCTGACACCTTCAAAGCCTTTTGGGTCGGCTAACCCCTGCCCAAATACTCTCCCAACTTTTCTCCCTTCATCCTATAATCCCTCCTTTAGTCATAAAGCCATCCTAAGGAGTCCTTTTGATCAAATCAATAGGAAGAACACGATGAAGAGGTAATGTTTTCACCACACTTTTTCAAGTTCCTTTCATATTTCACTTCCACTTTTTTTATTATTTCCATTATAAAATAATAAATCCAGTATCTTCTATATAATGTGATTTTATAATAAATATGGCACAACCATATTCAGTATTCTACCCATCATTTGAATGACATGTCAACATACGTGCGTACGTACGGCTTACCGTCTCCACATTGTGGTGTAATTGTTATTCAATATATTATTAATTAAATGGGTATAATAATGATGTATAATTCATGTAAATAATAAATATAACATGATAACGATTATTTCTAGGATATACCATCCAATTATATTTTATTTTAATATTAAAAGAATGACATTTTTGTTCGTGCGTACGTACGGACTACCGTCTCCACGAAGGCAAGGAGATTCATTCCCCATCATATCAATTCAAGTCTAATTTTTATTTTCTGGTTAAAAATAATGTTTAAAGACTTAATACTATTCTGTATATTAATATGAAACAAACTATTCATAATAAACAAGGCATATGTAACAGAACATATAAAAGAAAGCGAGTAAATTACCACCCAAAACGACGATAATACTAAGATTTTAATATCAAAGAAATGTTAAAAGATCATATATGATATCATACTAATATATATGATTATTTTATAATTTAATAATATTGTTTTAACTACTATAAAAAATGTTAACATACAATCAACTATGTAAAAGTATAAGGTAAGGGTTTACATCACAATTTCTTCCTTATTTGAGATTGTTTATATGTATTTATCTATTGGGACCTCATTATCATCCACATCCATGTTTCTTAAAAATTCTTTTCAAAACATTTTTACTATTTAATAAAAAATGGGTTAAAGTTATTTATACCCTTATACGTTTTTTAAAAGGAATCATTCCGCCATTTTCCAAACAAGGTACTTTTTGACCTTTTCGACAAATTTAAGGTAAGAATGTTTTTTTAACTTATACGGAGGGTGCATCTATTTTCCGCCATTATAACTTCTTCCAAGCTTCTCTTACAAGCATATAAGAATATTTTCACTGCAAATGTATTATTTTATAATTATGTGACTTTTAAATAATTTCAAAAAAAGAGATATTTCTCTCAAATAGTTTTGATTTCATCTATGTCAACATCCTTTGATTGATTTTAAGCTTATTTGATGTTGATTCATTATGATACAAAACATTCATATTTTATTTAAGGTTTTGTGGTATGTTTGACTATGGATGTGTTATTTTTATACCATTCATGGTTTATGAGGAAAGTATTGACATTTTGTATGCTAGTTTTAATACGAATGTTTATGTAATGTTTAAACCTGTTCATATGAGGAATGCATTGGACTTAATAAGTTACGGGTGGAGCCCGTTATATCTCCTCGATGCATCGGTTGGTCTCATGAGACAAACCAGTGTCTTGGCATAAGGCCTTGACAAAATCTTATTTGTAGTCATGGAACAGGGCCTTGACTATGTGGTTATGATAGTCTGGCATTATGCATTCCCTTATTATGAAAGTGGTTTTTGATATTGCCTGTGATTATTTGACTAGTATAATATCCATGTAAGTAAGTAAATGGCATTATTTGATTTTATCATTTCCATATTATACTAAAGTTCAAGTTTAATAAGGCTTTTGTTTTAGTTATACATTGCCTTAAATTCTTATGTTTACTTATGAATGTTTCCTCTATATTGTTATCCTTACTGAACATTTGAGCACACCCCTTTCAGTGTTTTATTTTTCCAAGGATGTGAAGAAGTGTATTATGATTGACTTGCAGGAATAGTCTATGGGGATGTGAATACAAGTCTTTGTTGTAGTTTTATTCATTTTATGTTCTAATGTAAGACATATGAATATATCTAGTGTTTCCAATGCTACTAAACCAATCGTTCATTCAAGATCTGATAATTTGTGATCATGCCAATTATGTAATAATGCACCGACTCTGGGTAACTGGGGTCTGGGCATTACAGTTGGTATCATAGAATGTTTAGAACAAACCTTGGAAGCAAGATTTAGATAAGCTCTGATTAGAGCACATAGCCCTAAGATAGAAATTGAGGAGTAGTATAGAAGAAATTTCTAGAATTTTGGTATTGTAGAGATTTTGTGAATTTTCCGAGCAATACATCCCTGTCTGGATACGAGCAGGTAGAGGTGGCTCTAGCACAGATGTACCTAGGAGTGAAAACTACGACAATGAGTTTGAGGCTTGGCCCGGGGTATCCTGGTACACGACAATGGGCCTTTCTGCACTTTTGGTTACGACACTCACGGGGGATATGCTTAGGATAATTCTCTTTTACTTTACAAAAAATTATGAAGGGTTATGAGTACATACAACCTCAAAGAAAACATTTTCTATGATTATGGATTATATCCATATACTGTAAAATTTATGTTAAGTGTTTTATGAGTATGGAATTATGTATTTTGATTCATAAACTAATCTAGTTTATGCCATTGTTTAGAAATGGTGCCTAGTGGTTGAAATGGAAACTGTATCAATGCACGGACTCTATGTAGAGATTTTCCTCTTGCTCAAGATAATTATAGTGGAGCTGGTGATACAACTGGTTCTGATCACCTTCTCACTATACTGGGACAACTCACTCCGGTTATAAATAACAACCTTACTCATATGGAGCACCCTGATCCATAGCGTGGAGGATCAATGTTAGATCTCTTCATGAGGCAACAACCACCAACGTTTAATGGGGGTAAAAATCCACAAGTAGCAGAGAAATGGATCAATTCCTTAGAGAAAATATTGCATGCCTTGGTGAGTAGTGAAAGGGAGAAAGTTGTCATGGTAGTTTACCGCCTCACTAGAGATGCCGATCAATGGTGGTTCTTAATTAAAAATACAAAGGAAGATGAAGAAGTATCAAGTATGGAATGGAGGGAGTTTAAAGAGATTTTTTTAGAAAAATACTTTCCTCATGACCATCGAGCATATATGGAAAGGCAATTTCTCAATCTAAGGCAAAAGGTGGATGAGAATGTTGCGAAGTATGAGGCTAACATTACAAGGTTAGCAAGGCATGCAGCTGATTATATACGTAACCCAAAAAGTATGATTGATCGTTACTTTGAGGGGCTAAAACCATTTCTCCATCGAGCCTTAGTCTCACAATCTTTCTATTTGTATGAAGATATAGTCTCATGTGCTATCAAGACAGAAAAGAAAATTCTCTAAATCATATGACAATAATGTAAAGTAAGAGAAGAAGAAAACAATGGAACAAGAGATAAATAAAGGGAAAAAGAGAAAGAAGGATTTTCCATTATGCGGTAATTGTGGGAAGAATCACCCTGATACTTGCCTAAAAGGAATGGAAGCCTGTTACAAATGTTGAGAGAAAGGTCACCAGGCTCGTGATTGCAAGGGAAAGAAAGAGGCTATCGATGTTTAATGATATAATTATAGGGAAATGGGGCATTATGGAAATTAATTTCCTAAGCGTCAGGGAAACTTACCTCAGAAAAGGTCAAGGAGTCAAGAAAAATCTTATGCTGTTACTATAGTTGAAGTAGAATAATTAATGAATTGGTGCTTTTGGACTAATGGATTATATTTTGGTTATAAGAATAATGTGATATATATAAGGATTGTACTGCAGTACTTGTTGTATTCATTAAGGTTTTAATATGATGAAGGTAATCCTATTTTTATTATGTGATAATAAGAGAAACTTTACTTTGTTTGGGTAATCTGATGTTATAATTGCTTTTGGAATTTAGAGTCCTTTAAGAGAATGTCAGGACAGAGGTATTTTGGATAACTATAAAGGTTGGAATGGATTAAGTTGAACTTTGGATAGTATTGTTTAAGGTTAAAATATTTATGAAGATTATTTTAGGAATATTATTATACTATAGTTTTAGGAAAAGGACAACCTGCAGGTTGAGGGGATAACCCGTTGCGTCGGACAAAGCTGCAGGAATCAAACCCACAACCATAGTGCGAGAGGCCTTTATTACCGACCACTAGCCTACAGGAAGTCCCTGGTTGTTAGAAAATTGTTTTCCTAATCTAAATGGTATGTGTTAAATTTTTTGATCCTTGTACGATTAGAATAAATATAATATTTTTGTGTTCTATTATCTTTCTGAGTGAAAGATGAGTTTGTGGTAGGAATTAGTTGAAGGATGAAACTCTACTTGTCAATTATATATATACAAATATATTTTTCCTCTTATTCAATGGATAAATGAATTCTTAAAATGGATCTTAAAACAAAAAATGCGTTATCTTAATACCTTATGTTTTGTTGAACTGATGGTATTTTAAATCATCATAGATTGATGGCTTTGAGGCCTTAAATTTTCCACTTGTTTGTGATTGATGACCTCAATCACTCCCTATAAATATTTACGTTTTTCCTCTAATTACGTATCTATAATTGACTCCAATGTTCTCCTATTCGAAACCCTAATTTGGTGGTGACTTTCTCATTTCCCATTCCCTCTTATTAAAACTAAATTTTATTAAACCTATTTCTGATATGGGATTTCCACAAAGGTATTTTCTATTTTCCACCTTTTATTTTCAAAGAAATATTTAAAATTGTGAGAATGCAATTTATTGAAAGAGGGGAGAATGTAACACCCCAAGTTTCCACGGTATGTTTCCCTTAGAATAATGCAACAGTTTGTGTTGTACACAACCTCAAGTTCTAACACACCGCAACCAATCAAATTAGCTGTTATGAATTGTAATAAATACTTTTTGAAATTTTATAAATTTTACCTCTCAAAATGGACTTCATTTTTGGATTCGGAGTATCGAATTTAGCCTAAGGTGAATGTATGGTAATTTTTGGATAACTTTAATATTCTAGTGAAAATTACTAAATTTTAATTAAAAACAACATTTTTAATCAAAATAATTAATAGTGATATATTATGCATTTGAGTGGTTTTAAATTATATTTAGAATATAATTTTACCAATCTATCCAATGGTGGTCATTAGAATTAATTTCACTTTGAAATTGGACACAAACAATTGTCAATCTTTTGATTGATATTGTTTCTCAAAAACATACTATTTGTTTTGACAACAAGAATTAATTATAAAATTAATTAACGCAACTTATATGTTTGTAATTTTGTAAAATAGTCATCATTTTTGAATTTAGAATATCAATTATAGCTTTGGGTGAATTTTTTGTATTTTTCTGAAAAACTTCATTTTTGGATGAACAGTGAAACCACTAAGTGGTAGTTAAAAAACTGAATTTTTCATAAAACTTAATTTTACCACTTCTGTGAATGGAATTTCAAAAATCCGAGAGACATGGTTGATATCAGTATGTAAAATGTGTTTCAATCAGATGAAAATAATTTTTGGTGAATAGTAACTTTTTTCTTTTATTTACCACGGTTAAAAGTAAATAGGGTAATTAAGGGTAATCATGATATTAATATTACCCTAACACATGTCCTAATTCTATTGGAAAAATATATCTAGACCAAAAACATCCTTAGGAATAAAAGTTTATAATTTAGGTCCACTTGGATTAGATTAGGAAATTTATTATTATTTAATTCAAAGAAGAGTTAAAAGAGTTAAAATCAATGTTTAATTACTAAAACAGTTTTAATATAGTGTAATACATAATATAAATTCGATTGTAAATATTAATTAGAAAGCTAAAAAGATTTACTACATAATGATATTTTATTTATAATTTTTAGACATTAAATAATTTAATTTATTTATGACACAATGGTGATGCTGTAGTTACCATGATAGTGAAAATTAAGATAATTGATATTATAAATACCCAAATAAATATAATTTGAGACTTTTTATGAATTACACAAATTTTCTATGTTAATAGGACATGTGTTTATTGATTTAATTAACTTTTTTTGAAATTATCATACTGTTATAAGTTTCAAAAAAATCAATTACCAAATAATGTCAAAATTGACATAAAATTGTTTTTTAAACAAATATTATATAATTAATTGATATTCTATTTGTAAAAATCTAATATTCGGCCAAATAACTTAGATAAGGATATATATATTAATAATGAACCACTTGGGGTTCTCTTGGATGTTTATAGTAAGTTTATTAACCATATAATATAAAAATACGAAGAGACATAGTAAAAGTAAAACTAATTAACTAACTGTTAATACTTAAAGATAAGGTTAATTTAGTGACCCAAAACTGTCTAAATCCTATTGTATGAGTTGATTTTGACCCATCCCCACCTTATCCTCGAAATAAATCACTTTTTAGCCATTAGAAACCGAATATGAATTTATTATAAAATAATATTTCTAGCTTTTCCTAAGGTGCCCCTCACCGCTCTTATAAAAGGGCACTCACCCTTCTCTCAATTTCACACCATCAAAGCCTTTTGGTTCGGCCAACTCCTGACCAAATACTCTCCCAACTTCTCTCCCTTCATCCTATAAGACCTCCTTTAGTCAGAAATCCATGCTATGAGGTCCTTTTGATCGAATCAAAAGGAAGAACACGAAGAAGAGGTAACGTTTTCACCACACTTTTTCTAGTTCCTTTCTTCTTCCACATCCTCTTTGTTTACTATTTCAATTATAAAATAATAACTCTAGAATCTTCTATATTCTTTGATGTTATAATTAATATGGCACAACCATATTTAGTATTCTACCAATCATTTGAATGACATGTCACCATACTTGCGAACATACGGCTTACCGTCTCCACGTTGTGGTGTAATTGTTATGCAATATATTATTATTTAGATGGGTATAATAATGATGTATAATTCTTGTAAATAATAAATATAACATGATAATGATTCTGTATATATGACATACCATCCAATTATATTTTATTTTAATATCAAAATAATGATATTTTCCCTTGTGCGTACGTACGGACTTCCGTCTCCACGAACGCGAAGAGATTCATTCCCCATCGTATCAATTCAAGTATAATTGTTATTTGCTTGTTAAAAATAATGATTAAAGACTTAATATTATTCAGAATATGAATATGATACAAACTATTCATAACAAACACGGCTTATGTAACAAAATATATAAAAGAAAGTGAGTAAGTTACCACCCAAAACGACGATAATACTAAGATTTTATTATCAAAGCAATGATAAAAGATCATATATGATATCATGTTAATATATATGATTCTTGTATAACTTAATAACAATGTTTTAACTATTATAAAGGAGGTTAACATACCATCAACTAAGGAAATGTACAAGGTAAGGGTTTACTTCACAATCTCTTCCTTATCCGAGGTTGTTTATACGTAGTTATCTCCTGGGACCTCGTTATCATCCACATCCATGTTTCTTAAAAATTCCATTCAAAACATTTTTACTATTTAATAGAAAATGGGTTAATGTTATTTATACCCTTATATGTTTTTGAAATGATTCTTTCTGTCATTTCCCAAACAAGGTACTTTTTGACATTTTCGACAAATTTAAGCTAAGAATGTTTTTTTTAACTTATACGGTGAGTGTGGCTATTTTCCGCTGTTATAACTTCTTAGAAACTTCTATTATAAGATTATAAGAATATTTTCAAAGTAAAGGTATTATTTTATAATTATGTGAATTTTAAATGATTTCAAAAAAAGAGATATTTCTCTCAAATAGTTTTGATTTCATCTATGTCAACATCATTTGATGGATTTTAAGCTTATTCGAAGTTGATTCATTATGATACAAAACATTCATATTTTATTTAAGGTTTTGTGGTATGTTTGACTGTGGATGTGTTATTTTTATACCATTCATGGTTTATGAAGAAATTATTGACATTTCGTATGCTAGTTTTAATACGAATGTTTATGTAATGTTTAAACATGTTCATATGAGGAATGCATTGGACTTAATAAGTGACGGGTGGAACCCGCAATAGCTTCTCGATGCATCGGTAGGACTCATGAGACAAACTAGTTTCTTGGCACAAGGCCATGACAAAATCTTATTTGTTGTCTTGGTACAAGGCCTTGAATATGTGGTTATGATAGTTCGGCATTATGCATTCCCTTATTATGAAAGTGGTTTTTGATATTGCATGTGATTATTCAACTAGTAGAATATCCATGTATGTAAGTAAATGGCATTATTTGATTTTATCATTTCCATATTATGATGAAGTTAATGTTTAATAAGGCCTTTTGTTTTAGTTATACATTGCCATAAGTTTATATGTTTACTTATGAATGTTTCTGCTATATTGCTATCCTTACTGAGCATTTGAGCTCACCCCATTCAATGTTTTATTTTTCCCAGGATGTGAAGAAGTGTCTTATGACTGACTTGCAGGAATAGTCTATGGGGATGTGAAGACAAGTCTTTGTTGTAGATTTATTCATTTTATGATGTAATGTAAGACATATGAATATATCTAGTGTTTCCAAGGCTACTAAACCAATAGGTCTTTCGAGATTTGATCCATTGTGATCATGCCAATTATGTAATAATGCACTGACTCTGGGTAACTGGGGTCGGGGCATTACAGTTGGTATCAGAAAAAGTTTAGTTCAATCCTTGGATGATAGATTTAGATAAACTCTGATTAGAGCACATAACCCTATGATAGAATTTGAGGAGTAGTATGGAAGAACTTCCTAGAATTTTGGTACTGTAGAGATTTTGTGAATTTTCAAAGCAATACATCACTGTCTGGATACGAGCAGGTAGAGGAGACTCTGGCACAGATGTACCTAGGAGTGAAAACTCTAACAAGGAGTTTCGGGCTTGGCCTGGGGTATCTTAGTACACAACAACGGGCCTTGATTCACTCTTGGTTACGACACTCCCAGGGGATATGCTTAGGATAATTCCCATTTTCTTTACAAACCATTACGAAGAGTTATGAGTATATACATCTTCAATGAAAACATTTTTTTATGATTATGGATTATATCCATACACTGTACAATTTATGTAAAGTGTTTTACGAGTATAGAATTATGTATTTCGATTCATAAACTAATCTAGTTTATGCCATTGTTTAGAAATGGTGCCTAGTGGATGAAATGGAAACCGTATCAATGCACAGACTCCATGTAGGGATTTCCCTCCTACTCAAGATAATTATAGTGGAGTTGGTGATGCAACTCTTGCTGATCAGCTTCTCACTATACTTGGACAACTCACTCATGTTATGAATAATATCCTTACTCGTATGGAGAACCCTGACACACAGTGTGGAGGATTAATGCTAGATCACTTCATGAGGCAACAACCACCAACGTTTAATGGGGGTACAAACCCACTATTAGCAATGCAATGGATCAATCCCTTAGAGAAAATATTACATGCCTTGGGGAGTAGCGAAAGGGAGAAAGTTGTCATGGCAGCTTACCGCCTCACTGGAGATGCTGATCAATGTTGGTCCTTAATTCAAAATACAAAGGAAGGTGAAGAAGTATCAAGTATGGAATGGAGGGAGTTTAAAGTGATTTTATTAGAAAAATACTTTCCTCATGACCATCGAGAAGATATGGAAAGGCAGTTTCTCAATCTAAGGCAAAAGGTGGATGAGAATGTTTTGAAGTATGAGGCTAACATTACAAGGTTAGCAGGGCATGCAGCTGATTATATACGTAACCCAAGAAGTAAGATTAATATTTACATTGATGGTTTAAAACCATTTCTCCGTCGAGCCTTAGTCTCACAATCTTTCTCGAAGTATAAAGATATAGTCTCATGTTCTATCAAGAGAGAAAAATAATTCTTTAAATCTTATGACAATAAAGTAAATCAAGAGAAGAAGAGAACAGTGGAACAAGAGATAGATAAAGGGATAAAGGGAAAGAAGGATTTTCTATTATGCGATAATTGTGGGAAAAATCACCCCGGTACTTGCCTTAATGGAATGGGAGTCTGTTAAAAATGTGTAGAGAAAGGTCACCAGGCTCGTGATTGCATGGGAAAGAAAGAGGATATCGATGTTGAATGCTACAATTGTAGGGAAATGGGGAATTATGTAAATGAATTTCCTAAGCATTAGCGAAACTTACCTCCTAAAAGGTCAAGGGATCAATGCTAATCTTATGCTGTTACTACAGTTGATGTAGAATAATTAATGAATTTGTGCTTTTGGACTAAAGGATTATATTTTGGTTATAAGAATAATGTGATATATATAAGGATTGTACTGCAGTTCTTGTGGTATTCATTAAGGTTTTAATATGATGAAGGTAACCATATATATATTATGTGATAATAAGAGAAACATTATTTTGTTTGGGTAATCTGATGTTACAATTGATTTTTGAATTTAGAGACCTTTTAGAGAAAGTCGGGACATAGGTATTTTGGATAACTATATAGGTTGGAATGGATTAAGTCGAACTTTGGACAGTATTGTTTAAGGTTAAAACATTTATGAAGATTATTTTAGGATTATTATAATACTATAGTTTTAGAAAAAGGAAAACCCGCAGGTTGTGGGGATAACCCGTCGTGTCGGACAAAGCTGCAGGAATCGAACCCACAACCATAGTGCGACAGGTCTTTATTACCGACCACTAGCATATAGGAAGTCCCTGGTAATTACAAAATAGTTTTCCTAATCTAAATGGTATGTGTTAAATTTTTTGAACCTTGTACGATTATAATAAATATAATATTTTTGTGTTCTATTATCTTTCTGAGTGAAAGATGAGTTTGTGGTAGGAATTAGTTGAAGGATAAAACTCTACTTGTCAAATATATATATACAAATATATTTTTCCTATTATTCTATGGATAAATTAATTGTTAAAATGGATACTAAAACAAAAATTGTGTTGTCCTAATACCTTATGTTTTGTTGAACTGATGGTATTATAAATCATCATAAATTGATGACTTTACGGCCCTCAATTTTCCACTTGTTTGTGATTGATGACCTCAATCACTCCCTATAAATATTTTCTTTTTTCCTCTAATTACGTATCTATAATTTCCACCAATGTTCTCCAATTAGAAACCCTAATTTGGTGGTGACTTTCTCATTTCTCATTCCCTCTTATTAAAAATAAATTTTATTAAACCTATTTCCGATATGGGTTTTCCACAAAGGTACATTCTAATTTCCGCCTTTTATTTTCGAAGAAATATTTAAAATTGTGAGGACAAAATTTATTGATGGAGGGGAGAATGTAACACCCCAAACATCCACGGTACGTTTCCCTTAGAATAATGCAATAGCGTCTGTTGTACGCAACCTTGAGTTCTAACACACCACGACCAATCAAAGTAGCCGTTATGAATAGTAAAACCTAATTTTTGAAATTTCATAAATTTTATCTCCCAAAATGGAATTCATTTTTGGATTCGGAGTATCGAATTTAGCCTAAGGTGAATGTTTGGTACTTTTCGAATAACTTTTAGATTTTAGTGATAATTACTAATTTTTTATTAAAAACAAATTTTTTAATAAAAATAATTAATAGTGATATATTGTGAATTTGAGTGGTTTTAATGTATAATTAGAATATAATTTTACCAATATATCCAATGGTGGTCATTATAAATAATTTCACTTTGAAATTGGACTCAAATAATTGTCTATCTTTTGATTGAAATTGATTCTCAAAAACACGCTATTTGTTTTGACAACAAGAATTAATTATAAAATTAATTAATGCAACATATATGTTTGGAATTTTTTAAAATAGGAATCATTTTTTAATTTGAAATATCAATTATTTCTTAGGGTGAATTTTTGGTATTTTTTTGAAAAACATCATTTTTTGATGAATAGTGAAACCACTAAGTGGTAGTTAAAAAACTGAATTTTTTATAAAACATAATTTTACCGTTTCTGTGGATAGAATTTCAAATATCCAAGAGACACGGTTGATATCAGTAAGTAAAATGTGGTTAAATGAGATGAAAATAATTTTTGGTGATTAGTATCTTTTTACTTTTATTTACCGCCGTTAAAATTAAATAGGCTAATTAAGGGTAAAAAAGATATTAATATTACACTAACAGAAGTCCTAATTCTATTGTACAAGTATATCTCGACCCAAAAACCTTAGGAATAAAATATTATCATTTAGGTCTACTTGGATTAGATTAGGAAATTTATTCTAATTTAATTCAAAGAAGATTTAAAATAGTTAAAATCAAATTTAATTACTAAGACATTTTTAATATAGGGTTATATAGAAGATAAATTTGATTGTAAATGTTCATTAGAAAGATAAAATGATTTCCTACCTAATGATATTTTATTTATAATTTTTAGACATTATATAATTTAATTTATTTATGACACAATGGTGATGTAGTAATTACCATGATAGTGAAAAATTAAGATAATTGATATTATAAATACCCAAATAAATATAATTTGAGACTTTTTAAGAATTAAACAAATTTTCTAGGTCAATATGACATGTTATTATTGATTTAATTAACATTGATCGAACTTATCATTCTGTTATGAGTTTCAAAAAAATCAATTACCAAATAATGTCAAAATTGACATAAAATATTTTTTTAAACAAATATAATATTATTAATTGATATTATATTCCTAAAATTATAAGGTTTGGCCAAATGACTTAGATAAAGATATATATATTAATAAGTAACCACTTTGGGTTTTCTTGGATGTTTATAGTATGTTTATTAACCATATAATATAAAAATACAAAGAGACATAGTAAAAGTAAAACTAATTAACTAAGAGTTAATACTTAAAGAAAAGGTTAATTTAGTGACCCAAACCTGTCTAAATTCTATTGGTTGAGTTGTTTGCGACCCAGGCACACCTTATACTCGAAATAAATAACTTTGTAGCCATTAGAAACCGAATATAAATTTATTATAAAATAATATTTCTAGCTTTTCCTAAGGTGCCCTCACCCCTCGTATAAAAGGGCACTCTCCCTTCTCTCAATCTCACACCTTCAAAGCGTTTTGGTTCGGCCAACCCATGCCCAAATACTCTCCCAACTTCTCTCCCTTCATCCTAGAAGACCTCCTTTAGTCAGAAAGCTATCCTAGGTATTCCTTTTGATCGAATAAAAAGGAAGAAACCGCAGAATAGGTAACGTTTTCACCACCATTTTTCAAGTTCCTTTCTTCTTCCATTTCCTCTTTATTTATTTTTTCTATTCTAAAATAATAACTCTAGTATATTATATATACTGTGATGTTATTATAAATATGGCACAACCATATTCAGTATTCTTCCCATCATTTGATTGACATGTCACCATACGTGTGTACGTACGGCTTACAGTCTCCACGTTGTGGTGTAATTGTTATTCAATATATTATTATTTAGATGTGTATAATAATGATGTATAATTCATGTAAATAATAATTATAACATGATAATGATTCTTTCTATACGATATAACATCCAATTAAATTTTATTATAATATCAACAGAATGATATTTTCACTCGTCTGTACGTACGGACTACCGTCTCCACAAATGCGAGGAGATTCATTCCCCATCATATCAATTCAAGTCTAATTTTTATTTGATGGTTAAAAAGAATGTTTAAAGACTTAATATTATTCTGGATATGAATATGATACAAACTATTCATAACAAACATGGCTTATTTAACAAAACATATAAAAGAAAGCGAGTAAGTTACCACCCAAAACGACGATAATACTATGATTTTATTATCAAAGCAATGTTAAAAGATCATATATGATATCATATTAATATATATGATTCTTGTATAATTTAATAACAGTGTTTTAACTATTATAAATGAGGTTAACATACCATCAACTAAGGAAAAGTACAAGGTAAGGGTTTACTTCACAATCTCTTCCTTATTTGAGGTTGTTTATACGTATTTATCTGTTGGGACCTCGTTATCATCCACATCCATGTTTCTTAAAAATGCCATTCAAACTTTTTTTACAATTTAATAGAAAATGTGTTAAAGTGATTTATACCCTTAAACGTTTTTGAATGGAATCTTTCTGTCATTTTCCAAACAAAGGTACTTTTTGACCTTTTCGACAAATTTGTGGTAAGAATGTTTTTTTAACTTATACGGTGGGCGCGGCTATTTTCGGCCATTATAACTTCTTAGAATCTTCTCTTACAAGCTTATAAGAATATTTTCAATGTAAATGTATTATTTTATAATTATGTGACTTTTAAATGATTTCAAAAAAAGAGATATTTCTCTCAAATAGTTTTGATTTCATCTATATCAACATCCTTTGATGGATTTAAAGCTTATTTGATGTTGATTCATTATGATACAAAACTTCCATAATGTATTTATGGTTTTGTGGTATGTTTGGCTATGGATGCGTTATTTTTATACCATTCATGGTTTATAAAGAATGTATTAACATTTCATATGCTAGTTTTAATAAGAATGTTTATGTAATGTTTAAACTTGTTCATATGAGGAATGCATTGGACTTAATAAGTGACGGGTGGAGCCCGCTATATCTCATTGATGCATCATTAGGTCTCATGAGACAAACTAGTGTCATGGCACAAGGCCTTGACAAAATCTTTTCTATACTATTGGCACAAGGCCTTGACTATGTGGTTATGATAGTCTGGCATTATGCATTCCCTTATTATGAAAGTCGTTTTTTATATTGCATGTGATTATTCGACTAGTAGAATATCCATGTAAGTAAGTAAATGGAATTATTTGATTTTATCATTTCCATATTATGCTGAATTTCATGTTAATAAGTATTTTTTTAGTTATACATTGCCTTAAATTCATAGGTTTACTTATGAAAGTTTCCGCTATATTGTTATCCTTACTGAACATTTGAGGTCACCTCTTTCAATGTTTTATTTTTCTTAGGATTAGAAGAAGTGTATTATGACTGACATGCAGGAATAGTCTATGGGGATGTGAAGACAAGTCGTTGTTGTAGTTATATTCATTTTATGATGTAATGTAAGACATATGAATATATCTAGTGTTTCCGAGGCTACTAAACCAATCGGTCTTTCGAGATTTGATCCTTTGTGATCATGCCAATTATGTAATAATGCACCAACACTTGTTAACTGGGGTCGGGGAATTACAGCTTCAATTGTAGTGAAATGCGGCATTATGAAAATGAATTTCTTATGTGCCAAGGAACCTTACCATAGAAAAGTACAAGGGAGAAAAGACTGTCTTATTCGATCACTACTGTTGAGGTTGAAGTTCCTAATGATGTTGGGGAATGTACATTAATCACTTCCTCAAAATTATGCAATGCTTTATTTTATTTTGGATCATCTCATTCTTTCATATCATCCAAGTTTTCCATGAAAATTAGATATTTTCATTTTGACATAACAAGGGAGTTGTCAATCAAAACACTTTAGCGATGTATCATTGCAACAATGCTTTGTTAATGAGTTACCATTATGGACTATAAACTTGCTTTATATTCTAATCTTATTTTCATACCCATGATTGAATTTGATATAATCCTCATCATGGATTGGATTTTGGACCATGGGGCAAAAATTTATTATATGAAGGAGGTTACAATTTTTGATGATGATAAGAAATACCTTATCATTTCAGTAGAAATATCAACATATGATTCTCATATATAACCACCCCCTGTAGCACTACTAAATTAAATTATTGGGTAATAAGGTATTCAAATATCTATGGGTGTATAAAAGATTATTCCAATAGGGTATGTACCTATTGTGCAAAAATATGTTGATGTGTTTTTTTAGAGAATTTACCTGGACATCCTCCAAAATGAGAAATTGAGTTTTCCATTGAATTAAATCCTTGTTCACGGCCCATATCGAAGACCCCTTATTGAATCAAAAATATGGAATTAGAGGAACTAAAGATTCAACTAGAGGAATTGAGTAATAAAATACTTATTCTTCCTAGTGTTTCTCTGTGGGGAGCCCATATTCTAATTGTTATAAAGAATGAGGGGTCTATGAGGTTGTGCATTGACTATAGGGAGATCAATGCTATAGCAATAAAAAAAGTATCCCGTACCTATCATTGATGATTTATTTGATCATCTTCATGGAGATCAATTTTTTTCAAAGATTGACCTTCGATCTGGATACCATCAGTTGTGCGTGAAATTGGAAGACATTCCAAAGACATTATTTTGATCGAGGTACAGGTATTACAAGTTTAAAGTAACGCCTTTTAGACTAACTAATGCACTATCTATTTTACTAGATCTAAGGAATATATTTATCAAGGAATACCTTGATGAATTTGTAGTTGTATTTATTGATTATATCTTGGTATACTCTAAAAACTAAGAAGATCATAAAAATCACATGAAAACTATTCTAAAAACTCTTAGTAGAAATGAATTATATGGGATGTTTAGAAAGTGTAAATCATGGATTCATGAAATATCTTTTGTCAGACATATTGTCTCTAATGACTGAATCCCTGTTGACCCATCAAAGACAAAATCAATCCATGAATTTCCAGCATCGACGAGTATAAATGAGGTACATAGTTTTATTGGAATAGCAGGTTATTATCGGTGTTTCATCCAGAATTTTTTCTGATTGGCTAACCATTTAACGAAAATCACGCATAAAGGGGTTAAATTTATTTGTACAAATGAGTGTGAAGAATGTTTTGAATGATTAAAGTGATTATTAGTTAATGCATCTGTCTTGACTCTGCCATTGAGAAATGATGGGTTTGTTATTTATAGTGATGCTTTAGAGAAAGGACTTAGTTGTGTCCTTATGCAAAATGATAGAGTTATTTCTTATGCATCATGGTAGATAAATATTCATGATCAAAATGATCCTACTCATGATTTTGATTTAGCAGAAGTAATCTACGCTCTGAAGATATTGAGACACTATCTCTATAGTGAAAAATGTGAGATATATACTGATCAAAAGTGTTTGAAATATATATTCTCAAAGAAAGAACTCAACAAGAGGCAAAGGTGATGGATAAAAATACTAATGGATTATGATTTCACTTTACACTACCACCCATTGAAGGAAAATAAGGTGTATGATTCTTTCAGTAGAAAGGGCCATGGAGTTATGAACAAGATGAGAGTGGAGAGGGATCCAATGATCCTAGATCTAGTAAAGATGTATATTGGAATAATCATGGAAGGTTCATAGATACTTTTTCAAATGGTTTTTAAACCATATTTACTAGAAAGGATACAAATATTGTAGATTAATGATGAGATGTTTAAAAATTAAATAAAAGCTTTCAATGATGGGAGACTGATCGACTTCCTATTTGAAGATTGAATTATGAAATTTGGGAAATGGCTTTGTGTTCCCGAAATACCTGATGTAAAAGGGAATTGTTGGTTGATGCTCCTGGGACCAATTTCTCTATACACCCTGGTAGCAGTATGATTTATAGAGATTTAAAAGTAAAATTTTGGTGGACAACATGAAGAGGTAGATTTCTTATTATGTGTCAATATGTATCATTTTCCAATAGGTGATGCCTGGAAGACAACATCCTAGAGGAGCCATGCTACCTATTCCCATACTGGAGTAGAAATCAGATGATATTACGATGGACTTTTCATGGGGCTACCAAATACTCCTAGAAGGAATAATGAAATATGGGTCACTATTGATCGCCCTACCATGTCAGCACATTTTCTTGCTATAAGAGAAGATTTACCACATGAACATTTATCAACACTATATATTAGTGAATTTTTAAGACTTCATCGTGTGCCCCTATCGATTGTTTCTGATCATGATCCACATTTTACATCAAGATTCATGAAAAATCGTCAGAAATACTTGGATACTAATCATCATTTGAGAACTGCCTGCCACTCTCAAACTGATGGACAATCATAACGGACTATTCAAACCATAGAAGACATGTTGAGATCTTGTTCACATGACTTTCAAGGTATGTGGGGTCATTATTTATCTCTGGTATAATATTCCAATAACAATAGATTCCAATAAAGTATTCAGATGGAAACATATGAAGCATTATATTGAAATAGAATTTTCAAACCAACTTGCTAAGATGATGTTGGTGAAAGATTACTCGTAGACCCATAACATGTTTCGGAAACAATATAAAAGGTGAAGATTATCCAATCCCACATCAAAGCAGCTAAAAGTAGGATAAATATCTATGTCGATAACCAACAGAAGGATTTGGAATTTCATGTAGGGGATTATGTTTTCATTAAGGTATCTCCATCGAATTGTGTTATACGATTCAGTAAGAAGGGTAAATTAAGTTATAGGTACATCGAACCTTTCGAAATTCTAGAACGAATTGGAGTTGTAGCTTACCGTTTGGAAATTCCTCAAAGTCTCTCCAAAGTTCAGGATGTCTTCCATGTATCACTGTTGAGAAAATACATTTCTGGACCAATGCATGCACTCACATCTGAAGAAACAGAACTAGAACCTAATTTCTCTTATTGTGAAGATCCTATCAGATATCATGATACCAGAGAACAAGTGTTGAGAAACCGGATGACTTGTCTTGTAAATGTTATTTGGAAAAAACAATAAAATGGTAGGGGCAACATGGGAACCTAAGTAACATATGATGACCCCCACCCCCCCTGAATATTTTAATGTAGTAATATTCTAAATATTTCAAGAAATAAATTATTTGACGGGGGAATAATGTAACACTCCAAGCTTCCATGGTACATTTCTATTTGAATAATACTACAGATTGTGTGGTACGCAACTTCGTGTTAAATTAGACCATGAATAATCAAACTAATTGATTAAAAAGTAGTTAGAAATAATAATACCCACTTTTAGAAATTTTATTTTTCAAATTGGACTTTTTTTTAGATTTGGAATATCAAAATTAGATTCGTGTTTTTTTTTTGTAATTTTTATGAAAACGTTATATTTTTAATGAATTGTGAAAAACACTGCATTATTGTTTAAAACTGGCATTTTATTTAAATGATTATTTGTTAATATAAATTTATTTTAAAGATAAAATCATTACATAATACATTTATTAGTCCAATTTAGTTCATTGGAGTCATTTTTTAATAAGATTAGATATATATTCTTTTATTGAACTTTTTAACGACTTTTACCCACCTTCTAGGCACATTTCCAAATTTGAATAAAATGTAATTTTACCGCCTCTGTTAGTTGAATTTTAAAAATCTAATAGACATAGTTTTTATCAGTAAGTAAAATGTGGTTCAATATAATGATAATATTTTTTGGTGAATAGTAACTTTTGAATTTTATTTACCATGGTTAAAAGTAAATAAATAATTATAAATAAATATAATATTATAATTACCCTGAAAAATACTAACTATATTGAATAAGTTTATTTCAACAAAAATCAACCTTAGGACAAAAATAAGATCCTTTTTGATCCATTTGGGTTAGATTAAGACATTTATTATATTCTATTTAAAGAAGTTTTAAAAGTGTTACGTTCAAATTTTATTAAATAATACTTTTTTAATATAGTGTTTTACATAATATAAATTCTACTAAAAAAATTAATTATAAATATAAAACTATTTCCTTCATCGTGATATTTTATTTATAATTTTTAGACATTAGATAATTAAATTTATATGACATGATGATGATGCAATAATTACCGAACTAAAGAAAGATTAAAATAATTGATATTATAAATATTGAGATAAATGTAAATTAAATATTTTGATGCCATACAATTATTTTCTAGGTTAATATGACATTTTTGGGATTATTCATTGTATTTTTTTAAGTAATCATCTTCTTATGACTTTCACAAAAAAACTAAATACTAAATTGTCTCCAAATTGACGTAAATAACTTTTAAAAAAAATACTATTTTAATTAAATTATATAATATTTCTAAAAATATAATATTCAACAAAATGTCATAGATAATGTTATATATTTAATTAATAAACCTCATGAGGTTTTTATGGAATTTTATAGTATGTTTATAAACAATGTAATTTGAAAATACAAGAAATGATGGTAAATGTTAAACTATTTAACTAAGAGTTAAATATAAAAGATAAGGTTAATATGGTTACCTAACCATGTATTAAACATATTTGATGATAGGTTTTAAAACCACTCCCCTTATCATCTAAATAAATATATTTGGAGCAATTAGAAACCGAAAATAATTTTATAATAAATTAATATTTCAAATTTTTCTTAAGTGCCCCTCACCACTCTTAGAAAAGGGTACTTCACCTTCTCTTAAATTCACACCAACAAATCCTTTTGGATCATCCAAAAAATGCTTAAATCTCTTCCAAACTACCCTAACTTCAACATAGAGTCCTTAAATTGATCTAGAAGACATCCTAAGGATACCTTCTTTTCAAATCAAAAGGCAGAAAAGGAAGAGGAGGTAATTATTTCATCACCTCTTTCAAAGTTATTTTCAACTTCCTCTTCCCCTTTCTTTTTTGTTTCCATAACAAAATAAAAACTCTAGTAAATTCTATATAATTATATTTTATTATAAATATGGTACCACTATATTCATTATTCAATCCATCCTATGAATTACAATGTCACCATACGAGCTTATTTAATGCTTACCTTCTCCAAGTCGTGGTGTAGTATGTTATTCAACACATCGTTATTTGGATGGGTATAATTATGAGTATAATTGATGTAAATAATAAATATAACATTTTAATGATTCTCTGCATATAATATACCATCCAAAAACATATGATTTCTCTATCAATAGGATGATATGGCCTCTCATGCGTGCGAATGGCTTACCGTCTCCATGACACAGTAAAATTTTATTACCCATTGTAACCATTCACTAATAATTTTATTCGGATTAATAATAATAATTTTTAAGAAAATAATATAATTTTTGATATTAATCAAATACATCTTATCCATAATAAACATGACATACATAAAAAATATAATGGAAAAAGAATCAGTTGACATCTGAAATAATAATAATACTGAAAAATTATTAACAAATCACTATTAGATGATCATATATGATATCATATTTATGTATGTGGTTTATGTATAATTTAATAAAAATAATTTAACCATTATACATTAGGTTGACTTACTGTCAACTAATGAAGAGTAGAAGGTAATGGTTAATTATTAAAATCTCTTTATTTTTCAGGTTTTTATGTGTTAGTATCTACTGCGACCTCATTATCATCCACATCTTTGTTTCATAAAAATGTTTTTCAAAACATTTTTACTATTTACTATAATATGGGTAAAGTCACTTATACCCTTATTTAAAATTTAATAATATTTTTTGATAGGAATCTTTCCATCGTTTTCCAAACAAGGTACATTATTACCTTTTCAACAAATTAATGAATGAATTTTTTTAACTTATACTGTGGGTGTGGATATTTTTAGTCGTTATAACACCTTTGAATATTCCATTACTATCATAGAAGAATATTTTTAAAATAAATTTTTTCTTTACTATTAAATGAATTCAAATAAGAATGAGATATTTCACTAAAATTGTTTTTGGACTGCTTTCATCTATGTCAACATCCATTGATGGATTTTACGATTGTTAGAAGTTTATTTATTATGATACAATAATATATATAGTATTGAACGTTTTGTGATATTTTTTATTATGGATGTGTTATTTTTGTTCCATTCATGGTTTATTGTTAAAGTATTAACATTTTGTGTGATTGTTTTAATATGAATTTTTGTGTTGTGTTTCATCCTTTTCATATGAGGAATGCATTAGACGTAGTAAGTGACGGGTGGGGCCCGCAATAGCCCCTCGATGCATCAGTAGGTCTTGTGAGAGAAATTAGTGTCTTTGAAAATGACCTTCACTAAAAATTTATTTGTACTCTTAGCATGAGGCCTTGACTATGTGGTTATGATGTTCGACATTATGCATTCCATCATTATGAAATTAGTAATTGATATTACATGTGTTTATTTGACTAGTATAATATCTATGTGAATAAGTAAATAGAATTTATTTTATTTATAATTTACATATTATGATGATGTTTAATTTTAAAAGGCTTGCCTTTTATTCTAATACATTTCCTTAAATGTTTGTGTTTATTTGTGATAGTTTCCGCTATATTTGTATCCTTACTGAGAATTTGATATCAACCCATTATTTTTTTTATTTTTCCCAGGATGCGAAAAAGTATATTATTATTGATATATAGGTATAGGCTATGGTATATTAGTGTGTTCAAAGTGTAAAAAATGTTGTTTATTTTCATTTCATAATGTAATGTAAAACATATGTATGTATCTAGTACATCCATGTATACTAATTTGATCGGTATTTAGGGACTTGATATCTTATGATCATGCCAAGGTATATAATAATGTGCTTACTCTTGGTAACTAGGGTCGGGGCATTATAGTTGGTATTAGGGAAAGTTTACTGAAAACCTTGGAAACTAAATTTAGAATAACTCTGATTAGGGAACATTACACTAAGATAAAAATTGATGATTTTTATAGATGGGATCCCCTAGAATATTGTTAATGTATATATTTAGTGAGTTTTCCAAAAAAAATACCTCCATATCTGGATACTAAATGTGGATGTGGTTCTGTCACATAGGTTCCTAGGTGTGAAAACTCTGACATGCATTTTTGAGCTAGACACGGGGTATCCTGGTACATGACAACAGGCCTTACTGTGCCCCTGGATTGACACTCCCAAGAGATATTCTTAAGATAATTCACATATTCATTAAAAAACATTTTGATGGATTTATGAGTAAATACTTCCCCAATGAAAATATTTCTATGATAATAGATTATTTGCATATACTGCTCAATTTATGTTAGGTAGTTAACATGTTTTTAATTATGTATTGTGATAAATAAACTAATATAGTGTATGTCATTATTTAGAAATGAAGTCTAGTGGAAGGAATGGAAACCATATCAATGCATGAAATCCATGTAATAATTTCTCTCCTATGCAAGATGATTATAGTGGATATGGTGATGAAATTTGAGTTGATCAGTTTATAACCATACAGGGAGAACATGATCAGGTTATGAATAATAACCTTACCCATATGGAGCACCCTGATCCAAAATGCAGAGGATCAATGTTAGATCGCTTAATGTGGAAACAACCACAAAAATTCAATGGGAATACAATTCTCTTTCTATCTGAGAAATGGATATGTTCCTTAGAGACAAATATTTCATGCTTTATGGAGTAGTGAAATGGAAAAGGTTAGTATGGCAGTTTATAGCATCCTAGGAGATGCAGAAAAAAGGTGGTCATTAAATCAAAACACAAAAGATGATGAATACATATCAAATATGGAATTGAGGGAGATTACAGATCTTTTCATAGAAAAATATATTCCTCATGAACATCACGTGGATTTGGAAAGGCAATTTCTGTGTCTGAGGAAAAAAGAGGATGTGAATGTCGCAATGTATGAGGCTAACTTTATCAGGATTGCAAGGAATTCTCCAAATTATATACATAACCCAGTATGTACGATTCATTAATTCCTTTATGGGTTATAACCATTTCTCCATCATGCATTAGTCTCACAATCCTTCTCTTCATATGAATATATAGTCTCATGTGCTATCAAAATAGAAAAGGAATTCTCTATGTCTCTTAAATTTAAAGCGATGCAAGAGAAGATGAGATCTATTGAACATTCTAAAAAAGTAAATAAGGGGAAGAATGGGAATTTTTACTTTCCAACATGTAGTAAATTTGGTATGAAACACCCTAGTACATCCCTGAAGGGGATGGGAGTTTGTTACAATAATGGAGAAAAAGGCTACCAAGCTTGTGATTGGAAGGGAATGAAAATGTTGTCAATGTTAAATTCTACAATTGTATTGAAATGGGGAATTATGAAAATGAATTTCCTACATTCCAAGGAAACATTCCTCGGAAAAGGACAAGGGTGAAATGCCAATATTATGTGATCACTACTATTGAGCTTGAAGTTCTTAATGATGTGCGGGCAGGTACTATAATCATTTTGTCAACATTATGTGATGCTTTATTTTATTCGAGATCATCTTAATCATTTATATCTTCATATTTTTTCGTGAAAATTAGATATTTTCAATTGTACTTAACATGGGAGTTGTCGATCAATACTCCAAAGGGATGTATCATTAAAAAAATGTTTTGTTAATCAGTTACCATTAGGGCATATAAATGTGCTATATCTGCTGATCATATTGTCATAAACATGATTGAATTTGATATAATCCTCAATATGGATTGGCTTTTGGACCCTGATACGAAAATTTATAATTAGAAGAAGGAGGATACAATTTTTATGTTGATAAAGAATACCTTATCTTTAGAGAAAAAATGTCACCATCTAATTCTCAACAAGATCCACCCCCAGCAGTTCTACTAAATTCAATTATTGGAGAGGGAGGGACTCAAATAGCTATGGGTGAGGAAAAGGATGTTCACATAAGGGGTTTATTGATTGTGGAAGAATATATTGATGTATCTCTAGAGGATTTACCTGGACTTCCTCGAGAATGAGAAATTGAGTTTTCTATTGACTCGATTCCTGGTTCAAGGCCCATATCGAATACCCCTTATAGAATGGGCGCTGTGGAATTATTGGAACTAAAGAAACAAATAGAGGAATTTGGTAATAAAGGATTTATTCACCCTAGTGTTTCTTCATTGCATGCCCCTATTCTTTTGGTTAAGAAGAAAGATGGATGTAACGTTCTGGTTCCAGAAGCCACCCAGTGGTGCCCCATACCTGGTTGGTCACATGGCCTCAAAAGCATTTCCCCAAATTCTAGAGGCTATCGAATATCAGCGAGGGCCTTGGGTGTGATAGTGGGGAAACTATACCCTCATTGGTAGAGTACACAGCGGAAGTAAATAACCATGCAAGACTGAAAGCAGTAAATAACCAACAATAATTAAAAAGCGGAAGACTAAATAAGTAAACAACTGGAGAACATATATATATATATGTAATGTTCCATGATGCATATCTAGGGAAGAATACAAACAATTCAAAATGATGAAAAATACAATAGTACCATCAAGTATAATAGAAATTAAATAGCTCCTCATCATCACAAGCCAATGCTTATCCTCTGCTCTCCTGCTCCAAATAAATCAAGTACCAGAAGTAGAAGGGCACTTGCCCTTGTCTATACCTAGAACAACATAGTATGTTTGGCCCAAAATCTTGACCCAAACAGGGTGTGAGACTAAATCCTAGTAGGCAACCACCCGAAGATCTATGCCAAATAGTCAATGAGTATATGGAAGGTAATAGTACAAAAAGTAGTAAATAGTAGCAGCAATAGCTGGTAGTAATCAGTAAGCAGTAAACAGGATGTTATACAATAGTGATCAATCCATAGAACAACAGGTAGCGGTGAAGAAATAGCTTACACAAACAGGAAACCCTCTAGGAAGTACTCGCATCCATCCCCTCTGGTCCGTCAAAAAATTACCACAACCCTGTGGGCAGTGCACTCAGCCTAACCCCTCTAGTTTGGTCATACAAATTTATAAGACTCTCTGGGGAAGCTCACTCTACCAATTACCCTTATATTATAGGGTAGTTAGGGACACTCTGAGGGAGATCACACAGTCTAACCCTCTTGGCCCCAAGGTCTAGAGACTCTCTGAGGAATCTCACTCAGCCAAGCCTCTTATAGCCTCAGGTATACCACAAACTCTCTGAGGAAGCTCACTCGGTCAATTCCTCCTCTATCCTAGGATGGTTTTAAAGACATTCAAACAAGGAAAAGACTCTCTAAAGAAGCTCACTCGGTCTACCCTCTTGTAGTCTATAATAACTAAGACTCCCTAGAAATCTAACTTGTTCTATCCCCAAATGTCTATAATGCCCAAGACTCTCTGAGGAAGCTCACTCGGTCTATCCCCGTACAGTCTATAATATCAAAGACTGTCTGGGACGCTCACTCGGTCTATCCCCTGTAGTCTATAATTTCTATGACTCTATGAGTAAGCTCACTCTGTCTATCCCCGTATAGTCTATAATACCTAAGAATCTCTAGGAAGCTCACTCAGTCTATCACTTATATTCTATTGCACAGGGTTCTCACAGTCCTGTGCCAGTCGGTGCCTATTAATGCTATAAGGCCAGTGTACTCCTATAGTGCTACTTGGCTAACTAAAGTACACCTTTAGAGCTATATGGCTAAACAGTCTATAGAGCAACAAGCATGTTAACAACATCATTCTGACCTACGATCACAAGTCATGGAAACAGGTACAACGTATAAAGGCTAACAAGAACCAAAGGTCATAACAGGAACAAAACATGGGCAAAACACCCAAGAAAGAAAATTATCAACAAACCTGATCAATTTCCCCCTACACAAGCATGCAAAAAAGGCAGGAATAACCACAAGGGCAAAAAAGTAAACACGCAATACCCCGTTCACTGGTATTGGTGGAATTTGCACATAAAACTCGAAGACATTGTAAGGTAAGTCACAAACAACCTACCATGATCCTAGGAGATCGATATAATTGAACCATGAGGCATGATTCTCCACAGAACGGCATATATCTACGAAAATTACAAAAATTATCAACCCATGATAACAAAAAAAATAAGTGGAATTGGAAAACAAGGCGCTAAGAGAAGGAAGAACTCACTACTACGGTTCCAACGCAATCAACGGCGGTCGAATCGGAGAACAGACGGAGGATTGGGGGCTCAAAGAAGATCTGTGGATGTACGGGTCACTCTCGGTCGAAGGCACTGGAGAAGAAGATTGTTCTGTTGATTAGGCGTGATCCCAGTCCATTTAATGGAAAAAATACACGGTCTGTACTTCTTGAGTACACGTTGTGTACTCTAATTTTTAGTACTCCAATTCAAATGGCCTTCTCTTCACTCCTACACACTCTGTGTGTGGCTCGGACATGACCAGTACGCAGCCTGGTGTGGCAAGTGAGTACACAACATGTACTCAGAATGTACACGGTGTGTACATCAAAAATTTCTAGAAACTTCTCTTTTCTCAAAAACATCAGGAAAACAAATTACATACCTGAAAACAAAGATAATGGTTCTTAAAAACTTCCCCACTTAACGAAATTTGTCCCCGAATTTCCCTAGCAAGGCATAAAAGAAGAGACCCCGAACAGCTCCAGCCACTGCGATCGGACATTGCCCCCCCCTAGTCTCATCCTGCCCTCGCCCGTGCTACCAAAACACCCGTACTAGAGGAACAGAGTGGCCACAGATAACCTTCATACTGCGATCGACAATCTGGATGGGATGCTCCTCAAATGACGCATCTGCTTCCAGCTCAACCTCCTTGGATTGAAAGACATGAGACGGGTCTGAAAAGTATTGTCAAAGCTGAGAAACATGGAAGATGACATTCATTTCCTAGTACCACTACGGTAACTGCAACCGATAGGCAACCGGACTAACTCTCTCCAACACGTAAAATAGCCCGACGTACCACGGTGAAAGCTTACCCTTTCTCTGATTCCTCTTGTGTGCCAACCTCGGTGTGACACATAGGAAAACGTGATCCCCGACCTCGAACTCCAGAGGTCATCTCCGCTGATCAGCATAAGACTTCTGTCGAGACAATGTTGTATCCATCCTCTTCCAAATCAACTCTATCTCCTCTGAGGTCCCCTGAACAAGACGAGGTCCCAGCAAAGCTGCCTCTCCTACCTCCAGCCAGCATAAAGGTGATCGTCATGGCCTACCATACAATGCCTCGTAAGGCGCCATCTGAATAGTCGTCTAGAAACTATTGTTATAGGCAAACTCCATAAGAGTTATATGCTTTTCCCAAGAATCTCCAAAGTCTAGAATGCATGCTCGGAGCATATCCTCACAGACCGGGATCGTACGCTCAGACTGGTCATCGGTCTAGGAATGGTATGATGTACTCAAAAGTACCTGTTTACCCAAAGCCTTCGGATGTCCCTATCATAACAAGGAAGTAAAGCGTGCTTCCCTGTCTAAATCAATGGAGTGTGGAACCCCATGTAGACTTAAAATCTCTTGGATGTACAACCATCCCAACTCATCAACACTGAAAGACTCCTTGATCAGCAAGAAGTGAGAAAGCTTCATAAGCCTATCGACGAAAACCTAAACAGCATCACTCCCTCGAGGTGACCTCGGTAATACGGTCATGAAGTCCATCGTGACATCATTCCACTTCCATTCAGGGATGGGTAACTACAGAAACAGCCATGTTGGTCGCTGATGCTCCACTTTCACCTGTTGAAACGTAGAACATCTCAAGAAAAAACCAGCAACATATCTCTTCATACCTAGCCACCAGTACTGGCGGTTTAGATCATGATACATCTTGGTGATTCTAGGATGAACTGTCTAAACTGAAGAATGAAAATCCCGCATCAGCTCCTCGTGTATGTCTGCTGGCACCAATACGCGTCCCTGGAAATGCATGATCTCATCCTCATCCACTACCCATCCAAGAAGAGGGTCCTCTTCTAACACACTATCCCTCAAGACTAAGCCTTCTGAGTCTGATAGCTGCCTCCTCTGTACCCGATCAAGAAGTGTAGAGGTAACAGCTACAAAAGATAGGTAATTCTGTCCCTGTCTATTGTGCACCTCCATATGCAACTCAGAGAACAAATCCATATGTTTCCACTCACTATTTTCCTCCTCAATAGCTTGAATCTGTGTTCTCCTACTCAATGCATTAGCCACTGCATTTCCCTTTCACGATGTATAGGTGACGTCGAAGTCGAAAGATTTTAGGTACTCGACCCACCTGTGTTGTCTCAAATTCAGATCACGCTGAGTGAAGATATACCTGAGACTCTTGTAGTCGGTGAAAACCACAAGGTTCTCTCCTAGAAGTTATTATCTCTAACAGCGTATGTCATGAACAATAGCTGCCAACTCCAGATCATGCATCAGATAGTTCCTCTCGTGTGGCCTCAACTGCCGAGACCCATATGTAACGACTCCATCTCCCTGCATAAGCACAGCTCCCAACCCGATTCCTGAAGCATCATAGTAAATAGTATAGCCCTTTCCCAGCTCGGGAAAGACCAGTATCAGTGCTAACATCAACTTCCCCTTCAGCTCTGGAAAGGCTGACTCATAGGAATCTGACCATAAGAACTACGCACCTTTTTTGGTCAGACTTGGCAGCGGTGCTACTAGGCGTGAAAGGTCCTGTATGAAATGCTTGTAGTATCCAGCCAGCCCTAGAAAACTCTGCACCTCAAATCCATTCTTCGGCTGCTCCAAGGAAAATACAGTTCTCACATTCTCTAGGTCAGCTGATACTCTTGTCTCTGAGATGACATGACCCATGAAGTGAATCTGATCAATCCAAAAGTGGAATTTCGAGAGCTTAGCATATAACTAATGCACTCTCAGTGTACATAGAACGATCTCAAGATGTGTGGCATGGTCGTGTCGAGTGTGAGATTACAATAAGATGTCTTCAACAAAAATCACCACCAAGTAATCTATATACACATGGAACACTTGGTTCATCAGTGCCACAAAAACAGCTGGAGCTTTCGTGAGACCGAACGGCATGATTGTATACTCGTATAGACCATACCTGCTTATGAAGGTTGTACGAGGTATATTTGATAGTATAACATGAAACTTATGATAAACGGACCTCAAATCGATTTTTGAGAAATCTTGTGCTCCTCAAAACTGATCAAAGAGGTCATCGATCCTCAGCTAGGGATATTAGTTCTTAACCATCAACTGGTTCGTCTTCTGATAATCCACAGAAAGCCGAAGGGTGTTGTCTGCCTATTTTTCAAATAAGATAGGACAACCCCAAGGAGAAGTATTGGGTCAGACGAAACCCTTTTCATATAACGCCTCTAACTACTTCTTGAGCTCCTGCAACTCAGGTGTAGCCATCCTATAAGGAGAAACGGACACCGGTGCATCTCCTGGCACGAGCTCAATTGAGAATTCTTCCTCATGCTCCGGAGGCAAACCTAAAAAATTCCTCTGTAAAGACATCTTTAAATGATCCTCCACTTGAGGAATGTATGACAATGAAGTATCCTGGTCATCCAGATAAGGACTAGCAATCTGGGCTGTAACTCCTCCCAGCCCATGATGCTCTGGTCCAGCTTTACCTGCCTGGACATCCCACTCGCCTCTATGAAGAAAAGATCTGCCCTCAGGTGATATGAAACTCACCCTGCGGCAATAGGAATAGACAACTTCCTGGAAGGGAACCAACCAGTCCATCATGTGAATGACGTCATAGCTCGTCATCTCTAGGACATAGAGGTCCCATAAGAAATGACACTTTGAAACCTCAAGAGGGCACTCTCTACACTGATGTACGCTAGATGTTCTTATTCCCAACGGCATGTCAAAATCAACAAGTCAGTAGACGAAAAGATATAGAGCCCAAGGCTCTCCACAATAGTAACAGAGATAAAAATATATGAATCACCAGTATCGAAAAGGGTTGAAGATAAAAATGAGGCTACTAGGATTGTACCTCGAACTGTAGAAGGGTCGGGATCCTGGTCTTGGTAAGTCTGCTCCATGGAGAAGGTCTGGCATGCACCGCAGCCCTGTGCCCCTGGCAGACCACTCTGAGCTGACCAACTCTGCTGTCACTGGTAACCTGGTGACTGACCGCCGCTACCGCGACCTCCACCTCGGATCGAATGGCTAGAAGAACTCCAGTTCCCTAACTAGTGGGAAACTGGCAATGAATCTCCTGAATGTGGGGTCATAGAAGAACACATGCCACCAGCTGAAGGTGAGAAGATCTGGCAATAGTGCTGAAGATGGCCCATCTTGCCACAAGATCGGCACTCCATATGATCTCTCTAGCAGGAAGGCCTAGTATGCCCACTCCTACCACACTGGAAGCATACAACCTGGCTGCCAGATTATAGATCCCGCCTACTCTGATCCCCTCAAGAAGACTCTCTACAGTGCTTCCTACTATCCGTAGGAGGAACACGATCTCTGGATGTCAAACCTCCATGGCTCACTGCTCCAGAATCCCTCATATTGAGCTCACTGATCAAAGTCTGGTTGATGATAGAGGATATCGAAGTAAACCTGAAGATATTCACCTAGGAACAGATCTCCTGCCTGAGACCATCCTCTAACTTCCTTGCATATAAGAACTCATCACCTGTTGGGATCGGCGTGATGCTCTGCAGCTTGGTAAACTGGGACGAGTACTGCATAACTGAAAGAGTACCATGTCGTAGACTCATAAACTCCTAGGCTCGATCAGCCCTCAAGGTTTATAGGTAAATGTAGTTATACATGGTGCGCCGAAATTCGTCCCAAGACTTACTCTGTTGGCACCCTGACTGCGAGATCAACTCCTCTCACCTCTTGGCGGTGTCTTAGAGTATATAAGTAGCCAGCTTTACCCATTACTCTAGGTGTATCTCCAGATGCTCAAAGATCTTCAGTGTGTCCTCTATCCACAACTCTGTAGCCTGGGTGCCTCCATCACCTAAGAAATTTGAAGGATGCTGCTGCGGAATGACCCACGTCAATTTGGCCATCGACTGGGCTAGAGTCGACGCTCAGTGAAAAGTCTACATCATCCTCAGGAAATCCTCTTTGAACTGTGCAATGGTGCTTGTGACTGGTATGACTGCTGGTTCCAAGGCTGGCACAACAGGAGGATCTGCAGGAGGTCCCTGATCGGCCATATCTGGTTTCTGATCATAGTCTGGCAACTGACATACAACTGGAGGAAGTCTCAGAGGTATAGCTCTGAAAAGATCAATAGCACACCTTAGATCAGGATTATGAAAGGATAAGAACATAAGAGTACAAAACGGGAAGAGGAGGAGGGAACATTCAAGTTTACAAAACATGACTACATGGCATGTATAAAAACTACACTGCGTGTTCACATAAACCATACACATGGGTATGTACTCTTGAAACCTCTGGTCGTGTAACACCCCAACTACACGGCGTGTTGTCCCCACACACGGCGTGTACTTGAACTCTATTCCCCTACCTGAGTCTCTTTACACGGCAAACCCACATGGTCTTCTCAAACTGAGACTACATGCCGTGTTCCATATTGACATGGCATGTAGTAAACAAGGTTTCAAAGACTTGTGTTGGTAGTTACATGGTCGGCTACACGGCTGGCCCTTACACGGTGTGTTCCGAACAAACGCGGTGTGTATAAGAGAAGATAACATTGACTCGTGTTGTTCATGACATGGTCAGGTACCTGAAACAAGACTACACGACGTGTTCTTTACCAACACGGCGTGTTCTACTCGAGCTTCCTCGACCAGTGTTGTTTGTGACACGGCCAGTTACATGTTTCTATACTACATGGAATGCACCTACCGTACATGGCATGTTCCTAAAGACATTTCCTCAACACCGTGTTCCTGCTCACACAGTCAGTGACACGGTCTGGAACCACACGGTGTGTAGTCATAATGTACACGCTGTGTATTTAGGGTTTTTCCGGGTAGTATCTCAAAAACTGCACTGAAGCCCAAAAACACAGAAAAAAGGCATAAAGGTGCCAAATTCCGATCCGTGAGGGCCTATACTCCCTACGAACAAAATCTTGGAATCCAATATAGTCATATATAAGGAAAAAAATATCAGTGATTCACCAATTTCGGATTCAAGAGGGCCCATAACACGACAAGAACCAAAATTTGGTGTTCATTTAAGCAAAGTACAATACAAATAGTCTTCTTTCAAAAAGTTGAATTTTATCAAGTCATCTATCACAACAACATGCATAATCTACACAAAGTCTATCACAACAAAAAGAAATCGCTAAAGCACCCTAGATTGCCTGGCATGAATGCATGGCATGTGACTTCTAACAAGTGCCTATATGATGCATGAGATGGCATAACCTCATCTTATTAGGTTACGACAAAAACAGAACCATAATAGGAACAACAATAACAACACAAGTCATGTGAATCACTCTAGGTGAAATCATATCAATCGTAAAATCTCAAAACCAGAAAACTACAATAAACGTGGTAGTATGGATTTTCCCTATACACGAGTTAGCTACTCCCAGGCACAACTTATTATATACCAAGTACCAAATCTAGCAGATACCTACATAATGGCTCCAAATAGTGAATCTAGTGAAATTAATTCCTCTGATACCACTTTCTAATGTCCCAGTTCCGGAAGCCGCCCAGTGGTTCCCCATACCCAGTTGGTCACATTGTATCAAGCGCATTTTCCCAAATTCCAGAAGCTGCTGACTAGTAGTGAGGGCCTTGGGTGTGATTGTGGGGAAACTATGCCCTCATTGGCAGAGTACACATCGGATGTAAATGAACATGGAAGAGTGGAAGCAGAAAATAACCAACATTAACTAAACAACAGAAGACTAAATCACCAAAAAACTAATGAACATATGTATATATATGAAATGATGCATGATACATTTCTAGGAAATCATCCAAAAAATTCACAATGCTGAAAAATACAATATTACCAACAAGTACAAAAGAAAGTAAACAACTTCTCATCATCGGAAGCCAAAGCATGGTCCCATGCTCTCCTTCTCCAAAGCAATCTAGTACCAGAAGTAGAAGGGCACTTTCCCTTGTCTATACCAGTAACAACATAGTCTGTTTGGGCCCAAAAGCATGACTCAAACAGGGTGTGAAACTAAATCCTAGTAGGCAACCACCCAACGATCTGTGACTAATAGACAGGGAGTATATGGTAGGTAATAGTACAAAACGCAGTAAACAGTTGCAGCTATTGCAGGCAGTAATCAGTAAGTAGTAAACAAGATGATATAAAACAATGACCAATCCATAGAACAACAATTAGTGGTGAAGCAACAACTAACACAAACAGGAAACCCTCTAGGAAGTACTCGCATTCATCCCCTCTAGTCTGTCCAAAAGTACCACAACCCTCTGGGCAGTGCACTCAGCCTAACCCCTCTTGTTTGATCATAAAAATTTGCAAGACTCTCTGGGGAAGCTCACTTGGTAAATTCCCATTATAGTCTAGGGTAGTCAGGGATACTCTATGGGAGATCACGCAGTCTAACCCTCTTGCCCCCACGGTCTAGAGACTCTCTGAGGAAGCTCACTTGGTCAATCCTCCTATAGCCTCAGGTATGCCACAGACTCTCTGAGAAAGCTCACTTGGTCAATTCCTCATCTAGCTTGGGAATGTTTTAAAGACATATAAACAAGGTAAATACTCACTGAAAAAGCTCACTCGGTCTACCCTCCAGTGGTATATAATAACTAAGACTCTATGGGAAGCTCACTCGGTCTATCCCATGTAGTCTATAATGTCCAAGACTCTCTGAGGAAGCTCACTCGGTCTATCCCTCTATAGTATATAATCTCTATGACTCTCTGGGATGCTCACTCAGTCGATCCCATGTAGTATATAATGTCTAAGACTCTCTGAGGAAGCTCACTCGGTCTTTCCCTGTATAGTCAATAAGATCTAAGACTCTCTGGGAAGCTCACTCTGTTTATCCCTTATAGTCTATAAGACCGAGTTCTCATGGTCCCATGCCAGTTAGTGCATATTAATGATATAAGGCTAGTGTACACCTATAGAGCTACTTGCCTAAACAAATTACACCTATATAGCTACTTGGCTAAATAGTCTACAAAGCAACAGGCATGTTAATAACATCATTCCGACCTACGATCACAAGGCATGGAAACAGGTACAACAGCCAAAGGCTAACAAGATCCAAAAATCGTAAAAAAGAAAAAAAGCATGCTTAAAACATCCAAGAATGACAATTATCTACAAATATGATCAATTTACATCTACACAAGCATGCAAGCAAGGCAGGAATAACCACAAGGGAAAAATGTAAACACGCAATACCCTGTTCACGGGTATTGGTGGAATTTGCACATAAAACTGAAAGACATCAAAAGGTAAGGCACAAACCACCTACCTCGATCCTAGGAGATCGATATACGTGAACTATGAGGCTTGATTCTCTTCAGAACGGTGTATATCTATGAAAATTCACAAATTTTTTAACCCATGATAACTTTTAAAAAAAGGAGGAATTAGAAAACAAGTCTCTAGGAGAAGGAAGAACTCACCGTTGTGATTCTAACGCAGTCAACGGCGGTCGATACAGAGAACGGATGAAGGATCGAGGGCTCAGAAAACATCTGCAGCCATATGGGTCACTCTCAGTCGAAGGTGCTGGAGACAAAGATAGTTCTGTCGATTAGGCATGACCCTGGTCCGTTTAATGAAAAAAAATACACAGCGTGTACTTCTTGAGTACACGGCGTGTTCTCTACTTTTCCGTACTCCACTTTAAGCAACCTCTACTTCACCACTACACACCGTGTGTGTGGCCCAGATGCGGCCAGCACACGGCCTGGCGCAGCAAGGGAGTACCCGGTGTCTACTAAGAAAGTACAAAGTGTGTACATCAAAAATTTCCAGAAACTCAACTTTTCTCAAAAAAAATCCATGAAAAAGAAAGACATACCTAAAAACGATGATCCGGGTTCCTACAATGGATCGATGAGGTTTTTAATTGACTATTGGGACATCAATGCTATATAAATAAAGAACATGTATCCCCTACCTCACATTGATGATTTATTCAGTCAACTTCATGGAGCTCATTATTTTTCAATGATTGACCTTTGATTTGGATACCACAAGTTGTGCGTTATAAAGGAAGGAATTCCAAAGATAGTATTTATAACCGGGTACAGGAATCACGAGTTTATAGAAATGCCTTTTGGACTAACTAATGCGCCCTCTGTTTTCTTGGATCTAATGAATAGGGTTTTCAAGGAATATGTTCATGACTTTGTAGAGGTATTTATCGATGATATTATTATATAATCTAAAAGCTATGAATATCCTTAAAAATAATTGTGCACTATTCAAAAGACTCTTTGAAGAAATAAATTATATGGGATGTTTAGAATGTGAAAATTATAGCTTCAGGAAATTTCTTTTTTGGTAATATTTTCTATATGAATGGAATCTCTATTAACCCTTCAAAGAAAATGGAAATCCATGAATTTCCAGCACCAATGAGTATAACTGAAGTACGTAGTTGTATTGGTTTAGTAGGTTATTATCAACATTTCAACCAGAATATTTTTGTAATTGGAAATCCCATTAACCAAGAACACATGTAATGTGGTTAAATTTGTTTGGACAAAATAGTGTGAAGAATGTTTTGTATAATTGAAAAGAATATTAGTCAATTCTTTTATCTTGACTCATCCATCGTGGAATGAGGGGTTTGTTATTTATAGGGATGGTTCAAAGAAAGGACTCAGTTGTGTCCTTATGCAGAATGGTAGACTTGTTGCCTTTTCATCAAGGCTGCTAAAAGTTCATGAACAAAACTATCATACTCATCATCTTGAGTTAGTAGCTACAATATTTTCTATGAAGATATTGAGACAATATCTTTATGGCGAAAAATGTGAGACATATATCATTCAAAATAGTTTGAAGTAATTTTATCATAAAAAGAACTCAACATGAGGAAAATGAAATCGTTCTAACTACTACTGGATTATGATTTCACTATACACTACCACCATGGGAAGGAAAATACGGTGGAAGCTGATTTCAGTAGAATGGATCTTGGAGTTTTGAACAAGATGAGAGTTAAAATGGATCCAATGTTCATGGATATTGTAAATATAGATATTAGAATTATCATGGAATGTGAAACATCGATACTTTTTCAAACAGATTCAAACAATATTTACTAGAAAGGATAAAAAAATTTTGAACTATTGGGGAGGTGTTTCAAAAAAAATTAAAGCTGTGAATGATGGAAGATTGATCGACTTCGTATATGAATATTGAATTTTGAAATTTAAGAAAAGGCTTTGTGTTCCTGATATACCTGATCTAAAAACAAAATTGTTGGATGATTCTAATAGCTCCAATTTATCTACACACACTGGTAGAACTACGATGTATAGAGATTTGAAGGAATATTTTTAGTGGGACATCATGATGAGGGAGATTATTGATTGTGTGTCAATATGTATCATTTCCCTAAAGGTGAAGGCCAGAAGACAAAATCCTAGAGGATTCATGTAACCTCTTCCAATACCTATGTGGAAATGGGATGATATTATGATGGACATTCTCAATGGTCTACCAATGACTCCTAGAAGGAATGATGCAATATGGGTCATTGTTGATCGTCTTACCATGTCATCACATATTCTTTCTATAAGAGAATATTTATGACTTAAATGTTCATCAAGACAATATATTAATGATGTTGTAAAACATCATGGTGTACCCTTATTGATTGTTTCTTATCTTGTTCCCCATTTTACATCAAGATTATGGAAAAGTCTTTAGAAAGCCTTGGATACTGAACATTGTTTAAGCACTGCCTACCACCATCAAACTGAAAGAAAATCAGAACGTACTATTCAAACATTAGAATACATGTTCATATATTGCTCATATGACATTCAAGGTATGTTGGATAGGTATTTGCCTCTGGTAGAATATTCTTATAGAAATAGCTTCAATTCAAGATTCCAGATGGCACCATATGAAGTGTTATATGGAAAGAGATGTTTCACACTAACTTGTTGGGATGATGTTGGTGAAAGAAAACTCATTGGCCTAGAACTTGTTGAGGATTCAATAAAAAAGGTAAAGATTATCCAAAACCACATCAATACAACTCAATGTAGGCAAAAGACCTATGTCGATAACTGATGGAAGGATTTGAAATTTCATGTAGGAGATCTTGTTTTCTTGAAGGTATCACCATAGAAGGGTGTTATATGATTTGATAATAATGTTAAATTAAGTACGATGTACATCGGACCATTTGAAATTATAGAACAAATTGGAGTTGTAGCTTACTATTTGGCAATGCCACCAATCCTCTCCAAAGTTCATGATGTGTTTCATCTATCCCTGTTTAGAAAATACATGCCTGAAACAATGCATGTACTCACCTATGAAGAAATAGAACTGTAACCTGGTCTGTCTTATTTTGAAGAGCCTATAAGAATTATTGATACCATAGAACAAGTATTGAGAAACCTGATGACTCATCTGGTAAAATTTATTTGGAAAACCCATAAAATGGAAGAGGCTGCGTGGGAACATTAGGAACATTTGATGAAGAACCTCCCAAATCATTTTATGCATTAATATTATAGAAATTATAAGGATGAAATTATTTTTAGGAGGGAATAATGTAACACCCCATGATTCCATAGCACGTTTCTCTTTGAATAATACAATAGCTTGCGTGGTACGCAACTTAGATTTCTAGCACACCACGAACAATCAAACTAGTAAATTAAAAAGTAGTTAGGAATATTAATACAAATTTTTTGAAATTTTATAAATTTTATTATTCTAATTGGACCTAATTTTTGGATTTTTAATATCAAAATTAGCTTAAGGAAAATTTTTGGTTTTTTATGAAAACATTATATTTTTGACGAATTGTTATAAACACTATGATATTTTTTAAAACCTGATTTTTATATAAATGATTATATATTAATAGTACACATATAATATTTATTAAAAATTTTAACGCCTTTTACTCACCTTCAAGGCACATTTACAAATTTCCATAAAACATAATTTTCCTACCTCTGTTAATTGAATTTAAAAAATCGGACATACGGGGATTTCATCAGTATGTAAAATTTGGTTTAATAAGAAGAAATTAATTTATGTTAAATAGTAACTTTTGAATTTAATTTACCATGGTTAAAGTTAAATAGAATAATTAAAGGTAAAAATAATATTATAAATACTCCAACACATGTCCAAATACTATTGAATAAGTGTATTTTGACAAAATCGTCTTTAGTTAAAAAAATCCTTTATTATCTATTTGTGTTAAATTATAACATTTATTATTTTTTTATTTATAGAATTGTTAAAAGTGTTAAATTTAAATTTTATTAGATAACCCATTTATAATATTGTGTTATAGATAAGATAAATTTGACATCAAATATTAATTAGAAATAAAAGAAGATTTTTTTCATCATGATATTTTATTTATATTTTTTAGACATTAAATAATTAAATTTATATATGATTCAATGATGATGCAGTAATGACATTATTAATTAATGATTGAAATAATTGATATTATAAATATTAAAAAATTTAAGTTGAAATTTTGATGCCATCCACGAATTTTATTGGTTAATATGACATTTAATGGGTGATTCAATTTTTTTCAATGTAATCAAGTTGTTATAACTGTCACCAAAACCAAATAATTGATATTGTAAAAATTGACATAAATGAGTTTTTAAAACAAATTCTATTTTATTAAATGATATAATATTCCAAAAATCTATGATTTGGCCAAAGAACTTAGATAAGGTTATATATTTCTGTAATTAATCACTTGAGGTTATTTTTTCATTTTATAGTATGTTTATTAAAAATGTAATATAAAAATTCAAGAAGACATTATAAATTTTAAATTATTTAACTAAGAGTTAAATCTAAAATAAAAGGTTAATATGGTGACCAAAACATTTCTAAAACCTATTGGTTGAGAGGATTTCGACCCATACCCACATTACCTTTAAATAAATCCAATTTGATCAATTAAAATTAAAATTTATTTTATAATAAATTAATAATTCGAACTTTTCCTAAACTGCCCCTCACCTCTCTTATAAAAGGGTACTTCTACTTCTCTGAAATTCAAACCTCCAAAGCCATTTGTCTTAGCCAAACCATGCCAAAATCCTATATCAACTACCATCACTTCAACATAGAGTCATTACATTGATCAGAAGAAAAACCTAAGAAGCCCTTTTGTTCAAATCAAAAGGAAGAACCCGAAGAAGAGGTAATTATTTCATCACCTCTTTCAAAGATAATTTATTCTTCCACTTACTATTTCTTTATTATTTTGTCACAACCCCCTTCCATCAAAGATGCCCCTCTTGAGCTGGCAATGGTGAAAGGGAGATAATGACCCCCCGAGTCCTGCCTCCAGTAGGCCCCGGTGTGGCGACTAGCACCAAGGGTATGAGTTTTTCACAAATATGGGAGGCATTACCCTTTTGATTTTTTAAGATCGGGAAATAGGACAAGTCAACCACCCAAAAGGAAAAGAATAGGAGTATAGAAATAAACCCAAACCAAACCCATATGCACGTTTAAATAATTTTTGAAACAAGGTACAAATATCAGAAAGCTCAAAAATACAATACCAAAAGAAAACAAGATTACAACAACTGCAACAACTCCAACTATCCTGACTAGTAGTGTCCGGAACGGCCTTGGTAGTCCTCCTAGAAACATGAAAGTAAACGTAGGGTGAGCATACAAGTATAATCAGTAGGGAACCTAAAGCTCATGTGCACAAGTGGGAAGACATCCTAATGTCCCATGAGAAAACAGGAGAACCAAAACCTAGAAAGGAATCATTCCACCCAACTTCACCAGTCACACTCACCAAGTAACACAAGTCAATAGAGTATAGTATATAAGAACAAGAGTATTGGGTACCCCGCACCATTTCCCACTTAGCTAGCTGCTCTTCCTAACGGTGAACGTACTGATGCTACCACACTCTTCCCGCCCACACACACCTGGGCCTCAAGAACCACACATCAGCCCACACACACCTAGGCCTCACAAACCACACATCCCACCCACACACACCTGGGCCTCACAAACCACATATCCTGCCCGTACACACCTGGGCCTCATTCCGAAGACTCTTGGGAACAGTTTGGGCTAAACCACACCAATAGAAAACTACCCGAACAGTCTTGGTTGTAAGTTTGCCTCAAGCCTTCATAACCTATGGAAGAAGGAGCAGGAAGGAGCTAGTAACTAAGGGGAAAAACACCCTCTCCCATGAAATGGGTGTGTTTGGCACTATGTTCTCAACATGGGTGGGGTGCGACAAAACACAAAGATACAGTTTATATATATATATATATATATATATATATATATATATCAAACACATAGCCCAACTTATGGCTTCTAAATAGAGAGACTGAGCACGTGCCTTAGCACTGCTACTTCGAGAGTATGCACCCAACAAACAATCCCAAAACCACATTTATGTTTTCAGGTTTCAACAACTTTAGTTATCAGTTTCTTAACTACCGCGAAACAAAAATGGATCAAGCATTCACAAAACATATCCCTGCCAACCACAATAAAAGTTAGATAAAACACAAGCCATCACATACCAACTCCTTAACGATTTGATTATCACAACCAACATTAAATTCATTTCCATCACAAAAACCACACCATTCATTTATTCCCAAGTTCCACATATAAATTCATTTTCCACATTCCGCATTTCCATTACCATTACCCCATATATAAACCACCACTATCCACTTTAAGAACATTCACCACCGATCATTGTAGCCCCGCTGCCAAACATCAACGTAGCATTCACACCAACCCACAACCAAGCCAACCGCAGCCCCGCTGCTCACCCAAACCATGACAACCCACAACATTCCACTTCACATATCCCAAAACAAAACCAACCCAACACCAACATGTTTATTATTCCATTTTGTTCAACCGGGGTGATCACACAAGTGTTCCAGATTTTTAATCAACCAACATAACATGATTAACCAAATTCCACATTCTATAAAGTTTCTATCCACAAAACGGTCTAGAAAGGTAGGGAATCATTTAATTTCTCAAGCAAAGGCCCCCAACGACCGTGATTTTCAGTAGGCATAAACTCGTTCAATTCACAACATAAAACCACGGGATATAAAAAAGGTAACTGCATTCACAACTTCCCATCCCCATTATATAAGCCAGTTAATATATTTATTAAACAGGTTCAAATGTTTTTACCATAAACATGAGGACACCCACCCCGCATGATGCACAAATTTAGAGAGACAAAGGTAAGATCATTACCTCAACAGGTCCTGATCACAATGCTCCCCCAGATCAGCTTTAGAAGACGTCCTTCGGCGTCTATCGCTTCTCTCAAAACCCGCCAAAAGCCTCCTCGGGTGGTAGCTTGGAAGGAAAGGCTGAAGGGAAACCAACTGGTCCAAGATCAGAAGTTTCTCCTCATCGTCATAATCTCGTGGCTGCTAACGGATCATAAATCAGAGCTCGGACGAAGAAGTTATGGGGGAAAGAAGTTTTGGAGTCTCTCGGGAGGGCTCTGCTTGTAGAGAGGATTCGTCTGAAAAGAGGAGAGGACCCCTTCTTTTATAGGTGTGAAAAACTAAAGTACACGGCGTGTACTTCGTAGTACACGACGTGTACTAGGCCATTCCACACGGTGGCCACGCAGCTTCCAACACAACATTCAACGTGGCAGGCAGCCATTGACTGGTCAACACACGGTTTAAAGGTAACGCGTAAGCGGGGAAGAACTACACGGCGTGTAGGATGTGCTACATGGCGTATACTCATTTATTTCATGCGGAAAGGACACGACCTCAACACTGAACACGGTCGTTGACTTGTCAACACATGGTTCGAAGGTAACGCGCATGCGGGGAGAAACTACACGGCGTGTAGGATGGGCTACATGGCGTGTACTCATTTATTTCACGCGGAAAGGACACGACTACAACACGGGGTATACTCAGAAAGGTGGTACACGACGTGTAATCATACTACACGGCGTGTAGTCACAAAATTCTGAAAATAGTGGGAAAAGTCCATTCTACCCTCCCGAACACTACATGACTTTCTTTTCAACAAAGGAAAGGGCCGGAGAGGTCCAAGACATTACATTAGATACCTCTTAAAACATTCTCGTCCCCAAGAATTCAAAAACCAACCCAGAAGAACCTAACAAGATACCTCTTTGGGCTCTTGTTATAATAAGAAACCAACCAACAACCCTTTTCATATGAGTTAGGAATTCCTTCTCCTATGTCAAGATATTATCCGCTTTAGGTGGAACTAACTTGCCCGGACGGGTTTAATCACATCCACATTGATGCATCTCGATTAAGGATCATGTCTTTCTTTCACACACACATCCGGTCATGTTACGCACTTCTAGAGAACATGAAGACAAAAGTCTCAAAACCGACAAGTCATGCATTCCATAAATCAAGGGTACATGGAATATCATCAAAACAAGCTCAGATGAACAATGGAAAAACAAAAGTCAAAACAACTCTGGGTACTGAGCGTGCATCTGGGTCTCCCGCTCCCAAGTGCTCTCCTCGAGGCTGCCATGCCTCCACAACACACGAACCAAGAAGATGGTTCATCCATGATGCACCTTCTCCTTGCAATCCTCGATTCTGACTGGTCGCTCCTCGAAGGTCACCTCATCTCCCATATCTGAATCTCCCCAGTCAATAATGTGAGATTTGTCGTGTAAGTACCGATGAAGCTGGGAGATTTGGAAGGCGTCATGGATCTTCTCCAATTGCAGTGATGGGGCCAGCTGATATTCCACATCGCCGACTCGCCTCATCACCTCGAAAGTTCCGATGAACCTAGGGGAGAGCTTACTCCCCTTCCCAAACCTCCACTACCCCAGTCGAGGGGAAACATTCAAGACCACATGATCTCCCACCTCGAACTCCAAGGGCCTCCTCCGACGATCAGGATAAGACTTCTGTCGGTCCTGAGCTGATTTCATCATCTCACGCACAAGCTGGACTTTCTCCGTGGTGCTCTGTACTACCTCTAGCCCAAGAGTACCTGTCTCGCCAACCTCTGCGCTACAAATGGGTGAACGACATGGTCTGCCATACAAAGCCTCAAACAGCTCCATTCCAATAGTAGAGTGGAAGCTATTGTTGTAGGTAAACTCTAATAAAGACAAGTGTCGCACCGATGATCCTCTGAAATCCAGAATACATGCTCGCAGCATGTCCTCCAATGTATGGATAGTCTGCTCTGTCTGCCCATAAGTCTGAGTGTGGAAAGAAGTGCTAAGGCATAGCTGGGTGCCAAAATCATGGTGTAACCCCTTCCAGACTCATGAGGTGAATCGAGTATCCCTATCTAAGACAATTGTCTTTGGAACACCATGCAAAACGCACCACCTCGTCCACGTACCTTTGTGCAAAGGTACTCACTGGGCTCGACTCCTTAATTGTTAAGAAGTGAGCTGATTTTGTCAGACGATCCACCACTACCCAGATAGCATCAAAACCACCTTGAGCTATAGGTAGTCCTGTGACGAAGTCTATTGAGACATCATCCCACTTCCAATCGGGGACATCTAAAGGATGCAACAAACCATCAGGAAAACGGTGTTCATCCTTCACCTGCTGACACACTAGGAATTTAGCCACAAACTCACTAATCGTTTCACCCCGGGCCACTAAGACTGTTCCCTCAGGCCTTGGTACATTTTTGAAACTCCTGGATGTACTTCCAAGGCCGAGCTATGGAACTCACAGAGAACTCCCTCGTGCATAGCCTCTGGAACAAACAACCTTCCATGAAAGAGTATCCAATGTCGGATATCCTCGGACCACCCTCCTGGAGTGTTCCCCTAATCAATACGATCCCGCATTACTTTTGCCTCAGAGTCTCCCCACTGACACTCCTCCACCTGCTGCAATAATCAGGACTGCACCGTCATCTGGAACAAACCGCCTCTGACACCCTCTACCCTTGCATCCAAGTGCAAGGCAGCTAACTCTCCCATCGCTTTCCAAGCATCAGCGAATTCTCGAACAACTTCCTGATGTGACTTCCTGCTCAGGGCATCAGCCACAATGTTGACCTTACCTTCAGTGTAAGAGATTTCAAAGTCATAGTCCTGGAGAAACTCAACCCATCTCCACTGCTGTTTGTTCAGGTCACGCTGGGAGAATATATAACGTAAGCTCTTGTGATATGAGAAAACAACAAAGCTCTCCCCAAAGAGGTAATGTCACCACAACTTCATGGCAAACACTACTGCTGCAAGCTCTAGGTCATTGGTGGCATAGTTACTCTTGTGGGGGCGCAACTGCCTAGACCCAAAACAGATCACACCCTTCTTCTTCATCAGTACGCACCCGAAGCCAAGGCCAGAAGCATCACAAAACACCTCGTACAACAGCCCTTCATCTGGCAACCTGAGTATGGGAGCACTGACCAACTTCTCCTTCAGGTAGTCGAAATCTTCCTGGCACTATTCGCTCCATAGGAAGACCTGATTCTTCCTAATCAAGGCCGTCAATGGAGCAGCAACTCAAGAGAAGTCTAAAACGAACCTCAGATAATAGCCTGCCAACCCCAGGAAACTACAAACATTCACCACGCTCTTGGGTGCTGCCCAAGAGACAACTGCTTCCACCTTCGACGGGTCCACTGACACTCCATGCTGAGACACCATGTGCCCAAGGAAGTGTACTTATTGCATTAAGTATATACACTTTGACAATTTCCTATAAAGATGGTGGTGTCGAAGGACTTCCAGGACTGCCCTGAGATGCTCAACGTGCTCCTACTCTGATCTTGAGTAGATCAGGATTTCATCGATAAACACAATGATGAACCGGTCCAGAAACTCTAGGAAGACAAATTTCATAAGCCCGATGAACATAGTTGGTGCATTCTTATCCCCAAATGGCATCACTACAAACTCGAAGTGCCCATATATACACCCGAAAGCTGTCTTCGAGATGTCACTATCCTTTACTCTCAACTGATGATATCCAGACCGCAGATCAATCTTAGAAAACCAACCTGCTCCCCTCAGCTGGTCGAAGAGATCATCTATCCTTGGAATGGGGTAACGGTTCTTGACCGTTACCTGATTCAACCTCCGGTAGTATATGCAAAGCCAGAGACCACCATCTGCCTTCTTCACAAACAAAATTGGATCCCCCCACTATGATACGCTGGTTGGAACAAAACCCTTCTCCATCAGATCGTCAATCTGAATCTGTAACTCCTACAACTCTAAAGGTGTCATCCGATAAGGAGCCATCGAAATCGGACGGGTACCAGGTTGTAAGTCTATCCCAAACTCAATGTCATGTCACGGGGGTAGAGTTACAACCTCCTCGAGAAAGACATCGAGGAACTCCTCAACAACCTCTGGACCATCCATCGTCTCCGTATCAGCTGGAACTACTGATAACCTGCCTAACAAGGAAAGGAGAGGTTTTACATGCCGGCTTCCCACCTGATATCTCTTCTCGCCAACAAATGCTAAACGATGCCCGTTTATGTAGGAGGACATGACTCTTCTTCGGAAGGAGTCGATAACGGCACTAACATTAAACAGCCAGTCGATGCCTAGGATGACATTGTATAGCAGCATCTGTAGCAGAAGAAGGTCCCCAATGGACCGATGTGGTCCCAACGTCAGCTCACATCCTCGGCAAACACAAGAGATGCTGGTCTGACCTCCAACTGGTGTACTCAGTACCAGGGGTACAGAAAGTCTCTCTACGTCTAGACCCAATGCATGGGCTAGACCAGGTGCAATGAAGGAGTGCAAAGCTCCTGAATCGAACAAGGCAGAAACAAGAGTGTTGAACAAAAAAATCATACCTCGCACCACCTCTGGTCCTGGCGGAGCTGTCAACTCTGCTACGTGAAACTTTCCACGCCCATATCCTCTGCCTCTCTGATGTCAACCACCTCCCCGACCACGTCCTAGTTGAGGTCCCTGAGGAACACCCTGAGGTCGGCCTCCTCCGGCAAAGTCTGTCCTTAGAGGAGCACGTCCCTACTGATGCTGGAAGGGCCTCGCTGGCAACTGGTGCTGCTGAGGTGGGTGCTGAACCTGCCCACCTCCATCGTACTAGGACCGGGTCGGGCACCAACTCCGAATGTGCCTGGAACCTCCTCAAGAGAAACACTTCGGTCTTGGGCTAGTGAAAAAGGGATGAGGACCCGAAGATTTGAATTGGAACTGTTGGGGCCTGCTCCCCACCCACATGAATCTGTAAGGTCCCATCGCAAGAGACCTGATGCTTACTGCCTTCCCCTTTGACGAACCCAGCTGGATCCCATCTCGTGGTGCACCTCCCTGTGAGTGCATCCTCTCTACAACCTCTGCTTTATTCTGTGCGGCCAAGTACATCGGAAGGGTGAAGGGGGTGACAACATACTGAAACGAAGGACAAAGAGCCTCCTCGAGGAGTCTCACCCGAGTCTCCTTATCCAGAAAGAGATCCGGAGCAAAGCGTAGGAGATTCTTGAACTTGATCCTTAACTCTCGTACTGACATACTCCCCTGCTGAAGGGAGAGTAACTCCTACCGCTTCTCGGCCTTGATCATGGAAGAAAGGAATTCCTCTCGGAACTCCTTCTCAAAATCAGTCCACTGAACCCCTATCTCCATCCTCTCCCCGAGGTAGAGCATCCACCACTAGCGCGCCGCACCTCTCAGCTGACTGACCGCTAGGGGAACCCAGTACTCTCTCAGAGCACGGATCAAGGTAAAAGCGATCCCAAGCTCATCAAGCCACCCCTCAATCTCTATATCCGAAGTACTAACCTCATACTTCTTGATGGTTTGTCACTGGAAGGAACAGAGAGTCTTCTGCCACTGGTTTTCTTTCTCCTCTCGATCAATCCTCAACTGATCAACCGCCTGAATCTGTTGGGCCTTGGCCGTCTGAGCCACCCGGGGATGACGTCCATGTGCCATTTCTGTATAGTAAACAAGGAAAACCTAAGCCCGGGTAGCAAGGAAATTTCCCAAGTGTTCATTTTATCATTTTATTTCTTTCCCGGAACACCCAAATCGAGTAAAACACCAACATGATGATGCATGTACCTTCCCTAGGGTCTCTACCCTGCAATCAATGTAGTCACACTTGGTTGTTCGGTAGGCTCAGAGTCCTTGCATCGGATCATGGGGGGCCCTAAAATCCCGTGTCCTAGCCGGTCTTCCCTGGCCTATGTCACACACCAAGATTAACCAACACTGCTGCCCTACCATCCCATGCAATCCTCACTGTGCCTAACTCTAGACTCTATCCTATCTCTCAACCATCTCCTCTGATACCATTCTGTCATGACCCCCTTCTATCAAAGATGCCCCTCCTGAGCTAGCAATGGTGAAAGGGAGATAATGACCCCCGGGTCCCTCCTCCAATAGGCCCTAGGGTGGCGACTAGCACCAAGGGTATGAGTTTTTCACAAATTTGGAGGCATTAACCTTTTATTTATTTACGATCGGGATATAGGACAAGTCAACCACCCAAAAGGAAAAGAACATGAGTATAGAAATAAACCCAAATCAAACCCACATGCATGTTAAAATAATTTTTGAAACAAGGTACAAGTATCAGAAAGCTCAAAAGTACAATACCAAAAGAAAACAAGAGTACAACAACTGCAATAACTCTAACTGCCCTAACTAGTAGGGTCCCGCACGGCCCTGGTAGTCCTCCTGGAAACCTGAAAGTAAACATAGGGTGAGCATACAAGTATACTCAGTAGGGAAACCTAATACTCGCGTGCACAGGTGGGGAGACATCCTAATGTCCCGTGAGAAAATAGGAGAACCAAAACCTAGCAAGGAATCTTTCCACCCAGCCTCACCAGTCACACTCACCAAGTAACACAAGTCAATAAAGTATAGTATATATGAACGAGAGTATTGGGTACCCCGCACCATTTCCCACTTAGCTAGCTGCTCCTCCTAACAGAGAATGTCCTGACACTACCACACCCTTCCCACCCACACACACCTAGGCCTCAAGAACCACACATCCGCCCACACACACCTAGGCCTCACAAACCACACATCCCGCCTGCACATACCTGGGCCTCACAAACCACTTATCCCGCCCGAACACACCTGGGCCTCATCCCAAAGATTCCTGGGAATAGTAAGCATGCCTGATGAGACTTGGGCTAAACCACACCAATCGAAACCTTCCCGAAGAGTCTTGGGTGTAAGGTCGCCTCAAGCCATCACAGCCTATGGAAGAAGGTGCAGGAAGGAGCTAGTAACTAAGGGGAAATACACCCTCTCCCATGAAATGGGAGTGTTCGGAACTAAGTTCTCAACATGGGTGGGGCGCGACAAAACACAAAGATATAGATTATATATATATATATATATATATATATAGAAAACACATAGCCCTAACTATGGCTTCTAAACAGAGAGACTGAGCACATGCCTTGGCACGACTACTTCGAGAGTATGCACACAACAAAAAATCCCAAAACCCCATTTAAGTTTTCATGTTTCAACAGCTTTAGTTATCAGTTTCTTAACTACTGGAAAACCAAACTGGATCATTCATTCACAAAACATATCCCTACCAACCACAACAAAAGTTAAATAAAACACAAGATATCACATACCAACTCCTTAACGATTTGATTATCACAACCAACTTTAAATTCATTTCCATCACAAAAACCCCACCATTCATTTATTCCCAAGTTCCACATATATATTCATTTTCCATATTCCACATTTCCATTACTGTTCCCCCAAATATAAACCACCACTAGCCACTTTAAGAACATTCACAACCCATCATTGCAGCCCCACTGCCAAAAATCAACGTTGCATTCACACCAACACACAACCAAGCCAACCGCAGCCCCGCTGCTCACCCAAACCACAACAACCTACAAATTTCCACTTCACATATCCCAAAACAAAACCAACCCAACAACAACATGTTTATTATTCAATTTTGTTCAACCGGGGTGATCACACAAGGGTTCAAGATTTTTAATCAGCCAACATTACGTGGTTAACGAAATTGCACATTCTATAAAGTTTCCATTCACAGAACAGTCTAGAAAGATAGGGAAACATTTAATTGCGCAAGCAAAGTCCCCCAACGACCGTGATTTTCAGTAGGCATAAATGCATTCAATTCACAACATAAAACCACAGGATATAAAAAGCTAACTACATTCACAACTTCCCATCCGCATTATATAAGCCGGTTATTATCTTTATAAATAGGATAAAATGTTTTTCCCGTAAACATGAGGACACCCACCCCACATGATTGACAAATTTAGAGATTCGAAGGTATGATCCCTACCTCAACAAGTTCTGATCATAACGCTCCCCCCGATCAGCTTTAGAAGACGTCCTTCGTCGTCCGTCGCTTCTGTCAAAACCCAGCAAAAGCCACCTCGGGTGGATTCTGGGAAGGAAATGCTGATGGGAAACCAACAGGTCCAAGCTCATAAGTTTCACCTCGTCTTCACGATCTCGTGGCCACTGAAAAATCATAAATCAAAGCTCGGACGAAGATGTTTTGGGGGAAAGAAGTTTTGGAGTCTCTCGGGAGGGCTCTGCTTGTGGAGAGGATTCATCTGAAAAGAGGAGAGGACCCCTCCTTTTCCATGCGTGAAAAAATAAAGTACACGACAAGTACTTCATAGTACACAGCGTGTACTAGGCCATTCCACACTATCTCCACACGGCTTTCAACATGACATTCAATGCGGCACGCGGCCGTTGACTGGTCAACACACAGTTAAAAGTAACGTGTACGCGAGGAAGAACTACACGGCGTGTATGATGGGCTACACGGCGTGTGCTCATTTATTTCACGTGGAAAGGAAATGACCTCAACACGGAACATGACCGTTGACTGGTCAACACACGGTTCAAAGGTAACAGACATGCGGGGAGAAACTACACGGCGTGTAGGATAAGATGCACAGCATGTATTCATTTATTTCACGCGAAAAGGACATGACTACAACACGGGGTATACTCGGCAAGGTGGTACACGGCGTGTACTCATACTACACGGCGTGTAGTCACAAAATTCTGAAAAGAGTGGGAAAAGTCTATTCTACCCTTCATAACACTTCATGAAATTCTTTTAGACAAAGTAAAGTCCCAGAGAGGTCCGAGACGTTACATATTTCCATAAAAAAATACGACTTACCATCTCCAAGTCATGGTGTAGTTTGTTATTCAAAACGTCATTATTTGGATGGGTATAATAATGAGTCTAATTTATATAAATAATATATAAAACATGTTAATTATTATTTATATATATAATAAAACATCCAATTACGTATAATGTCACTATCAATAGAATCATATTGTCGCTCGTGTGTACGTACGGCTTACCGTCTCCACGACGTGATGACATTTCAATTCCCATTGTATCCATTATATAATAATTTTCATTTTATGATTAAAAATAATGTTTAAGAACATGATATCATTCTAGATATGAATAAAATATATCTTTTTCATAACAAACATGACATACGTAAAAAACATATAATGGAAAACGAATTCATTAACACCACAAATAATGATACTATAGAAATATTATAAACAAAACAATACTAAAAGATCATATAAGATATAATATTTATGTATATGGTTCTTGTATAATTTAATAACAACTAATTCACCATTATACATGAGTTCAACGTACCCTTGACTAAGGAAAAGTACAATGTAATGGGTTTTAATCTCATATTTTATTCCCGTGAGATTTAGGCTATATTTTCCACTATTTCCTTTTGTATGGTGTATGTGCTACCCATGAATGTATTCATTGTGAATTATAATTTAATTTATAGGTATTTACATCTTCATTGAATAAAACTTCTTTCACGGGGTGTATGTTTTGTAGGTTACCAAATCGGTAAGTGAATTTCTGTTTTCAATTTCCACTCAATGGGTTTTACCCATACTTCATTTATTATTTTACTCCAACATTATATGTGGAATCACTATTTATTTATTTATATTTTAATTTCCACTCTTCTTTTGTGGATATACTTTTCATACACATTATCCCTCAATTTATAATTTCTCATGTCATTTATATGAACTTGATAAGGGTGATCTTAACTTAATTTACATTCATTGAGTTAAACATCCATGTCATTGGTTTTGTTTTTACAAGAATATGTGTGAAAACCCTTTGATTTATTTACACTAGAAATCCATTAATATTTAGTGTATCTATTTTTTTCACACATAATTATGTCATTGGTTAATCATTAATCTAAAGATACAATCATTATAAGATAATTCATCTCAATTTACATTACATTGAGACTTCATTGTAATTATGCACCAATTAACTTGTATATGGTGTATATATTGTCCTTTGACATATTATATCATGAGTACCTTTATTCTCAAGATATAATAAGGTATTTATTAATTTTCTTCCTCAATTATTTGTATTCAAGCATCTTTCATTTGGTTAGTAACTATTTCACTAAAATATCATTTTAAATGTTTTAATGATTTATTCTAATAAATATTTCTCTATAATGTCCATGTTTTAGAAATTTTTTTAAGGATTTATTTATATGGACATGAATGTTTTGAAATTAAAATTCCATTGAAATGTTTCTAAGTGGTATGGGACCCTTTGATTCAAAAATCATTTTTAAATGACTTCTTTGATAAATAGTGTTACTTTTAAATGTTTTGACGAAAGAGGAGAAATTTCACCAAATAGTTTTACTAATTATTTTCATCAATGTAAATATCCTTTATTGTGTTAAATTATTCACTGAGGTTGATTTATTGTAATATAATATTCCATATTGTATTCAATGGGTTATTTTTGAGTGTGGATGTGCAATTCTTATACCATTCATGGTTTATGGATAAAATATTGACATTTCAGATGCTAGTTTTATTCCGAATGTTTATATTATGCTTCAACATTTTCATATGAGGAATGCATTGGACTTATTAAGTGATAGGTGGATCCCTCTATAGCTCCTTGGTACATCAGTGGGTCTCATGAGACAAAATAGTTTGTTACCAAAAGGCCTTGAAAAAAAATTATTTGTAGTCTCTACACGAGACCTTGACTATGGGGTTATGATGTCCAGTATTATGCATTCCATCATTATGAAATAAGCTATTGATATTACATGTGATTATTCATCTAGTATAATATCAATGTTAAATATTAAACATCATTATTTGATTTATCTTTTCTATATTATACTGATGTTTATGTTTAAAAAGCCCGTGTTTTAGTCTTATACATTTCTTTAAATGTTCATGCTTATTTATGAAAATTTCTACTAAATTATTTACCCTTAATGAGCATCTGAGATCACCCTATTCTTATGTTTTATTTTCCCCGGATTTCATGAAGTGTATTATTATTGATATTTTGGTTTACGCTAATGTGAATAATGGCATTTTCAAACAACTATCTATGCCGTATTTTATGTTTGAAATTGTAACGTGATGTTCATTTATGTAATCTATTTCCATGAATTCTAAAATAATCGATCCTTCGGGACGTGGTACCTTGTAATCATGACAATGTATTAAAATAACGCACCGGATCCAGGCTTCTGGGGTTGTAGCATTACAGTCATGTGGCTACCAAACACTCCTAGATGGAATGATGCAATATAGGTCATTATTGATCGTCTTAGAAAGTCAACACATTTTGTAGCTATAAGAGAATATTTACCCTTTGAACATTTAGAATGTCTATATATTAATTAATTTTTAATACTTCATGGTGTAACCCTAACGATTTTTTCTGATCGTGATCCCTATTTTACATCAACATTCTAAAAAATCCTTCAAAATGCTCGGATACTAAACTTCGTTTGAACATTTCCTACCACCATCAAACTAATGGAAAATCATAACATTATATTAAAACCTTATAAGTCATGTTGAGATCTTGCTCTCATGACTTTCGATGTATGTGGGATCAGTATTTACCTCTTGTAGAATACACCTTCCAAAATAGCTTCTATTCATGTATTCAGATGGCACCATATGAAGCATTATATGGAAAGATATGTCGCACACCAACTTGTTGGGATTATGATTGTGAAAGAGAACTTGTAGGCCGAGAACATATTGAGGAAACAATGGAAAAGGTGAAGATTATCCAAACCCACATCAAAGAAGCCCAAAGTAGGGAAAAAATAATGATGATAATCGAAGGAAGGATTTGGAATTTTATGTAAGAGATCATGTTTTCTTGAAGGTATATCCTTGGAAGAGTGTTATATGATTTGGTAAGAAGGTTAAATTAATTCTCATGTACATCAAACCTTTTGAAATTCTAGAATGAAATGGATTTGTAGCTTACCATTTGAGAATGCAGCCAAGTCTCTCCAATGTTTATGATGTTCTCCACGTATCACTGTTGAGAATATAAAATTCTGAACTAATACATATACATCTATCTTATTGCAATGATCATATCATGATTCTTGAAACAAGAGGACAAGTGTCGAGAAACTGGACCACTAGTCTAGTAAAAGTTATCAGGAAAACCCTTAAAATGGAAGATCCAATGTGTGAACCTAAGGAACATAGGATAAAGAACCCCAAAAATCATTTTATAGAGTAATATTCTAGAAATATTGAGGATAAAATTATTTTAATGAGGGAATGATATAACACACCATGCTTCCACGTTAAGTTTCTCTTTGAATAATACAATAGCTTGCATTGTACACAGCTTCGAGTTCTATCACTCCACGACCAATCAAACTACTCGTTTAAAAGTTAGTTATGAAAAGTAATAACCAAATTTTCAAATTCTATAAATTTTATTTTTCAAATTGTACTTCATTTTTGGATTCATAATATCAAAATTTTCATACGGTGAATTTTTGGTAATCTTATGAAAATTAAATATCTTTTATGAAAAGTGAAAAACACAACGTTATTATATAATACTGGATTTTTAATTAATGATTATTTTTTAATTTAAATTTATTTTAAAGTCAAAATATATACATTATACCTATAACAGTCCAATTTATTTCATTGGAGTCATTTTATAATAAAATTAGATAAATAAATTTTTATTGATCTTTTTAACTACTTTGACCCACCTTCTATGCATATTTGAAAATTTGCATGAAACGTAATTTTAACACATTTGTGAAATGAATTTCAAAAATCCAACAGATAGAGTTTTCATCATTAATTAAAATGTTATTCAAATATGATGAAAATAATTTTTGGTGAATAGTAACTTTTGAATTTTATTTACCACGGTTTATAGTAAACAGGGAAATTAAAAGTAAAAATATTATTATAAATACCCCAACACATGTCTTAATTCTATTGAATAATTTAAGTTCGACCAAAATCATCCTTATGAAAAAATAAGATCCTTTATTATCTATTTGGGCTAGATTTGGACATTTATTATTTTTTATTTTATGAAGTATTAAAAGTGGTAAATTCTAATTTTATTAAATAATCCATTTTTAATATAAGGCTATACATAGAATAAATTCGACTATAAATATTCATTATAAATATTAAAATATACCATTATTCATGACACAATGATGATGACGTAATTGCCTTTTTATTGAAAGATTAAAATAAATGTTATTATAAATATTAAAATTAAATGTAAATTGAAACTTTTGATGACATACAATATTTTTCTATGTTAATATGACATATTAGGTATGATTTAATGAATTTTTTAGAAGTAATCATGTTGTTATGACTTTCACAAAAAACCAAATACTAAATAGTGTCAACATTTAAATAAATTAGTTTTTAAAACAAATTCTATTTTATGAAATGATATAATATTTCTAAAAATATTATATTTTGGAAATGGACATATAAAAAGTTATATATTTTATTAATTAACCATTTATGGTTCGTATTTCATTTTATTGTATTTTTATTAACAATGTAATATAAAAATACAAGAAGACATGGTAAATGTTAAACTATTTAAATAAGAGTTAAATCGTAAAGATAAGGTTACTATGGTGACCTAAACTTGTCTAAAACGTGTTTTTTTGAGTGTTTTTATACCCATACCCACGTTATTCAAGAAATAAATTCATTTTGAGCTTTTAGAAACCAAAAATCATTATATAATAAATTAGTATTTCAAACTCTTCCAAAAATGCCTCTCACCTCTCATATAAAAGGGTACTTCTCCTTCTGTTAAATAAACACCTCCAAATCCTTTTGGATCAATCAAAACATGCTCAAATATCCTCCAAAATACCCTCACTACAACATATAGGACTTAATTTGATCTTAAAGAAAACATAATGAGCCCTTATGTTTAGATCAAAAGGAAGAACCCGATGAAGAGGTAATTATTTCTTCACCTCTTTCAAAATTATTTTCTTCTTCCACATACTCTTTTTTTGATGTTACAATACCAAAATAATAACTAAAGTACATTCTATATACTGAGATGTCATTATAAATATGGTACAACTGTATTCATTATTCTATCCATCCAATGAATGAAAAATTCACCATATGTGCGTACTTACGTCTTATTGTCTCCACATCATGTTGTTGTTTTTTATTCATCACTTCTTTATTTGGATGAGTATAATAATGAGTATAATTGATTAAAATAATAAACATAACATGTTAATTATTCTTTATATAATATATACCCATCCAACTACATATTATTTCACCATTAATAGAATGATATTGTCTATCGTGCATACGTACAGCTTACCGTCTCCACGATGCGATGAGATTTCATTCTCCATCATAACCATTCAAGAAAATTTTCATTTCATAATTAATTATAATTTTTAGGAACCTAATATAATTCTGAATATGAATCAAATAAATCCTTTCCAATACAAACATGACTTACGTAACCCAACATATAAAGGAAAATGAATTAGTTAACACCTGAAACAATAATACTACTAAAATATTATTAACAAAGAAATATTAGAGGATCATATATGATATCATATTTATGTATGATGTTCCTATATAATGTAACAAAAAATTATTTAATCATTATACAGGAGGTTAACATACCCTAAACTAAAGAAGATTACAAGGTAAGGGTTAATTTTTTCAACCTCTTTAATATCGGAGGTTGTTTATACAAGATTATCTAATGGGACCTCTTTATCATCCATGTCCGTGTTTCTTAAAAATGTATTTCAAAACATTTTTACTAATTCCTAGACTTTTGGTTAAAGTCACTTATACCCTTATTATACTTTTAATAAAACGAATGTAATGGAATCATTTCATCATTTTCCAAACAAGGTGCTCTATGACCATTTCGACAATTTAAGGAATGATTGTTTTTTAACTTATACACAGGGTACGACTATTTTTTGCCGTTATAACACCTTTGAAGATTCCCTTAAAAGATTATAAGAATATTTTTAAAATAAATGTTTTTTATATTTTAAATGAATTCAATGAAGAAAGAGGTATTTCACTCAAACAGTTTTTGGATTGATTTCATCTATGTCAACATCCTTTGTTGGATTTTACGCTTGTTTGAAGTTGATTAACTATGATAGAATCATCTAAATAGTATTGTAGGTTTTGTGATATGTTTGACAGTGGATCTACTATTTTTATACCATTCATGGTTTTTTTGTTAAAGTATTAAAATTTAGTATGCTTGTATTAATATGAATGTTTATGCTTTGTTTCATCCTTTTCATATGAGGAATACATTGGACGTAGTAAGTGATGGGAGGGGCCCGTTATAGCTTCTTTATGCATTAGTAGGTCTCATGAGACAAATTAGTGTCGTAGCACTAGGCCTTGACAATTTTTTTTTACTCTTGTTATGAGACTTTCACTATGTGTTTACGTTGTCTGGATTATGTATTCCAACTGTATGAAATTAGTAATGGATATTACATTTAATTATTTGACTAGTAGAATATCCATGTAAAAAATTAAATCAATTTTTTTGGATTAATCGTTGCCATATTATTCTGATGTTTGTCTTTAAAAGGATTGTATTTTATTGGTATACATTACCATAAATGTTTATGCTTATTTATGATATTATTTTCAGTATTGTTATCCTTACTATGCATCTGAGCTCACCCCTTTCTTGTGTTTTACTTTTCCCAAGATGCAGCAAAGTATTTTATAATTGACCTGAAGGGATAGACGAAGAGATATGAGTGTGTTAAAAGGATACAACAATATTTTTATCTTCAATTCATAATGTAATGTAAAACTTATTTATTTATCTAGTACTTATAAGGCTACAAAATTGATTGGTCTTTCGGGACATGATCTCTAGTGATCATGCCAATGTTATATAATAATGCACCGACTCTGGGTAACTGGGGTCGGGCCATTATAGTTGGTATCAGAGTAATTTTAGTACATTCCTTGGAATCTAGATTAAGAAAAACTCTGATTAGAGAACATTGACATAATAAAATCATTGAGGAATTGTATAGAAGGGCATCCCTAGAATTTAATAATGTAAATATTTTACGAGTTTTCAAAGAAAAAACATCCCTGTCGGGATACTACAAGTGGACATGGTTCTGGAAAATATGTACCTATGAGTGAAAATATTTGACCAAGAGTTTCAGGCTTGACTTGGGGTAACCTGGTACACAACAACTGGCCTTACTGTGCACCTGGTTTGTAGCTCACAAGGGATATTCTCAGGATAATTCACATTTTCAATACAATCCATTAATAAGGATTTATGAATAAATACTTCCTCAATGAAAAAAATTTATGAATATTGATTATATGCATATATTTTTTAATTTATGTTAGGTATTTAACATTTTTTTAATTGTGTATTGTGATTCATAAACTAATCATGTGTCTGTAGTTGTTTAGAAATGGATGCTAGTGAATGTAATGGAAAATGTATCAACACACGTAATAAATGTTGGGATTTCCCTCTAACTAAATATAATTATAGTGTATTTGGTGATGAATCTGGTGACGATAATCTTATAACCATACCGGTACAACCCACTCAGGTTAGGATTAATAACCTTACCTATATAGAGCACCCTGATCCACATTTTGGAGGATCAATGTTAGACTGCTTCATTATGCAACAACCACCAACATTCAATGGGACTAAAAATCCATTAGTAGCTGAGCAATGGATAAGTTCCATAGAGAAACTAGTTCAGTCTTTGGGGAGTATCTAATGGGAAAAGGTTTTCATGGTATTTTATCACCTCATAGGAGATGGAGTTCTATGATGGTCATTAATTCAAAACACAAAGGAGGATGAAGTAGTATCAAATATGGAATGGAAGGAGTTAAAAGAGATTTTCTTAGAAAAATAGATTCCTTGTGAACATCAAGTGGATATGGAAAGTAAATTTTTTAGTCGGAGGCAAAAGAGGATGAAAATGTCGCAAAGTATGAGGCTAACATTACAAGGTTAGCAAGGCATGGTGCATATTATATATGTAACCCACGAAGTAAGATTGATCGATTCTTTGAGGAGTTAAAACCATTTCTTTGTAGAGAATTAGTCTCAAAATCCGTCTAATCATACGAAGATATAGTCTCATGTGTATCAAGACAGAAAATGAATTCTCAAAGTCTTATTACTTTAAATAGAATCAAGATAAGAAGAGATTTGCTGAACATTATAGAAAAGGAAATAAGGGGAAGAAGGGGAATTCTGACTTTCCACCGAGTAGTAAATATGGAAAGAAACACCCCGGTACATACTTTAAGGGGATGGGAGTTTGTTACAAGTGTGTAGAAAAAGGCAACCAAGCTCATGATTGCAAGGGAGTGAAAGAGGAAATCAATTTTGAATGTTATAATTGTAGAGAAATGTGGAATTATGCAAATGAATTTCCTATGAGCTAGGGAACCATACCTCATAAAAGTACAAGGGAGAAAGTAAAATCTTATGTGATCACTACTATTGAGGTTGATGTTCCAAATGATTTTGTGGAAGGTACATTAATAATTTTGACAAAATTAGACAATGCTTTATTTTATTCTGAATCATCTCATTCTTTCATATTTTCTCAGTTTTCCAAGAAAATTGGATATTTTTAATTTTACATAATAAGGGAGTCGTCGATCAAAACTACTTAGAGAAGTATCATTGCAACAAAGTTTTATCCATAAGTTACCATTATGGAATATAAATGTGTTTTATCTACTGATCTTATCGTTATACCCATGATTGAATTTGATATAATCCATGACATGGATTGGATTTTTGTCCATGGTGTGAAAAGTTATTGTAAGAAGGAGGTTACAATTTTTGATGATGATAAGGAAAACCTTATCATTATAGTAGAAACATCACCATATGATTCTCATCTATATCCACCCCCAATAGCCCGACTAAATTATATTATTGTGGAATAAGGGATTCAAATAGCTATGGGTGAAAAAAAGATTATTCCAATAGGGGATGTACATATTTTTCAAGAATATGATTATGTGTTTCTAGAGGATTTACCTGGACATCTTCAAAATTGAGAAATTGAGTTTCTCATTGAATTAATTCCTGGTTCATGGCCATTATCAAAGACCCCTTATTGAATAGAAACTAAAGAATTAGTGGAACTAAAGAATCAACTACAGAAATCTATTATTAAAATATTTATTCTCCCAAGTGTTTCTTAATGGGGATACCATGTTCTTTTTGTAAAGATGAATGATGGGTCTATGACATTGTGCATTGACAATAGGGAGATAAATGCTATAACATTAAATAAAATGTATACCTGACCTCTCATTGATGACTTATTTGATCATCTTCATGGAGCACTATTTTTTTCAAAGATTGACCATCGATCTGGATACCATCAGTTGTGTGTGAAATTGGAAGGCATTCCAAAGACATCATTTTTATCCAGGTACAACCACTACGAGTTTAAAGTAACGCCCTTTGGAATGACTAACATAACCTCTATTTTTCTAAATCTAATGAATAGAGTTATTAAGGAATATCTTGAGTAATTTTTAGTTGTATTTATTGATTATATCTTGGTATACTCTAAAAAGTAAAAAGATCGTGAAAATCACTTGCGCACTATTCTAAAGACTCATAGAAGAAATGAATTATATAGGAAGTTTATAAAGTGTAAATTATAGCCTTAGGAAATTTCTTTTGTTAGAAATATTGTCTTTAAGGATAAAATCCATGTTTACCCTTCAATGAAAAAGGAAATCCACAAATTTCTAGCACCGAAAAGTATAAATTAGGCACGCAGTTTTATGGGATTATTAGGTTATTATCGGTGTTTCATCCAGAATGTTACCCGATTGGCTAACCATTTAACCAAGCTCACGCATAAAGGGGATAAATTTATTTGAAAAAATGAATGTATGAAATGTTTTGAATGATTGAATAGAATTTTAGTAAATTCTCATGCCTTGACTCTACCATCTAGAAATGATGGGTTTGTTATTTATAGTGATGCTTCAGAGATAGATATTGGTTGTGTCCTTATGCAGAATGATAGAGTTATTTCTTATGCATCACGGTAGCTAAAAATTAATTATCCAAATGATCCTACTCATAATTTTGAGTTAGTAGTTGTAATCATTGCTCTGATGATATTGAGACACTATCTCTATGGTAAAAAATGTGATATATAAACTTATCACAAGTGTTTAAAATATATATTCTCAAAGAAAGAACTCAAAATGAGGAAAAAGAGATGTCTCAAACTACAAATAGATTATGATTTCACTATACACTACCACCCAGGGAAGGAAAATAAGGTGGATGATTCTTTGAGTAGAAAGGATCACGAAGTTCTAAACAAGATGAGAGTAGAAAGGGATCCGATGTTCATGGATCTAGAAAAGATGAATAAGAATAATCATGTAAAGTTCATCGATACTTTTTCAAATAGTTTCCATACCATATTTACTAGACAGGATTTAAATTTTTTAGATTGATGATGAGATATTTAAAAAAGAAAATTAATTCGAGGAATGATGGGATATTGATCGACTTCGTATTTCAAGATTGAATTTTGAAATTTGGGAAATGGAGTTGTGTTCCCAATATACATGATCTAAAAAATGGAATTGTTGGTTTATGCTCCAAGCACCAATTTCACTATAGACCATTGTAGCACTAAGATGTATAGAGGTTTGAAGTAACATTTTGGTGGGACAACATGAAGAGGTCAATTTTTTATTATGATTCAAGATGTATAATTTTTCAACAGGTGAAGGCTGGAAGACAACATCCTAGATGAGTCATGAAACCTCTTCCCATACTTGAGTGGAAATGGGATGATATTATGTTGGACTTTTCATGGGGCAACCAAAGACTACTAGAAGGAATAATGAAATATTGGTCACTATTGATCGCCTTACAATGTCAGCGCATTTCTTGCAATAGGGGAAGATTTACCACTTGAACATTTATCAAGACTATATATTAGTGATGTTGTAAGACATCTTGGGGTACCATTATTGATTGTTTCTGATCGTGATCCCCATTTTACATCAAGATTCAGGAAAAATATTCAGAAATCATTGGATATTGATTGTCATTTGAGAACTTCCTACCACTCTCAAACTAATGGACAATGAGAATGGACTATTCAAACCATAGAAGTCATGTTGAGAACTTGTTCACATGACATTCACGGTATGTGGGGTCATTATTAAACTCTAGTATAATATTTCTATAACAATATCTTCCATTAAAGTATTCAAATGGCACCATATGAAGCATTATATAGAAATAGATTTTTCACACCAACTTGTTAGGATGTTGTTGTTGAATGAAAACTCGTAGACCCAGAACATGTTTAGGTAACAATATAAAAGGGGACGATTATCCAAACCCACATCAATGAAGCTCAATGTAGGAAAAATAGCTATGTTGATAACCAAAGGAAGGATTTGGAATTTCAGGTTGTAGATCATGTTTTCTTGAAGTTATCTCCATCGAAGGTTGTTATACGATTCGGTATGAAGGGTAAATTAAGTCCTAGGTACATCGGACCTTACGAATCTCTAGAACGAATTGGAGTTGTACCTTACCATTTAGAAATTTTTCCAAGTCTCTCCAAAGATCATGATGTGTTACATGTATCACTGTTGAGAAAATACATGCCTGGCCCAATGCATGCACTCGCCTATGAAGAAACAGAACTAGAACCTGATCTGTCTTATTGCGAAGAGCCTATCAGGTATCATGATACCAGATAACAAGTATTGAGAAGTCGTATGACATGTCTTGTAAAATTTATTTGGAAAACCCATAAAATGAAAGAGGCAACATAGGAGCCTAAGAAACATATGATGACCCCCCCCCCCAAATATTTTTATGCAGTAATATTCTAGAAATTTCAAGAAATAAATTATTTGATGGTGGGAAGAATGTAACACTCCAAGCATCCATGGTATGTATCAATTTGAATAATACAATAGACTGTGTTATACGCAACATCGAGTTCTATCACACCATAAACAATCAAACTGGTTGTTTAAAAAGTAGTTATGAATTTATAATACCCACTTTTAAAAATTTTATATTTTTTTTTCAAATAAGAATTCTTTTTAGATTCGGAATGTCAAAATTATATTTTTTTCGATTTTTAGGTATTTTTATGAAAACATTATATTTTTTATGAATTCTGAAAAACACTGTGTAATTGTTTAAAAATGGGTTTTTATTTAAATGATTATTTGATAATTTAAATTTATTTTAATGAAAAAATAGATACATAATACCTATATTATCCCAATTTAGTTAATTGAAGTCTTTTTATAATAAGATTAGCTATATAATATTCTTTTGATCTTTTTAATGCCTTTTACCCACCTTCTAGGCACAATTCCAAATTTTCATAAAATGTAATTTTACCGCCTTTATCAGTTTAATTCCAAAAATCCAATAGAAAATGTTTTCATCAGTAGGTAAAATTTTGTTTAATAGAATGTAAATAATTTTTGGTGAATAGTAACATTTGAATTTTATTTACCACGATTAAAAGTAAATCGGATTATTAAAGGTAAATATAATTTTATAATTACCCCAAAAGACATAATAATTATATTGAATATGTCTATTTAAACCAAAATCAACCTTTGGAAGAAGAAAAAATAAGATCCATTTTGATCCATTTGGGTTAGATGAAGACATTTTTATATTCTACTTAAAGAAGTGTAAAAAGTGTTACATTCAAATTTTATTAAATAAACCTTTCATAATATAAAGTTATACATAATATAAATTCGACAAAAAATATTAATTATAATGATTAGAAGATTTCCTTTATCGTGATATTATATTTATAATTTTTAGATATTATATAATTAAATTCATATATGACACAATGATGATGCAATAATTACCATATTGATGCAAAAATAAAATAATTGATTTTTTAAATATTAAGATAAATGTAAATTGAATATTTTGATGCAAGAAACAAATTTTATAGGTTAATATGATATGTTTGGGATTATTAAATATATCTTTTTCGAAGTAATCATGTTGTTATGAATTACACAAAAAAACTAAATACTAAATGTGTCAAAATTGATCTAAATAAGTTTTTAAAACAAATACTATTTTATTAAATGAAATAATATTCCAAAAAAATGATATTAAAAAAAGGTCATAGATAAGATTATATATTTAATTAATGATCCACATGTGGTTTTTATGGAATTTTATAGTATGTTTATTATAAATGTAATATAAAAATACAAGAAAACATGGTAAATGTTAAACTATTTATCTAAGAATTAAATATAAATTATAAGGTTAATATGGTGACCTAACCTTGTCTAAAACCAATTGGTTGACAGGTTTTAGAACCATCTTCACCATATCCTCTAAATAAATCCAATTGGAGCTATTAGAAACCGTAAATCATTTTATAATAAATTAATATTTCAAACTTTTCTTAAAGTGCCCCTCACCTCTCTTATAAAAGTGTACATCCCCTTCTTTTAAATTCACACCTACAAAGCCATTTTTCTAGGCCAAAACATGCTCAAATCTTCTTCAAACTACCCTAACTTCAACATATAATCCTTAAATTGATCTGGAATCCATCTTTAGGATCCCTTCTATTCAAATCAAAAGGAAGAACCCGAAGAAAAGGAAATTATTTCATCACATCTTTCAAAGTAATTTTTTTCATCCAATTACCCTTTCTTTTTGATTGCATACCAATATAATAACTCCAATAAATTCTATATAATTATATTTTATTATAAATACTTTACAACTATATTCATTATTCTATCAATCCTATGAATGACAAAGTCACCATAGGTGCGTATTTACGGCTTACCGTCTCCACGTCGTGGTGTTGTTTGATATTCTACACTTCGTTATTTGGATGGGTATTATTATGAGTATAATTGACATAAATAATAAATATAACATGTTAATGACTCTATATATATAATATTCCATCCAACTACATATTATTTCGTCATCAATAGAATGATATGGTCTCTCGTGCAAGCATACGGCTTACCGTCTCCACAACGCAATGAGATTTCATTTCCCATCATAGCCATTCACGAATAATTTTAATATGGTGATTAATAATAATGTTTATGAACATAATATAGTTCTTGATATTATTCAAATACATACTATCCATAAATAAAATTACTTATATATGTAAACATATAAAGGAAAACGAATCAGTTGACATCTGAAATAATAATAATACTAAAATATTATTAACAAATCAATATTATAGGATCATATATGATATCATATTTACGGATGGGGTTACTGTATAATTTAATAATAATTATTTAACCATTATAATGTAGGTTAACGTACACTTGACTATGTAAGAGTACAAGGTACATGTTAATTTTCAAAATCTTTTTATTTTTTCAGGTTGTTTAAACATGAGTATCTACTGGGACCTCTTTATCATCAACATCTTTTTTTCATAAAAATGTATTTCAAAACATTTTTACTATTTACTATATTATGGGTAAAAGTAACTTATACCCTTATTTAAAACATTATAATATATATTGAAAGGAATCTTTCAGTCGTTTTCCAAAAAAGGTACTTTATTACATTTTCGACAAATTAAGGAATAAACATTTTTATAACTTATACGGTGGGTGAAGATATTTTTTGTCATTATAACACATTCGATGATTCCATTATAATCAAAGAAGAATATTTTTATAATAAATTCTTTCTTTAAATGTACATGAATTCAAAGAAGAAAGAGATATTTCCCCCAAATAGTTTTTGGATTGATTTCATCTATGTCAACATCCATTGATGGATTTTACGATTGTTCGATGTTTATTTATTAAGATATGATCGTACATATTGTATTTATGGTTTTGTGATATATTTGATAATGGATGTGATTTTTTTTAACATTCATGGTTTATGGTTAATGTATTAACATTTTGTGTGCTAGTTTAACATGGATTTTTGTGTTATGTTTCATCCTTTTCATATGAGGAATGCATTAGACATAGTAAGTGATATGTGGGGCCCGCAAAAGCCCCTCGATGCATCAGTAGGTTTCGTGAGACAAATTAGTGTCTTTGAAAAATGCTTTGACAAAAATATTATTTGTACTCTTGGCACGAGGCCTTGAATATGTGGTTATGATGTTCGGCATTATGAATTCCATCATTATGAAATTAGTAATTGATATTTCATGTGATTATTTGACTAGTAGTATATCTATGTGAATAAGTAAATAGAATTTATTTGATTTATCTTTTACATATTATGATGAAGTTTCGGTTTAAAAGGCTTTTGTTTTGGTCTTATACATTTCCTTAAATTTTTCTGCTTATTTGTGATAGTTTCTGCTATATTGTTATCCTTACTGAGAATTTGAGCTCAACCCATTCTTATGTTTTATTTTTTCCATCATGTGAAGATGTATATTATCATTGACCTATAGGGATAAGCTACTGTATTTGAGTGTGTTCAAAGAATAAAAAATGTTGTTTGTTTTTATTTCATAATATAATGTAAGTCTTATGTATGTATCTAGTACTTCCAAGGATACTAAGTGATCTATATTTAGAGACTTGATCTTTTGTGGTCATGCCAAGGGATTTAATAATGCACTGAATCTAGGTAACTAGGGTGGAGGCATTATAGTTGTTATCAGAGAAAGTTGTGTACAATCCTCAGAAACAAAATTTAGAATAACTCTGATTAGAGAACATTACACTAAGATAAAAAATATAGGATTTGTATAGAAGATATCCCCTAGAATTTTTGTAATGTATATATTTTGTGAGTTTTCTAAGAAATACATCCCTATTAGGATACTACAAGTGGATTTGGTTCTATAACATAGGTACCTAGCAGTGAAAACATGGACAAGCATTTTTGAGCTAGTCATGGTGTATCATGGTACAATAAAATAGGCCTTACTATGCTCCTAGTTTGACACTCCCGGGGGATATTCTTATGATAATTCACTTTTTTATAAACCATTATGAAGGATTTATGAGTAAATACATTCCCAATGAAAACATTTTTATGATCATGGATTATTTACATAAACTGTTCAATTTTAGTTAGGTATTTAACATGTTTGGAATTATGTAGTGTGATTGATAAACTAATCTAGTGTTTGTCATTGTTTAGAAATGGAGATTAGTGGATGGAATGGAAACCATATCAATGCACCCAATACATGTATGTATTTCCCTCATATGCAAGATAATTATAGTGGATATGGTGATGAAATTGGTGCTTATTAGTTTATAACTGTACTCGGACAACTTTCTCTGGTTATGAATAATAAACATATTCTTATAGAGAACCCTGATTCACAATGCAGAGGATCAATGTTAGATCGCTTCATGTGGAAACAACCACCAACATCCAATGGGAATAAAAATCCATTTGTAGCTAATAAATTGATATGTTCCTTAGAGAAAAATATTTCATGCATTGGGGAGTAACGAAATTGAAAAAGATGTTATGGAAGATTATCACCTCACAGGAGATGCCAATAAATAGTGGTCATTAAATCAAAACACAAAGTAGGATGAATAAGTATCAAATATGGAATTGAGGGAGATTAAAGATATTTTCATAGAAAAATAAATTCTTCTTGGACAACATGTTGATATGAAACGGTAATTTATGAGTCTTGGGTAAAAGGAGGATGAGAATGTCGCAATGTATGAGTCTAACATTACTAGGACAACAAGGCAGGCTCCAAATTATATATGTAACCTAGTAAGTATGATTGATCGATTCATTTCTAGGTTATAACCATTTCTCTATCGAGCATTATTCTCACAATCCATCTCGTTGAATGAATATATAGTCTCATGTGCTATCAGAATAGAAAAGTAATTCTCTATGTCTCATAACTTTAATGCAACGAAAGAGAAGATGAGATCTGTTGAACATTCTAAAAAATTAAATAAGGGAACGATAGGGAAATTTGACTTTCCAACCAGTAGTAAAAGTGGGAAGAAACACCCATGTACATCCCGGAGGAGGATGGGAGTTTGTTACAAGTGTGGAGAAAAGGCCACCAAGATCATGATTGCAAGGGAAAGAAAAGGTTGTCAATGTTGAATGCTACAATTGTATCAAAATGGGGAATTATGAAAATGAATTTCTTAAATTCCAAGGAAACTTGCCTTAGAAAATGACAAGGGAGAAAGGCCAATATTATGCCATCACTACTGTTGAGCTTGAAGTTCCTAACGATGTGGTGGCAAGTACTTTAATTATTTCCTCAAAATTAGAAAATGTTTTTTCTGATTCTAGATCATCGCATTCATTCATATATTTCTATTTTTCTATGAAAATTATATATTTTCAATTTTACTTATCATGAGAGTTTTCAATCGAAACTTCAAAGGGATGTATCATTGCAACAATGTTTTTTTAATCAGTTACTATTATGGAATATAAATGTTCTTTATCTACTGATCTTATTATCATACACATGATTGAATTTTATATAATCCTCATCCTGGATTGGCTTTTGGACCATGATGTGAAAATTTATTATAAGAAGATGGAGGTTACAATTTTTTATGATGATAAGGAATACATTATCTTTAGAGGAGAAATGTCACCATATGATTTTCATCTAGATCCACCTCCAGCAGCTCAAGTAAATTCAATTATTTGGGAGGGAGGGACTCAAATACCTATGTGTGATGAAATGAATGTTCACATAGGGGATGAAAAGATTGTGCAGGAATATATTGATGTGTTTTTAGAGGATTTACCTAGACATCCACCAAAATGAGAAACTGAGTTTTCTATTGACATGATTCTTGGTCCAAGGCCTATATCAATGATCCCTTATAGAATGGACGATGTGGAATTAGTGGAACTAAAGAAATAACTAGAGGAATTGAGTAATAAAGTATTTTTTTCACCCTAGTGTTTCTACATTGGGAGACCCTATTCTTTTTGTTAAGAAGAAAGATGGATCTATGAGGTTGTGCATTGACTATAGAGCGATAAATGATATAACAATAATGAACATGTATCCCCTGCCTCACATTGATGATTTATTTGATCAAAATCATGGAGCTCAATCTTTTTCAATGATTGACCTTAGATTTAGATACCACTAGTTGTGCGTTAAAAAGGAAGACATTCCAAAGATAGAATTTTGAACTAGGTATGGGCATTACGAGTTTATAGAAATTCTTTTTGGACTGACTAATGTGCCCTCTATTTTTTGGGATCTAATGAATAAGTTTTTCAAGGAATATCTTGATGACTTTGTAGTGGTATTTATCAATGATATCTTGGTATACAATAATATCTATGAAGATTATGAAAATTACTTGTGCACTATTCTAAAGACTTTTAGAAGAAATAAATTATATGGGATGTTTATAAAGTGTAAAGTATAGCTCTAGGAAATTTCTTTTCTTGGCCATATTGTCTCTAAAGAGGGAATCTCTATTGACCCTTCAAAGGTAAAGGAAATATAAGAATTTCCAGCACCAATGAGAATAACTGTGGTATGCAGTGTTATTGGTTTAGCAGGTTATTATCAACACTTCATCCAGAAGTTTTCCCAATTGGAAAACTCGTTAACCAATCTCACACATAATGTGGTTAAATTGGTCTGGACAAATGAGTGTTAAGACTGTTTTGAATAATTGAAGAGAATATTAGTCAATTCTTTTATCTTGACTCTACTATCATGGAATGAGGTGTTTGTTATTTATATTGATGGTTCAATGTAAGGATTTGGTTGTGTCCTTATGCAGAATGGTATAATTACAGCCTATGCATCGAGGCCCCTAAAAATTCATGAACAAAACTATCCTACTCGTCATCTTGAGTTAGCAGCTATAATATTTTCTCTGAAGATATTGAGACACTATCTCTATGGTGAAAATTTTGAGATGTATATTGTTCACAATAGTTTGATGTTATTTTATCTCAAAAAGAACTCAACATGAGGAAAATTCAATGGCTCAAACTACTCAAGGATTATGATTTCACTATACACTACCACCCTGGGAAGGAACATACAGTGGATGATGCTTTGAGCAGAAAGGATAATGGAGTTTTTAACAAGATGAGAGTAGAAACAAATCCTATGTTCATGGATCTAGTAATGATTGATATGGGAATAATCATGGATGGTGAAACATCGATTATTTTTCAAATGGTTTCAAACCATATTTACTAGAATGGATAAAAAGTTCATAAACTGATGGTGAGGTGTTTCAAAGGAAAAATAAATGTTGTGAATGATGGGAGATTGATCGACTTCATATATGAAGATTGAATTTTGAAATTTGGGAAAAGGATTTGTGTTCCCGTTATAATAGATCTAAAAATGAAATTGTTGGATGATGCTCATAGCTCCAATTTCTTTATACATCCTGTTAGCACTAAGATGTATAGAGATTTGAAGGAACATTTTTTGTGGGACATCATGAAGAGGGAGATTGATGATTATGTTTCAATATGTAACCATTGCCAATAGGTGAAGGCTGGGAGACAACATCCTAGAGGATTCATGCAACCTCTACTAATACCTGATTGGATATGGGATGACATTACGATGGACATTCTCAAGGGGCTACCAAGGACTCCTAGAAGGAATGCTGCAATATGGGTCATTGTTGATCGTCTTACTAAGTTAGCACATATTCATTCTATAAGAGAAGATTTACCACTTGAATGCCTAGCAAGACTATATATTAATATTGTTGTAAGACTTCATGGTGTACCCTTATCGTGATCAACATTTTACATCAAGATTCTGGAAAAGTCTTTAGAAATCCTTGGATACTGAACTTTGTTTGAGCACTGCCTACCACCCTCAAACTGATGGACAATCAGAATGGACTATTCAAACATTAGAAGACTAGTTCATATCATGCTCATATTACATTCATGGATTGTTGGAAAGGTATTTACCTCTGGTAGAATATTTATATAACAATAGATTTAATTAACGATTTCATATGGCACCATATGAATCATTATATGGATTGAGATGTTGCACACCAACTTGTTTGGATGATGTTGGTGGAAGAAAACCCGTTGGCCTAGAACATGTTGAAGAAACAATCAAAAAGGTGAAGATTATTCAAACCCACATCAATGCAGCTCAAAGTAGGAAAAATATCTATGTCGATAACTAAAGGAAGGATTTGGAATTTCACGTAGCATATCTTGTTTTCTTGAAGATATCTCCATAGAAGTGTGTTATATGATTTGATAATAAGGGTAAAATAAGTATGAAGTACATTTGACATTTCAAAATTCTAGAACAAATTGGATTTGTAGCTTACTGTTTGGCAATGCCACCAAACCTCTCCAAAGATCATGATGTGTTTCATCTATCACTATTGAGAAAATACATGCCTGGAACAATGCATGTACTCACCTTTGAAGAAATAGAACTGTTACCTAATCTGTCTTATTGCAAAGAGCCTATAAGAATCATTGATACCAGAGAACATGTATTGAGAAACTAGACGACTCATCTTGTAAAATATATTTGGAAAACCCATTAAATTGTAGAGGCTACGTGGGAACCTGAGGAACATATGATGAAGAACCCCCCAAATCTTTTAATGCAATAATATTATATAAATTATGAGGATGAAATTATTTTAAGGAGGGAATAATGTGACACCCCAAGCTTCCTTCGTACGTTTCTCTTTAAATAATACAATAGCTTGTGTGGTACGTAACTTCGATTACTATCACACCACAATCAATGAAACTAGTAGTTTAGAAAGTAGTTATGGATTGTAATACATAATTTTTAAAATTTTATGATTTTTATTATTCGAATTAGACTTAATTTTTGGATTCAGAATATCAAAATTAGCTTAGGGTGATGTTTTGTTATTTTTCCGAAAACATTATATTTTTGACGAATAGTTAAAAACACTGCGTTATTTTTTTAAATCGGATTTTTATATAAATGATTATATATTAGTTAAATTTTATTTTAATGTCAAAATTGAATCATTATACTTATATTAGTCCAATTTAGTTTATCGGAGTCCTTTTTTAATAATATTACATATATACACATTATTAAACTTTTTAACACCTTTTATTCACCTTATAGGAACATTTACAAATTTGCATAAAACATAACTTTCTTGCCTCTGTGAATTGCATTTAAAAAATACAACATGCATTTTTTCATCAGTAATTAAAATGTGTTTTAAAAGGATGAAAAAAAATTCTTGTCAATAGTAACTTTTTATTTTTATTTATCGTGGTTAGCTGCGAATAGAGTAATTAAAGGTAAAAATAATATTATAATTACTCCAACACATGAACTAATTGTATTGAATATGTGTATTTTGATACAATCAACCTTAGTAAAAAAGTATGATCCTTTTTATCCAATTTGGTTAGATTAGAACATTTATTATTTTTTATTTGTAGAATTGATAAAAGTGTTAAATTTATATTTTATTAAATAAACCATTTTAATATAGTGTTATATATAAGATAAATTTGACTATAAATATTCATTATAAATAAAAGAATATTTTCTTCGTCTTGATATTTTATTTATAAATTTTTTACATTAAATAATTAAATTTATATATGAAACAATGATGGTTAAATAATTACCTTATTAATGAATGATTGAAATAATTGATATTATAAATAGTAAAATAAATGTAAATTGAAACTTTTGATTCCATCCACGAATTTAATAGATTAATATGACATGATAGGGATGATTCAATTATTTTTTCAATGTAATAATTTTTTTATAACTTTCACAAAAACCAAATACTTAATAGTGTAAAAATTGACATAAATAAGTTTTTAAAACAAATTCTATTTTATTAAATGATATAAAATTCAAAAAAATTATGATTCAGATAAAAGACATAGAAAAGGATATATATTTCATTAATTAATTACTTGAAATTATTTTTTCATTTTATGTATGTTTATTAAAAATGTAATATAAAAATACAAGGAGACATTGTAAATTTTAAACAATTTAACTATGAGTTAAATCTAAAAGATATGGTTAATATGGTGACCTAAGCATTTATAAAACCTATTGGATGAGAGAATTTAGACCCATACTAACCTTATTCTATAAATAAATCCATTTGGATCATTTATAATCTTAAATTGATTTTACAATAAATTAATAATTCGATCTTTTCTTAAAGTGCCTCTCGCCTCTCTAATAAAAGGATACTTCTACTTCTCTGAAATTCACACCTCCAAAGCCTTTTGTCTTAGCCTAATCATGACCAAATCCCCTATCAACTACCATAAAATAAACACAATTTTTTTACTTTGATCATAAGGATATCCTATAGAGGCCTTTTGTTGAAATCAAAACAAAGAACCCGAAGAAGAGGTAATTATTTCATCACCTACTTCAATGTTTATTTCTTCTTCCACTTCCTATTTCGTTATTGTTTCATTAAAAAAATAATACCTTCCGTACCTAATAAAAACATTGATTTTATTATAAATATTTTACAACCATATTCATTATTTTATCCATCCTATGAATGACAAAGTCACCATATGTCCGTACGTATGGCATATTGTCTCCAAGTCGTGGTGTAGTTTGTTATTCAACACTTTATTATTTGGATGGGTAAAATAATGGGTATAATTTTTGTAAAAAATAAATATAACATTTTAATTATTATTTATATATAATATACCATTCATCTATATATTATTTCCCCATCAATAAAATGGTATTGTCTATTGTGCATATGTACGGCTTACCGTCTCTACGACGCGATGAGATTTCATTCCTTATAATAACCATTCAAGAATAATTTGCATTTGATGATTAATAATAATGTTGAAGAACATAATATCATTCTATATTTGAATCAAATATATCCTATCCCTAACAAACATGACTTACGTAACAAAACATATAAAGGAAAACGAATCGTTTTACACCCAAGACAATATTACTACTAAAATATTATTAACGAAGCAATATTAATGTATCATATATGATATTATATTAATGTATGTTGTTTCTTTATAATTTAATAACAATGATTTAACCATTATATAGGAGTTTATTTTACCCTTGGGTAACAAAGTGTACATGGTAAGGATTAATTTTTACAATCTATTTATTATACTAGTTTGTTTATATGTGAGTATCTACTTAGACCTCTTTATCATCCAAGTCCGTGTTTCATAAAAATTTATCTCAAAACATTTACACTATTTACTAGACTATGAATTCTGTTAACTTATACCCTTGTTGGAATTTTTATAAAATATTTTTAAAGTAATCTTTCAGTCGTTTTCCAAACAAGGTACTTTGTGACCTTTTTGACAAATTAAGGGAAGAATGTTTTTTGAACTTATATGGCAGGTGCGACTATTTTTTTCCAGTATGACACCTTCGAAGATTCCCATTAAAAGAATTCAAAGAAGAAAGAGATATTTTACTCAAATAGTTTTTTGATTTATTTCATCCATGTTAACATATTTTTTGGATTTTACGATTGTTTGAAGTTGATTTACTAAGATAAAATCATCCATATTGTATTGAAGGTTTTGTGATATGTTTCACTCAAGATGTGCTATTTTTAAAACATTCATGCTTTATGGTTAAAATATTAACATTTCATGTGATATTTTTAATACAAATATTTATGTTATTCTTAAACCTTTTCATATTTGTAATGCATGGGACGTAGTAAATGATGGGCGTGGCCCGATATAGCTCCTCAATGAATCGGTAGGTGTCGTGAGACAAATTAGTGTCTTCGCATAAGGCCTTGAAAAAAAATTATTTTTAGTATCGACATGAGACCTTGACAGTGTGGTTATGATGTCCTACAATAGGCATTTCATCATTATGAATTTACTTATAGATATTACATGTGATTATTCGACTAGTAGAATATCAATGTGAATAAGTAAATGACATTTATTTGATTGATCTTTTATATATTATGGTAATGTTTAATTTTAAAAGGAATTCGATTTAGACTTATAAATTGTCTTAAATGTTTATACATATTTATGATAGTTTCTGCTATATTGATATCATTACTAAGCATTTGAGCTCACCCACTTCTTATGTTTTATTTTTCGCAGGATGCGATGAAGTGTTTTATTATTGACCTGCATGGATCGGCTAAGGGATATGAGAGTTTTCAAAAGAGACAAAATGTTGCTTATTTTCATTTCATATTGAAATGTAAAACATATGTATGTATCTAGTACATCAAAGGCTACTAAACAGATCAGTATTTCAGGACTTGATCTCTTGTGATCATGCAAATGTTATATAATAATGCACCGACTATAGGAAACTGGGTTCAAGGCATTACAATTCTAGTCCTACGAAAGTTTTATGGTACTTTCTAATCATTCAAAGGATAAGGCGCCTATATGGAAGTTATGATACTGCAATGCAATTGACGTGGAACTCAGATACAAGAATTAGAGAAGGAAAACTACGTCACCCGAAACAATCTCCAATGTGGAAGAGAATTGATCATGAGTATCCTGAATTTGGAAACGAATCAAGGAACCTTCATCTTGAATTATCTATATATGGATTGAATTCTTTTGGTTTTCCAAGAATCACTCACAGTACATGATCTATTAGTATACTATTACATAGCACCACTGTTATGCATGAAACCAAAAGACATCTTTTAATCAATGTTTATATCAGGAAAAAATCATCTCTGTAATGATATTAATGCTTATTTGGCTCCATTGATCAAGGTTTTGAAATTATTATGGGATTCAGGTGTTAAATTTTATGATTCTTATATAAATGAAGATTTCACATTGGGAACCATGTTGTATATAATGATAAATGACTTTCCTGCATATGGAAATTTTTCAGAATATATCATTAATGGAACTGAAGGGTATCTCATTTATGAAAAAGTTGAATAGTCAATTAGGATGTAACATTCATTGAAAACAATGTTTCTATGACATCATTAACTTCTACCCCACTAGAATAAGTAATGATCATGGAAGACATCATTCGATTGATCTTCATAAAAATGTACAACACAATCTCCACTATCGGGTGATCAACTATTTTAGATTGTAAAATATGTGGGCACTGATTTCAGAAGACAGTTTTAAAAAATACTTACAAAAACCGGAGGGAAAAGAGGATCAGTAATTTTTGAATAACCAAAATGCAATTGTCTGTACATCAAAAAATTTGTTTATGTTATTAATATTGAATAAAAATTATTGTGACAGTTTCATTCGTACGTTGCTAAATGCACCCAGAAAAACAAAGGATGGAATTAAGGCTAGGGTGGACATGGTTGATATGGGAATACGAGAAGAGTTGACACCTATGGAGGATGAAAAGCGAACTTTTCGTTGTCGAACTTCTTACACTTTCCCCAGGTAAGAGAGATATCAGTTTGGCAACATCTTGAATGACATTAATGATTTAGTGGGGTATTGATAAAATATCAAGAACATCGTGTCAATGATATATTTAATGGTATAGTGTCTAACATCACATGACTATCACGTATTGATACATGATCTAATTCTTATATCTTTACATTGTAGTTTTCCAATGAATGTCCATCAGACATTAACCAAGATCTATTTCTTCTTCAATGCTATATGGATCAAAGTTATAAACCCATCAAAATTAATATGGAAAGGTAAATTGTCATCATATTATGTGAATTGTAAATATTCCTTCCACCAACATTTATTGATATGATGGTTCACATGGGTATTGAAATTCGACTATGTGGTCATGTACACTATAGATGGTTGTAGCCCATTGAAAGGGAAATTTAGGACTGTGAATCTTAATTCATTTGTGATGTAAAAACTCGGAAATTTCAAGGAATTTTTTTTAATTTCTTTGGAATTTTACGAGTACGTAGTTTTTTACAACGCCTAATTCTGAGGCCCGGTGTGCCCGGAATCATTTTTCGAAGTTCAGCTCGGGTATGTTCAGTGAACGAACGAGCGGGTTTTTTCTATCTTTTGAACCGGTGCTCGGATTAAAAATCCGAGGGCACTGTTGAATCCACAGTGTCGTGATTCACCTAAAGGAGACTCTTCTTTGACCGTAGTAGGTCTGTAGAAAAATTTATGTTTTGTGACTTCTTGAACTTAATGAAATAAATTAATTTTTGTTATTTTATTTCATAAACCTCTAGTGGACCAATTCAATGGGTGGGGTCAGCAATGTGTAAGCCATTAAATGGTTTGACCTACCAACCTAAACTAAAAACAACGTTGGAGAAATTAGGATGCTTCCTAATTATGGAGCCCATTATTTCTCCACACTATAACTTATCCTCCCTCTCTCTTATATATATGGATCTGGAGTAGGGGTAGCAGGTAGCTTCACCAAGTGGTGAAGTGCTGGAGGAACACCACGACACCGGACCCTTGTAAAACGAAGTCGACGAAATGGGAGGTGACGGATGACACCGATCCAAAGGGGCGACCTATGAATGATGTCGTTGGGAACCTGTTGCGAGAATGAAGAACACGACCCACCTTCAAATGCAGAAGTTCTCCAACGGTTTCACGAGGTAGGGGTTTCCATTTGAGTTCATGATATCTTCTTCAGCATTCTTCGTTAACCTCATTAGCTGCTTGATATCGAACAAACGGGAGGAGGTCAGACCGCACGAACATAGCCGACTCTCCTCCAATCGTGATTGTGTTTGGCGCGGGTTGGAGTGGAGGTGATGCAGTGTCGTCGCACCACGGGTGAACGAATGGACCGTGACAGGTGTGGGCCGTGACGAAGAAATGTGGCACCGTCGCGCTGCGCCGTTAAAGCAGAAGGAGTCCGCGGCCAGTGTCGGGCCATGGCGGAAGGGGCGCGGTGCCATCGCGCCTCGCCGGACAAGGAAGAGCCATGGCTCTATAGGCGGAGTGGCAGGGGTGGCCGGAACCGCCGGCCACCGGAAACTTGAAGAACCGTAGCTGAATGGCCACGACGATGCCAAGTAGGCAGCCGGCAATGCCGGTCGCTGGCTCACCCTGGAGGCAGGACACCCGCGGGTCCCGCCAAAACAAACGGCCGGATAAAGCTGACTGTGACCATGGAAAACTGAGTGTTGAAACCCCCGATCGTTCAAACAAGTGCCCCTTTCCCTTGGGGTGCGTTTCTTCAATCAGGCTGGCCCCCCAAATGGGGGTCGTTGCTTTCAATCAAGGGGGGGCTTTGCCCCCCTTCCGTGCATGTGCAGCACGCCGCTTTCGCATCGGCCGCTGTGCCAGGCCATGCTGCCTCGCCGCTGGGCCGCGCCCAAGTGGGTCGGTCCTGGACCCGAGCCAGGTCGAACCGGTTCGGGCCAACCCAGGGTTTCTTGGGCCGGGTCAGTCCTATCCCAAAAACCCATAATTTTCGGACAGACTTGTTCAAATGCCCATATCTTTGGCTACGGACCTCCGATCGATGAAACTTCAGTTGTATAGGGATCCTTGGATCGATAAGGTTGTTTCGGTATATTATACTCAAGGTTCCTGAAAACTTTGTGTATGACCGGGTTGGTTTGAACACGAAACCAACCGGGCCCTCGGAACAGAAACTCTTAAAACTTGAGCTCCGGACGTCCGATTGACGTGTCGTCAACTTGGTTGGATTCCTCTTAGTGAGACGGAACTTTTGGCTTACTTTTCTTGAGGTTTGGACACATTTGGAGTACGGTCGTGTTGGTTTTGACTTAAAACCCAACCGGGCCCCTGGAACGAAAACGCCAATAACTCTCAGACCGGGCGTCCGATTGACGTTCCGTCAGTTGCATGGAGTTCCTTTTGTCAGGACAGAACTTTGCGATACATCAACTCTGGTCTACGTGATAGTTAATGTATTGACCTCTTGACTCGTGTAGCAGACCCTCCCGGAACAACTATGTTGTGTGCAGGAACCCTAGAGCTGGCTGTAGCTGCATCGACTACTATATTGGAATCCTCTGTGTGTTCGACGATGACAACGACTATTTAGATCTTGTGTGGGTCAGTGCTTAGCGATCCTGTGTAGGTCAGCGCATACAGATCCTGTGTGGGTTAGATCCTATGTGGGTCAGCGCTCAGCGATCTTGTGTGGGTCAGCGCATACCGATCCTGTGTGGGTCAGATCCTGTGTGGGTCATTGCGGGGGTTAGTACATTTTGATCATATGTGGGTCAGATCCGGTGTGGGTCATTGCAGGCTTAGTACCTATCGATCCTGTGTGGGTCCAACATCTTATCTGATCCAGTAGCTACATCTGATCATCTAATCTCTCCCTTCTAATGAGGCATTCCTGTGTGAGATGAGTCATGACTTTCAATCTATATCATCGATATGATTAACCTGTTTTTCATATGTGGATAATTTCCTATGTGGATGATTTATTGTGTGGACATCTTGTATGGACGGGTAATGTTTTCCTGTGTGGACTGCTTGTGGTGTCCTATGTGGAATTCTTGTGTAGACTGGTAGTGGTTTCTTGTGTGGACTTCCTATGTGGACTGGTAATGTTTTCCTATGTTGACTGGTATTGGTATCCTGTATGGACTTCCTCTGTGGACTAGTAGTGGTCTCCTATGTAGACTTCCAGTGTAGACTGGTAGTGGTTTCTTGTGTAGACTTCCTTTGTGGACTGGTAATGTTTTCCTGTGTGTACTGGTAGTGGTATCCTGTGTGGACTTCCAGTGTGGACTGGTAGTGGTATCCTGTGTGGACTTACTGTGATGACTGGTAGTGGTATCCTATGTAGACTTCCTGCATGGACCTGTAGTGGTTTCCTTTGTAGACTTCCTGTGTGGACTGGTAGTGTTTTCCTGTGTAGACTAGTAGTGGTTTCCTGTGTGGACTTCCTATGTTGACTAGTAGTGTTTCCCAATGTGGACTTGTACTATTTTCATGTGTGGACTAGTTCTGTTTCCCTGTGTGGACTAGTAGTGTTTTCCTATGTCGACTAGTAGTGTTTTCTTGTGTGGACTGAGTTGTGTACCTGTGTGGTTTGGTTATGCTTTCCTGTGTGTATTTGGTTGTACTTGAGCTCGTGAGAAGAGATATAATTGATGACTTAGGTATATGTATGGGCATATACCTAAGTAGGGTTCGTTGATACTCATTGATTGTTATCGTTCCTTGTGGTTAGCCTATGTGGATTCTGTGAGACCTTTGGGGTCGCGGGGACCCTACTGAGTAGCGTATACTAAACCCTCCACAGGATTTGCCCGCACCTCGTTGTGTTGGTTGCTGACGACAGACATAACTAATCGTGGTTAAGGCTTGTAGAGATGGACGGTACCCGGAGTTGGACCACACGATCAGTCAGTACCCAGAGGGGGATCTCACGACGAGTCAGTACCCGGAGGAGACGGACGGACGTGGAGTGCTAAGGAGGACATCTATACAAACCCTTCAGGTAGGAACCAGGAGGATGATCCAAGAGCAGCGTGCCACTTATATGCGGTTGTCCTTTGAGTTATACATTACTTTTAGTTGTAGTTGTACCTTACTGTTGGGAATGTATTTCCGGCCCCTTGTACTACAACACACCTGTTACTACTTTTTCTTAGTGATTACTTCTGCTTGCACTCTGGGTGTGTGTGTGTTTACGTTTTAAAGAGGCAATGCCTTCCAGGTTTTAGTGATTTACGCCTCTGGTGCTAGTCACCAGCCCCTAGCCTATGGAAGGAGGGCTTGGGGTAGTTACGACACGGGCCCTGGGGGACGGGTCGTGAAAAAATGGTACCAAAGGAGTTCAGTTCTTCCGCAGAACTTAGGACTCTGATCTTTCTCTATGAGAAGCAATAGTGTTAAGGGTATTTGAGTGTGTTTATCAGTCCAGGGAGTCCAGTGTTGGTGCGGAGGCAGATGTATCCATACACGAGGACCCTAACTTCTAATTTCCGACTCAGTGCAAGAAAACATTTATTGCATGTGTGTTTCAAAGTTTTCTTTGTGTTTTCATTGTGTCAGCTCACTAGGTATAATCGTTTGACTGTGGCGCACCTGTTCCTTATCAGGATATCGTTGTGAAGGCAGCTAGCTAGGGTTCCCGAGATAGTGTACATGATGACGGCCCACCGAGTGACGAGACTCCGGTGTGGGGCCCTCTTTCAGTATTTTCACCTTCGGGTGGCGTACCAACAGCACCACCACCCATTAGGCAGCAGATGCCACCAGCAGACGGTGCACGGCGGTAGAGCGCATTGCATTAGTCTAGCAGTAGAGGCCCCCGAGGTTATTAGGCGAGAGAGATTCCCAGGCCGTAGTGGTCTTGATGGAGGCGTTTTCTAGAGTTCTACATCTACCTTAGAATAGTAGAGTGGATGGTGGACATAGCTCCTAGTGTTTCCCAGTGAGTGACCATGGGGTTGGTCCGTATAGTAATGAGGCTTTGGTACGTGGACCGATGCCTGAGATAGTACCTTTGGGTAGTGCGCCATCTATGTCACTACCTATTGGTTAGCAGACTCTACTAGTGAAACCAGTAGAGGATACTCGTAGGCTTAGTGCCTTACATATGTTTCAACACCAGATATCCATTATGTACCGAGGCAAGCCCAACTCACAGGCAGCTGAGGATTGGCTTGAGGAGGTGACTGAGAGTTTTCGAAAGCTTGTACAGCTTCGACAGGACGACAAGTCAGAAGCTGAGCACTCAACGAGGTGTACCAAACATTCCTAGTACTCATTGGATATGATGTGATCAGTGCTTTAGGCTCGAAATTCTGAATGAAGTGTGTCTAAAGGAAATCTGAGCCATCAATTTTCCTCTATACATTATTAATTATACTAGGGTGCTAGAGAGAACCATTGTGGTTGTGAATTCATAGGCTAATCGATTATATCCAGTAAATGTTAACAGCGGGAAAGAAGGAAACTGGAGATAGTATCGGAGACATGGGCGTGTAAAATGTTTCAGGAAGAGGAAGTGTTAAGGACAAATGAATCTGTAGAGCAGCAGACGTGGAAGTAGAGCTTGGAGAGAAGCATGTGGTGGTGTACTTTTCGACATGTTACAACCACCCGCCTTTGTAGTCCCCGCCAGGCTCAGGGAGCAGGAGGGCAGGAGAAGAGAGTAGCTGCATCTAGTCAACGAGTGTGACCCAGGGGCTCTAAGAATGATTCAAGGTATGGTCTATGTATACTACAAGCTTCCATATCAATAGACATAGGTATAAATCATTTTTATCCTTCCATGAATCTTGTCCTAGACCTAGAGTTTCCGGGTAAGCCGTTGGCTTGACCCTCACGTCTGGAGATACCTTTGGAAGGAGACTCGAAAATCACACTTACACTGATGGTGTGATCTGACCCTCGAGGTGAGAGTTTCAGTTGGAATATCTTGGTGGAAGTGTCGAGGCCTTACGACATTGGTTTGGGTATGGATTGGATTCACAGTTCATACCCAGGTTGACTGTATTAGGCAAAAAGGTTTTGGTTTATCAACAACGTTGGGATGGGTTTTCCTTGGTCGGCGAAAAGAAAAACCTCGGGCAGCTCATGATAAACTCTTGCATAGGAGGGTGCAGCCGACCACTCTTGAGTCTGTCTTCCTTACCCTCATGGCAGCAGGAGTTCTGTGTCTCAATTTTAAACAGGAATTGAAGGCCTCTAGAGTTTGAGGATGGCGACCTCGTCCTTATACGGGTCTCACCTCGATGAGGTTTGCGGAGATGTGGCCAAGGCGGCAAGTTACCTCCGAGGTTCAGTGGACCATTTAGGTCCTCAGCAGGCCATGCAAGGTGGATTACCGCTTGACCTTACCACCTTAGTGGCACCGGGTTCATGATGTCATCCACGTATCTCAGCTGAGGAGATACGTTCTCGATTCTTCACACATCATCGACCACAGGGAGTTGGACATCGATGACGGGGTGACTTTCACGGGGGTTACAGTGGAGATCGAGGATCGATAGAAGAAGGTCCTACGTGGAAGGAAGATTCCTCTGGTGTGCTTCCACTAGTTGCATGAGAACCTCCAAGAGAGCACATGGGAGCAGAAGACTCAGATTCGTGCTCAGTACCACTTTGTTTTCCTTAGTGTGTGTTAAAGCTTTACAGGGATGTGAATCCCTGAGGTGGGAGTAATGTAAAGACCCCGAAATTTCCAGAATTTTTTTTTAATTTCTTTTGAATTTTATGAGTGCGCAGTTTCTAACGGCACCTGATTCTAAGGCCCGGTGTGCCCGGAATCGTTTTTCGAAGTTCAGCTCTGGTACGTTCAGAGAACGAACGAGCATGTTTTTTCTATCTTTTGAATCGGTGCTCGGATTAAAAATCTGAGTGCACCGTTTAATCCATAGTGCCATGATTCACCTAAGGGGGACTCTACATTGACCGTAGTAGGTCTGTCAAAAAGGTTAATTTTTGTGACTTCTTAAAAGAAATGAAATAAAAAAATTGTTATTTTATTTCATAAACCTCCAGTGGACCAATTCAATGGGTGGGGTCAGTAGTGTGTAAGCCATTAAAGGGTTTGACCTGCCAACCTAATGTAACAACAACGTTGTAGAAATTAGGAAGTTTCCTAATTAAGGAGCTCATTATTAACCCACATTGTTACTTATCCTCCCTCTCTCATATATATATGGAGCTATGGGAGGGGTAGCAGGTAGCTTCACCATGCAGTGAAGTGCAAGAGGAACACCGCGACGCCGGACCCTTGGAAAATGAAGTCCACCCAACGGGAGGTGACGGATGACACCGAACCAAATGGGCGACCACCGAGTGGTGTCGTTGGGAACCTATTGCGGGAACGAGGAACACGACCCACCTTCAAATGTAGACGTTCTCCAATGGTTTCATGAGGTAGGGGTTTTCATTTGAATTCATGATATCTTCTTTGGTGTTCTTCGTTAACCCCATAATCTGCTTGATATTGAACTAATGTGAGGAGTTCAGACCGCATGAACACGGCCGACTCTCATCCCATCGTGATTGTGGTTGACTCAGTTTGGAGTGGAGGTGACGCGGTGTCGTCGCACTGCACGGGAACGAATGAGTGGTGGCCAGTGCAGGCCGCGATGAAGAAATGTGGCGTCGTCACGCCGCGCCGTTGATGCAAGAGGAGGCCACGGCCGATGTCAGGCCATGGCGGAAGGGGCGCGGTGCTGTCGCGCCGCGCTAGACAAGGAAGATCCACGACTGTGCAGGCGGAGCGGCAGGGGCAGCCGGATCCACCGGCCGCTGGCGACTTGAAGAACCGCGGCCATATGGCCGCTGCGTTGCCAAAGGAGGCAGTCGGCCTCGCCGGCCTCCTGCTCACCCTGGAGGTGGGACCCCCGCGAGTCCCGCATAATCAAACGACCGACTAAAGCCGACTGTTACCCTGGAAAACTAGGGGTTCAAACCCCCGGTCGTTCAAACAGGAGGCCCCCCCTTGGGGGGGGGGGGCATTTCTTCAATCAGTCGGGCCCCCCAAACGGGGGTCGTTGCTTTCCATCTAGGGGGTGGGGACTTTTCCCCCCTTCCGCGCATGTGTGGTGCGCCATGCCTTCACCGGCCGCCGCGCCGCTACACTGGCCCGTGCCGGGCCGCGCCCAAGTGGGACGGACCCGGACCCGAGCCAACCCAGGGGGTCTTGGGCCGGGTCTGTCCGGGCCCAAAAACCACTAATTTTTGGACAGACATGTTCAAATGGCCATATCTTGAGCTAAGGGCCTCCGATCGATGAATTGTCAGTTTCATAGGGATCCTTTGATCGAGACAGTCATTTCGGTATATTATATTGATGGTTTCAATGAACTTTGGGTATGGCCGGGTTGGTTCGAACACGAAACCAACCGGGCCCTCGGAACAGAAACGCTTATAACTTGAGCTCCGGACGTCCGATTGACGTGCCATCGACTTTGTTGGATTCCTCTAAGTGTAAAAAAAAATTTTGTCTTACTCCGATCGAGGTTTGGATGTAGTTGGACTACGGTCGGGTTGGTTTTGACTTAAAAACCAACCGGGCCCCTAGAATGAAAAATCCAATAACTCTCAGACCGGGTGTCCGATTCATGAGTCGTCAGTCGCATTGAGTTCCTTTTGTCGTGACAGAACTTTGTGATACATCAACTCTGGTCTATGTGACAGTTGATTTATCGACCCCCTTGGCTCGTGGAGCGGACCCTCTCGGAACAACCATGTTGTGTGTGGGAACCCTAGAGCTGGTTGCAGCTGCATCGACTACTGTACTGGAATCCTCTGTGGGTTTGACGACGACGACGAATATTCAGATCTTGTGTGGGACAGTGCTCAGCGATCCGTTGTGGGTCAACACATACCGATCCTGTGTGGGTCAGATCCTGTGTGGGTTAGCGCTCAGTGATCCTGTGTGGGTCAGCGCATACTGATCCTGTGTGGGTAAGATCCTATGTGGGTCATTGCGGGGGTTAGTACCTATTGATCATGTGTGGGTCAGAACCTGTGTGGGTATTTATGGGGGTTAGTTCCTATCGATCCTATGTGGGTCCAACAGCTTAGATGATCCAATGGATACATCTGATCATCTAATCTCTCCCTTATAATGTGGCATACCTGCTTGAGCTAAGTCTTGACTTTCAATCTTTATCATCGATATGATTGACCTGTCTTCCTATGTGGATAATTTCCTGTGTGGATGATTTCATGTGTGGACTTCCTGTGTGTACTGGTAATGTTTTCTTGTGTGTACTGGTAGTGGTACCCTGTGTGGACTTCCTCTGTAGACTGGAAGTGGTTTCCTGTGTGGACTGGTAACGATTTTTTGTGTGGACTAGTAGTGGTATCTTGTGTGGACTAGTAGTGGTATCCAGTGTCGACATCCTATGTGGATTGGTAGTGGTTTCCGTTGTAGACATCTTGTGTGGACTGGTAATGTTTTCCTCTGTGGACTGGTAGTGGTATCATGTGTGGACTTCCTGTGTGTACTGGTAGTCGTATCCTGTGTGGACTTCCTGTGTGGACTATTAGTGGTATCCTATGTAGACTTCCTGTGTGGAATGGTAGTGGTTTCCTATGTCGACTTCCTATGTGGAATGGTAGTTTTTTCCTATGTGGACTGGTACTGGTTTTCTGTGTGGACTTCTTGTGTAGACTAGTAGTGTTTCCCTTTGTGGACTTGTACTGTTTTCCTATGTGGACTAGTACTGTTCTCCTGTGTGGACTAGTATTGTTTTCTTGTGTGGACTAGTAGTGTTTTCTAGTGAGGACTGAGTTGTGTACCTGTGTGGTTTGGTTATGCTTTCCTATGCGGATTGGGTTTTACTTGAGCTCGTGAGCAGATATAGAATTGATGACTTAGGTATATGTATGGGCATATACCTAAGTTGGGTTGGTTGATACTCCGTGATTGTTATCTTTCCTTGTTGTTATCCTTTGTGGATTTTGTGAGACCTTTGGGGGTCTTAGGGTCCCTACTGAGTAGCGTATACTCACCCCTGCACGGGAATTGCCTGCACCTCATTGTGTTGGTTGCAGAAGACGGACATCACTGATCGTGGTCAAGGCTTGTAGAGCTGGACGGTACCCAGAGTTGGACCTCATGGCGAGTCGGTACCCAGAGGTGGATCTCATGATGAGACGGTACCCGGAGGAGACAGATGGACTTGGAGTGCTGAGGAGGACATCTGTACCTACCCTTCAGGTAGGAACCAAGAGGACAATCCAAGAGCTTCGTGCCACTTTTCAACTGTTGTCCTTTTTGTTGTACTTTACTTTCAATTGTTGTTGTTCCTTTCTGTTGGGCTTGTATTTCCGTCCCCTTGTACTTCAGCATACCTATTACAGCTTTTTCTTAGGGTTTACTTCCGCTTGCACTCTGGGTGTGTCTGTGTTTACGTTTTAAAGAGGCAATGCCTTCCCAGATTTAGAGATTTACGCCTCTAGTTCTAGTTTCCATCCCCTGGCCTATGGAAGGCTGGCTTGGGGTAGTTACGACACGGGCCCCGGGGGACAGGTCGTGACATGTGACGTGTTTCAAGTATTCTCACATCAAACTGACACATGATGCAACCAGTATGACTCAAAATGTGTGTGTCCAGTTTGAAATGACATTTTAGTAAAAAAACACAACATGCATACTAAAAACTACGCCAACACATTCCGATTGATTTGATATTTTATGACAACAATTCACGAGTCATTTTTTCCATGTAGGAGTCAACTTCACCTCAAAATGATTCATGGTGTGACTGGTATTACTACAAGTGTGTGTTTTTATTTAAAAATGACATTAACTAAGGTAAAAAAGAATACATAACATACCAAAAACCGAGAAAGCACATTTTTATTGTTTTGATACTTTACAAAAATGATCCATGATCAATTTATGATGTGTAGGACTCAATATTACCTCAGTATAATGCATGGTTTAACCAATATGAATCCAAATGTGTCATTTTTATTAAATATTGAAATTCTATTAATGTATTCTTTCATATTAATGCATAATTTATTTCATTATAGTATTAATTACATAATATATGTTTTCATATATAGGAAGAATCATTTTCTCGAGTTGAGATGATGTGTTCGACAACTACTACCATCAGTGGACATTTTTGAGAGGGGATCATGGGCGTCAAAAGATAAAACATTATTCTTTTTTAATATTACTATTTTGGATGAGGGTTCTCCCTTGTTTGAAAATTCACTTTGTGCATTTTATGATTTTGTCTTTTATTTTTCAATAAATTTTGGTAGGAGCAGATTCGTCTTGCTCTTGGACCATTCATGGATATATAACATTTTTTTTAAATTACATATTTTTAATTGAATTGATGGTTTTTATTGGGTGTGTTGTTAGATTAACAACACATTTCAGGCAGATAGACCTTCATCAGTGCTATTTTCCTCACTGATAATGTGGGTCCTTTATCAGTACTGTGATTAGTAGTTCTTTTTTACCACTACTAAAAGAAATTTTGTGTTATGTGAAAGGGCATATGTGTAGTAGTAGAGAGAACTCTATCCTAGTTTTTTAACAAATCATTGGTATATCTGAACCCATACCAACACTTTTTTTAAAAAACTATTAGGATAACATGTATATAACAATCGTTTATATAAACCATTGGTATTGATAGATTCAAGACACTCTATACTCACAGTTTATATTAACCATGAGTATAGATGTGTGGGGATAATCCTATTTTCCAGTACTGTATAAATCATATTTAATAGTATATAAATATTTATATTTGAATTATATCATTCACGGTATACTTGATCAATGTTAAAAAAATGCTCATAAAGGAAACCCTTTAGCAGTGCAAAATAAAACAGTAAAAAAAGTTCTTTTTTATCACTAGTTTTTTAACACAGATAAACGTATCATTTATCATCAATTTGTGACTGCTGTTATAAAACATTATCATTTATCAGTACTTTTTTAAGAGTGATATAGCATAGCGGTAAAAATTGTGAGATATGTGGCGGTAAATCATTTAAATATATCTAAATGTATATAGTTAAAAAATATATTAATGTGTCACGTGGTGGGGTGGGGAGGCGTCATGCAACGGGATACTACAAAATATAAATCCCTACAACTGAGTAGGTGGGAATGAAATTCCCACAGTGATTTTTATAAATAATTTCCAAATGTTTTTCTATTATTTCTCTTATTTTTGGATCTCGGATAATGATTTTTATAAGTACATGCAATATAATTTATATTCATGTTATGAATCAAATCCCTTTATTTCAGGAATCGAACTAATACTCATTTTTATTAAACAGTTTGGATTTTAAAAGATTAAAATCGTAGTATATATATGGTGATATGGGAAGGAGTTCGCATGCTTCATTCAACCATGTTTTTTTAAGAGAATACAATGTTAAAAGGAAATATAAATCCCTACACCTCAAAAGGTGGGAATGAAATGGGAAATACCATGCCATGCCTTTGACAAGTTATTTTAAAAATAAATTAGAGAATATCAAATCACATCGGGGAATATGCGATGATCAGAATAATAATAAATACATGTAAACTAAAAGTACATTTATTTAATTTACAATTGTCATTTTAAATTTTTATAATTTTAAAATAAAACCTTTTGTATGGACTAATGATATAAACATGTAAACTAAATTTAAAAAATATAATTGTATACATATTGTTATAACATGTTCTTATATATTTATATAAAACATTATTAAGTATAAACATTTTAAATTATAACCACAAAAAATACATATTAACTGATATCAAGTGAGTGACTCAATTAAATTTATTTAGATTGAAATAATTTTAAAACTTTCAACCACAAAGTTTAATGATATCAAGTGAGTGGCTCAATATTATGATGTAATAATTTTGTTATTTAAATGATGAATTTAGTGTCATTGATGATAGTGTATGGATAAGAAATAATATAAATGATGATAATCTATTATTATAATTATATTTAATGATTTACATTTATTGAAAATACCAGTGATAAAACTTGTTTTTACGGTGCAAGACCATCTGATCATTCCACCTATTGCATGAAGTCTACTTCTCTTTTCATTTTTACAAATAAATATAAATATAATTATATTTAATGGTTTACATTTGTTGTTTTGCTAAAATATAAACGTATTATATTGTAGTGTATTTCAATATATTTATTTATACTTATAATTATATATATATATATACATATTAATATATATAAATAATATATTTGTTTTAACTTTATATTTATCTAAATATATCTATATTTGTTTATAAATATTTGTATATATTTATAAATATAAATATTTAATTATATATACTAGAAATATTAGAAAAAATAAATATTTAATTATATTTATAATTATGAGTATTAATATATATATTTATAATTATATGCAAATTTTTATACATATAATTTTAAATAAATAAATATAATTATATATAATTATTATATTATAATAAAAATACTAATTATATATATTAATATAATTATAAATATAATTTCGATATTTATTATATTGTTATGATTATCAAAATATATATATTTATTAATAATAATGACTATAAATTTATACATTTAATTTTATAATAAATATCTATATTGTATTTATAATTATATAAATATATATTTTTAATTTATTTATTATATATAATAAAAAAATATTTCTTTAGAATTATAATTATAAATAAATACATATGTATATTTAAAAAATCATGACATTTTAATAAATATATTTATGTAAATATATATAATTATATAAATATATTTATAAATATATGAAAATATTTATAAATATATTCATGTAATTATAATTATCTTTATTAATATAAATAATATATTTATATATGTGTGTAAACAATTATAAAATTATAATAAATATACTTATTTAATTTACAATTATATTTTTAATTTTGCATAATTATAAATTAAAACGTTTTTAATGGAATAATAAGAAAAACATGTAAACTAAAATTAAAAAAATATAATAGTATATATATCGGTATAATAAGTTCTTATATATTTAAAAGAAACGATTGAAGTTAAAACATTTCAATCTATAACCCGGATAAATACATATATATTGACATCAAGTGAGTGACTCAATTAAATTAATTTAGATACTAATAATTTTAAAAAATTTCATGGCATATTTTAATGATATCAAGTGAGTGACTACTCAGTTATATTTAATAATTGTGTTATTTTAAATGGTGAATTTCTATGTCATTAATGAGAGTGGAAGGATAAGCAGTAATATAAATGATGATAATCGGTTATTTTAATTATATTTGATGATTTATATTTATTGAAAATCCCATTTGAGAAATGGGCTTTTATCATTCCACCTGTTGCTGCAGGTAGCCTCCTTCCCCAGCAAGTTAATGGGGATCCGCGGAGTCCTCGCAAAGCCCGCCACCTATCTTACCCGGGTCGAAGCCTCCAATCCCCAACTCTGACCAACAGCGACACGCCACATGCCCCCATCTCCTGCCACCCTAATCTGTCGTCCCTACTCAAAAAACGCTTTCCTGGTCACCGGGTCGGGCACCGACCCGCATTGGGAAATATGGCAGTGATCGGGCGATGCGTGTCGGGTCGGGGGAGGGGAAGCATCTTTCGACACCAAAAGGGAAAACGGGCCGGAAGCTTACTAGGAAAAATGTATGTGATTGGTATATAAGGATGGATAGGGAAGGAGTGGCGGATGCACATCGCTTTTACCACTCCTTGAAGCTCCCAATGCACCGAAGCAATCCCGAGGATGTGTGTGTCCCGAATTGGAAGAAAGAAGTTGTGGCACATTGTTGTCCCTCCTTTTCCAATGGAATGGATTGTGGTGGGTGGGTTCAGTATTGTACATGGGAACATTGTTTTTATGTCTTATTCAACCGTTGTTTCACTACAAATTGTGTGACCGCGACGTGCCACACCTTCTAGGTGGTCTCTATGTTGTCTTTGGGGGTGGGTTGTGGTCCTTTAAACACTTGATTGGATATAATTAAACTGGAGGCCCCTCGAATGCCTGTCAATGATAATAAAAGGTATGATTAATGTTTTTATTGTTCCATATGATTTTTGAGACCATGTGATGCTTGGTTTCGGCGTTGGCTTCATGTCAGCGTCCCCTTGGCTATGCAGTTAGCTTGTTACGGTTCTGGCAGGGTGTTTCATCATTACGGTTGTGCCTACATTCAATATCAGAAACAGATCTAAAAATAATCTTCTTGGGCGGCCGAGTTCATCTGGTAAGCAGATATCCAGATTCCTGAAATTGATGCCCCTCTCATCATTGGTGGTTTTTTTCATCTCGCTAGTTGGTCTATCTGCTTTTTCTCTCGCCAGTTTTTGAGAATCATCTTTCTCGGCTTCAATCTCGCCAGTGGTGGTGTTATCATCCTCATTGGAATCATCAGGTGCCCCCCCCACAAGCAGCTATTGTACGGCTCATTCTGGAGCATGTCGGTGTTCTTCCCGGTTGAGGACGTGTGACCATTGAGGGATGTATTCTTTTCGTAAAAACTATTCCTTCTATGTTGCTTTTTATAGTGTGTAGTTGATTTTTTTTGTAACCAGTATATGTTATATGTCTAATGTAATGATTGGTCCTCACACCAATTAACCAGATTAATTATATAAACATTTAATCTTCTGAAATATCGTTAATAACGTATAACATCTAGTCTAGATTTTTATTTCCATTGCACATTATCTTCCGTACATGCATAAAAGTGAACCAATCGTGAAAACAAGGAAACTAACACATCTGAATGAAAAAATTTAATCTGATAACTCATCCAAATAATCCATGAATAAACATCGTGAAATGAAGTTTTCAAAATTAAAATGTTTGTTTTCCATGATTTTTTTTGAGTTTCCATGGAAATTTATGTGTTATTATTATTATTATTATTTTGCATAAATTTTTTGGGTGCAGTTTTGTTCCCAGGCCCCTTTTGGGCCTTTTTCTCCACTAGGATTCTTTTGGAATGTGGCCTTATAGTTTGTTAGGTTGCTCGGGTTTGCTGTTTCCTTGGCACGCCTTGCCACCTCGATGTCGGTGTGGAGATCCACTTGTCTCACCTCATCCTGGCCGCTAATGTTTTGAGATCCTTATGACCTAACTCGCAGATTTGTGTTGCTCAGTTTGTTTATCTGTTGTCGCCCATCTGCTTTGTTCCTATCACATCTCTTGTTTTATACGAGATTTATTTCAGCCTCCGGGTTTCTCAGTCCTTCCACTCGTCCACTGGATGCCGCGTGTATGCATTGTTTGTTAAACCTATCAAGGCATCCCCTGAAGCCTGTGTTTCCTTCATTGTTGTGGTGCGTGGGGTGTCTTTATCTGGTGAGGAAGTTCATCATCTTTGTCATGTGAGCCCAAGAGGACCTATAGAAGACTTCCAACTATTCTGAGACCCACCACCTGCACGACACCATCCGGGCCCTATTTCGATGATTCCTGGGGTAGAACTCGGCTCTTGCGAGCATTGTAGAGGCCGCATTGGATTCCAAAACCATCCACCCTGGCATAGATATGCAATCTTAAGTGTTTTTTGTTGTGTGGACACTCTTTAACTTATTTATAGTATTTCCGTTGTGTGTTCATGGTTTCTTTGTCGGCCTGGTTCACCGAGTTCGAGCTGCATGTGTGCGTCCATCTAGTTCGAGGGAGTTCTTTGCTAACGTAGAGCCACATTTTACAAATGTCTCTTGGGGTGAAGAGGTATTTTTTCTTGGATAGTTTCTTTGGTCGGTGTGTCTGGTCTATTTTTCTCACTTCTCTACTTGTATGTGCATTGTGGATTACATTTTGCATAATAATAAGAAAGAATGCAGTGGTGTTTTTACCATGGAGTAGGACCAAATGGTCTGAACCATGTAAAGACTTGAATTATGTTTACCTTCTAGCATTTTCATTTTCTGTTCTTCGACTTAGTCAATACAACGTCTTATATTCTGTTCAGTTTACTTCAAACAAATCATTATAAACTCTACCATTTCCACAAAAAACATAATAAAATTATACTAAATAAAATTCATATAGAATAGGTTTTAAACGAATTTATCAATGAATCTAATTTCATTATCCAGGATGTTATATCCAAGTGCAGGTTAGTTTCAAACATAAGGAAAGGGCACTACTGAAAATCCTACTTTTAACAACGCTTATATCCTAACAGTTTACTAAACCGTTGGGAATGGCCATGTATACCAACGGTTTTCCCAAACTGTTGGTATATATGATTTTATAAAAGCTTTTACCAACGGTTCGTTAGAACCGTTGGTATAGATGTTGTTTAGGTGAGTTTTACCAACGGTTCACTGAGAACCGTTGGTATAGGTGTGCTTTCGGTGAGCCTATACCAACGGTTCCTTGGAACCATTGGTATAGGACATCTTATACCAACGGTTACTTAGATCCATTGCTATAGGGTTGTCCAGACAAGTATATAACAACGGTTTTTAAAAACCTTTTGTAAAAATTTCCCCCAAATACACAGCAGCCCGACCTCTCCCCCATTCACGATACAGAGCCCTAATCTGGAGCATTTCGGCGATTTTGGAGCTCTTCCGATTCCTCTTCCTCCATCCCATCCAAGGATCCTATCGAATCTTATCAGACTCATCCAAAATTAAGTATTTTCATAACTTTCAGTTTTTTGTTTTTATTTTGATGTGTATATGTTTTTGTTTCTATTTTGATTTATGCGATGAGCTTGTATAGTCAACCATTCTGCTGACCACTATTATGGAATGAGGTGGGTTAAGTAGTAGTTGTGGGACTAAGCTTGGTATAGGAGACTTCTAATAGAGTGAAATTTATCTATAATCAGTTTTAGTCACCACTTAGAGAAGGAAATGATTATATATTGATTTAAGGGGGATACCCTTGGACATTTCTATAGTCTTCTTTGTTTTCTTGTTAATGAATCCTTGACTGGGGAATAGTCAACCATGGAAATAAGGAAGTCTAGTACAAAGATTTGTTGGTTCATTCAAAATGACCAAGCATATTAGGAATGTGGCCTAATATTTAGATATTCCTCCCTGATACTTAGTTTTACTTGATTTGTTTCATGTCTCTCTATTTTGGAGTTATATTATAAATCATATGCATGTCCTCGACTGCGAGGATATTAAGCTAGATCCTGATGCATAATTTATAGATCACCCAGTGGTGAACTTATATATGAGAGATAATGTGTTTTGAAGGAAGATAGTTTCACTAATAAAAGTATTTTGGCCACATGTATGGATTTAATAGGTGACATTGTATTTTGAGGTTGATTTTGGGGTGTACTGTCACAAGTTTCTTGATCGAAATCACTAGAGACACTTCTTGGGGAGAGAAGTAATTAGAGGGGAAGAATTATAGCATCCTTGACATTCAAGATATGTTTGTTTTTTAATTATAACATATAATATCTTTTTTATCCATTAGATGTACTATTTATGGTAAAAGGGGTCATGGATTTCATTTTTTATAGGTTGGAGGCTTTATGGATTGTACAGTGGCTAAAATAAGGCCACTAGTTAGCCAGTAAAGGGAACCATCTAGCTAGTGGAGATGGATGTGGGGTATCCATTTTAGTGGATCCCACTAGCTAGCTAGTGGCACCCAAAAACATGTTTCATTAATGGTTTTTTCTCCATTTTACATGAAATAATTTATCTAAATATTCATCTCTTTAATTCAAAACTATGGTGGTCATATCCAATTATAGTGATCTCTCATAGTGCTCTAGGAAACCACATCCTCTCATATTAGAATATTAAAGTCATGATTGATCAGGGGTTTCATTTAAGGTTAGATCCATCCCTTATTGGATAAATAGTCCTTATATCTCTAAAATTAATCATAGATCTATGAAATTTTGGCTAGATATATGGACTATCCCCAATAAATAATATATAATCAATGCTTAATCGATATATTGGCATTGGATCTAGAATATTAGTGGCCTCTGCTTGACCAATCTTGGATCTACTATTGATGGAAAACCGCTTTTTGGTACATGAATGTGGATTCCATCTCATAGAATCCTAGAACTATAAATTTAGGAACTCAATGATGAGAAATTCAGTCTTTTATAGTGAATGTTGGTGCGTGGGCATTATCTGAGTATTTTTCATTGATGAATCCTTGGATTTTGGATTCAATGCACTAAAGGTATGAAATACTTCCCATATTGGGCCATTATTTGGAATTTTTTTCCCATGTCTGGATTGTTTTTATACATAGTTAACAACCCTTTCTTGTATGGATTTTGTGTTCCTTACTGTGTTTTGTATTAATTGAGTAGTATTGCATAACCTATAGAATATTTGTGCATATCCAATGGAATCACTATTTTAGTTTTCCTGTTGGCCAATGGTTTTGATAGATTTTGTCAACTCCTTAGAGGGGGATCTTAGGCAGCATGACTCATTGGGAAAGTCCCTAAATAATATGGTTAGCACCTTATATTGGCATGTTTTTACTATGGGAATTCCATAAACTATTGGAATATTTTCTATATATTCAGTTATGATCTAGAAAGCCCCCCCACCCCCTTGACACCCCTAACCACACTGGATAGTGCCGCCACCCCCGTGGACAGCCCGACCACCCCCCGTGGACAGCCCGCCCACCCCTGGACATCCCTCCCACCCCCTGGACACTCTAGACTACCTGGATTGTCCCACCACCTCCATGGGCAGCCCGCCCACCCCCTGGACACCACGTACCCCCCTCCCGGACAGCCCCACCCACCCCTGGACACCCCGCTCACCTCCTTGGATAGCACACCCACCCCCTCAACTCCCCCTACCCCTTGGATAGTCTGACCACCCCTGCGGATAGCCCGCCCACCTGGACACCCCGACACCCCAAGACAGCCCCCACCCCCTGGAATCCTCTGACCCCCAGACGGACCCACCACCCCCTAGACACCCCGCACCCCCTCGACACCCCACACCCCCCTTGGACAGTCCCGCCACTCCTCTGATCGTCAACCTACTCCTCATCCTGATCTCCCTGAAGAAGTAAGGTATAAAACTCATGTACTCCAAACAGGACCCCTAAGGATTATGTATTCCTTGATCCACTTCCAATATCTTACTGGTCAATCCTTGAATATAGGCATTAGAAAATTTATATCGTATTTTCTTATATACACTATATTTTGTTGTATTTCTTAATATGATTCTCATGTAGAGTAATGAGTCAGTTATGCTTTTATATAGAGTAAACAATTGTCATTTACGTAAATATTTTTTTCATTAATCTTCAATATTATTGAATAGCATTGAAATGGCTTATTACAATTTTTTTACAGAATGGATATAAGTTGGATGTACGAAACTGATCAGATTTCAACTGATTTTCAAAATAAGTTGAACACCTTTATAGATTTTTCATTTGACAAGGCTTCAAATAGTGGTCGCATACACTGCCCATGTTTTAATTGTGTTGGAAGACCCTGGTTGAGTCATGAAGAAGTTAGCTATCATATAACCTTATATGGATTCCAAACAAACTATTATGTGTGGTATCACAATGGAGAGAAAATTGAATCTCAAAATGTTGATGATCCAAATGATAGGACTGAATTGGAGAGTTTGATATATGATTGGTATCCATTTATTCAGCATCATGTGAAGGAAAGGATGTCCAGCCAACAAGATTTCGATACATGCACACCTGATGTGTCTAATGAAAATGATGATGTTGATAGGGTAAAAAAATTGAATGATGCTGCGATGACTCTATTATATCAGCAATGTGGTAAAATGAAAAAGTTGGAATTTTTAATCAGATTGTTTCATGGGAAAACTATGTATGGGGTTTCAAATACTACAATTGATTACATTCTAACCTTCTTGAAGAACTTACTTCTAGATGATGCAGATATTCCCTCAAACCACTATATGGCATGGAAGTTAGTTGATGAACTTGGATTCTAAAAAAAATGCTTTCCCGAATGATTTCAACTTATATTAGGAGGAAACTGCTGAATGAAATGATTGTATCAAATGCGGAACCTCCGGATGGAAGCCAAAAGATGATGGGACACCATCTCGTGTGCCACAAAAAGTAATGTGGCACTTTCCATTGATCCCCATATTACAGAACCATTTCATGTCTGATGAAATATCCATAAAAATGCGATGGTATGACACCGAGAGAAAAAATAATAATGAAGGGTTGGTTCACCCTGCAGATGGATTTTCATGGCAGAGATTTGATGCTCGATATCCTGAATTTGCAGCTGACATGCGTAATATGAGACTAGGACTTTCATGTGATAGTTTTAATCCCTTCGTATTCTTTTTAAACATTAGGTTAATGATCCATGGGTCATATGTGACATGTACGAGTCAACCCCGCCTTAATCTGACGGCCAGTGGGACCGGTACAACTCAAAGTGTCTTTATTTTGTTTAAAATGGATGCGATTTTAAGTAAAAAAAATTCAAAAGGAAAACCGACGAAATGCATTAAGATTTTGTTGATACTTTAGAAAAACGATCCATGGGTCATTTGTGATGTGTACGAGTCAACCTCGCCTCAATCCGAGGCGCGGTGTGGCTGACACCACTCAAAGTGTCTAACTTTTCTTTGAAATGGACAACCGTTTAAGTAAAAACAACAACTGACAAATGGAAAACCAACCAAATGCATTCGGATTCTATAGAAACATTAGGAAAAAAATCCATGCGTCATATATGACGTGTAAAAGTCATCCCCGCCTCAATCCGAGGGCCGGTGTGGCCGTCACCACTCAAAGTGTCTCACTTTTCTTTGAAATGGATAACAGTTTTAGTTAAAACAACAACTGACATACAGAAAACGGACCAAAGGAATTCGAATATTGTTAATAATTTAGGATATGTATCCATGGGTCATTTGTCACATGTACGAGTCAACCCCGCCTCAATCCGAGGCACGGTGTGGCCGGTACCACTCACAATGTCTCACTTTTATTTGAAATGGACAAGATTTTAAGTTGAAACAACAAATGGCATACGGAAAACTAACCAAACTTATTCGGATTCTGTTGAAACATTAGGAAAAAGATCCATGGGTCATATGTGATGTGTACGAGTCAACCCCGCCACAATCCAAGGGCCGGTTTGGCCGGTACCACTCTAAGTGTATTTATTTTGATTAAAATAGATGCCCTTTTAAGTAATAAAAAATCACATACGGAAACTGACCAAACACATTCGGATTGTGTTGATACTTTAGAAAAATGATCCCTGGGTCATTTTTGATGTGTACGAGTCAATCCTGCCTAAATCCGAGGCGCGGTGTGGCCGCAACCACTCAAAGTGTCTAACTTTTCTTTGAAATGGACAACCGTTTATGTAAAAACAACAAATGACATATGGAAAACTGACCAAACGCATTTGGATTCTGTTGAAACTTTAGGAAAATGATCCATGCGTCATATGTGACGTGTATGAGTTAACCCTGCCTCAATCTGAGGGCCGGTGTGGCCGAAACCACTCAAAGTGTCTAACTTTTCTTTGAAATGGACAAAAATTTAAGTTAAAACAACAACTGACATATGGGAAATGGAGAAAAGTAATTCGGATACTATTGATACTTTTGGACATGTATCCATGGGTCATTTGTGACGTTTATGAGTCAACCCCACCTCAATCCAAGGCACGGTGTGGCCGGTACCACTCAAAGTGTCTCACTTTTATTTGAAATGGATAGGATTTTAAGTGAAAACAACAACTAGCATACTGAAAACCAACCAAACGCATTTGGATTCTATTGAAACATTAGGACAATGATCCATGGTTCATGTGTAACATGTACGAGTCAACCATGCCTCAATCCGAGGGCCGGTGTGGCCAATACCACTCAAAGTGTCTTTATTTTGTTTAAAATGGACGCACTTTTATGTAAACAAAACGACATTCAAAAAATCAACCAAACGCATTCGGATTGTGTTGATACTTTAGAAAAACAATCCATGGGTCATTTGGGACATGTACGAGTCAACCCACCCTCAATCTGTAGTGCGGTGTGGTAGGCACCACTCAAAGTGTCTAACTTTTCTTTGAAATGGACAACAATTTATGTAAAAACAACAACTGACATACGGAAAACCGAGCAAACGCATTCGGATTCTTTTGAAACATTTGGAAAACGATCCATGCGTCATATGTCACGTTTAAGAGTCAACCCCACCTCAATACGAGGGTTGGTGTGGCCGGAACCACTCAAAGTGTCTCATTTTTCTTTAAAATGGACAACAGTTTAAGTTAAAACAACAACTGACATACAGAAAACAGACCAAAGGCATTCGGATACTATTGATACTTTTGGACATGTATCCATGGGTAATTTGTAACATTTATGTGTCAACCCTTCCTCAATCCAAGGCACAGTGTGGCCGGTACTATTCAAAGTGTCTCACTTTTATTTGAAATGGACATGATTTTAAGTGAAAACAACAACTGGTATACGGAAAACCGACCAAACACATTCATATTCTGCTGAAACTTTAGGAAAATGGTCCATGGGACATATGTGATGTGTATGAGTCAACCTCGCCTCAATTCAAGGGCCTGTGTGGCCAGTACCACTCAAAGGGTCTTTATTTTGTTTAAAATGGATGTGCTTTTAAGTAAAAAAACGACATACAGAAAACCGACCAAAAGCATTCTGATTGTGTTGATACTTTAGAAAAACGATCCATGGGTCATTTTTAATGCGTACAAGTCAAACCCATCTCAATCCAAGGCGCGGTGTGGCCGGCACCACTCAAAGTGTCTAACTTGTCTTTGAAATGGACAATAGTTTAAGTAAAAACAACAACTGACATACGGAAAACCGACCAAACGCAATAGGATTCTATTGAAAATTTAGGAAAACGATCCATACATCATATGTGACGTGTTCAAGTTTACCCCCCCCCCCTCAATCTGAGGACCGGTGTGGATGGCACAACTCAAGGTCTCTCACTTTTCTTTGAAATGGAAAACAGTTTAAGTTAAAATAAAAACTGACATACGGAAAACTGACCAAAGGAATTTAGATAATGTTGATACTTTAGGAAATGTATCCATGATTTATTTTTGACGTGTACGAGTCAACCCCGCCTCAATCTGAGGCACGGTGTGGCTGGTACCACTGAAAATGTCTCACTTCTTTTTAAAATGGAAAGGATTTTAAGTGAAAACAAAAACTGGCATACGGAAAACCGACCAAACGCATTCAGATTCTGTTGAATCTTTAAGACTATGATCCATGGGTCATATGTAACATGTACGAGTCAACCCTGCCTCAATACAAGGGCCGGTGTGGCCGATACCACTCAAATTGTCTTTATTTTGTTTAAAATTGATGTGATTTTATGTAAAAAAACGACATACGGAAAACTGACCAAACACATTTGGATTGTGTTGATACTTTAGAAAAATGATCCATGGGTCATTTGTGACATGTACGAGTAAACCCCACCTCAATCCGAGGAGCAGTGTGGCCGGCACCACTCAAAGTGTCTAACTTTTCTTTGTAATGGACAACAGTTTAAGTAAAAACAACAACTGACATATGGAAAACTGACCAAACGCATTCGTATTCTGTTGAAACTTTAGTAAAATGATCCGTGCATCATATGTGACATGAACGAGTTGGCCCCGCCTCAATCCGAGGCATGGTGTGGGTGGTACCACTCAAAGTGTCTTTCTTTTGTTTAAAATGGATACACTTTTATGTAAAAACAACCGGCATACGGGAAACCAACCAAAAACATTCGGATTGTGTTGATACTTTAGGAAAACGATCTATGGGTCATTTGGGACATGTAAGAGTCAACTCTGCCTCAATCCGAGGCACGGTGTGGACGACACCACTCAAAATCTCGCTTTTATTTCAAAAGGAAATCATTTTATGTAAATTCAACTGGAATTTACACTCATCAACGATAGTCGCAAACTCTTTTTCATGAGTTGGGTAGTTTCACTAAAGGGACATAAGTGACGAGACTCCTAAGAAAATACCTTTTCACCATATATTATAAACAGTACACGTTCAATGCAAAATTCATCACAAATCATTACATACCCAAACCTAGGATCACAAAAAAGGGATTTGAGCCAATTTCAAACTCTTATTCAACTCTAATAGGTATTTATCAAACTTTTCTACCTATTAGAATTTTATAGGGAGGTGTGCTGGTTGGGGTGTTGTGCATGGGTGAGGTGATTTACCACCGGATGACTGTTTTCATATGTGTTTTTTGGGCTATTTTAGGTGTTTTTATACTGTTTGAAGTCTGTCTGTGGTTTTTGTGATATTTTTTATGCAGGTGTATAGTGGAGGGGATACTGGAGAGCTGTTGTGCAGTGTTTTTTATGCAGGTGTATGGTGGGGCTACTAGGGGGGCTTCTTGAGGGATGCGGTGTAGTAGTTCTGGGAAAACTCAATACCAACGGTTCTAAACCATTGGTATAAGTGTTCCGGAATTCTAGAAAAACTATACCAACGGTTTAGATAAAACCGTTGGTATAGGGCTTTCTTCACAGCTTACTAGCCAACGGTTTTGAAAACTGTTGATATACCATATACCAACGGTTTTCCAGCCTATACCAATGGTTTAAAACCATTGGTATAACCTACTTTTCCAGTAGTGGGGTTTTCTCATCCCACATTAATTTCTGTGAGATATGCATTGTTCACCATTGTATCGTGTGTGTAATATTTGTCTACTTCCAAATGTTGTAAAATTTCATGAATCTCATTATCTTCATGATATTAAATATCTTATTCGATGATCATTATTTTTTTAGGGAATAAGGATCTATTTTGTGTGATGAGTTAAGGGATTCTTCCAGAACCTTTAATTTTCATCCGGGTTATGCTTTATCTCTCTTTACCCCCAATGTAATCCTTGGTTTGTTTTTATTCACTTCTTCCAAATTCTATGTATATGATTCAAACCTCTGTATCTAGATCAGTGAATCTTTTGTTGTTGTGGAAATTCATGTTTTATATGGATTCTGTGTCAATTCCTTCGGATATTCAAGCCCAATTAAAGGAACTTCACAATTTCTTACACATTTTCAAGTACCACCCATAATCTGTTTTAAGATACCAATATTTTTCAAAAATCCCTAATTTTATAAGTAAATCCATCATTATTCATATCTAGTTTTATAAAAACAATTATGTCTTTTCTGTTTAAAATAATCATTAATATTTTCCTTAAACTGCATTAAAGCGGCTTATTTCTAATGATTCTAAAACACTCTTTAAGTATTTTCACTTCTGGTGGAAATCATTTATGCCTAAAAAATACAATTTCATTTATCTTACATTTTATTTTCTGGGATATACATGTTTATAATATGATTTTATTACAAATAAAAATTATTTTCCCAAAAATAACTCATCCATGCAATGTAAAAAACGGTATTTCTCTCAAAAAATCCACTATGATTTTATTAGAGTATTTTCATCAATGATCTTGATTTAAATATTTCAAAATTGTATGAGACACTTTGATTGAATATTATATTTTTAAATCTGTTATTCTATACATTAGGAATGCATTGGACTTAGTTTGTAATGTTTGGGGCTTGCTAGAGCCCCTCGATGGATTGGTAGGTTTCAAGAGATGAAATAATTTGATGACAAAGCCTTCACATTTATTTCTATGATGTTTTAAATTTTTAGTAGGATAGATAATTACACAAATTAGATGGGTTTCCACAAACATTAACTTTTATGAGGATAGAGCATGATAGTGTAGATGTCCAACATTTTTCCTTCCATCATTTTATTATTCCCTGTGATTATTTGATTTGTTAGAACATCCATGGTTATGTTTATTTATCATGTAATTATTTATATGATGTTATTTATTCAGCTTGAATTTCTACTATATTATGTTCAAGATTATGTTGTAATGGAATGTGATTTTAGTTATTCACCTTTCAATTTCGTCTTTGTTTATGATAGATGCAGTTGTATTACTTACCTTAACCGAGCATTTGAGATCACCCCTTTCTTATGTTTTATTTTTTACAGGATGCGAACATGTATATTATTAGGGACATGGAGGGATAATCTAACAGTTCATGAGGGTTTCATTTTACGTTTCTTTGTTGTTTTTTCATTCAATGTTGTAACATAAAATTTTTTTGTATATAATTTTCCAAATCTACTAAATTATTTGGTACCTAGGTATGGGAACACATGTTCATAGTACCAATCTAATAATGTATGACACCAGATTTGGGATTATGGGGTTATGGTCTTTTGAATTTTTACATAAAAGTCATGTAATCCTAAGACCTCTATAAAATACTATAGGTTGTTGACACCTTATAAGGCTTTGATAGGGAATTTTGATTATTTTATAGGGAATAAAAAGGTCCATTGATTAGTACAAGAAGATGAAACCCCACTACAAATGAGTACAAGTAGTCAAACATCAACATAAAATATATGAGATGATTTTTTTGGAATACAGGTTCATCTCATAGTTGCAGCTTCAACTGACATATGTATTTGATCTTTAATAATGCAAAACAACAACAAAATAATCTTTAATTCCGCACATGATTCTTCTTCTTCTTCTTCTTCTTTAATCAGTAGAAAATAATTTATTTTTCAATGGAACAGGCCTTCCTCTTCTTCCTATTATTCACATAGTGATATAATAAAAATATACAAATTATTTAAATTCTCTCTTCAAAATGAAGAATAGTAATTTTGAAGAACATTTTCTTCACAAGAATTATAAAGTATCCACCCTTTTTTGTTTCTTTTTAACTTGTTATATATATATAATGAATAAATATCTTGCAGTAATAGTAGCTCTACATCCTTTGAATATTCAAAATGAATCCATTAAATATATTTCATAAATATCTTCATAAAAATCACAGAATCATTGGCTCTTTTTTCCTATATAATAAATATCTAAAAATAATTCAAAATAATTTAAATTACTCTTCCATTATTTCTCCAGAAAATATACAATTTTGAATACATACATTTCTTAATACTCTAAAAACAATACTTTAAAATCACTAAAACAAATCTCAAAATGTAGTGTTACCACCTTTGAAAAAAATTCAATATTTAAAATTTTAATTGTAAACCTTCCATTTATATCATGATATTATTTAGAGACATGAGAGATTTCTTGATGTTCATATCCATTCTTCTCCAAGATAGACTCTTTTTTTATCAGGCATCACACCACATCTCCATTTTAGCATAATATCTCCACAAGACAGATGACATACTCATCTGTTGCGATAACTTATTATTCCCTATTTCACTTAATGCAGATAGTGATTCAATCATTCAAGTCTTCCAACATTATTGAATATTCGTGGTGGTGATAAGAATTTTCCATGTGGAGCGATATCTATCAACAAGTGTTATAGATAACATTAATAAGATATATTTTATTTATTACACTAATATTGTACAACATAAAAATGTGGTATCACCTCTAGTTTTCCATTCTAACATTTCCATATACAACAGATCATCATACAAGATGAAGACATCATATATCATTTCAGCGTACAGTGGCGACACATGAATGTTGTTGCTTCATTTTAGATTAAGCATGCAAATTACATTTTCATATCCCTTATAACATGCATCATCATGTAATATGAAATTATACAACAGTTCATCCCCATCATCTTTTGACACCTCACTCTGGTTCATGTTGGAAGAAGTTTTCTCCTAAGCATTCAGAATACAACCCACACATGAGATCAAAAACCATGTGTTTGAATTTTTGTTTTGATGTGGTATGGAAAGCAGGGATATATAAGAATATTTGGGTGAAGATCCATGTTGATGTGAGATCTCTTGTAGAGTTTCATTTTCTCCAAAATTTCATTTTTCTGACTTCATATGGTACCAAAGTGAAAGAGTTATTTCTAATGATGAAAAATTTACTAACATACTGCAACATTCTATACTTGTTTGATGAGACAACAACCCATTATTTCTACAATTTTATCCAACTCTTGTTTACATGGAATTAATATAGAATGTTTAGTTGGTATAAGCTCCACATTTCAGTATTAGTAGCGATCTAAAGAACTTCAATGCAGTAGGAGAAATAATGTATCATTTTCCTACGGAATTTAGGCATCATCTCTAAGGTAGGGTAGAATTTTCAAACGTTTGGGTCAAGAACATTGGTTTCTTTTAAAGAAGTGTATTTTTCACTTCCAACATATTGTTAATGTTCCATAATTTTATATTAAAATCATGGCCTCCAAAAGAGGTGTATGTATCAATTGATTCCAATGTAGAGTGGATGAATTGTACTTTTGAACCAACATAGGGGTAAAATATAGTTCACGTACCATTACAAACTTCACTAAATTTTCAAAGGCTCTTAACATTGATTTCAACATTTGGAATAGAAGAATTATTTTCAGGAAACATTTAGATCTTCCTAACAGTTTAATAATCAAATCAATACAACTTATATAGCTAATGATATATTTGATATATAAAAGAAACACTAATCTAGATAAACTATAGTTTTTTAAAATCATCATTGAACTTTGAATAATTTATTTACAATCAAAAATTATTTTTCATAATTCGATGTAAAATAAATAAATCAAGAGAAACTTATTGTAATTAAATCTCACCAAGCTTCACATGATTCTAATATCTATAGAACATAATGTAAATGAAATATGAATGTTTTCCAAATATGCACACTATTGAGTTTCTAAACTATCGCAGTAACTTCAATGATTATTTAGAGACACAAAAAAAGATTTTTAGAATTACACATAATCTAATTAAGTTTATACAAATCAATTAGATATTAAAAAAACAAGAACTACAGGAATGTTTTCATTTTATCTTGATATATAATAAAAATATAGAGTTTAAATTACACTGAATAAATTGAAATGTCACCTAAACAGTTTGTAATAGCTTCAGTGAATTTTTACACAATCGAAACAACAAAATTGTCTTCCAAATAATACATATAAAATGAAGATACTATTAAAATATTTCCAATGGATCAAAATCTATAATAATCTGATAACTATTTATTCAAATTTAAAATCAATACTGTGACATACTAAATCTAAATGAACTCAAACAAATTTTTTTTCAAAAAAATAATGATGGGTTATTGTAATTATGAAAATAAAACCAAGATGAGAATAAAAAATAGCCAATCAACGTGGGAAACCTGGGAAAAATTAAAAACTAGTCGTGCTTCTTATTATAGAATTAAATCAACTTGAATATCATTAGATTGCACTCCTAGAATTGGAAATTTATTAACATTAATGTAAGGTTGTGAGATTAATTCACATGGGAGGCATGATTGTTTTTGGTAGTTAATGGTTTGGTGATTTTCTTCAATTTTGGTATGTATTCGAATAAGAGAAATATCATCATTATTAAGAATCATCGTAAAAATAAACAAAATGAATTTAATTACCTAGGGGGAAATTGATTAAGTGTGAGGGAATTTGATGTGACATTATTTTTTATTGGTTTTTAATCTCTTTTTATGAAATAAATGTTTTTTGAATGTAAAAATGTGTTTTTTAATGGAGAATTAATGAATACTTGTTAAAATGAGGGAAACTGTCACTCTTTTAAAAATTATAAAAAATCATTGTTTTGGTTCCCTAAATTTTCCAATATATTTGATTTTAATTTCTATATATATTTTAAAGATCAGCCATTTCTAGGATATTCAATGAAGATATTCTTTTCAAGTGGTTTATATGAGGCATTGATTTCAGAAATAATTCTTTCATTATTCCATATTGAAATTCATAACATCTTGTTATTGGAATACATTTGATTTTCTAGAATAGAATTTGAAATTGGAATTGGTTTTCTTATTTTGAAATTTAATATTTAAGATGAATAATAATTGAAATAAATTATATATTGTTTTTAAGTGTTCCAGATTTTGGAATTATTTTTTTTATTTCCATGATATCATCCATATATTATTGTTTGTGGAATTTAATTTTATCTGATAATAAAATATATCATTTGTTAAAAAACATTTCAATATTTATTTTTTACTCATTTTTTATTTATGTCGTGAATTATGGAATTATGTTTTTCTTAGGACCTATGGTGGGAATTTAGTAAATGTTTTAAGAAACCATTCTTTGGTTGGATTGATCATAAATGAAAATGGAATGGCAGTATATTGGGGAAAAATGACATCTCGTATTCCCAAAAAAAACATAAAAGGCTTAGAGTGACCATAGTAAAAAAACCAAATTTGAGTTTCTGTGTTGAGATAATCTAGAAAAATTGTGAAACCAAGTTACCTGGGTATGGACTGGCTATAAGGATAATACTGATGGTTGACCATTAGTTAAAAATATTCCAAACACTAAGAACAACCAAAACTATGAATCCACTCAATCACATCACTCCCTAAGAGACCAATAGACGGAATTTTAGGTTAGCATGGACATATTTTTAGAAAACACCTCCATTGACCATGATCCAAAAATCTATTCAACCATATTCCAGATTTATAGTCAAACGTAAGGGAAGATTGGCATAAGGGATTAAGAGACCATCATGTTTTCCAATTGACCACAAAGAGGATTTCGAGCAGCTATGCCTAAATATTTGAAAGCTCTATGATCAATCATGATAAGATATTAGAGTTTATGTGAGTAGAAATAGGATTGACTGTTGATGAAATTTTTTGACAACACACATTAATTGCATGAAGAAAAAAACATGTGATAAATGTTTTTTTGAATCATGTGAATGTGGAAATTTATCTTCGAAGGAGGCTGCGACACCGACCAATCCCAACTGAGGAACCTTGACCAATCCTTGCATGTGGAAGATGACATTAGTCGATTGGAGGCATGGTGATATTTAATGCTAATTTGTGACACTTGCCTTAGAGAAGCCCCTCGAACATGATGACCTACTGAATTTGTGTCATGTATAGAAATATCAAACCCACTATTCAATGATACAGGAAGACACAATGCCCACACGATGATGACTACTAACCACAACGTCTTTGCCCATGCCCGATGATTTCCAAATATATCTCTATTTGAAGTGGACCAAGATCACATGAATTTTCAATATGTTGGTTCTAGAGATACTCTTGATCTATTGAATAAAGAATCAAAACTTGAAGGGACCCACAATACCAGGCATGGTTGGAAGGATCCCTCTTGAACATGACTCACAAGTTCTGATAACTAAATACATCACATGTGGTGGATGATTTAGACATATTGATATCTGACGAAGAATGTTGAGACCACTATAAATATAAAATATAATCCATGGATCTCTAACTTGATCTATTGAACAATAGTGAAATGAAAATTAATGTGAAAAAATTAGAGAAGGGTTGTCATTATTATGAAAATCTAGTGAGTTGTACCTTTGTATTTGGGAACGATGGAAAGTGTCGAATGAACAAATGAACCAAAAAGTGATTTCATAGTGGACGTAATTTTCATTCATACAAAACAATATAAAAAAATTAAAGTTGATGTGTAGTGACAAGAAAATATGTGTATAAAAATTAAATTATGATGATGGTTATTTTTGACATGGAAAACCCTAAAGAGAAATACCACATGAACTAGTACATACAGAGTAATATACTAGTAATCAAGAGTATATGGAAGAGATTCTCAAATATGAGTAGGATCTCAAAAATATCACTCTAACAGAATATAGAATCAAAGGATAAATGTAGATGCATTCTAAAGGCAGCCTGAAACAAAGAACACAACCTGATAAAGAAACCAAATAGATCTGACAACATAAAGTATATTTTCATTGTTTCAATACTTTTTTTAGAATAAAAATATCATGATTTGATAAAATACAACTATATATGAAAGATAATTAGTTCAAAATAATTTCATCGGTTGTAGATCTGAAAATCACAGGTTAAAACCTTAACTACATTGTGATGCTTGAGAAAAAAAGAGTGGCACTGAAAAAGTCATAAAAATATTCACTTATGGAATTCCATAACTCCACTAATGTTATGTTGGATTATTTTTTTTAATTTTAATGTAATGATTGGTCTCCACATGAGGAGGACCCAAACAAACCCCCCTCCAACTCAAGTGGGGATCACCGTCAACCCTGCGAATAGTCGACAAGTCTCAAAGTTACATCTATGTAATATATTGGTTATCAAGTTTGACCCATTATAATATTTTTGGATCTTCTCAAGATCCTACTATATTTGAAAAAGGACATCATGAATCCAATGATATCGAACATCGATACTTTTTGACTAGTCATGACAAGTGGGATTATTTCCTAAACAAGTGCACTCTGATTGTCAAAAAATAAAACTTACCTATTCTAATTCAAATTGAGCTCTAAAATAAAATTTTTCATCCAGAATAATTATTTTCTTTCCTATGTTGCTACAATAAAATATTACTTAGTGGTAGATAATGCAACACATCTGTAAAATATAGACTACCAAGATACATCTCACCTTGAAAAAGGGGTCCATTTATATAAGGACCTGGCCTTAAACCTCACTTAATATTGAATTAAATGAATAATTCACATTGAGGATCTTTTCGGGTTTAGAGTTTTAGAGAATTAGATCATAACTATTACATCTCAAAAGATTACACAGAAGACACTTCTACAATGTTTCCTTTTATTTTTACAAAACATGAAATTTTTAAAAGATACATGCCTAGTTCCAAGTTTAAGACAACATGAATTTTCCTTGATCCCATCCTGGACCCTATTCCACATTATGTCCTATGAAAAACATTTCAAAAACATGGGGTGGGCATAAAAAGCTCAGTATGTGATACACAAAGAAGGAAAAATGTTAGTTTTTTAAAACATCATGTAAACCGTGAATACATCATCTATGTAATACTTTTCACCTTTAAGAAGTAGTAACAACTCCTCACAAGATAAAAGATCATAACTTACCCTTTTGTAACCAAAATATTACCATAAAACCCATATAAAGAACACATAACATATAAAGGTAACTTGGGACATAAACATACTTAAATGGAATAACCATACGGTCGACTTCCACACATATCACTACATGGAATAGCCATACGGCCGACTTCCATACCCAATGCATTGGAGGTTATAACGTAACCACCCATCCTAGTATTCATGGCACCACCCGTCATATGGTTTATCACGTAACCACCCGTCAAATGTCCATGTACCATTATAAAATCATAACACATAAAACAATTATAAAGGAAAAAAAACATTTCCACATTTCAAGAACAATATATCACTCAAATATATTGACATAACAAATCCATTATCAAAACCATTTTCAATACCAAGATACATAAAAGTGTATATGGTATTTATTTACTTTTAAAAAAATATTACGGCTTGTTGAGGAAGCCAAAGATCAAATAATACTCGCGGCGGCGGAAAGGTCGTTGTCACCACGTACATTAAAAAAACATACCTTTTGTCGTTTAGTAAAATTCTTCGTATGTAAATGTTTCCCTTTGAATAAAAGTATAAGTAAAAGGGGTTTATACAGCATATAAAAAAAGACTTGTATTAGAACAAAATATTCATCAATGAAAGGAGAATGAGATGAAGTCCCATACCTCGTGTCCGACTTGACTCGATCGCTCTTTAATCTCCTGAATAATAAACTAGTGTTAATTTCTACTTTATTAAGAACCTTTTTCAAACGTATTATTCCTTTTATATCACTTATTGTCATGTTATAAACATTATGTAATCATTTACGTTAATAATATTCGTTTTGTCGGTATTTGGTTCCTAAGTCAAAAATCGACTTCTTACAATTAAATGTTGTTCATTTGGTAAAAGGTTCATTATATACAAAATGATATTCATGATTTGAATATCATATATATATATATATCATATATATCCAGAATATTCATGTATTTATAACATTACATAACATTTAGAGATAAGAAATGAAATGCACCGTTCATGGAGACGGTAAGCCGTACGTACGCATGAACGCTACTTTCATCTCTATTTGTATTCTATGGAATGAAATCATAATGATATAAAGGAATATTATAATTCTACTATTATATCATATATAATATAATTAACATTATCCTTTATACGTCCCACATATGGAATTAATGAATCAAATCACTTTGAGGGGGTGGTAGTCCGCACATCCTAAAATGATGTTATCACGTTTACCCATAATGGAAACCATAAAGGTATACCATAAAAGTAAAATACATATGCTTACGGAAAACATAAACATATTATATATCATATATGAATATAGTGACATTTTAATGGCCACCTTTGAAGGTGTTAGAAGAAAATTGAACAATCATCGTTTCGTGAGGCAGAAATTCACAATCCACGGAAACAGTTTGTTCTTTAACAATTAAATGTAGGTGTGTGTAAGTGTAGCTCAAATACTTCTTATAAAAACATCCTAGTATATTGAAGATACTGGATTTTTCACAAAATAATGGAATAAAAATAGTTTAGGTGGTTGGAGAAGCAAAATAAAACATAACAACATTAGGGAAGAGTTTACCTTTAAAATCGAGTAACTCACATTGGTTTGAACCAAAAGGGTTCTTTGAAGAGCTTCCTGCCAAGTGTATGGGTTCTAGGATTAGGAGAGGGATGTGGAGAGATAAAATGAGCAATGTATGGCCGAGAAAAAGGCTTGAGAGGTGTGGGAAATGAGGTAGAGGTGGGGGCCTTTTATAAGAGGAGAGGAGGGGCACTCTTGGAAAGTATAGAAATGTTACGTTATATTTAATTGAGTTTCGGATTTTCAAGGTCCCACATTGATATATGTCAAGGATAAGATGAAAAGGGTTCGAAATATACTCCTCCAATAGGTTTTGGACATGTTTAAGGCTCATATTGTACATTATCTTTTCGTTTTATTTTAATCATTCATTAATGAGGTAATCGCTGCATCATCATGATGTCATAAATAAATTAATTTATTTAATGTATAAAAATTATAAAAAAAAGTACCATGATGTAGGAAATATTTTTATCTTTATAATTAATATTTATAGTAAAAAATATGACTTTTATAACCCCATGTAAAAATTGTTTCTGTAAAACAATACATGTTTGTGTCATTTTTACTTTTACTTTAAATAAAAGGCATTAATGTCATTATCACACCCAAGTGGCTTCATGGGGTCCCCTAAATCGATCCATGGGTTGTAATGGTTAGCCATGACTCATCCAATAGAGGTAGGACAAGTGTCATGGTGATTTCATATTATTATAACATTATTTTTACCTTAAATTACACTAATTACCTATAATCACGATTAATAAAAAAAGTTACTATTCCCCAAAAGAATTATCTTCATCCCATTGAACCAAATTTTACACACTAATGACAACCATGTATGTTGGATTTTTTAAATTCAATACACATTAGTGGTAAACATTCATTTAAATGAAAAATTAGTTTGCTTGATTACCACATAGTGGTTTCACTATTCATCAAAATTGAAGTTTTTCAGAAAAATACCAAAAATTTACCCTAAGCTATATTCGATATTCTGAATTCAAAAATGATGTTTAATTTACCTAATTCAAAGAATATAAGTAGAATTAATTAATTTAATAATTAACTCCTGTTGTCAAAACAAATATCTTGTTTTTGAGAAACAAAATATATCAAAAGATTAGCATTTGTTTATGTCCAATCTCAAAGTGAAATTAATTCCAAAGTCCAAAATTTGATTAAATGGTAAAAATATATTATAATTTAAATTTAAAACCAATTCACAAGATAATCTAATCATATAAATAAATTATATTAGATAGAGGTTTTGAATTACAATACAACAATTTTCACTTATTCATTAAAAATGAACTTTATCGGAAAAATAACAAAAACATACACAAAGTAAAATTTGATGTCCCAATTATAAAGAAGGATTTTATTTGGCCCAATAGAATGTATAAGAGTGACCAAAACTATATTTAATGAAGGTTCGCCATCAAAAGGTGATAAATCGACCTTTTAGTGAATATTAGAGTATTTATGCTTAAAATTTAATTCTTTTCTTATTAAGCCTTTATCTTTTTTTGGATAAATGTAGAAACATATATTTTCATATTTTAGTTATTTCTATTCATTCCCTCCAAAAAAATTGCTACGTGTTAACTACCATTTGAAATAATATTATTATATTATTAGTGTGCAATGTAAGATTTCAAAGAAACTCATTGTTGTGTATCGGGTACGCTATCGAACATAGCAACCCCTTCAAAATAAAATTAATATTTAATTAAAAAATATTAATAAATATGAAAATGTATTATTATTTATTTACCTAGGATGTTACATCCTTCCCCCATTTTGGGAATTGCGTCCTCGCAATTTTATACACTTAACAAAATAAGTGGGGGTATTTATCCCTCATAGAATTTTCAGATTCCCATGTTGCATCTTCAACCATATGGTTTTTTCATAAAACCATCACCTGATAAATTACCTTATTTCGCAGAACTTGCTCTCTTTGATCAAGAATCTGGATAGGTTTCTCTTCATAGGAGAGATTCCCCTCCAACTGGACTACCTCTGGTCTCAAAACATGAGATGGATCTGGTATGTACTTCCTTAACATTGAAACATGAAAAACATTATGTACCTGAGATAAACTCGGAGGTAAAGCCACTTGGTATGCAACTGATCCAACTCTCTCCAGAATTTCATATGGTCTAATGAACCTTGGACTCAACTTTCCTTTCTTACCAAATTGCACAACACTTTCCCATGGTGAAACTTTGAGAAAAACATGATCACCTACCTCAAAAGAGAGATCCTTCCTCCTGTTGTCTGCATAACTCTTCTGCCTGCTCTGAGCTGTTATAATCGGTCTCTGTATTAACTGAACTTTTTCTACCAACTCTTCTTCCAATTATAGTCCCATAAATTTCCTTTCACCCACTTCATCCCAAAAACTAGAGATCGACATCGCTTCCCATATAATGCCTCAAATGGTGCCATCTGTATACTGGAATGAAAACTGTTGTTATATGAAAATTCAACCAAAGAAATTTGTTGGTCCTAACTTCCCTATTAATCCATCGTGAAAGAACGTAACATATCCTCCATGGTCTGAATTGTTCGTTCTGACTTCCCATCTGATTGCAGATGAAAAGCTGTACTAAAATTTAATTCAGTACCCAATGACTTCTGAAGGCCCTTCCAAAAGTTAGAAGTGAACCTGGGATCACGATCGGATACAATGGAGAGGGGAACTCCATGCAACCAGACTATCTCTTTAATATACAATCGAGAAAGTTGATCTAGAGAGAATGTGTCTGGAATAGGAAGAAAATGAGATGATTTATCCAATCGACCAATAATAACCCAGATTGCATTATTACCTCGAGATGTCTTTGGTAATCCCACAACGAAGTCCATGGATATATTTTCTCATCTCCACTCTGGCACCGGTAATGACTGAAGCATCCCTTTCGGTAAATGCCACTCTGTTTTAACATGCTGACAAGTTAGACACTTCATAGGAAAATCAACAATGTCTCTTTTCATTCCATCCCACCAGTAATACTCCTGCAGATCTCTGTACATCTTAGTACTACCAGGATGAACAGATAACGGGGAACTATGAGCCTCGAATAACAACTCATTCTTCAACTGTGAATCACAAGGCACACATAATCTCTTCCCAAACCTCAAAACACAATCATTATCAATGTTAAATTCATGAAACTTACCCTTTTGAACCAACTCTACCTTTTTCTACATCCCACTATCTTTCTTCTGCGCTTGTTTAATTCTGTCTGATAGAGATGTTCTCACTGACACCTGAAACAAAATAGAAGAACTTCCTGCACCAACAACTTCTATGCCAAAGTTCATCAAATCGAAAACCAAAGCATCTCGTTCCAAACGTATCATGGTTAATGAAGCATTACTTTTTCGACTCAAAGCATCATCCACTTTATTTGCTTTTCCTGGATGGTAATGAATTGTACAATCATAATATTTGATTAATACCAGCCATCTCCTCTGAATCATGTTCAATTCTTTCGGAGTGAATATATACTTTAAACGTTTGTGATCGGTATATATTTCACAGTTTACTCCATACAAATGATGCCTCCAAATTTTTAGGGCAAAAACAACAACAGCTAATTCCAAATCATGTGTAGCATAATTTACCTCATGAGTTTTTAACTGACGTGAGGCATAAGAAATTACCTGATCATTCTGCATTATGACGCAACTAAGTCCTTTCAATGAAGCATCATATTAGATAACAAACTCACCATTTCTGGAAGGAAGTGCCAAAACTAGAGCATTCACCAATCTTTTTTCAATTCCTGAAAACAATCATTACATTCTTTTGTCCAGATAAATTTAACACCCTTCAGATTTATCTTAGTCATTGGACTAGATAAATGTGAAAAATTTCTAACAAACCTTCGCTAATAGCCTGCCAAACCTAGAAAACTACGAATCTTGGTTACATTTGTGGGTCTTGGCCATTCTTCAACAACTTTTGTTTTTGCAGGATCAACAGTTATCCCAACTTTAGAAACAATGTGACCAAGGAATGAAATTTGTTGCAACCAAAACTCTCACTTGCTTAATTTCCCATACAATTTCTTTTCTTTTATGGTTTTCAATACAACCCTTAAATTACTTTCATGCACCTCTTTACTTTTAGAATACAGCAAAATATCATCAATGAAAACAACCACAAACATATCCAAGAACTCATGGAAAATTCTATTCATATGGTCCATGAATACAGCAGGTGCATTGGATAACCCAAAAGGCATGACTACAAATTCATAATGGCCAAATCTAGTACAAAATATAGTCTTTGGAACGTCTTCTTCTTTTACTTTCAACTGATGTTACCCCGACCTCATGTCAATATTCGAAAAATACTTAGCTCCCTAGAGCTGATCAAACAAATCATCGATATGAGGAAAATGATACTTGTTCTAAAGAGTTATGTTTTTCAATGCTCTATAATCAATACAAAGTCTCATTGAACCATCATTCATTTTAACAAAAAAAAAATAGGAGCACCCCATGGTGATGTGCTAGGTCGAATGAAACCTTTCTCTAATAAATCTTTCAATTGTTCCTTCAAATCTAAAAGTTCAATTTGAGCCATTCGACAAGGGGGTTTTGAAATTGGCTTACCATCAGGAACTAAGTCAACAGTAAATTCAACTTCCCGATCCGATATTATTCTAGGAAACTCATCAGGAAAAACATCAGGATACTCATTTACCACTGGCACATCATTAATCTGAATAGTTCCTTTGTTTTCAACAATATGTGCAAGGTAACATTCATTTGCATCCTTTACAAGATTCTCAGCCTCTTGATATGTTATCAACAGTAAGGGTTCATTCTTGTACACAAAGTGAAAGTCTTTATAAAAAGAAACTTATTTATCTCTACAGTCAATCTTAGCATGGTAAATCGAGAGCCAATCCATACCCAGGATAACGTCAAACTCTACTAGAGGTAAAACAATAAAGTTTGCTAGTAGGTTCTTTCTGCACACCAGGATAGGAAGGTTTTTATAATTTCTTTTTGTCTCAACATTTCCTCCGGGTGTTTTTACCATAAGTTCAGGATTCATATCTTGAGATGGAATTCCCAATTTACTAGAAAACTTCTCAGAAATGACAGAATGTGTAGACCCTGAATCAGACAACGAATTGGCATAATCTGAACAAACAAACAGTGTACCTGATAATACTTCTTTCGATAGCCCAACATCTGCTGAAGTAGTTGCAAAGTATTTCACCACCCCTTTCTGCTTATAGTCTGGCTTCTTCCCCTTAGTGGAGTTCTTTGTTAGACACTCATATGCATAATGACTCATTTCATTACACTTAAAAAATCTTACCGCTAGCTTTTCATTGCCTGCTTAATCATCCTCCTTACATCTATGAGCAATATAACCAGACTTACCACACGAAAAGAACTTTTCAGACATGGATAGGCATTCTCCCTGATTCATTTTACCACACTTCTCAGAGGATGGATATTTAGTTTTCTTACCTCCTAGCTTCTTTGATGAACTCTTTCCCTTTTCCTTCCAACTGGACCTCTTATTATGTTGTTTGTTAAAGAACATCTGATCATCGGCAAACTCCATTTCCACCTTCTCCGCAGATCGAACAAGTTTTTCATAACTTTTGAACTCAAAAGAAGCAAAATCCCTTCGATACCTTGGCATTATCCCTGAGTAAAAATGGTTGATTTTACTATCAAGATATCTTATGAAATTTGGAGCATACCTTGCCAGTCGAGTGAACTTTTCTTCATAAGCATCCACTGAGTCATCTTCCTGATGTCGTCCCAACATAGCTGCCCAATATCCTCTGCAGAAAACCATTCTGAACATAGAAATATCATAGGAAAAGCAACATGGTAATATTTAAATGCTATATCATTTCAAACATACCATAAATTAATTTAGGGACATAAAATTTAGCAATTTCTCTAACTCCTAATGTTGTCTAAACCGACCATTGATACCAACTATAAGGACCCGGCCTTAAACCTCACTTAATATTCAATTAAATAAATAATTCACATTGATGATATTTTTAGGTTTAGAGTTTTAGAGAATTAGATCATAACTATTACATCTCAAAAGATTACACAGAAGACACTTCTACAATGTTTCCTTTTATTTTTACAAAACATGAACTCTTTAAAAGGGACATGTCTAGTTTTAGGTTTAAGACAACATGACTTTTCCTTGATCCCATACTTGACCCTATTCCACATTATTTCCTGTGAAAAACATCTCAAAAACATGGGGTGAGCATAAAACGCTCAGTAAGGCATACACAAAGAAGGAAAACTGTTAGTTTTTGAAAACATCATGTAAACCACGAATACTTCATCTAAGTAATACTTTTCACCTTTAAGAAGTAGTAAAAACTCCTCACTAGATAAAATATCATTATTTACCCTTTTGTAACCAAAATATTACCATAAAACCCATATAAAGAACAAATAACATAGGACATAAACATACTTAAATGGAATAACCATACTGTCCACTTCAACACATATCACTACATAGAATAGCCATACGGCCAACTTCCATACCCAATGCATTGGAGGTTATAATGTAACCACCCGTCCTGGTATTCACGGCACCACCCGTCATATGGTTTATCACGTAACCACCTGTCAAATGTCCAAGTACCATTATAAAATCATAACACATAAAACAATTATAAAGGAATGAAAACATTTCCACATTTCAAGCACAATATATCACTCAAATATATTTACATAACAAATCAATTATCAAAACCATTTTTAATACCAAGATACATAAAAGATTATATGGTATATATTTACTTTGAAACAAATATTACGGCTTATTGAGGAATCCAAAGATCAAATAATACTTACGGCGGCGGAAAGGTCGTTGTCCTGCGTACGTTAAAAAAACATGCCTTTTGTCATTTAGTAAAATGCTTCATATGTAAAATATTCCTTTTGAATAAAATTATAAGTCAAAGGGGTTTATACAGTGTAAAAAAAGACTTGTATTAGAAGAAAATATGCCTCAATGAAAGGAGATTGAGATGAAGTCCCATACCTCATGTCCGACTTGACTCGATCTCTCTTTAATCTTCTGAATAATAAAATATTGTTAATTTCTACTTTCTTAAGAACCTTTATCAAGATTATTATTCATTTTATATCACTTATTGTCATGTTATAAACATTATGTAATCATTTACTTTAACAATATTCGTTTTGTCGGTATTTGGTTCCTAAGTCAAAAATTGACTTTTTATAATTACATGTTGTTCATTTTGTAAAAAGTTCAATATATTCAAAATGATATTCATGATTTGGATATAATATATATATATATATATCATATATATCAAAAATATACATGTTTTTATAACATTACATTACATATATAGATAAGAAATGAAATGCACCCTTCGTGGAGATGGTAAGCCGTACGTACTCATGAACGCTACTTTCATCTCTATTTCGTATTTTATGGAATGGAATCATAATGATATAAAGGTATATTGTAATTCCCGTATTATATAATATATAATATAATTAACTTTATCCTTTATACGTCCCACATATGGCATTAACGAATCAAATAACATTGAGGGGGTGGTAGTCCGAACTTCCCAAAATGAAGATATCACGTTTACCCATAATAGAAACAATAAAGGTATACCATAAATGAAAAATAAAGAAGCTTAAGGAAAACATAAACATATTATATATCATATATATATATTGTGACATCTTAATGGCCACCTTTGATAGTGTTAGAAGAATATTAAACAATCATTGTTTCGTGAGGCAGAAATTCGCCATCCACGGAAACAGTATGTTCTTTAACAATTAATCATTGGTGTGTGTAAGTGTAGCTTGAATACCTCTTATAACAACATCCTAGTATATTTAAGATACAATATTTGTTAAAAAATAATGGAATAAAAATAGTTTAGGGGATTGGAGAAGCAAAATAAAACATAAGAACGTTAGGGAAGAGTTTACCCTTAAAATCGGTTAACTCCCATTGGTTTTAACCAAAGGGGTTTTTTGAAGAGCTTCCTGCCTAAGGTAAGGCTTCTAGGATGCGTAGAGGGATGTGGAGAGATAAAATGAGCAAATTATGGCCGAGCCAAAGGTTTTAGAGGTGTGGGAAATGAGGTAGAGGTGGGGGCCTTTTATAAGAGGAGAGGAGGGGCACTCTGGGAATGTAATGAAATGTTACTTTATATTTAAATGAGTTTTGAATTTTTAAGGTCCCACATTGATATATGTCGAGGCTAAGATGATACGGGTTCGAAATATACTCTTCCAAAAGGTTTTGGACATGTTTAAGGCTCAGATTTTACATTATCTTTTCATTTTATTTTAATAGTTCATTAATGAGGTAATCGATGCATCATCATGATGTCATAAATAAATTATTTTATTTAATGTCTAAAAATTATAAAAAAAGTACCATGATGTAGGAAATCTTTTTATCTTTCTAAAAAATACTTATAGTCAAAAATATGACTTGTATAACACCATGTAAAAATTGTTTTTGTAAAACAATACATGTTTGTGTCATTTTTACTTTTATTTTAAATAAAAGGCATTAATGTCATTATCTCACCCATGTGGCTCCATGGGGTCCCCTAAATCGACTCATGGGTTGTAATAGTCGGACATGACTCATCCAATAGGGGTTGGACAAGTTTCATGATGATTTCATATTATTAAAACATTATTTTTACCTTAAATTACACTAATTACCTCTAATAGTGATTAATAAAAAAAAGTTACTATTCACCAAAAAAATTATTTTCATCCCATTAAACCACATTTAACATACTACTGACAACCATGTATGTTGGATTTTTTAAATCCAATACACATAAGTGGTAAACATTTATTTAAACGAAAAATCAGTTTGCTTGACTACCACTTAGTGGTTTAACTATTCATCAAAAATTGAAGTTTTTCAGAAAAACACAAAAAATTCACCCTAAGCTATATTCGATATTCCGAATTCAAAAACGATGTTTATTTTACCTAATTCAAAGAATATAAGTATAATTAATTAATTTAATAATTAACTCCCATTTTCAAAACAAATAGCGTGTTTTTAAGAAACAAAATATATCAAAATATTGGCATTTGTTTATGTCCAATCTCAAAGTGAAATTAATTCCAAAGTCCACCATTCAATTACATGGTAAAAATATATTATAATTTAACTTTAAAACCAATTCACAAGATAATATAATCATATAAATAAATTAGATAGAAATAGGTTTTGAATTATAATACAACATTTTTCACTGATTCATTAAAAATGAACTTTATCGGAAAAATAACAAAAACATACAAAAAGTAAATTTTGATGGACCAATTATATAGAAGGATTTTATTTGGCTCAACAGAATGTATAAGAGTGACCAAAACTATATTTAATGAGGGTTCACCATCAAAAGGTGATAAATCGACCTTTTAGTGAATATTAGAGTATTTATGCTTAAAATTGAATTCTTTTCTTATTTTAAGCCTTTATATTTTATTGGATAAATGTAGAAACATATATATATTCATATTTTAGTTATTTATATTCATTCCCTCAAAAACAATGGCTATGTGTTAACTACCATTCGAAGTAATATTATTATATTATTAGTGTGCAACATAAGATTTCAAAGAAACTCGTTGTTGCATACCGGGTACTCTATCAAACATACCAACTCCTTCAAAATAAAATTAATATTTAATTCAAAAATATTAATAAATATGAAAATGTCCTATTATTTATTTTCCTGGGATGTTACAATTAACCCAAAGTATAATTCCTTGAATCCATATATCCTCAAATATATGAATATAAAAACCAAACAAGAATAGGTCCCCCACTACTAAATAATATCATATCAGTAATTACCACAAAGATATTGAAATATATACATCACTCCACTCAAATTCTCTCCACCTAGATTAGATTGAAAAGGAATGACCACACCAACTACATATGGTATATCATGTCTATATCATACCATCACATGCATTAAAAAGACAATGGTAGATGAATAGGGTATGTGTTGTATCTCATATTTCTCTTCACCAGTGGAAGGTAACTGGCTAGAAATGAGCATCAAGTTTAAATAATAAGGGGTAAAAATTATATTTTCACTTTCCATAGAAAATATCTGAAGAACCCCCCCAATATATCTATCCTAAGACAACCAAAACATCTTGGATTTTTTTGACATGGGAGATTGACATGCCATGAATTTTCCATGCTGACCTGATGTCCTACAATGCAAAAGACTGAAAATGTTCTTCTTCAATCTCTCAATTTTAGAAGCATCGTCACCAACAATGAGTATCTCATCAACAAAAACCAATAGTATAATAAATTCATCATCAATAAAAGTCTAAACATAACATAATGATCAGAAGATGTCTTCCAAAAACACAGATGGAAAATTATAGATTATAATTTCATATACCTCTATCCTGGAGCTTTCTTCAGAACATACAAAATCTTATTTAACGTGTAGATATAATTTTCATTATCTGTTTTAAAAAAACACCTCTTATTTCTACATATAAATCTCCTCCTCTAAACCAACATAGAGAAATTTTTTTATCACATTCATATGCTAAATATGTAGATCCAAACTAGCAGTGAAACCATGAAAAACCTGAAGGAAAGACATTTTAACAATAAGTGAATATATATCATAAAAATCAATACATTTCTTCTGACTAGAGCCATTAACAACTAATCATTCATTTTATTATTGAAAAGAAATAGATTATTCATTTTTAATCTAATAGAACCATCGATGTTGAAAATTTCAATTACCTGTAGGAAACTTCACCAACTCAAAATATGGTTTTTCTGTAATGATCTCATCTCACCATCCACTACTATAACTTATCTACCCTTATAATCTCATTCCATCACCTCAAAAAAAATCAGTTTTTCCACTATAAATAAGGACCACATACTCAACCTTTGAATACCAAGTGGAAATAGTTCGATGCTACAATGAACTCCAAAGTGGAACAACAGGTTCATTATTAAATCATGGAACTTGGTCATCAACAAAAAAAATTGTGTATCAAAATCATCAACACCAACCAGTTCACCCTAAACATCATTGTGGAAATTAACATGATAATTAGAATCAACAATATGAGGATAAAGTGACTCAGAGATAGGATCAGAAATACAAATTCCACAAATAATTAGAGAAATAAATTTTTATACATTATCAAATTATGAAATAATATTATCCTCCCTAAAAATCATATCATGTCTCCTATGAAGTTTCTTCAAAGTAGTATTATTGGACCAGTTACCAAAATAATCTTTTCTATAACCAATTAAAATACACCTTCACGTCTTACCATCCATCTTTGATCTCTCATCTCTATGCACATGAAAACAATTATTGTTACCAAAAACATGTTTGTGATTATTTTTTATCTCTTTTCCAAACCAAAACATGTCAGGGGTTTAAGTATACAATGAAATTTTGGATGATAAATTTATAATTTATACAAAAGTAAATAATTCTTCACCCAAAAAAATTATAGTTAACTTTTCTTTTTAATGTGAATATTCAGCTCTTTTAACAAAATTCCTATTTTTCTTCTCATCTGCACCATTTATATATGTTGTCTTAGGAGGCCTTTTCTGATACCTAATAACTTCTTTCCTACAATACTGATCAAACCCAACACAATAATCACACCCATTGTCAGTTTGAATACATTTCAATTTCTTACGAGATTCCCTATCTGCTAAAACATGAAAATGATTAAATGCCCGAAAAAATGATGTTTTTCATTCAAAACATAAACCCAAATTATAAATAATTATTAATAAATAAACATCACAAAATAAAGTCCACCACTAAAATTCTTAGTCTTGAAAGAACCATAAATTCTATAATGTACTAATTCATGTACCTATGACTTTATGTGAAAATGATGATTACTGAAACTCACTCTACTCATTTTTACCACTATATAGTGATTTTACATGTCGAATATGACACCCTTAAAACATGAAAGCAAATTTCTCTTAGCCACAAAACCAATCCCCTTCTCACTAATGTGGATGAGCCTCTTGTTCCATAAAATGAATGACACCCTACACTCAAAAACACAAAAAGTATCATAAGAAATAGAATATCTTGTCAGTACAAGCATTATTAATTATTTCCTAAATCCACAATCAAGGAACCAATAAAATATTCCATTTTCCATTTCCAATGTTTTGATAAAAAAAATATCATGTATAAAACATATAGAAATAATATTTGTATGAAAATCATGCACATGTCAAACATTCCTCAAAATCATCTTACTTCTTATGTTAGTCTCTAAACAAGTATTCTTGATTCCAACTACATTAGCATGATCATATTTAAAATCCACAAATTAACACAGATGTTTGATCTAAATAACTCCTTCCCTGATGTCATGTGAAAGAAAGAAAAACCTTCAACAACCCAACAAGAACCATCAGAAGGAATATTAATAGAGTTATAAACAATAATAAGACCACCCCTGCAGTGGTGATGATATGATAATCTCCATCACCATTTTTCTTATGATGATTTTTCCTTATGTTTCATCTTTTTAGATGATAAGAAAAATTATTAACATTAAAATTATTACCATAATGATGAAATTCAAATTATCTCTTCATTGACATGGATATTCTTCTACCTTTTCTCTTTCCTCGATTGGTCTATCCCAGATTCATTTCGTATCTTTTGCAACTTTCCTCTTTGACCAAAAGTTCTTAAGAAGATCTCTCTTGATTACGTCTCATAACCTCTTCATTCAAGATAACATATTTAATAAAACTAAATGTTACAACATGATTAGGAACATAACTTGTTTGAGTAAAATGAAAATTCACCAATGAATTGGATAATGTATTAAGAAACCAAATCACAAAAACCACATCTTCAAAATTAATTCCCACACTAGAAAATTGATCAAAATACCTTAAATTTACTCAAATAGTTGGAAATAAATGTACTTTATTTATAATTCAATTTAATTACCTTTTTGGGGGAAAAATTTTGTTTTCTTATCTTGAAAGAAATGGTTGTCTCAATATTCTCCCATGAAGTTCTATCATGAGAGATGTTGATGATATGATTCATTACACTGTCTTCAACCCACTAGATAATGAAACCATAATCCATCTCAAGATCAAACTCTCGTTCTTCATCAGTCATTCTTTCTGTATTCTGTTTAATAAACACCATAAGATTCATTTGCCGGAAAAAGATTGTATTCATTATTTTTAATTTCCACATGTGGTAGTTGGTACCATTGAAAAAATAATCCAACTATAATTTACTTCAACAATATATTAAAACAAAATAACCATTGATAACATATTTTGTAAATGAAGAAAAGCGATGAATGCACAAATGGTCAAAAAAACATGCAATGTAAATAAATTTCAAACAAGATTTTAAAATTAAATAATATGCACATTTACCAAAAAATATGTATAGAAAAATAAAATGATGACACCAAAGATTTTAACAAGGAAACCACTAAAGGGAAACACCGTGGAACCTAGTCCATTAAGAAGAATATACTAATAATCAAGGGTATAATATTGAGACTAACAAATATAAGTGAGATCCCAAAACTAATACCCTAGCATAATAACAGAACAATGGAAGAAAGAATATTCAGTCTGAAAGAATTATGAAACAAAGAATGAATCTTGATAAAAAAAAATACAAATACATATGACAATGTAAAGAAGATGTTCATTGTCTGAATAAATGTTTTAGAATAAAAAATCATGATCATATAAATGTCGACCAAAGATGAAAGAAAATTAAATTAAATTATTTCACTAATTACAGATCGGAAAATCATTGGGTAAAACCATAACTACAGTACTTTTTTATGAGAAGTAGAGCAACATCACACATGATTCCCAAAATTTCTTCCTATGGAAGTCCATAACTACACCCATCTTACACAAATTTTTTTATTTTTTATTTTTTTTAAATGTCATGTGGGGTCTCCATGTGAGGGGGCCCCAAAATTAGTCTTGTTGAAGAAGATCCTATTCCGAAGATAATGTAGGGATTAATCAAAGAAAACCTAAAGAAGAACATAATTTATTTAAGAATGTTGTAGGAGACATTTTTGTTCACTATTGGGTTTTCTTATGTGTACAAGTGACTGATTAAAGACAAAATAGGGACCTCACATCTAATCCTAACTGCAGCTGAGAGACAATAGTAATGTGCATCCGAGGTTCTCATTGAATGCCTCAACAAACATGCAAGATATTAAAAACCCAATGATGAAAATTAAAGGAATTTCCTATGTCATGTTAAGAAAGGATCAACGTTTTCAATATAGATGGATATTAGATATCTGTTGATGAACTAAAACCATGTAATCATGTGTATTAAAATGTGGTGTTAATAAGAATCTATAGAGATATTACTCAAGCCTTTTCATCTAAGTAATGGTGAATATCATGGTAAATATCAACTATATAAAGGTTAAGTTATCTGACATTGTACCACGGACCATGGAAGTGAAAGTAGGTTACACTTCTCAAGGACCAAAAATGTATTAGGGCTTGTAGTTCCCAAACTTCAATTAGGAGATGAAAAATATAATAAAGAGTATCAAGGGACTACTAAGAGAAATGCTACTTTCCCAAATTTGAAAATATCGTTTTAAAGAGATATTTTAATTTTTCGTTTTTCAGGAGAAATTAATAAAATAATAGTTTAAATCAAAGGTAATGGAGATCATGGAAACTAATTAAAGATTCCAGTGATTCCAAGAATTGAACTTTATATACGGAGATCATCTGTAGATGAGATCATGGTTGCTACTAGTGTGGAATTTCAATAATACTGCATTCAGTTAAAGAGGGGTAAGATCATGTAAGTTGAGGAGGAATATGTATAGTGAAATCCTCACCACATGGTTTCCATTGAATAACAATCAAAGATGATTTCTATGAGTATATAATGATGTAAGGATTGAGCTCTTGAATTATGGAGGAATATTCTAGAGATGTAGGGATAATATCTAGAGATAAGAGGAAACCTCATATCCCTCGATCATAAGAGAACCATCTCCATCCATAACACTATCCACCTCCATTCACACCCTCTGATTTTTTCAAAACCATTTCACTATTTCATTCTCTGATTGATCATTCTTCTTCTATGTGACTAAATGTGCTATAGGACTAGAGGCTGGAGAACACACCCAATGAAACACACGTGGTGGTAGAGCTATAGGAATAGGATGATCAATCTATAGAATATTCGTAACCACTTCTCTACTCATTATACCATTATTTTTAGATTATTTTAATAAACTATATTATTGTTTCTTCTAGAATGAGTAGCTGGTTAATTTAGGGATCAGATCGTATGGATTGATTGAATTTCATTTTCCATTCCTTAAATTTAGATAAATCTAAGAGGAATTTTTTATTTAATTTAGAGTCCTCAATTTATCTAGTCACGTTGGAATATTTTCACTCTTTCCCCAATACCGATGGGTTAAATTTAATGTTTATTTTTACATTATGACCACTACCAAAGTACATTCTAGAAACGGATGTGGTAAAAAATTCTCCATGATGAACCTCCGTCATCTCTGGATCAGTAAGAAATAATCATTCTCAAGATATATCTCTAGAGTAAGGGATTTATTAAATTATCGTTAATAATTTCATTCCAACACAATTGTCTTCAATACCTATGTGGTTGATTCATGAAAGGGTACGGAAATTTCTATCAATATCATCTGGTCAAATTCCCTTAACTTGATTAATTCTCTGGTCTGAGTCACTTTATATTCTTCATCTCTTCCCCACACCCTCTACCATTACCTTTCATTCACATCATAACATCACTTCCAATTCTATTCCTATTTTTTTCTTGGTATTGCATGTTTTTATTATTTTTATTTGGTTTCTACAGCTTCACAATCTCTATGGTTCAACATTGTCTTCCATCATACTAGTGTAAGTCGATATATAAATAATTAGTTTGATCATCCTCATTATTATGACAACCATAAATCATGGTTTGTGAATGGTTAGACATGTTTTCTAACCAAACCCTGCATGTTTCCCATAAGATGTAGTACCCTCAATGTTTGCTCCCTGCTTTAGAAAACTATTCATTTAAACTATGTTCCCTTGATTTTAATGATCCAAAACTCCATTAAATGTATTTTATGCCTCTAAATTCAATAGTTTTTCTTCTTATTCTCTATGCCTCTCTAACATAGGACTCCAATGGATTCCCAAGATAATTTCATTTTTTCGTATAGTTTTCTTGATGAATCTAGAGATATATGATTTTTAAATTTCAAGGTATGTGATTGTTTTCATTTCATTCAACATTTTATTTTCAGATCCTCTATTCTTATTTGGAATGGAGTCATCATTCTAGACTGTGATGGAGAAATTTGATGAGATGTTCTTGTTTTAGTAATATTTATTCTCAAGATCTACATGAAAGAGGGTTTTCCATGATCATTTCTGGATCTATCTTTATTGTAAAATATGTTCAATGTCCTTGGTTCTTCATCAATCTAGATCTTCATCTTCCTCGCATGGTGGGGGATAATTGTGTTGTTCTCCACTGATGGTCCTCTTGGTAATTCTTGGCGTATATGAAATCATTATCTCTAAATTCTCATTAAATATTCTTCCCCTCAATCATCTTGATCAACATTTGATTCTCTACATGATCTCGATTTGGGAATAAGAAAAAATTTCATCAGATCATTATTTAATTTTCTAAGAATGATGTGGCTTTGGATCGACCAGGATCGAGGATATACTATAATGATGAATTCGTTCCATTTAAGGGTGATTAATTAAATGTCTGTTCCTTTGTAATATATTTTATGGTTATTAATTAAATTGAGGTAATTGTAAATTATATAACTGAATTGATTTAAGGATTTTTCACTCCTTGGAATCTGGAGTGTGTTCGGAGTGGCTAAAACTCTACTAGTTGACATTGCAACTATGGTGTGTTTCTTGTATTGTTCTATCTAAATGTTCCAATTTAATAATATTTATTTTTCCCTTTGTTTCATTGTCACGTGATATGTATTTTTTCAAAAATAATTTTATGGACCATCAATGGGTGGTTTGATAATGGTTTTGGATAGGTGGTGATGTCTAGTAAGTCCTTTAGAAATTAGGTTTTTCATATTTGAATGTGATTTTACTTTTAATAATTTAATTAATTATTATTTTTTTAATTAATTATTTTAGAATACTTGGTAATGAGTTCGAACCTCACAATGATCGATGGAAGGAAAATGAAGTTAAAAAATATGGAAAAAGTTGATGGTACATTATTGGATTGGAGTTGACATCATTAGAGTTATGTGGTCTTTTTACTCTCTATATGATTTTATGCATGGATTATTTGTATGTGATATGATGTTCTCAACATATTGTGAATGACCCTTAATTTATAAATGTGTTATAAAATCCATGTAATTATCAATTTTATTATGAATCTAAAGTCCTAATAAACTAATGGAACCATGCCTAATGTTACATTAAAAACATCCAAGGGCCATGAAGGATTATTGCATACTAGTTTGATGTTGGCCGACGATGACATGAGGTTGATCACATGTCTGTGTGTGGGTGTTCCTAGATGTGTATGGAACACAAGACCATGTATGATTCTTGATCACATGTGTTTATGTATATAGATTCTGAGACCTATGTTTGATTTCTAATAACCCTCACCTGATATGTGTTTTCATGAGGGTGATTAGGTTGATATTGAGACCATTTTTTGTATACGATTATATAATTTTTTTGTAGACACCTAAGAATTTTTTTTGATATGCCTTATTTTTCCTTGTTGTGATATGTATTGGGTGTGGTATTATATAACCTCTCGAACCTTGATTTAGGTATTAGGATAACCAGGTTACACAGTTTCGATTAAACAACCCCTTATAGTGGAGTGTGAAGACATAATGATAGACATCGACTACGGATCACATGATGGTGTGGGTTTGATCATAGAAATGTCTACTAATGTGGGAGTAGACTATACCTAGGAAATTACAATCTTTCGTCTACAAAATGGTATAGGAGAATTCCATGTAGGGGTGATGTGATTATCCAATTACATAAAAAATATCCGGTGGGACATACCGTCATTTGAGGCGAATCATCACCATCATGGGGCAACATGTGTCGTTCTGGATAATCACCACCATCAGGGTGGGGTGTGTGGTGTTCCTAAAAATGACAACCATTAGAATTGGGAGTGAAACATTTCTTTGAAGTTGGATCTTGGATTCTTAACTGATTGGTGCATGGTTCCAACCAATGTTGTGATTTTTGATATGTCTTTAGATGGATTGTGTAACATGTTTATATTATTCTTGTATGGAGTTGAAGTAGGTACATACGGGGTTCTTAGAATCTTTGTAAGCGTAGGACCACTCAATAATTGGGTGTTTTTTTTGTGAATTGGTGATTATATGTTTTGGTTTCACAATAATGTATTTGTTGTTTATCTTATGTTATGATTATCACATGCATGTACACTGAATTTTCCAGTTGTTTATTATACCGCTTGGGTGGTGTCCTACTAATTTATACTCACACACTTCTTAGCTGGCTATCAAACATGGGTACCAGAGTAGCCCTCACTTGTTAATAGTATCGGTTAGACTAAGTCTCGTGTTTCATCATTGAGCGAGATATCTCTCTATAGGTCTAACTACTCGGATGAGGTGAGGCTGGTTATTGAAGACAATCTTGTACTTTTATTTTATTTATATCCTATGAATGTGATCAACCTAGTGGGAGATCGGGGTCATGAATTCATTTTTTGTGGTTGAGTCTATTGTTTTCACATCCATTCATTATAAAAGATATGTTTATTAGTATCAACATACTCTAAAAATATATTTTTATATGTCTAGTTATTTATCTACTATTTTGAACTTTAATGGGGGTATATTCTCTCCTTGACCAACCTTAGAACATCACTGATTGTTAGCAGCCTCTATTGTATGGGGATATGAGGCTATGGTCATTTGAAATTGCAGCTCAGACCCATTGATTCATGTCAGGATGTTACAAAATGGTGTTAGATGATAAGTGTATTTTTTCATGATTTTAAAAGTTTTTAGACATGAAACATATGAATGTGTCAGATCTTGTGAAGAAAGTCAGTCTGGTGAATATCAAAGACCTTTCTCAAGAGAATTTCAGTTTACCAGGGCATGGGATTCATGTTCTTAGTCTACACTATTTGGTTATATTATTTCACCTCATGTGACAAACGCAGGGGTTAAATTCAATGATTTTATATGGTTTCATTTCTTAGTCTTTTTATCATGAGGTGTCACGTGCATCATTTTTGGTATGTAAGTTCACGTAACATATATACTGCTTCATTGTGTTTGTATTAATGTTGGGAACTCCAATTTTTATTTTCCACCACATGTATTATGTTTTCTCATATGAGTTTCTAATTACATTCAATTCTGTTGAACCATTATATATGTTTACTTCTAATAGAAGGTTATGTGATCCTATGGTGTGGTGCACTTGGGATACGATAGCATCAATGACTTTGATGATTTTACAATCTCTCTATGAACAAATAGTGAATTTTACCTTGTTTCGTCATCATCGGGAATTAGTTTCATTAATAATAATCTGGTGTGAGTAACCATTGGATAGGTCAAATTAATTATGTTCCAACTATAGCATATGTGGAGTTATCCATCTTCCACTCAATTTCATTTTGTTTAACAATATCTGGCATCATTGGACTTGATGTGGATGGACAAAGGGAGAATCTATCCTTGAATGTGTATGAAGATATTCTGAGTTGAAATTCTATTATAATAGACTCCAAATGAGACCATATAATTGGTTATTTGTAATACCTTATGGTCTTGAAGATGCGACTATAGTTACCAGTGAGGTGGTGTGTTGTGTTGCAAGAAGGTAACATGAGTCTATTTTTTCCATGTGAATAAATATTCATGGTAAATTCCTTAGGGGCTGTTTTCATTGATGAAAATTCTAGGTGCATGCGAATGACCCATATTATGCCCAATCGAAGGTTTTCCAAGATGTCTTGAAACCCCAGATTATAGTGAAAATTGAGTTCTAGTACTCGTGTAACAAGGTTGGGTTTTGGAGCACATGGATGCTTGTGTCATCGAGGGTAGGACAAATGGTTTTCTAGCCCATTAGTTTTGGTTGAAACTCCCATTTAATTTCAAGTGAATATCCAAGGATATTGAATGTAGGATTGATAGAGCATGGGTGGACACTCATCATTTTTAACAAACAATCATGTGAAGGGTAGTGTTCAATAAATCTTAGTAGTAAGGGGTTCCAATCTTAAAGAGGATCACTGATAGTGCATGAGTTCAATGGAGTTGGCACCTTTTATTGTGTGAAAAGATGAAAGGGGTTGTGAGCCAAAGAAAAAATATTCAAAACTTGTGAGAAGTCACTCTATTTTAGAAAAAGTAGGGTTATAATGCCTTTCTTAGATATAATTAATGTGTGAGCGTTCATGCCTATGGTTTTCTTCAATGTTTATTGAATCGAATGAAATAGGGTGATGATTGAACCATTGATAATGTTCAGATTCTATAGAAGAACCCCAATGTTCTTGTGGTGGTAAGTTACTAATGATTTTGGTTAGGGTAACCCATGGAGTTAGAAATGTAAATGTTCTGCATTAATCTCATAGGGTATGGTAGCCAATGGTTATTGAGTTTAGAGACATCTTCATGGTGGATGACAACATCAACAATGGATCTGGGTACCATTGTGTGGTTAGCCTAAGATTATCCTTGATGGGGGTGACGTAGATTATAGAAGGGGCATTCATAATGGGACAAGACCCTTATTTAAGAGGTTGTAACCCAAAATTATGCTTTTGGAGATTGATAATCAAATCATTAATGGATTATTTAATGTAGATAACTACATTCTAGGTATCTAGGTGTGGACAATATATAGTGTTTTTTCTTGGTAATTGGGTTTGAATGGATTGTCGCGTTTAGTCATTACATTCGATGATAGACTTGTTGAGTGTACGGTATAATTCTCTAAGAATTGTGAGTTGTCAATAAGGGTACTCCTATTGTGGGGAGCATCAATCCAGTTATAAGTGAAATGAACATCTCATGGGAAGGGTTATAAATCTTTTCAAGTCCGATCATTGAATGGTCGTGGTGACTTATGGAGGCTGATGTTTAATGGACTCCAGTGCATCTAGTATCATGTAAAATATTAGATGTTTGTTTCTGATGTATCCCTAGTTAGAGACCATATTTGGGCATCATGCTTGGGGAAATTTGATACGAACTAATAGGGAGTTTGGTCGTTGGATCATTGGTGCACGATTGAGATCCAGGTAGAAGATGAAAGTAGTTGGTGAATCAAGTAGAGAATATCCTTTGAATTCAGTATTTAATTTGTTATGAATGTTAGATCGATCTAACGTTGCCTGAGATTCTTATGTAATTCTAATTGGTGGCTTTATGGAGCATCAGTTGTTGAGGTTGGACACCATTGTAAGAATAGGGATGGAAAAGAACTGGTCTGTGTTTCCATATGAACATTAATGTAGTGGGTTGGAATTGAATAGAAAAATTCATATCGGGTATTATTTAGGTGTTTAAAAATTATTGGGGGTCATTCTAGATTGGTCTATGTGTATGGATTGCATTGTTTGGTAGTGACTCATTCGTTTGGATGTGAACCATGAATGAGGTTTGGGTATCAAATTTTGACATCTGACTTTCATTAATCAAGTGTGATTTAATTGGACCACACTAGGTGTGACGTTGGCCTCCTAGAATCATAATTTACTTATGTGAATATTATGGCGGGGATCACCTTTATTATTTGGAGGGAATATAAATGAGACATCACAGTTTTTTGAGTTCAACCGATGTGTTGATCATGGTCATGATGTTGATTGGGTTAATGCTTTTGGATCAGCTTCTGGTGTCCATGTTTTGAGTCACACCATGAGAGTTTGATGGGAATTCTGGGATGATCCCAAAATTTGGGAGAGAATTTGGCATTAAAGGATTGAACATAGAGAAATACTCTTGGATAATGATTGAGGTAGATAAAGAAGAGTGATTTTCCGGATAAAACTACTTCTCAATGATGATAAAAAATATAGTGGGTATAATACAACCGCTAACATTTTTAAATGTAGAAATATTTTTGGAAATTTAATTTTTTACATCTTTTTTGATTGTTGGTTGTGTGGATGACGTTTTGGATTGTTCTATGGTGTTTTTGTGTGTTTTGGTGCCTTATTAAATAGTGTATGGTTTTAGCACAGTTAGAATAATCCATGTAGTTTAATATAGAAAACTAGAGACCTTATGGAAGTAGCCCAAGGGTAGAAATGTGGTTAAGGCACGTGGGTTGAGATATTATGCACCCTCACTGAACAAACTATGAAATTAATTCGAGATCTAAGAGAACAATAGGTCCACAATTTGAAAAACTATGTGACAAAACCATGTTGGTTTCCTAGAAGAGGCAGTATCCTCACGCAGTTGGTATACAGTTTGGGAAACCATGCGACGAAACCATGTACATGATTTTTAATGATCTAGAACTCCATTAAATGACCTTTAACACTATGAATTTAATAACTTTTATTCCCATTCTCCACTTCTCTTGAACTTATGGACACCAAAGGCCTCCAAGGAAAAATACACCCATTCCTAGAATGTTCTTGAGGGATCTGGATATATTGGATCTCATAAATTCATGTTATGTTATTGTCTTCCTTCCATTCTTCATGTTCATATTATATCCTCTATTATTTTTAGAACAATGCCTTAATCTCAGTCTGTGAGGGTCAGATCTAAAACTGATGTTTTTGGTTTTGTGATAGATTAGATATGGATCTAGCATATTGGATGCTTTTTTTTATCTTTTCCAAATCTATCTTTGTATTAAAAACTAGATGATATCCTTGATTCTTCATCAATATTGATCTTCTCCTTCCTTGTTCAGTGGTGGATCGTTGTCCCATTCATCGTGACTGATTCCCTTGGTACGTCTTGGCATTTACAAATACATGTTGTATCAATTATGATTTTATCTTCTTCCCCTTGATCATATTGATCATTTTTTGAATATTGGCATGATCACGATTAGAGAATTGAATGATATTTTTTTAGATCGAGATGGAATATTTAGAGAATGATGCGGATTTAGATTGGAATCTCCAGAGGATGTCTTGTGATTATGTATGTTTGTCGTTGGATGGTGTTTCATTGAAGGTATGTTCCTTGATAATCTGTTCATTGGTTATTGGTCAAGTTGAGGTAAAATGTCCATTGTATCATACAATTGGGTTTAGGCCTTTTCATTCCATAGAATCGATATTGTGTCGAGACTGGATCAAGCTCTGTTGGTCGAAATTGTATCTTCGGTACATTGCAGGGTTGGTTTCTACTGGTTGTTCCAATTTAATTATATTTAATTGGGCCTTTTCTCCATTGTTGTGTATTAGGGATTTTTCGAAGAATAATGTAGAAAATAATTTATGGACCTTCACTGGGTAATTGGTCATGTTTATGGCTATGTCATGATGTCAAGTAAGTCCTTCAGCAAGTATAACTTTTTCATTTTAATGTTATTTTTTGTAATAATTTAATTAATTAAAATTTGGTTATATTTAATTCTTTTATAATTCTTGCGCTTGAGTTAAAACCCCATAGAGATCAATGAAGGCGGAATGGACTTGGATGACTTTGGAAAAACTATTGGGACTTGTTTGTCTTGGAGTTGATTTTATATTGAGTAAGTGGTCACTGTACCCTATTTTACGGTTGTGTTCATGGTTTTTTGGTATGTGATATCTAGTCTGCCACTTTGGGAAAATGGCCCTTAATTCATAAATGTGTTATGAAATCCATGTAATGCTTAGTTAGTTTATGAACATCAAGTCTTAATTAATTAAACTAGTCTTGTATAATGTTACTAATCAATGTTCTAGTGGTCACGATGGACCCTTTTTCACTAGATTGATGTTGGACATCAATGTTCAAGTGTTGATTGCAAGTGTGTGTTTGTGTTTTTTTTGTAATAATGGGTGCCCTAGCCCCATATATTCAATGAAATTGATTACTATATCTGTGTACAATTAAATATACATGATGTATTCTTAAAAAATAGTGTATACATATCCATTTCCACTATTTAATGGTATTTTCCATAAATTAATTTTCAAATCAAAAGGTTATAGAAGATCCCAATCTATAATGAGAACCTCGAGATACTATGATATTAATCTTAATCAAAGTTCATATAGTCTAGATGCATATTCCGAACTGGACACAGTAGATGTTTGACTATCAGGTGATATAGTTTCATTAGCATTGAGACACATTCTCATGAAATTCTCACTTGGTGATCTCTAGTAGAGAGATCATGAGGACAGACCCACTAATTGGAACACCACATGTTTTGGGTGTCATTGAATGTTTCTATCTATGGACATGTGTAATGGTCTTCAGACTTGATATCATTGCCACATTTTGACATTTGATATTGTAATTTTATGCTTGGAAAATCCCTTGAAATATAAAATTTTGGTGATGTAGCTTGTGTTGGGTGCATCATTAGTGGTATGACATTGGTTGAATGGTGAAGAAAGATTTGTCACTTTCGGGTTATAGAAGTAGTATATCTCATTCACATTGAACATGATGGTAGTACCCTCATAAGACCATGGCTGTAGTAGTCATGTGTATGTATGTCCAATTACATCAACAAATAATAATGAAAGACAAGAGAAATTAAATTTGTGTACGTCCTACTTAATGAGATATTAAAGATAAAGAAATTCTATTCCCCAATGCATGTTCTTAGGTTGATTTCTGTTGTTTTGACAATCCTTATATCATTAGGGGGAACGATGGGTTTCTAGATCCTGGTCGTGGTCTATGATCAGTATTCACCACTATTGAGATAATGGCAGAGAGGGTCACACACAAAAACATATTCAAGAAATTTCACTATTCATTTGAATAAGAGTTTAGGAAATGTTGGGCCCCACAACTAGCGTCCGAGATTTTTCCAAGGAGATATGATCACCAAAGAATGAAGTAAATTCATATTATTCTAGTTAAGAATATTTTGAATTGAGTTTATTTATATGTATTTGCACATTTTAAATTAAATAAATGGAAAATATTAATTGGATGAATATTAGTTTAAAATAATGAAGGCTCAATTAATATATGTGGGAAGGATGAGTCAAGTTAATGAATCAATTATTATCATGTAATATATTTATTATAATACAGGTAAGCATCGCCAGCCCAGATCTGGTTGGCGGCCACCTCCCATGGGGGTTTAGACTGGCAGCACCAGTACACCGCCCTACTATATTCCTTCCGATCAGGGAGTGCCCGAATCCCACTGGATAGCCTCGAGGCCACAACTCATCAAGGGTCGAATATGGAGGCCACCTCAACCTGGAAGATTCACCAATTGGCATCCCGTACTACACTACCTTACATTTGCCATGCTGACCTCTGTGGCAGATTTGGTCGACACCGGCAATGCGAGGCATGCCCTTGACGGAGCTCCATCCCTCCTCAAACTCGGGGTACAACAGACACTATCCGCCAGATCTGGCCGGACTGGCCTCCTCCACAGCGGTTTCTCGGACCACTGGCTCCTTCGAATGAATCCATCGTGAGGGGGCCCCCGTTCCAGCCTTCCCAAGAAATTGGTCGTCCCTATTCCGCGTCCCGAATGGGTTGTAACCATCTACACAACACATGTTAGCACTAAAATAGTCTTGTGCTGGTCGGCCCAGCCTAAAACGAGCATTGATGGACCTTCTTAGCCTAGAATTCCGGTGATGGGGTCGACACAACCAAGAATGGGCATACGAAAGTTTGGCATGAATCGTACCTGCCCATTGTTTTCATTTCGAGGAAAATTTAAATAGGCAAAATATAATTAATTTAATTTTGGTTATAAATTAAAATAATTAATTTTAATTTTTCAATTAAAATTATCTTTATTTCTATGAGTTAAAATATATATTTTTTTGAAAATTAAATTTATTAATGGGACCCAATGATGAAATTTGTTGAATTAAAATAAGTGTGAAATTTAAATTCCATAAAAGTACCCTCAGACAAATAATTAATGCTAGATAAATTTTTAAATATGAATTTATTGTTAATACATGTGTTAATGCATATTGACTGAAAATGATCCCATGGTCCATCCAATTTATGTTTGGTGTGTTTTCATTTATTTAATTAATTAATTTCAATTGTTCTATACTAATTATTTTTATTTTATGTTGATATATGATTTGTCTCAGATTCATTATATGTATATGGACCTGCGTGTCCAATTCAATGTTGTATTTTATACTCACTAGTTCCCCTCGCCTGGGAGCGAGTATTGTTGTATAATGATGAGACAAGGAGTGATGTACATCATGCCGAGTGATGGTGACACACCAAATAGAAGTTGGATGCATTGGATGGATAGACACTGCAATTTGTGTCGTATGAGACGTGACTCAAGGAATATCCCCTCGGTTCTAGGTTGGTTCATTATTCACTCAATGGATCAACCATTAGAATCAACTCGTGCTCATGTCGTCATTTTATTTTTTCATGTTATATTATTTTGTGAATGTGTAGTCTATGGATGATTAAAAATAAATAATAAACAAGCATGAATGATAAAATGAGCATGTGATGCGATAGATTCTTCTAATTTTAGCAAGGTCATTTTGTTGGTGGGATCAGATTGTACATGCTAATAAGATAAAAAAAGATTTATATTGTCACATTAATATCATAATAACACTCAAAGAATCTTTATGTCTAAATCACCTCCCATCATCCAAATTTAGACAAAACCGTTTGTTCAGGATGGTCATCATGCCAATGCCGAGCATGCGTCTTACAAAAAGGGAGTTTTTATGAGAGTGGTGGGTTGACTTAACTAAAATTGATTCAAAGAAGTATCCAAATCTAGTTTTTTTATTTTTATAGGTAATTGTTTAGTAAATAAAGTATCTATTTAAAAACCTAGGACTTCACTCAACATATCTAGGAACCACAAGTTAATGTGGTTGGCAAGCCAAAATCCAACTATGAACCCTCCATGTAGTGGCGTATCCAAATATTGTAGATTGTGAGTGTTGATTAGAGATCATTTCCACTAGAATATCATAGTAATAGAGTATTCTAATTCTAGTATAGAGAGTTCCTTTAATTGAATAAAATAATGGGAGACATTTAATAATTAAATTAATTAATCAAAATGTCTAAACTGATAATCGTGATAAAAGGAACAAATATGCTAGAATTCATATTTGTATAAAAAATGGCATGTTATTACAATATAAATAACTATGATAAATAATGGAAAATTTAAATATATACACTAGCATGAGTATCCAAGAATAGTATGGGCACTTTCACATAGTTATATTATATAGGAAACTCAAGGTTCCAGTTTCTCCTATAATTATTAAAATATCTGAAGAATCTATGGTGTTAAAATTGCATACAGGAGACTAATGTACATTGCATATAATGGTTATATCGTTATGGTATCATCAATGTCTGATTCTTATTGCAGTTGCTACATCATAAAATTTATGATATAACATGTAGTCTTGTCTACAAGAAGTCCTCAAGGAGAAAGTGATGCAATATATGAATAAGGCAATGGTTACACTGGTATGTCTAAAATGAAAGATAGATCATGATCATTCAATGGATCTATTTCTCATATCATTTTCAGCAATTTATTCATGTCTCATATTAATTTACAAAATGATCAAATATTGAGTAAACACATCATTACCTATTTAGGTAAGTATCACCAAGTAAATAATAATGTAAAAGATAGATTAATCTCTAATTATTAAGGAGAAAAAATTGAGAAAAAATTAGAAGAGGCCAAAGTAAAGTAATTCCACATTTTCAATGTCCTTCAATGAAAGAAGAATTAACAGAGGTTATTTCCATTTTATATTATAAAATAAAACAAGGGAATTTAAATCACAATAAACATTATTAGAGAAACAAGTTACCGCTTCTTCTTATGGAATATTCGTCAATGTAATGTTTCACTTTTAAGTCTTAGATATTAAATATAATATGATTATCTCATATGATTATTGATATACATTAACCATGTATGTATTGAAATATTACTAGAAGTCAAGTGTATGTCCATGTAGCTTAGATTGGGTGATATTTAGGCCAGTGGTGAGAAGTACGCGACTTCTTTATTTCCAAATCAATAATTCATGATGAACTATTATTAAGTATAACCAAAAAATTAAGCTCATGTGTATTTAGAAAAAAGAAGACATTATTCTATGTTTAGGAATTAATGTTATTTGTGGGGTTCATCACTCAGGTAACGATTCAAGTGATAGATGAATCATGGGAAATATATGTTGAATATAAATGTAAGACTTGAATACCCAGTTATGGAAATTTAATTATTTTTAATGTAAAACTAAAAGTGGATGTCCAGGAAATGCATGGTTTGGAATTTTGGTTTGGTAAATATAAACACCATTGGTATTAATGATGTCTTTAGATAGGAACACGAAACCGTGAAAAATAAAAGCAAGGCCCAAATCATTCAGATTTAGTTTAACAACTGTGTGTGAACTATTCCAATAATAATATAGAGGTATATATACTTCATAATATTCCATTAAGTAAATAAGAAATGTTAAAATGATATATATAAATGGTTAGAAGCTATAAGTTTCATTGAGATGGCATGCTAAAGAATATCTTGACCAAGAAATCATCGTCCATGATAATGTTTCATGATGTAATTCTTAAATTCACATTAACTTATCTGCATCATGACATTGATGTCAATGGGGATGATCGATCATGAAGTCTTACTTGTCATCATTGATATAAGAATAATGATTGGAGTGCTTCATAAATACACATTTCATACACCAGTGTTATGATGTAATAAGTATCGATGCATCCACCTACAAAAACATCTATTATACCTCATGGAATGCTGCACAAATAATAAAGAAGTCCCACAATTAAATGCGAACTAAAATGACAAATAGATATCGTATGAGTTATAGCATGACGAAAATCCATTATTTCATAAAACATGTGTTTATATGAAAAACGTTTGTCATGTTATATACAAACATGCATCATGTACAAACACATTGACTATATTTTGTAATCAACCAATAGTTGCTTAGGATATTAAATAAATCCCAAAGATAGAAAAGTTATTACAAAGTTATAGACTAAATTTCAATATAAGAGTGAAATTCTCTTTTGCAATAGTGGGAGCATGATTGACATGATTTTAGTCAATGTTAGAGATGCACATGTAGTTGTCTTATGAACTATTTCCATAAGCACATGTAGGATATAGTATTTATTAGAGATGCATATTGCGTATTAAGGATAAAACCATGGTGGTGGTTTTTGTATTCACCAGGTTCGGTGATATATTATTCAATGTGAATAATATTTCATATATATATGCAGTACATTGGAATTATCTATCATTTACATGACTAATTAAAATTCAATAAATGGATTCCATGTGTCAAAGAGAAAAAAGGGATTATTATTTTGAATAATGTGGTGGGTTTTCAATGAAGTTGATACATGGATGGAATAAGTGTAGTACCAATAAGGATCGATTGGTAATACCAGGTGGTTATGCCTAAATCCATTAGAATTTTACCTGTCATAGATAATTTCTAGGATCACATTACTAGGCATTAGAAGTCATTACCATCAATCATGGATGGTGTATATACGAGGAAAACATAAAGGGATGGTCATATCATAGAATTCTAATAATGGTTGCTTCTTACTAATATACGGTTTAGGATTAATGTAAGCAACATGATCATAGAATGTAAATTTGGAATTAATGTTTTCCATGTGTCCATCAGAGTTCAGTGGGTGCGCTATCATTATCTAGAATATGATTAGAAAAATAGAGTAAACAGATTGGTCATATAGTTAGTTAAGACCATGATGAAAGAATATATTATCCTGTGTTTAGCATAAAGTAGAAACCTATGTTCTAGGGAATAGGGTCGAATGAGGTAGATCTAATGGTTTCTTGGACCTTATAAATCATACATATTGCTACATGGTATTGAAAAATACATGATGGAACAATTCAAGAAAGGAATTGTTACCAATGTTATATGGCATATAACACTCTAGGATGACATGTCCAGATATGGGGAAAGATTAACATTGTTAGTTAAATCCCTATTCTTTAGAAATGGATTAATCACGTATGGCATGATATGTACATGAACTGATATTCCATGGATATAATCTATATTAAAGAAATATCTGTAATTCCCAGAAGTACTATGAGTGATGCAGTCAGAACTATCTAATAGTACTTTTGAAATTTGAGAATCTATGTACCCAATAAGTGGATAAGAAAGAATACTAGTTTATAGGTGACATAAACTAGTTTTACATAGATATAATTTATCAAATATCAAAGTTAGACTATGATTTTGAGTGAGACCATCTCTAAGAATCCAGTGGTAGACATACCTACTAAACTGAGTACATTGCAACTTCTAAGGTAGCTAAGAAGTAATTAAATGCAACTCTATGTTCCAATTCATGGAATCGAACCTTATAATAAAATTATTATCATAATTTAAAATTTGATATTCTTACTAAAAGAGATGTCAAGTTATGAAAGTGGAAAAGATGGATGTACTCAGGGATTCCATTCCGTGAGAATATTTACACAAAATGATGAGGGTGCAATAACAAAATTTCCACACAACAGAATCACGGAATGCCCAATAGCTAAACTCGTGTCTTTGTAAAAAAAGGATCTTAATCATGTGAGGTTTAACAAGGCGGGTTAGAAATATGGCTCTAGTGAATGTTAGTGTGTTTTAATAGTGGGTTCCCTATACCCAACAATGCATTGATTTTTAATAACATATCATGTACATAGTAAGATACACATGATGTATTCTTACCATTTTATTTTAGACTTTTCTGTGCCCACTATTTAATAGTATTGTCAATAGGTTAATTGTTTTTTCCAAAGGATATTGAAAATCACAATCTATGATATGAACCATGAGATACAATGAAATTAATCTGAAAAAATGGTCATATGGTATAGATGCATCCTACTAACTAGACACAATAGATCATTGACTGTCAATTACTTGGGACTCAAAATAATTTAGACTTCTTCCCATTAATTACCCCCATGGTTATCTCTAGAAGTGATATAATGAGGACAGACCCTCCAATAAGAACACCACATGTTTTTGGAGTCATTGGATGTTTTTATCTAGGGACATGTGTAATGGAATCCTAACTTGATATCATTACCAATGTGTTCCATTTGATTGCACACTTTATTGCAAATAAAAAACCATGATGAACTATAATTAAGTATAACCAAAAAATTAAGCTCATGTGTATTTAGAAAAAAGAAGACATTATTCTATGTTTAGGAATTAATGTTATTTGTGGGGTTCATCACTCAGGTAACGATTCAAGTGATAGATGAATCATGGGAAATATATGATGAATATAAATGTAAGACTTGAATACCCAGTTATGGAAATTTAATTATTTTTCATGTAAAACTAAAAGTGGATGTCCAGGAAATGCGTGGTTTGGAATTTTGGTTTGGTAAATATAAACACCATTGGTATTAATGATGTCTTTAGATAGGAACACGAAACCGTGAGAAATAAAAGCCAGGCACAAATCATTCAGATTTAGTTTAACAAGAGTGTGTGAACTATTACAATAATAATATTAAGGTATATATACTTCATAATATTCCATTAAGTAAATAAGGAATTTTAAAATGATATATATAAATGGTTAGAAGCTATAAGTTGCATTGAGATGGCATGCTAAAGAATATCTTGACCAAGCAATCATCGACCATGATAATGTTTCATGATGTAATTCTTAAATTCACATTAACTTATTTACATCAGGACATTGATGTCAATGGGGATGATCGATCATGAAGTCTTACTTGTCATCATTGATATAAGAATAATGTTTGGAGTGCTTCCTAAATACACATTTCATAAACCAGTGTTATGATGTAATAAGTATCGATGCATCCACCAACAAAAACATCTATTATACCTCATGGAATGATGGACAAATAATAAAGAAGTCCCACAATTAAATGCCAACTAAAATGACAAATAGATATCGTATGAGTTATAGCATGACGAAAATCCATTATTTCATAAAACATGTGTTTATATGAAAAACGTTTGTCATGTTATATACAAACATGCATCATGTACAAACACATTGTATATATTTTTTAATCAACCAATAGTTTCTTAGGATATTAAATAAATCCCAAATATAGAAAAGTTATTACAAAGTTATAGACTAAATTTCAATATAAGAGTGAAATTCTCTTTTGCAATAGTGGGAGCATGATTGACATGATTTTAGTCAATGTTAGAGATGCACATGTAGTTGTCTTATGAACTAGTTCCATAAGCACATGTAGGATATAGTATTTATTAGAGATGCATATTGCGTATTAAGGATAAAACCATGGTGGTGGTTTTTGTATTCACCAGGTTCGGTGATATATTATTCAATGTGAATTATATTTCATATATATATGCATTACATTGGAATTATATATCATTTACATGACTAATTAAAATTCAATAAATGGATTCCATGTGTCAAAGAGAAAAAAGGGATTATTATTTTGAATAATGTGGTGGGTTTTCAATGAAGTTGATACATGGATGGTATAAGTGTAGTACCAATAAGGATCGATTGGTAATACCAAGTGGTTATGCCTAAATCCATTAGAATTTTACCTGTCATAGATAATTTCTAGGATCACATTACTAGGCATTGGAAGTCATTACCATCAATCATGGATGGTGTATATACGAGGAAAACATAAAGGGATGGTCATATCATAGAATTCTAATAATGGTTGCATGTTACTAATATACAGTTTAGGATTAATGTAAGCAACATGATCATAGAATTTAAATTTGGAATTAATGTTTTCCAAGTGTCCATCAAAGTTCAGTGGGTGCGCTATCATTATCTAGGTCAAATATGATCAGAAACATAGAGTAAACAGATTGGTCATATAGTTAGTTAAGACCATGATGAAAGAATATATTATCCTGTGATTAGCATAAAGTAGAAACTTATGTTCTAGGGAATAGGGTCGACTGAGGGAGATCTAATGGTTTCTTGGACCTTATAAATTTTACATATTGCTACATGGTATTGAAAAATACATGATGGAACAATTCAAGAGAGGAATTGTTACCAATGTTACATGGCATATAACACTCTAGGATGACATGTCCAAGATATGGGGAAAGATTAACATTGTTTGTTAAATCCCTATTCTTTAGAAATTGATTAATCACGTATGACATGATATGTACATGAACTGATATTCCTAGGATATAATCTATATTAAAGAAATATCCGTAATTCCCAGAAGTACTATGAGTGATGCAGTCAAAACTATCTAACAATACTTTTGAAATTTGAGAAGCTATGTACCCAATAAGTGGATAAGAAAGAATACTAGTTTATAAGTGACATAAACTAGTTTTACATATATATAATTTATCCAATATCACAGTTAGACTATGATTTTGAGTGAGACCATCTCTAAGAATCCAGTGGTAGACATACCTACTGATACTGAGTACATTGAAACTTCTAAGGTAGCTAAGAAGTAATTAAATTCAACTCTATGTTCCAATTCATGGAATCGAACCTTATAATAAAATTATTATCATAATTTAAAATATGATATTCTTACTAGAAGAGATGTCATGTTATGAAAGTGGAAAAGATGGATGAGCTCAGGGATTCCATTCCTTGAGAATATTTACACAAAATTATGAGGGTGCAATAACAAAATTTCCACACAACATAATCATGGAATGCACAATAGCTAAACTCGTGTCGTTGTAAAAAAAATGATCTTAATCATGTGAGGTTTAACAAGGCAGGTTAGAAATATGGCTCTAGTGAATGTTAGTGTGTTTTAATAGTGGGTTCCCTATACCCAACAATGCATTGATTTTGATTAACATATCATGTACATAGTTAGATACACATGATGTATTCTTACCATTTTATTTTAGACTTTTCTGTGCCCACTATTTAATAGTATCATCAATAGATTAATTGTTTTTTCCAAAGGATATTGAAAATCACAATCTATGATATGAACCATGAGATACAATGCAATTATTCTTCAAAAATGGTCATATGGTATAGATGCATCCTACTAACTAGACACAATAGATCATTGACTATCAATTACTTGGGACTCATAATAATTTAGACTTCTTCCCATTAATTACCCCCATGGTTATCTCTAGAAGTGATATAATGAGGACATACCCTCCAATAAGAACACCACATGTTTTTGGAGTCATTGGATGTTTGTATCTAGGGACATGTGTACTGGAATCCTAACTTGATATCATTACCAATGTGTTCCATTTGATTTCACACTTTAATGCAAATAAAAAACCATGATATTGAAATTGTGGAGAGGTAGCTTATGTTTAGTGCATCATTGGTGGTATGAAATTTGTTTAATGGTTAAGAAAGGATTTGTTGATTCTATATTATGGATGTAATATATTGCAGACCACATAGAAAATAATGGTATTAACTTCATAAGGCCATGGAAATGACATTCGAGGGTAAGTTCGTCCAACTAGATCAACAAATAATAAAGCATAAAAAGGGTGATGACCCAGGTTTGCGTGCTACATTATAAGATATTAAATAAAAAATGATTATATTAGACTATGCATGTTCAGAGGTTGGGTATCACGGTTGTGACAATCCTTTTCTATTTAGAGGCCATGATGGGTTTCTACATCCCATTCTTGGTGTATGAATAGTAATCACCTCTACGGGATGAGGTCCCAAAAGGGTCAAACAGAATAGAATATTCAAGAATCTTCTCTATTCATTTTAATTAGAGTTTTAGACATGGTGGTCCCCACGACTATGGTACGTGATTTTTCCAAAGAGATATGATCACCAATGCAATAAATAATTCATATTATTAACATTTTGAATAATGGGAATTGAATTTTTTTATTTATATTTAAATGTTTTAAATTAAATACATATAAAATATTAATTGAATGAATATTAGTTTAAAATATTCATGGTTCAGTTAACATTTTTGGGAATGGAAAGTCCAGTTAATGACTCAATTATTATCATGTAATATATTTATTATATTATATGTAATTGATAATAATAATAGAGATATTTATTAGTAAATTTAGTAGTCAAAATAATTTTTTATAAAGTGTTAATTATTCTGGACCGAGAATGAATTTTTGGGTGTTCTCATAACACTCTATGAATAGAAGAACAAAAGAATTCTCTCGAGACTATTAATGGAACATCTATTTCTTATTTGTCTCCTACTATCTTGAGTGAGAGGATCTAGATACCAGATCATGGATTGATCTCTCTTTCACACATCGCAAGCTAGGTGATGTAGAGTTTGTCAGTGCATCAAAGGTGTCATCTAGACTCCACAATATCATTGGATTTTGATGATCGATGCTGTTGTAGATTTTTGAGGCACGTATTGATGATCTAGAGGAATTCAGCTTTGGATTCATCATGCAGTGATCGTCGATGATGATCATACATCTAGTGCGGATTCAGATCTAAAACAATTATTTTATGATTTTAATTTTGTGCCTAATCATATTCACATGAGATATTATACTTGTACCATGTTGTGGTTTATCGATGTTGATGAGTCTAAGTTGTTCTTCGGTGAATTGTTTAAAAATATCATCTTTTGGGGCATCCTCTATATGCCTAGTACCTTCATGCATGTTTGTGTGTCCCATTAGTCCATGTTTGATGTTTAATAAAATGTATATGCGCGTGTAGCTCGTGATACATATGTTTGATGCTTGATAACCCACGATTGACATGTGTTTTTGTGTGGGTGAGTAGGTGGCCCTTGAGACCATGATTGATATATAATAATAAAATTTGGGTATAACCTCTTGAAAATTATTCTTGATATGCCTTATTATCCCCTATTAGTATACATATTTTTTAAGGAATTTCATATCCTATGGAACCTTTCATTGGTTATCCGGATAGTCAGGTTTGTCTATTTTGGTTAGAAATCCCCTTAGAAGGGAGTGTGATGATATGGTGATGGCTATGGACTATGTCTTGTTTGATACTATCGGTCATATCACAGACATTTCTGGTTATGTGAGAGTAGACCATTCATGGGAAATGGGAATGTATCAGCTACATGCCAAAATTAAAGAATGTCATGGTAGGGTGCTGTGATTATCCAATCATGTCAGACATTTCAAGTGGAAAATACAATCATTTGAGGCTAACTATCTCCATCTGGGAGGGGCATTCAATGTTCCTAATAATCTCCACTATCAGGGTGGGGTGTCCGGAGTTCATGAAAATGAAAACTGTCGGGGTGGGCATGTGTAGTCATCCTAATAACACCCATAATCGGGGTGGGTCATGCGACATTCATATTAAAGACCACCATTTGTGTATTCATCATAATGAACACCATCAGGGTGTGGAGTGAAACATTTCATTATTGTAGAAACTATGATTTAGGGATGGAAGCCTTAGGTTTCCATCCAACTCTGACGTTTGTGACACGTGTTGTTACACGTCGTGAAAGAAGTTTGTATTCTTCAAGAATGGCGTTGAAGCAGGTACAATTGGGGTTTGTTGCAGATTGGAAAGCACATGACCACTCAGTACATAGGTTTTTTTTATGACTCAATGATTATATGTGTTGTTTTAGAAATTACATATTGTTTTATTATCATCTATTGAGATTATCACATGCATGTACACTGCATTTGCAGGTTAGGTACTGCACCACATTAGTGGTGTCCAACTGTATTGTACTCCCACCCTTACTAGGCAATGATGAAACATGGGTTCCTATATATCCTTCACATGGTATTGGTAAAGGTTTGGATGAGGCCTGGTTTTGATCATGGAGTGGGATAGCTCGCTATGGTTTTGGAAACCAGGATGAGGAGACATTGGGTGTTGCAGAACCTCTTGCACCATAATCACTATATATCTCATATATTTGATCAGCTAGATTGGCAATCAGTGTCATGTATATAGTTACGATTGTTGAGTCTATTGTTTCCATATTCATTCATCACAGATGATATACCTATTGGTATTAATGCACTCTAAGATTATATTGATACATATTTGATTTTTTATTTTTTATTGTCTAATCTGATGGTGTGTATAATCTCATCACGATCCACCTTAGAATGTTTCCACTAGTAAGAATCCTCTAACATATGGTGAGGCATGTTTGGGGTTATGTGAAATTCTTGCTCAATCTCAGTGATTTAGTTTTAAAATGTTATATTGTATGACTATATTTATACATAAATTCCATTGGGAAAAGGAAAACTTTAGATGAATATTTCCAATTATTTTATTATGGGATATGGTTTTTTGCAATGGATAAAGGTATCATTTTTCATGGATTTCTGTTAGAGGAGATAAAAGTTTATCCTTTAACAATGTTTTTTAAACGGTGTTAATGATTAGCCTTTAAAATTGTAAAATATTTGGTAATATATCTTTTCAAAATAAAGAAATATTTATATAGTTAATAAATATATAATTGTGTTATATGGTGAGGTGGGGGGATTAAAGTGGTGAGGAGGTTCCATGTAATGCGTTGTAGTGAAATATAAATTCTAACACAAGAAAAGGCGAGACTGATATTCCTGCAATGACTTTTATAAAAAACATCCACATGTTTTTCTATTATTTTTGTGGTTTTTGGAACATGTATAATTATTTTTATAAAAACACATAGAAAAATTTATACTCCTTCTATTAATGAAATACCATTCTCCCCGGAATCGACTAGAAACTCATTTTTAAGAAATAATTGATATTTTATATTATTCAAATCATAGTAAATATATGCTGTTATGAGAAGCAGTTCATGTTGGAGGAGAATGCCGAGCTCAAGATATAAATGCTTGGGAACAAGAAGACTCTCAATACAGGGCCGCAATCATTTATCACGTTGCAACTTCTTCTCACATGTTTAACATTGACATGCCACACATTATACCAATGTCATAGTAGCCCCTACAATCTATCAGTGGACTACATATTGAACATCTTACCAATAACCTCTCCACACATAAATGATGATTTTTTGTCATCATCATGTCACATGGTTCACTGCATACTTGGTGGCCCCTTCCTGTGTCTCGCTTTCCAGCTACATCATGCTTGAAATCCTACCACTCCATTCAAAACATGTTTCCAAATCCACTTAAATAAAAAACATGTTCATATCTCCAATTAATCTATCCAAAATCCCTTTTCCATCAATTAATATTGACAATTAACTCTCTTTAATGTTGAAATAAAATCCCAAATTAACATCGAGATAAATCTCTTCAATAATTATTTTCCCTCTGTTCATAAATTTGATGAACCCCAATAATCTACCCTTCTTCACAATAATAAATAGAGACATCCAACAAACCCTATTTGAATGAAAAAAGGTTGGTATCACACCAACCATCATCATCTACAGAAAATATGACGACATCATTTTTCATTTATTAAAATAGACATCAACTCACCCTTCAAAATGAAAATAAAATGCTGAAATCTTCATCACACATGTATCTTCTCAATCCTTCTGAACATGAGTAGAATAAAAAAACATTTGTATCTCTGATAACCAAGATATCTACCCAATCTGAAGCACCAACATAAATAAATTTCCCCCTTCTCAAAATCTGACTAGGTCTAGTGCATAACCAATATTAACCTATGTTGATTTTAAAATCTTATTGTACCTCATCCACAGATATGTGATCCACATTGATACTTCCAAAATTCTCACTAAAAGTTTTAAGAACAAAATATTAGCACGAATACCACTTATTGGGGTAGAATCTAGAACTCGGGATAAAAATGCTTGTGAAACAACTTGTGAAAAACCCGATGAAATATTGAAGCGATATATAGTACAATCAAAAAATCATCACACATATTTTTTTTATTGGAAAATAAATCCTCTGATGTTAAGGATTAAAAAACCATGTGGAATTCCGAAATATACAGTATGAATCTTATAAAACAAAGAATCCATGTAATGCCCAAACTTGAATTAAAGATGAGAGAGTATATAATACCATTGTGAAACCACACCCTGAAATGCCTCTTCCTTTTCATTGATTAATATCTCACCAAATCCATGTATCAAAATATTCATCTATTATAAAACATTACCCTAATATCAATGAAACTTCACTAAATTCAGGGATCATCATCTGAACATGTTCTAGTCTCCCACCATATTGAGAGACCCAACATATTTCTCTCTCATGATCTCACCATCATGATGTACTTCTGATCTTCAATTGGGAGATGACACTGGACTGATGAAATCAAGAAGACGATTGATACATGGCCTTGATAAATGATCACATCGCTATTTCTTCTCACCCGTTTAATGTCGATATGTCGCACTTGTTACCGCTGAAGTGGTATACCCCATCATTGTCTCAGTGGACTACATATTGAAAATCGTACAAAGAAACTCTCCACACATAAAATATAATGTCATCGTTGTCATAATGTCACATAGGCAGATGCATACTCGACAACCCCATCCCGTGTCTCCAATGCAAGCTACATCGTGCTGGAACTTTTGAAACAATATTCAAAATATGTTATCTCATATTCTTATATTGACACCAAGTCCATATCTCATAATTAATGTAGTAAAAATCCATTTTCCAACAATTAATTCGGATAATTTACTCTTCTTAATGTTGGGAGAAAATCCCAAATTATGGTTGAGATAAATCGCTTCATTAATCATTTTCTCTCCCCGCATTAATGCGATGAATCCCAACAGTTTTCTTAATTTGGTTCAACCAAGATATTTTAAGAGAACACAGACTTCAACCAGTTATTTTTTAAAATAGTGGAGAATATTAAATTACTATATGGAATATGTGATTATGGAAATAATAAAACAAATTATATTTATCTAATTTAAAATTATTCTTTTAATTTTATATAATATTAAATTAAAATATTTGGAATGGAATGAAAATAAATACATGTATACTAAATTTTAAAAATATAATTATATATATATTTTTATAACATGTTATTATATATTTATTCAAATCTTGTAGTTGTGAGTAGCGAAGAAACTTGTGTGTGTTTTTTTGGTGGTTCTTCTCAAACTATAAATTGGTATTTCCAGAGAAGGATTTTGAAGAGGATTCACTACCCTTATAAAACTCCATCGAAGTTTCGCGTATTTCACATGATGATAGGTTGGTGTTCTAATGATATTGAAGCTCCTAATGCACTGAAGCATTCTAGGGGGCACCTGTCCCTAATTGGAAGAAAGAAGGTGTCGCACATCATTGGGGATCCGTTTCCAAGAGGGGTGGAAGTAGAGGGTTGGATTAGGATGGGATCCACCATATGGAAGATATAAATACACATTTGATACTATATTTGAGTCCATGGAGTGATTCTTAGATGATTTTGTTTTTTGGGTAGGTATGGTTTTCAGCCTTGATTGGGGCGGTGAGCTCCCATGCGGGGGATGTTATAAAAAAATGAAAAATTTATTGATGTTTTACCCAATGATTTGTTCTGATGAAATATATGAGATTGTGTGAACAAGATCATATTTTAACATCTTTTGCCATAATCATGGATAACTTCATTCTCTAGTACATTGGCCAAGGAAATATTGTTGCTCAAGACCAATTTTAAAAATTCAAATATTGTAATATGCCTTATAATATCATGAACTTATGTAAAATTCTTCTACATATTTTTTAAACATTGAAATTAATTAAATATAAATTTAATGGGTGTTATATTTTTGTATCTTTCAAAATAAATCAATACATAAAAAACTATTCTACTGAATATAAATCAATGTCCCTAAAAATTAGATGAAATAAAATCTATCCACTCATTGGTTTACAATCACATCTAATCACCTCCCCTCCACCCATTTATCACAGGATACTTTATAAATTATATTTTTTTTAAATAATTCATTATTCATAATATAATATTATTTTTATTTTTTATATTATTATAAATATATATATAATGATGGATAATTTATTCAAGTTGTAATAAAAATAGACCCCTTCAATTATCGGAAATAAAAATTGGAACATGTAATAGTAAAAGCCGAAATCTCAACTTGGAAACCTCATTTACGAATTACTTTTTCTTGACAAATGATCCATGAGATCTACACCCATCACCCAAAATAAAAATTTTAGGTGACATGATATGTACGATGCATAAAATTGAGACAGAACATGAATTATATATGATTGTAATAGAATTAAACTAGGAATGATCGATGAGAAAAGAAATTGAACGTAGAACATGAAATTAATCAAATCAAAGGGCCACACAAGATTCTTCAACCAAGATTAGACATGAACTAATTTTATTTTTAGAATAGAGTGGAGAACATCAACAAATTCAATTCAAGGAATTTTACATAATAATTTTTATAAGAATTATTTAAAATCATTTAAGCTTATTTGAGGTACTTCCATAACAATTGACAAATATGTCTTCGCTGAAGATCAATATCAACCAGAAGAATCTAACATCACAGAGTTTGGGGAATATGGATTCAGGTGTTTTGCTATTGGAGGTAGCATTTACATTGGAATAGAGTCAGAAGATGAGGATGGGTCACAATTAGGTGAGGTGATCTATCCTTGCAATGTGTGGAATTGAAAAGGGAGGGATGCAGGGATTTAGGTGAGCGAGGAAGTAGAGAGACAGGAAGGTGGACCTACCCCATTAGTGCACAAGGCTCCTTCAATAGCACAAGACTCTAGAGAATAACGTCAAATGCCTAGAGTCCAAGGAAGAATCGCAAAATAGTGGAGGCATACCTATCTGGCATCCATGGCCAATACAATAATCAATCCTAAGACTTTGAAGCACTTGGAATCTCTAAAAAGATGATTCACAGATGGTAAAACCAAATCAAACAACATAATAGATCCAATGCAGATTCGTTGATGAAAAAATTAATGATGAAGTCATCACGGGACGTATGGAGGGATGATGGTTGGAATGGATTGCTTTATACAGTCCTTTAGAGAAAACTTGAGAGTGTAAGAGGGATGCTAGTTTTCCCACATGTGGGTTTTTCTCTTGCCCTCAAACTAATGTGGCTCACCAAAGGGACTGCCCTATTCTTTTATATATACTATATTATCTATATGTCATTCTTGGAGTTCTATAAACGTTTAAATCTTAACCCACATTTATCTCTCTAATGTTCACCTATATGTACAATTTTTTTGTATGAAATTCTTTGTGAGATCCAACAGTTGAAAGCACTCAATAAATTTTCAATGTGCTTCATGTTATTGACAAAAAAACTAATATTCAAAAAATGTAACCTATTTACATGACCATGAATTTTATTTGACCCACTATGTGGAGAATAATATCTCCCAAATACGACCATTTCCTCAACATCAATTTAACACCATGATCATGGTAATAATGATCTCATCATTTGGATTTGTGGTCAATAAAATAAATCTTTTTCAATTTTATAAATATGATTTCCCCCTATTTCAATAATGTTCATCCCCTTAATGTGAGATTATACCACATAATCCACTACTAGAGAGTTGAGAGTTTTTGGTCCCTGACACAAACGACAATTGTTTGAGTTCATCGCACTAAAAAAACATTACCCATCACCCCCACCCTGCTCATTCCCTCCCTACCCCAACAATGTACCACCCCCAACTCGCTCAACCCCTACCAACCATCGACACCGCCACTGCATCACAACAGCCCCTTGCCAATTCCAGTTTCCGTTCATCACAGATCCCACATTCTATTACCATTGATTCATGCTGATCCCACCATCATCGCCACCCACATTTCCTCCACGATTCATCCCTATATCAGTCTACAGATTCATGAGGTAAACCCTATTTTTTATTTGTATTCATGACTTATTGAGAAAGATATCTATTTTAGGGTTCTATCTTGTCTCCTTCAAATTCTATACAAATATTTTATTTCTCTCTCTTTCATATTATTTTCATTTATCAATATCATGTTATGATTAAAAAAACTAGGATTTATTTATTAAAGATCCTTAATTGAGTGAATTTGTATTATTTTTTATTTATATTGAATAGATATTTTTCTTATGAAATACATTTTTTTTTGGTTTCCTAAAAATTTAAATGTTAACTATATCTAGAATAGTTTATTTCACATATTGATTTAGTGTATCAATTTAATTTTATATTTCTATTAAATAATTTAACAGAATATATTTTTCCTCACATTGACTAACAAGCGGTTTTTAAAAATACAGTAACTACAATGATTTTTCTTTCTAGATTGATGTTTGTTTGTTATTATATTATCACATAAGAAACATATTCAACATTATAAAACATAAAAAACATTTTTGTTCCAATTGTAGATAACAAATTTAATTCCTTATTTATAATTAGTTTTGATTTTTTGTTGTATATTCTACTGGAATATCCTTTTCATCACTTGATAATGGTGTTATTATGAATTTAATCGAAAAAAATTATTATTAGGATAGATATTTTGAAGAAATTTTATACCAATGAATCTATATGATAATGAGATCACTATGATAATTGGATAAAAACATATGGGAAATATATGAATAAATTTAAATATTGAGAAATATAGATCAAATGCAAGGGGAGGAATCATTTTTTATGGAGAAATTAGTTGCATACATCTTATAATTTTTTTGATGAATCAAATGAATATTTTATTAACATGGTCATTGAAATTCGGATCACTGTAAGGTGATATGGTGATTCATTAGAGTATTTTATAATGTATTCATATTTTTTTTTTCAGAATATCTGAGTCTATTTTATCAATTATTGAAGATAGATAACATTAATTATTTTGGTTGAGAGATATGTATAATATAATTTTTTTAAAATGTATATTTTGAAACAAATTAAATATATTATGTTATCTAAAATTCTAAAAAATCACTTAATATTTTTTGTAATTGTTTCAATTTGTTTTACATATTTAGTCTAAGGGATCAATCCTCAGTGGACCTTAATATTGTGTGTTTTGGATGTTAGTGGCACCTAGAGGAGGTTTCAAGGAGTTTGGAAGATATATGGGAAAAAAGGTAATTTCCATTTCCATTTTAGGCTAGGTTGCGACGTGGAGCCATGGGATGTAATCTAAGAAAAACTTTTAAAGTGTGGTATCCTAGTAGCGGAATAGGGTGGATCGATGGGGGAAAAGCAATGTAATAAAAAAATATATTTTTACGATGAGTTGTTTGTGACGGGGAATGGTACCATCATAAATAGTCTATTGGGAGGTACTATTTTTGATTGGACCCTTTTCCCATCGCAAATAAATTATTATTTGAGTAACACCCCGAGAAATTACAATATTTTCATTTCTAAATAAATTTAATTTTATTGCTTTCTTAATTTTTATGATACACCATGTTATTCTTATACCACACATAATAATGACTTGGCTTCCATTCCAAGAAAGTCACAAGTTTACCAAACTAAATATATTAATAAAATATTATTATTTAATATATTCCCTAGCCATTAAATTAGAGGTTATGAATAGTATTTACCAAATATTTTATTTTATATATTCCATATAATTTTACCATTCATCTAATATGACATGATATAAGAAAAAATTCAATTTTTTCAGAAAAAAGTATTATTTAAAAAAAACATGTTTTACCTCCATTTAATGGAGAAAAAAATTTAAATATTGTTTTGAAACTTTAATATGTTTTATTTGAAAAAATAAACTTCTTATTGGGAAGAAGGACATAAAAATTTACATTGGTTGAATATTTGGTGTTTTTCTAATAAATTTCATATGTTAATGAATAGAGAAAAAAATGTATTTTAATTCAAAACTATTTTTTTGACTAATTTAATTATAGTGATTGATTATCATAATAATAAGTGTTTATGAATAATTAGATTTTTTGTTAGTTAATTTATTTTAATTCATTGGATTAAATATCACATTGAAATTTAATATAATACCTTTTTGAACGTTTGAATGTTTTAATTAAAAAAACCTTTTTTCAAATTTCATCAATGAGATTAATTTTTATTAATTTATGAAAATTTTGTGTTCTGAATATAGAAAAATAGATTCAATATTTCGAATAAAAAGGCCCAGAATATGTAATTAGGTCCCTTTTTGGACATTATGAATAGTAACATTAGTAATAAATTATATAACCATGATTAATGCTAATCAGGTAAATGAAGGAAAGCATTATATTATTAAAATATCAAAATTATGCTAACACGTGGCCTAATTTTGTTTTAGATATTTATAATGGACAAATTCAAATTTGGGTCGAATTTAAGACCACTTGGAGACATGTTTATTACTTTATTGCATTTATAATTTTATATTCAAGGAAAATTCATTTTTGTTACTCTTTTGTTTTTAACAAATAATGTATTTTTAATATGGTGTTATACAGGGGATCTATTTGACTATAAATTGTTATTAGAAATCTAATATTTTAACCTACACTTTGATGAAAATATTTATAATTTTTAGTAAATAAATATTTAAATTAAATGGTGACACAATGATGATGTAGTAATTTATTAATTAATGGAAGAATCAAATAAATGATAATATAAATAATAAAATAATTACAATATGACTTTATCAATGAAAAAAAATTAATTTCATAGATAACATAGACATGTTAGTGGAATATTTTAAGTATTTTTCCAAAGTTATCATATTGGTTTGATATTTTTAAAAATTAAAATATTGAATAGTATTGAAAATCTCATAAATGATACTTTAAAATAAATAAAATTTTAGTAAATGTAATAAATTTCATAAAAATATATATTTCATCCAAATAACTATGATAATTTCAAATATACTATTATGATCTATTTTTAATCATTTATTTGGAACATATCCATGAAAATTACATAGATATTATTAAAAAAAATAATGTGAAAAAATGTCAAACTCTCATTTCTAATATGTACAATAATTTTAATACAGGGAAAACCAAGAGATAAATGTGATCGTCAATAGTCTCTAGAACTCTAAATAAATTATATACATCATATTAATATATTTATGTTTTTTATAGACTAAATAAATACCTTAAATAATTACATAATAGTGAAGAAGTAATTATTTTATTAATATAAATATCAATAAAATGATTTTAAAAATACTAAAATAAATATAATATGACTTGATTGTGGTGATTCAAGAATTTATTACATTATTGTGACATTTTAAGAGTATATTATAATGTTTTTGTGATGTTATATTTATATTTTAAATTTATTTATACTCAATGTAATGAATAGTGTCAACAATGACACAATGGATATTTTATAAAAATTTAAATTTATTAAATTAATTTTTTTTTAAATTTATTTTATAATTATAATGGAGAAAACTTTATAAATTTTCCATTATGGTTAATTGACACAATATTAGTGAATATTTAAAACTATTTAATATTTAAAATATTATTTCAGCAATTAAAATTAAATAGATTAAAATAAGGATAAATCAATATGATAAGGTTTAAAATAAAATCCAAAAATTTATAAAATTATTTGGTTTAGAGGATTTATAACAATACTAATATTATATTCTATATAACTCACTTTAGAGATATTTGGAGTTGAAAATAAATATATATTAAATTAATATTTTTGGAGTTTCTATAGATTCCCCTCCCCTCTTTTATAAAAGGGAACCTGTCCTTTTTTTATTCATAGCTATAAAGCCCTTTGGATTGAAAATACCCAACCCAAATCCCCTCCAAACATCATCAATTTTATCCTAGTGGAAGTAAATTGGAGACATATCCAACCTAATGTGTCCTTTTGTTCAAATCAAATAGAGATACCTAAAGAAAAGGTAATTGTTTTATCAACTCTTTCAAAGTTCTTTTCTTCTTCTACATCATATTCCTATGTTGATTGCATAATAATGTAGTAAACAAAACATAATATATATTCTAAGATGTTATTATGATTAGGGTATGGCCAAATTCGTTCTTTTATCCATCCTACGAATAACAATATCAGCATGCATATGTACATATGGCTAACCGTCTCCACACCTTGGTGTAAACTATTTCTAATATATAAATTATATTTATGTGTATAAAGATTAATACAATTGAACTAATTTTTAAATATTACATTATAATTATATATAATTAACATACCATACTATTCTATACCATTTAACCATTAATTTTATGATATCGTATTTCGTACGTATGTACGACCTACCCTCTCTAGGACATGATGAGATTCATTCTCTATGTTAACCATTCAAAAATTATTATAAAATTAATATGATGTGTAAATATTATATTTATGAACATAATATCAGTATCGATTTGAATAAAATATGTTGTATGCATATGAAACATGAATTACATTACAAAACATTCATAACAAAATGAATTAGTTAACACCTGAAACAATTGTAATGATAAAATATAATTAACAAAACGATATAATAGGATCATATATGAGGTATTATTTATGTATATGGTCCAGGAATAATTTAATAACCTGATTTAACCATTATATAAGAGGTTAATGCACCATCAAATAAAGGATTGTCCAAGGGAAGGGTTAATTTTGCAATCTCATTTGTATATGATATTGTTTATATGTAAGTATATACTGAGACAAATTTATCATCCACGAACATGATTCAAAAAATGTATTACATAATATAATTACCATTCCTAAAAAAGTCATTTAAATTCAATTTTACTCATGATAGACATTTTATAAAATATTTGAACAGAATCCTTTTGCTGTTTTCCAAAACATTTACTCTATGACCTTTCCAAATAAATAATGAAGGAATGTTTTTTTAACTTATATGAAAAGATAGAATCTTCCTTTACAAGATTACATGATTCTGGTCACTAAATGTTTGTCATTTATAATTAGACAGCTTTCAGATGATTTCAAGTAAAAAGGTATTTTCTCTCAAAGAGTATTTATGATTTTATTCGATTATTTTGATCTATGTCAACAGTATTTATTAGATAATATATTTAATTGAGGTAATTTTCTTAAAATAAAATCTATCATATTGTATTTAATGGTTTATGAAATATTTGATTGTGTATGTTCTATTTTGACTCAATTCATTGCTTATGGTATACATATTAACATTTGTTATGCTAGTTCTAAGATGAATGTTTATGTTGGTTATGTTTTACCCCTTTCATAATAGGAATTAATTGGACTTTGTAAGTGTTAGGTGGGGCCTGCTACAGCCCCTAGATGCATTAGTATGTCTCATGAGAAAATTATGCTTTGGTTTGGGCTAATGTCTCACCCAATTATGTTTGTGTCTTTTTGTGGTTCTTCTCAAACTGCAACTTGGGATATTTGGAGAATGATTGTGAAACAGATACACTATCCTTTTACCACTCCGTTGAAGGGTTGTGTATTTCACATGAAGACGAGTGGGTGTTCTAGTGATATTGAATCTCCCAATTCACTGAAGCAATCACGAGGGTATGTGTCCAGAATAAGAAGACAAATGGTGTTGCACGTCATTGTTGCTCTGTTTCCATGAGTGGCGGATGGGGAGGGGTGGATGTTAAGGATATCCACCATATAGAAGGTATAAATACACATTTGATACTATATTCGAGTCTATGGAGTGATTGTTAAATGATTTTGTGCTTCAGTTAGGTATGATTGTCAACCGTGATTGGGGAGGTGATCTCTCATGTAGGGGATGTTATAAAAAATGTAAAATTTATGGATGTTTTACCCAATGAGTTTCTCTAATAAAATAGCTATGATTGTGTGAACATGATCATATATCAACATTATAGATATGAACAACAATTCATTTTGTCCCCAATCACTATTGAATTCCATCTCTAGTACACTATCTCAGGTAATATTATTTCCCAATCCAAATTATCAAAATAAAAACATTTTAATATGCCTATTATACAAAAAACATATGAAAAATTCTACTACATATTTTAAATTCATTCAAATATATTAAATTTAAAATTAGTGAGTGTTAAATTTTTGTTTCTATCAAAATAAATATATAAATAAAAAATTAATCTATTTTATATAAATCAATAACCAAAAAAAAGAGATGAACTAAAATCTATCCCCTCATTGGTTTACTATCACATCTCATCACCTCCCCTCCACCCATTTTTTAAAAATACCATTATAAATTATAAATAAATTGAAATATTTCATTTGTGATAATATTATTATATTTGGAATTTTATTTATTATTTTGCAGATTTATATCCTGATGGATAATTTATATGTGCTAAAATTCAAATAGACCCCTTAAATTATAGAAATTTAAATTTGAACATGTATCAGTATAAGCAGAAATCTCAACAATGAAAGGTCATTTATGAATAACTCTTCCTTATCAAAGGCTATATAAGATCTAGTCCCAACACACACAATAAAAATATTTTGTGACTTGATATGTATGATGCATAAAATGCAGATAATACATGTCTTCTGTAAGACTGTAAAAAAATTTAACCATACAAAATATGATTGATGTTAAAAGAAATTGAACATAGAAGAGGAAATGAATCTAATCAATGGTCTACACAAGATCTTTTAACCAAGCATAGACAAGAGCTATTTTCATATTTAGATCATAGTGGAGAAGATCAACACATTAAATTATTGGAATTTGATATAACAATTTATTTAAGAAATAATTAAAATAAATAAATCTATTTGAGAAGCATCCATCAAAATTCACAAATATGTTTTTTCTGAACACCAACGTCCACCTAAATAATCTATTATTTTCGAGTTTGGGAAAGAGTGAGTCTTATGTTTATCTATCTAAGTTAGGGGTATATGTTGGAAAAGAATCAGAAGATGAGTATGGGTCACAATTACGTGAGGTGAGCTTTCCTAGCACAAAGTGGTATTGAAAAGGGCATGATGTGGAGATTTAGGTGAGTGGGGAAGCAAATAGATGAGAAGGCAGACTCATCCCGTCAGTGCAAAATGAACGTTCAACACCATAGGATTCCAGATCATAAAATCTAATGCCAGGAGCGCATGGAAACATCACAAAAAAGTAGAGGTATACCTTTCAGGCATCCATAGCCAATACAACTATCATGCCTAAGACCTCAAAGAACTTGGAATCGCAAGTAAGATGATGCACAAATGGTAAAATCAAATCAACCGATACAAATCCCTCTTTCCACGCATCACAGGTCCCACTTTCCATTACCATTGATTCAGGCCAATCCCACCATCATCAACACCTATATTTGTTCTATGCTTGATCCCCCCATCAGTCTAATGATTCAAGAGGTAAACACTATTTTCAATTTGTATTATTGATTCATTGAATAAAATCTCTATAATAGGGTTCCATCTTGTCACCCTTAAATACTAGACAAATTTTATTTCCCTCTCCTTCACCTTATGTTCATTCATCAATTTCATGCTATGATTAAAAAACTAGGATATATTTTTTAAGATCCTTAATTGAGTGAATTTATAATATTTGTTATTTATATTGAAATGAAAATTTTCTTCTGAAATACAATGTTTTTTGGTTTCCTAACAATTTATAATATAACTAAATATATAATAATTCACTTCACGTATTTATAGAGTGTATTAATATAATCATATTTTTCAATTTAATAATTTAACAAAATCTATATTTCAACACATTGACTTACAAGTGATGTTTAAAAATACATTAACTACAATGATTTTTATTTGTAGTTTGACCATGGATTGTTATTGTACTGTCATATAGAAAAAATATTCAACATTATAGAACTTAAAAAACATTTTCTTTCTAGAATTAGACACTAAATTTAATTCTTTATTTATTATTATTTGTATTCTTTTTGTATATTCTAATGAAATATCTTTTCCTTCATTGAATAATGGTGTTATTATGAATCTTATTGAAAAAAATATTATCTGGGAAAATAGTAGGAATAAATTTTATACCAATGCATCAATATGATAAAGATATCACTATGATAATTGGATAAAAAATATGATAAATATAAAAATAAATTTAAATATTTAGAAATCGAGTTCAAATGTAAGTGGGGGAATCATTTTATATAGAAAAAATAGTTTCATGTATCTTATAATTTTTTTGATGAATCTATTCAATATTTTTTTGACATGGTCATTAAAATTTTGATCACTATATGGTGATATAGTGAGTCATTATAGGATTTTTAAAATATTAATATGTTTCTTTGCATCTAGGAATCTATGTTATAAATTATTTAAGATAAATATCCATAATTATTTTTGTAGAGTGATTTGTATAAAAAATATTTTTTTAAAATGTCTATAATGAATCTATTTATATATATTATTTGATTTGAAGTTCTAAAATTTCACTTAATATTTTTTTCATTGTTATAATTTGTTGGACAAATACATTCTAAAGGATCGAAGCTCAGTGGACCATTATATACAGTGTCGTCTCCCGGTTGTGGAATAGTGAGGATCAAAGGAGTAAAATCACCATAATGATAAAAAAAATCATTTGGGATGAGATATTTGTGACGGGTTAGGGACCCACCACAAATAGTCTATTCGGAGGTACTATTTCCGATTAGACCCTTTTCCCATCACAAATAAATTATAATTTTTATAACAGCCCAAGGCTTTACAATATTTTCATTTCTAAATAAATTTATTTTTATTTCATTCATACGTTTTATGCAGCACTATATTACCCTTATGCTACACACAACATTGAGTTGGATTACATTATAGGCAAGGCACAATTTTACAGATCGAAATATATTAATAAAATATTATTATTTATTATATAACATAGCCATTAAATTAGAGTATATGAATAGTAATAATTTTATTTTTAATTTTATATATTCCACATAATTTTACCATTCATATTATATGTCATGATATAAGAACGAATTGAATTTTTCGTAGAAAAGAAGAATTTTACTAAAAAAATGCAGTTTTGCCGCCTTTTGATGGAGAGCACAGTTTAAATCTTATTTTGACACTTTTATAAGTTTTTTTTGAAAAAAGAAATACTTATTTGGAATAAATATAAAAAATTTTACATTGGTTGAATTGTTTGTATTTTTATGATAAATTTTCTATTTTAATGAATAGTGAAAAATACTATATTTTAATTCAAAACTACATTTGTGTCTAATTTATTTATATTTATTTATTATCATAATAATTGGTTCTTAATAATAACTAGATTATGTTTTGTTAGATATAAATTTTAATTATTGGGAATCAATTTCACAATGATATTGGAAAAAAAATGTGTGAGCTTTTGAACGTTTTACTTATAGAAAATATTTTTTTTCTAATTTCATCAAAAAGATTAATGGTAAATAATTAATGAGAATTCATTTTTTAGAATATAGAAAAATGGATTCAATATCTGTAATCATAATGTACAGATTATGTAATTAGGCTCCTTTTTGAGACATTAGGATTTGTAACTTTAGTAACAAATTTTATTTCCACGATTAATGGTAAATCAGTAATTAAAGGTAAAAATTATATTATTAAAATATCCAAATTCTACTAACACTTGACCTAATTTGATTTAGATAGTTTATTTCGACAAAATTAATCTTTGGGTCAAATTTAGGACCACTCAGAGCCATTTTTATGACATTATGGCATTTATAATAATATATTCAATGAAAAGTCATTTTTGTTACACTTTTGTTTTTTACAAATAAAGTATTTTTAATATGGGGTTATATAGGGGATCTCTTCAACTATAAATAGTATTTAGAAATATAACATTATAACCTACATTATGTTAAAAATATTTAAAATTTTTTCCAAGTAAATATTGATATTAAATGCTGACATAATGACGATGCAATAATTGCTTAATTAATTGAAGAATCAAATAAATGATAATAAAAATATTAAAATATATATAATATGGCATTATCAATGACTTAAATTAATTTGATAGATAATATATACATTTTAGTGACATATTTGATGTATTAGTTCAATATTATCTTGTTGGTTTTATATTTTTAAAAATTAAACTATTTAATAGTATCGAAATTCACATAAATGATTCATTAAAATAAATAATAATTTATTAAATGTTTTAAAAATCAAAAAAATATATAATTCATCCAAATTAATGTGATATTTTCAAATAAACCATAATGATTTATATTTATTCAATTAATAGAAACATATTCACGAACATGACATAGATATTATTAAAATCAAATAATGTGAAAGAATGACACACTTTCATTTCTAGTAAGTACAATAATTTTAAAAAAGGTATAAACTAGAGATTAATTCGATCCAGAATAGTCTCTAGAAATATAAAAAATTTATCTAAATCATATTAATTTATTTATTATATTTATATTATATATAAATTCTTTAAATAATAACACAATAGTGAAGAATAAATTATTTTTTTAATAGAATCATCAAATAAATGATTTTTAAAATATTAAAATGAATATAAATTGAAATAATTGAGGTGATAAAAAAATTCATTAGGTGGTAATGAAATCTTATGAGTATATTAAAAGGTTTTTTTGATGTTATATTTCAATTTTATATTTATTTATTGTCAATGTAATGAATAGTGTCATCATTGACAACACAAATATTTTTCAAAAATCTCAATTTATTAAATAATTTTTAAAAAATAAAAATATATAAAAATTAATGTGATAATTATAAAGTATAAATTTTCATAAATTTTCCATTGATGTATAATTGACACAATATTAGTGAATATTTATAAATATTTAATATTTAGAATATTATTACAATAATTAGAATTAAATAGATTAAATAATGATAAATCATTATGATAAGGTATACAATAAAATAAAAACATTCTTAAAATTAATTGGTTTATATTATTTAGACCCATACTCATATTATATTCTAAATAAATCACTTTGGATCTATTTGTAATTGAATAAAATATATATATTAAATTAATAATTTTGTAGTTTCCAATGATGCTCTTCCCCTCTCTTATAAAAGGGAACCTCTTATTATCTTCAATTCACATTTCTAAATCCCTTTGTATTGGAAAACACCTACCCAAATATCCTCCTAAATTTATTGATTTTATCCTAGTGGCCGTACATTGGACATATATCCAACCTAAGGAGTCATTTTGTTCAAATCACATAATTATATCTAGAGAAAAGGAAATTATTTTATCAACTATTTCAAAGTTCATTTCTTCTTCTACTTCATATTCCTATTTTGATTCCATAATAAAGTAGTAAAAACAATATAATATATATTCTAATATATTATTTTTATTATGTTACTACTATATTCCTCCTTTTATACATCCTAAAAATTACAATATCACCATGCGTGTGCACATACGACTTACCGTCTCCACGTTGTGGTGTAAAATATTTATAATATATACATTATTTCAATGGGTATAACAATGAATATAATTCAATTAAAAAATTAATATTACATTCTAATTCTGTATAATTCATATACCATACTATTCTATACCACTTAACCATCAATGGAATGATATCTTCACTCATTCGTACATATGGCCTACCGTCTCCACGAAATGATGAGATTCATTATCCTCATTAACCATTAAAATGTGATTATAAAATTAATATGATTAGTAAATATATAATTTATGAATTTAATATAATTATGTATATTATTAAAATATGTTCAATGCTTGTGAATCATGAACTACATTATAAAACATGCATATAAAAACGAATTAGTTAACAACTGAAACAATGGTAACAATAAAATATTATTATCAAAACGATATAATAGAATCATATATGATAACATTTTTATGGATATGGTCATGGTGTAATTTAATAACATAATTTAACTATTATACGGGAGGTTAACACACCATCGACTAATGGAGAGTCAATGGGATGGGATAATTTATCAATCTCATTATTATTCAAGATTATTTATACGTAAGTATATATTGAGACAAATTTATCATCCATGGCAATGATTCATAAAAATGTATTACATAAAATAATGAAATTTCCTAAAAAATTATTTAAAATAATTTATAATCATGTATGAAATTTTATAAAAAAATTAAATTGAATCTTTTGGTTGTTTTCCACACGATGTACTTTATAACCATTTCGACTAAAGAAGGGATGTTTTTAACATATATTGAATGAGAGAAGCTTCATTGAAAAGATTATAAGATTATTTCCACTAAAAATGTTTTCATTTATAATTTCATAGTTTTTGAATGATTTTAAGTAAAAAGATATTTTCTTTCAATGAGTTTTAATGATTTTATTCGATTATTTTTATCTATGTCAATATCATTTATTGGATAATATATATAATTGATGTTGTTTTATTATGATAAAATCTATCATAATTTATTGAATGGTTTATGATATGTTTGAATGTGGATGTTCTATTTTGATACCATTCATAGCTTATGGTGTATGTATTAATATTTCATATTCTTGTTCTAATAAAAATGTTAATTTTCATTATGTTTTACCCCTTTCATAAGAGGAATGCATTAAACTTTGTAAGTGTCATGTGGGGACCACTGTTTCCCTTAGATGCATTAGTAGGTCTCCTGAGTTAATTATGTTTATGTTTTGTCTAATGTCTCACCCAATTATGTATGGTATCTTGGTCAAGTCCTTGAGGGTATGTTTAAGATGCCCCGCATTATGCAATCCATCTTTATGAGATTTGTTATTACATGTAGTTATTCAACTACTATAATATCAATGTGCTTGTTTATATAGTAATATTTGATTTATTAATGTCTTATTATTCTCATGATTTTTTTAAAATGTTTTTTTGTTATACATATTGCCTTAAAAGTATATACTTATTTATTATAACTTCCGCTGTATTGTTTACCCTTACTGAGTATCTGAGGTCATCCCTTTCTTATGTTTCATTTTCATAAAATTCCACAAAGTGTATTATAACTAATATAAAGGGTTAATCATGGAGAATAATGGTGTTCTCAAACAATTACCTATTTTTTATTTTAGTTTTTGAATTATAATGTATGGTTGATGAATGAAATCTATTTGCCAACTCTGCGAAACTAATCGGTCCTTTGGGAATTGTTTCCATAAAATCATGAAAAAGTATTAAAATAATGCAACTGATCTGAGCTTCTGGGGTCTAGTTGTTATAGTTAGTATCAAAGGATGTTTAGAAACAACCATGGAAATCTACTATCTATACTAAAATAGGCTTCTCCACGCTTATGTGTCACCCTAAAAGTCAGCCACATCACCTCAATTTAATTATTCCTCCTATCGCAGTCGGACATTCCTCGATGGGATTTCCATTTCACAACCTCATTTCCCTCCATCCATATTTAGGTTTCTCCTATCCCACTCGCGATTGACCTCTTCGATCTAGGGTTTCAGCAGAACAATGTAGGAGTGTTGCTACCTTTCCCGGTTTCCCCCCAACACTCCAAGGCTTCTAGCCTTTGCAGCCCTAATTTCGTAATCCCACAACCCTACTATACATCGTTCCCCATTAATTCATGACCCATTCACCACCGCCTCTGCCTTCATGTGTGTTTCCATTTCCCCCATATACACCTCTATTCTCGACCAATGAATTCTATAATCTGCAATAAAATAAACCACTCTTTTCATATCGTCGGTCCGCATCAAGATCCTCCCAGAGGAATCAGTGCTCTCGCAGTACAGCGCACCGACAACCATGGATTTCACCTCTGACGATGATCGGTCTGTCACAGCCCAATCTTGTTCCATAATTATTGAATATGGTTGCACTCTCGATGAGTAATAACCCTACGCTGACACATTCTCAGCTACTCCCCCCATTTTATGGTCTCCCAGCATCCGTCGTGACCCATTCGTCTCGGCCTCCGTCTTTGCGTCTGCCTACTTCGGCTCCATCGTCGCTATCTATTCGGTCTAGTCCGGATTCAGCTCCTCCGCACCTCTAAAAGTTTCCTCCTTCACCTTATGGTCGTGATTTTCATCACATGTATATCTGTAACTCTTTATTTACACTGTTTTAACCAATATGGACAGCAAATCCACCTATCTTGAGATTTTGGTTACCTCTACCTACGTTAAACCCTTATTTTTTACTATAGTAACCCCACTAGCTATCTATCTGTCCTTCCTCGAAGAATTTATCATAGCATGTTCTGAATTTCATTTTTTGTGATGTAAAGTGACTTAATTTGAGTTCACCCTACTGTATATTGGATTCAGCCCATATTTCACTTTGTATTTTGTAATTTATTTCATTTTGTTTAGCTTTGTTTTAAGTGTTATTTTATATAATTATCACTCTATATGGGTTGATTTCAAAGGCATAATGCTATATGACCATTGATTTTGATTTTTATTGATCTCAAATCATCAATGAGGTTGACGGAAAATGATGGAAGTTGTGAATGATTTCCATCAAACTGCATTGATCTGATCCCTGATTGAGATAAATCCTACACTTAGCAGTTCCATAGATGATAAAGTAATACTTTCATTTATCAGTGCTCTGAATATTTATCCGTACTGTTATTATGTTGTATTTACCATTGGTGGTTGTAGGTGTGTCCATTATGTGTCTCATAGGTGAACTTTCTAATAATTTTATTTTTTTGAAGAAACGAAATGTTATAGAATACCCCCAGATGTTTATTGAGACATCATTTTTATTGTAGGGATTTTCTAAACTCGCGATCTTGAGAAAGGTACGTTCTTAATTGCAGATAATAGTTTGGAGTAGTGGGTTATTCATTTTTTATTCATGTTCTACCTAATTCGATGTTATCCAGGATTTGTAAATTGTTTGTACGATTCATGATAATTGTAATTGTGACCAATATGTATACATGCGTTATTTAATTTAGGTAAAATTTTCACCATCTCCAGTTTTTTTAATACAATGGTAACACACATTCAAGGTGATTCTCAAGATATCATTTTCTGTTAATTCGAACTTAAATTTTTTTCTCTTATGATACTTACTCAGCTATGTGACGTGAAATCATTATGTTTTTAAGGAGGTGAGATATCAACAATGAATAAATATTGTGGCTTAAGGATTCAATGTATTCTCTAGGGTATGTATGAATCCTTCTAAAGGGTTTGATTGGAAAGAATTCATTATGTTTTTCATTTCCTTGATTGATTTCTTTAACCACCGTTCCATCACTGGTAGCATCGTCAAAGAGCCTACAGATCCAACAATATGTATGTTCTCATATTATTGTGAAATAATCTTCTTAATTTCTAGAAACATTTTCCATTCCGTTCAAGATTTACAAATTAGAGTTTCATATTTCATTTTCAAACAATATTACAATAAATATCATATTCTTCTTCACCGTTTATAACATGTGCTTCTTCTTCTCTGCCAATCTATCATCATATATAAATTTAGAAATGTATGTTATTAATTGTAGATAACAGTTTGGAGCATTGGGTTATTATAATTATATTAATGTTCATCTTAATTTTTTGTTATACATGATATGTAAATTGTTTTTACGATTCATGATAATTGTAATGGTGCCCAATGTGCCTACATGTCTTATTTAGTTTTGGATTCTTTTTCACCATCTCTAGTTTTTTGAATTCAATAGTTAGACAGATTCAATGTAATTCTCTAGATAATTATTTCTATTAATTCAAACTTAATTTTTCTTCTCTTGTGCTACATACTCAGGTATGTGACATGCAATCATTATGTTTTTAAGGATATGTGACATCAACAATGACTAACTGTTGTGGCTTAAAGATTTGAGGTATTCTAGAAGGTATGTATGAATCCTTCAAAAAGGTTTTATTGGAAAGAATTCATTATGTTTTTCATTTTCTTGATTGATTTCTTTTAGAAGGATATGTATGATAGTGCTTTCAAGAATTCAATTTGATTTTTAAACCCATTTAGAAATGGTTGTGAGAACGTTTTGAATTATTTTTCAAATCTACTATGAACTTCATGTTATTAATAAGTACTTGACATATTGTCATTGTAATATGTTTTGTTTTCACATCAGGCTTTATCATGCATTAAGCAAAGAAATGTTTCCTCTCATTGCGGAATCATTCTTGACTAAAATTTTAGTTGAGATCTTCATATGCATGGGTTCAACACTGAAGATCACCCATTAGCCACAAGTAGTGATGATGACAACGATATAGTAAGGAAATTTTTTGTTTTTGGAAAATGCAATCATCTATATGTGTTTGCATATTATATATGAACTTATTATTTATTCAACTGCAAATTTGTATAATATGGTGGTATTTAATCAAATGCTACCCTAAGATTCAACTGTATTCATCTTTTTTTGACTCTATTTCATGTTTTCTGATCTTATGATGTTTTTGACGTCGGTTTTTTGAAGCTTCTTAGCATGGGTGAATGACTTCAATTAGGTAAAAGAAATATGGTTGCCCCTCCAATTATATGACACCACCAAATCCAGCTTACATGAGAAATGCATCCTTATTACCTTGGGCTGAAGTTTATAAGATTTTTTACAGGTTGAAACAAAACATATTCAATATTATTTATATGTTTGTGTTTCCCTTTTAGTTATACATTGATATTTAGGGATTTATTATTCAAGTGTTTCACAATTTTGAAAGAAGGTATTTTTACAAATATATTGACATATTTCTGGATTGGTTATTAATGTGTTCCCTTTTTTTCACACATAGTACATTTTCTTAAACATTAATTTATGTGCAGGTAAACATATTGGATGAATGCGTACTTCCCCATCTCCAAGCTTATTACATGTTCTTTGACCACAGTAACTCTTTCTCACAACTTGAAAACCAGGTACAACAACATCTTTGTTTTCTAGAAATGTTTTCTTATTGGTCACCAATCATTTAACATACAAATATTATTAATAGTTACATTTACTAAATCTGAATTTCCATGTTTTTGAGCAGTAAATCATTTTTCACAATAGAGTTCTATATTCTTTGATTAGTGGATCATGTATTTTATTTTTGTAATGGATCATATTTTAGAATAGTTGAACACTTTTGAGAAAGTGAATCATGCATTATTGTTGGGTATTTTATCATGTTATTTGTTCAAGTAGTGTTTATGTGTTTTATTAGATCAAGGAATCATTTTACGAGCAAAGAATTAGAACAACATAATGCATTCCATCTTCTCAATATGTATTTTTCATATCTAGATTTAGTATATACTTAATGAATACCTATAAGATAGGATGTTTGACTACATAATATTGAATATATAACCTTCTAAAACCCCGAGTCTCAGTATGATAGGAGACGATGTTCGATTATGTTTCTAATTTTATGTTGTCGTTGGGCATAATGTTTTTATGAGTACATAATCTAATCATGGAAGAATTTATGTTTTAGTAACGGTTGAACTTGTGGTCATGATAGTGATTCCACACTTACTATAGGTAACTAAGGACATTAAAATATCACTAATTATGATTTGAGTTTTGATTTAATTTCATGCAAGTCAAATATTTGACTATTGGCATTTTCATGTTGTGTCGATTCCTTGCTATTGGTAACTAAGGATATTACAACATCACTAATTAAGATTTGAGGTGTGATTTATTTTATTCTAGGTCAAATATTTGACTATTGTCATTTTCATGAACTTTTTATGCTTGATCATAATATCTCCCTATTGTTGATGGTTGTATTAATGATCTATTTGACATCATTTTTTGAGAACTGCATTTTCCATAATGATTCAACTAAATGTTTCTTATAATACGATGTGCCTATAATTTCTCAACATGTATTGAATAGTTAGTATTAGAATTGAAAATAACTAGGTACCACTATATTTAATTTCTCCATTTTATCATTTTTGAAAAAAAACACCACCTTATTGTAATATTCATTTTTTTCCTTACATGACTTGAAAATCGAAGCAGTGGATCTTTAAGAGTGTGTTTGAAAACTGACTATCGATTTGATACAACAGGTACACCTATTTAATGTACTTAGGTATATGTTAGTTATCTTCACTGAGTGTTACTTTAATGACATCAATGGAACTAACTAAAATTCATTTTTTCATGTCTTTTTCATTTTTTTAATGATTAGTATGTACAATCTATTTCTTCTTCTCGATTGGATATTGTAAACCATTACATTTCTATTTATATGATTTTAATTTTCATGAATATTTGGTATTTATTCTTTAATGTGAATTATTTGTGTAGAAATATATTTTCATTGAGTTTGATGCTGATGATTCTGTCCAAACAAATGTTGCAATGTCTCATGGCTCTGTATAAATAACAAGAAATGTGGATGAACTAGATCTCCATATTAAGGAAAACATATAAACAAAAATATTGAAGAATATGAGTTCATTTTTTTGGTGCAATGGATATGTAATACTGATATGTTAATGCTTCTGTTAGTTTCAAATTATCAATTCATTTTTTATTCACTTCATGACCTCTTTATTTAATTTTAAGAAATATTGTATGAACATGTTTTTTCCAAACTTTTTTAGTTTTTGATGAATATCCCCTATACACAAAACAGATTACATGGTTAAGTTCCACACTTTTTTTAGTTCGCCTTTTCCCAGTCTCCCCCAGCTCCTAGTTTATTTCTAGGTTCTCCCCATCTCCACCTGCTCTATGTCTTCATCTACTTGCAGTGCCGCCTACTCCCTATCTTCCTATGCACCCTATCTTTGTTAACCTTCATCTCATCCACCAAAATCTACTTCACCATCAACAGTGGAGGACCACCCTCAGACAACCTCATCTCGAACCCCTTTTCCTTTACCGACAACAAATTCAGTGACATGCACATCCAAATACCTACAACAGGTGTGTTTTCCTAGATTCATAAATTTTCTAACCCTTCCATCCATCATTATATATTTGCAGTTAAACATGACTTACTAAGATAATCATTCTTAGCAAGGTTGGTATTCATTTCTTCTTCAAATCAAATTGTTCTGTATAGTCCGTATGTGTAACTTATTCCATTCGACATTACATTTTTCCAATATCATTTATTAAAACATTATATTTTGATTTTTAATTACATGTATTGTAATAAAATAATTTTGAAAACTGATTTCTTTTATTTTAAGATTAATTATTTGAATTATAAGTTACAATATCAACTATATAGGATATTCCATATTACCTAGAAGTTTTTTAAACATTTTTGTCAGAGTAGTTTAGTTCCCCATATGGATTGAATACTCTAAACACAATCCAAGAATACCCAGATTTTTTATTTTTTCTACCCACATTATTTATTTTTGCAATAATATTCTCTGTAGTAAGGATTGGATAAACAATGAAACCAAAATCTATGACAACATGTCCACAACAGTAAGGATTGTCTCCTAAAGATCCACATCTATGAACCAGGTATGTTCTTTTATTTTCATATAAAATTTCACACATATGGAAATCGTGATTTGTTTGCACTTGAACATTATTAACTGACAAAATGATTCTTAGCAGGGTTTGTATTGATTTCTTCAACACATCAGAGTCTTTTGCATTGTTTTAATTTTTAACTTATTCGAATAAATATACAATTCTTCCCATTCCAATTATGAGAATTTATCATTTTTATTTTCAGTTACATGTATGTATTAGTAAGGTAATACTGAAAACTAATTGTTTTTATTTTCAAATTTTAAATTTTCATTTTAATTTACTGTGTCGACTATATTTTATATTCCATATTACATACAAGTTGTTTGAACATGTTTTATGTTGAGTATTTTTGTTCCCATTTGCATTGAATATCCACTATACGCAATCTAGAATACCCATTTGAATTATTTTTCAATAAGAATATGTGCTTAAAGTATCAACATGCCTAAGAAAACTAAATCTAGAACAAGGTCTTCACTGTAGCAATGACCGAATCCACTGCTGTCGACCTTTAACTAACAAGGATCTCTAAAACACTACATTTTGGTATATCTAGATTACCCATTATATTCCGATGTTATGTTTACAAATAGAACCTTTTCATATAATACAAAGCCATCTTTAATAAAACGAATACTTCTATACAACACCACCTTCTGTAAACAAAACATTTCTCATCTTTTTTATGGTCCATACTCTTATTTTTTATTCAATTGACATTTCAATTCTCAAAATTCAATATTCAATTCCCACATCAAATATCTTCTTCAGGGATGGAAGTTTGTGTCAAACCATCATTCAGAACTACTACTCCATTCTTCTGCCCGGATAGATGTTTGTGTCCACCCAACATTCAGAACTACTGCTTCACTATGACAATGTCTACTAATTGGGAATGCAATTATTTACCAACATGGTTTTACATTACCCTACTACTACAAATGTGAACAATAGATAGATTTAAAATGTTGTTGGTGTTGTTACCTCATAGCCCCTAATATTAACAAAATAATTCTTCTTTTTAAACAATCTGTTATATTTTCATGGTTTATCAATTATGTCAGTTATACTGACTTTCAAAATTAATATGTTCCTATTTCAGTGTTCATTACTATTGATTCATATTTGAATAGAATTTCACTTTATATATATGATTTCTTAATGGTAAATATATATTTGTATTTCTTTTCATTTATCTTTTTATTTTATAAATATGTTCATGTTTCAGTGTTCATTACTGTTAATTTTCATTCTGTGTCACTGTTGGTTCCTTCATTAGTTTTATACAGAAGGATACTCAGTATCTAAATATTGTTCCTCAATTTCTGTAACTTTTATTCCTTATTCTGTTTGTCAGTTTCTTTTCAAATATATTCAATATTAATATAAATTATCTTGTTTTATAAATAGTAATCTATAGTTAATAATAAGAATTATTTTATAGTGTCGTACATCGCACGGGTAGAGTACTACTTAGATTTAAACATTATAGATTAGAGAACAAAACCCTTCGACAAAATTCGAGGATATGTCTAAGAAAAAGATAACATCCTTTAGATTTGGTAATGGATAGCATAGGTTAATCTTTTAGACTTATGGATTTAGAAGAATATACCATTATTTAGAGATCTTATAAACGATTCTTTATGAATTTATCACCATGATTAGCGTTTCTCACTTTTTTCATTGAGTTTTGGTCAATGGTTAGAATCCTCAAGGTTTAAAAGAAATTTTTATACTATTGATGTTAAAGAGGCCACAAAAAAAAAGAGATGATGGATCGATTATAGAATATGATTTTTAATCATAGTTAATAGAATAAGAGTGAAGTGTAATAATTATGGTTTTTTATTTACATTCAAGAATTATTACATCAATTATTCCATGGTAATAAGATTCATGAGATATATATAAGGATTATACAATATTACTTATTCATTAAGGATTTGGGGGCATGAATGTTTTCAATAAGGTTTTTATGGGGATCAAATATTTGGTATGTTTCCAAAAGAACTACATTCAGTGTTTTGGGGAATCCCATGTTTTGATTGACTTTGAAAATTTAGAGACATCTTTGTACTGCAAAAGTGGACAAAAGTATTTTGGACAAGTATTATTGTTGGAATTGAGTATGTTGAACATTGGATATTATTGTTTGAGGTTAAAGTATGATTTACTCGATACTTGTGGGCCTTATAATTTATCAAAAGTTATTCTGGTGTTAAAAAAATTCATTTTGATGTTTCATTTCTAGGTGAAAGGGATGAAGTGAAAATATATCAAAGCATAACTGAAGGATGAGGTTATTATTATGACATGGAACGAAATCAATTATGTTCTTATATGAATAATAAATACTATTAATCTCTAGGGAAAGGGTATTAAAAACAAAAATATCATCCCAGTACTTTTTTTGATAAATCTAATAGTCCCTTAGATCATATAAGATATATACCTTTGTTATTGTTAACTTTCTCCTAAACATGTTCTCTATCACTCTCTATCAGAACATGATAGTTAGATTTATCGTTCAGGTCAACGTTTTTCTAGATAAAACCCTTGTATGTTTTATCTATGGTATCCTACCAAATTCCCTTTTTTTATTTTATAGTGTATGTTTTATCATCCAATGTTCTGATGTGGATTTCAATAAATGAATTTTGAATAATCAAAACATAGTAACCAAACCCAAATTCAAAAATTGCAAGGTCGCAATTTATTGAAGGATGGGATAATGTAACAACCAAAAACATTACAATATTTCCATTATTGATTAAATTTAATTTTACTAATTTCATACTTTTTAGACAACACATTGTTAATAATATGATTCAAACAATAGTTAGTTGTCTTGCGTTACATGCAAGTCCCAGTTTTAGAGAACAAAATATATTAATAAAATATTATAATTTAATATATAAGCAATCCATTAAATTAACAATTATGAATAGTATTAACCAAAATATAAATTTTATATAAACCATATAATTTTAGCATTTATCTAATATGACATGATATACGATCAAATTCAATTTTTCTGATAAACGAAGTATTTTAAAAAAATGCTGTTTTCCACCATTTAATGAAAAACCCATTTTAAATCTAGTTTTATAAGCTTTTAAAAGTTCGATTTGACAAAATATACAACTTATTAGGAATAAGGACATAAAAATTTACCTTGGATGATTATTTTTGTATTTTTCTGATTAATTTCATATTTTAAGGAATACTGAAAAATACTGCATTTTATTGAGAAACTAATTTTTCATCTAAATTATTTATATTGATAGATTATCATTTTAATTTTTTTAAAGTATAACTATAATTTTTTTATCATTAAATCTAATTTATTTTATTTGAATAAATTTCACAATGAAATTAAATATAAAAACTATGTGTCCTATTGAACAATTTACATAAAAAATCTATTTTTTTATTCAATCAAATTGATTAATTTTAATTAAAATATGAAAATTATATGCTTTGAATTTGAAAAATTGGATTCCATATTTGTAATCATAATTTCGAAATTATTTAAATAGGTGCCTTTTTTATTTTCGATATTATGAATAGATTCCTTAGAAATAAATTTTAATAACATGTTTAAGGGTAAATCGAGTAATTAAAGGTAAACATTATATTATTAAAATATCAAAATCACTGTAAACTTCTACTAATTTAACTGGATGAGTTTATTCTGACAAAGAGCATCCTAGGGTTGAATTTAGGACTGTATGGAAACACCGGGATGACTCTAATACATTTATAATATTACATTCAATGAATTGTAATTTTTTACACTTTTTTTAACAAGTAATGTATTTTTAATACAGGGTTATAAATGGGATATCACCGAATATAAATATATTTTAGAAATTTAATATGATATCCTAAATGGTTGTAAATTATTTATAATTTTAGTGAATAAATATTGAAATTAAATGGTGACACAATGATGATGTCGTAATTGCTTCATTAATGAAAGAATTTTATAAATGTTATTAAAAATATTAAACTAAATATAATATGACTTATCAATGGAATAAAATAATTGTATATAGATAATAGACATGTTAGTGAAATATTTTAAGTACTAGTTTTATGTTATCATGTTGGTTTTATATTTTTAAAAATAATAATATCGAAATGTATCAAAATTGACATAAATGATATTTAAAATAAATTATATTTTATAAAATGTTATAAAATTATAAAAAATAAATAATTAAGAAAAAATAATAGTATAAAGTCATAGATATCATAGTTATTTATTTTGGATCATTTAATGGACACTTGTCAATGCAAATGATGAAGATATTATTAAAATCATTGACTGTGACGAAATGTCACACTCTAATTTCTTATAAGCACATTAATTTTAATATAGAGTTTAATGGAGATAAATTATATCATGAAGAGTATCTAAAATTAAAAATTAATTATCTAGGTTATTGTAATTTCTTCATAATTTTTAGAGTCTAAAATAATATAATAAATAATGTCACAATAGTGATGAAGTATTTAGGTTATTAATATAAATATCAAATAAATTATTTGAAAAAATTAAAATAAAAATAATTTTACCAAATTGATGTTTTCCACTAAATTTATTGGATCCAATTCCATGTTGCTAGTATTTTAACGTATTTTTTTAATGTTATATTTATTTGTTGTTTTAATTTAATTTTAATGTATTAAATAGTCTCAAATATTGACACTATTGATATTTTATAAAAATAACAATTTATTAAATTATTTAAAAAACACGAAGAATATTAATAATTAAAAATGGATAACTATAATGTTGAATGTTTTATAAAATTACCATTTATGTTCTATTTACTTAAAATATGTAAAAATTTATTACCATGTAATATTTAGAGTATTATTACCGCAATTAAATTTAAGTAGATTAAATAATGAAAAATTTAAATGATATAATTTAGAATAAAAAAACATGTATAAAATTAATTGGCTTAATGTTTATTAAACCATAATCATTTTTTATTCTAAATAAATATATTTGGAACTATTTGGAATTGAAAATCAATTTATCTAAAATTAATAGTTTGGTTGTTTCCAATGATTCCCCTCCCCTCTCTTATAGAAGGCAACCTATACTTCGCTTTTATTCAAACCGATAATGACCTTTTTATCAGCCAAAAACTTCCCAAATATCCTCCTAACTTCTCTAAATTTATCCTAGATTCCATAATTTGGACATAAATCCATCCTATGGAGGCCTTTTGTGAAAATCAATAAGAGATACTATAAGAATAGGCAATTTTTTTATGAACTCTTTAAAAGTTTTTTTCGTCTTCTATTTCCTCGTTCTAAATTGTATCCATAATAAAATAACAACAAAATTGTAATATATATGATCAGATTTTTTTACGATTATGTTACAACCATATTTTTCCTTTCATCGATCCTAAAAATAACAATATGACATTACATGCACATGTACGACTTACCGTCTCCACGTCATGGGGTAATTTGTTTTCAATCTATACTTTATTATGACCGGTTTAAGGACGGATACAAAGGATATAAAAAATAAATATGACATAAAAATTCTATATAATTAATATAACATCCAATTATATACCATTTAACCATTAAACTAATGATATTTTCTCTAATGCGTATGTACGACCTTCCATCTCCCCAACGCGAGGAGATACATTTACTAAGTTAACCATTCATGAATGATTTTAAAATTCATATGATGAGTAAATATAATATTCATAAATTTAATATCATTATAGATATGAATATAGTATGTCCTATGCATAAAAAACAAGACTTACATGACAAAACATACAAAGGAAAACAAACCAGTTAAGAACCAAATCATTGGTAATACTGAAATATTATAAACAAAATGATATAACCTGATCATATATGATATCATAATTATTGATATGGTCTGGGTATAATTTATTAACATTCATTAAACATTATATAGGAGGTTAACTCTCCGTTGACTAATGGAAAGTCCTAGGTAAGGGTTAATTTTTGAATCTCATTTTTCTCCATGATTATTTATACGTATGTAGCTACTGGGACATATTTATCATCTATGTCCATGTTTTTTAAAAATGTATTAAAACATATTATTAATATTACTTGAAATTTTGTCAATTTCATTTGTGTAAAATCCCACGTAAATAAATAATAAGACATTTTTGTATTTATTAATATTTTTGAATTAAATATTAATTTTACTTTAAAGTGTTCGTATGTTCGATAGCGTACCCGATACGCAACAACGAGTTTATATGAAATCATACATTGGACACAAATTCTACAATAATATTATATTAAATGGTAGTTAACACGTAGCTGTTGTAGTGGTGGGAATGAATAGAAATAAGTAATATATGATTATATATGTTTGTTAAATGTTATTACATTTATCCAATAAATGATAAAGTCTTAAAATAAAAAAGAATTCAATTTTAAGCATAAATACTATAATATTCACTAAAAGTTGACTTATCGCCTTTTGATGGAGAACCCTCTTTAAAAATAGTTTTGATCACTCTAATGAATTTTATTGGACCAAATAAAATCCTTCTTTATAATTTGGACATCAAAATTTACTTTGTGTATGTTTTTGATATTTTTCCAATAAAGTTCATTTTTAATGAATACGTGAAAAATGTTGTATTTTAATTCGAAACCTAATTTTTATCTAATTTATTTATATTTTTAGATTATCTTATGAATTGGTTTTAAAGTGAAATAGGAATATATTTTTACTATTTAATCTAATGGTGGTCATTTGAATTAATTTCACATTAAAATTGGACTTAAACAAATGTCAATCTTTTGATAGATATTGTTTTTTAAAAACACACTATTTGTTTTGACAACAAGAATTAATTATTAAATTAGTTAATACAACTTATATGAATTGAATTTTGTAAAATATACATCATATTTAAATTATGAATATAAAATATAGCTTAGGGTTAATTTTTGTTATTTTTCTGAAAAACATCAATTTTTGATGAATAGTGAAACCACTAAGTGGTAGTTAAAAAAACTGATTTTTCTTTTAAATGTAACTTTACCAGTCCTGTGAATTGAATTTCAAAAATCCTACATATATGGTTGTCATTAGTATGTAAAATTCAGTTCAATGGGATGAAAATAATTTTTTGGTGAATTATAACTTTTATGTTTTATTAATCATGATTAAAGGTAATTAATGTAATTTAAGGTAAGAATAATGTTATAATAATATGAAATTACATTGAAACATGTGCTACCATTATTGGATGAGTCATGGAAGACCAGGAAAATCCATGGGTCAACTTGGGGACTCCATGGATTTACTTGGGTATGAAAATGACATTAATAACTTTTTATTTATTGTTAAAATAAAAATGTCACAAACATGTATTGTTTTTCTAAAACAATTTTTACATGGGGTTATACAAGTCATATTTTTATCTATAAATATTTTTTATAAAGATAAAAATATTTCCTACATCATATTAATTTTTTTATAATTTTTAGACATTAAATAAATAAATTTATTTATGACACCATGATGATGCAGCGATTACCTTATTAATGAACGATTTAATTAATATGAAAAGATAAGGTATAATCTAAGACTTACACTTGTCCAAAACCTATTGTATGGGTGGGTTTATAACCCTTATCACTTAAGCCTTGAAATATATATTTTTGGGATCTTTAAAATCCGAAATGCATTTTATAATAAAGTAACATTTTATAACATTCCAAGAATGCCCCTCCTCCCTCTAATAAAAGGCCCCCACCTCTACCCACTTACACACACCTATCTAGGCATTGGATCAACCAAAATAAACTCATTTTATCTATCCACAACCATCTCCTCATACTTGAAGCCTTATCTTATGCAGAATTGTTTTCAAGAAACCCTTTTGGTTCAAACCAAAGGGAGTTACCCGATTTAAAGCTAATGTTTTCTCTTATATCATTTTGTATTATTTTTCTTATCCAACCCCATAAACTATTTGTATTAATTTATTTGGTAACATCGCCAGTATCGTAAATATACTAGGATGTTGTGATGATAGGGTTTGAATATACACTTACACACACCTCCATCTAATGGGTAAAGAACATTCTAGTTCTGTGGATGGCGAATTACTACCTCACGAAACATTGTTCAATCTTCTCATAAAACCTTCCATGGTGGCCATTATGATGTCACTGTATTTATATATAATATATAATATATTCATTCCCACTCTATTATTCTATATTTTATATTGAAAACATTCTTTTATGCTTTGCATGTTGTGCAAATGTGATAATTTCATCCGAGGAAGTGTGGACTACCGCCCCCTCAAGTGATTTGACTCGTTCATGCGAAACATGGAATTTATAAAGAATGTAATTAATGAACTTATGATAACTATATAACATATATATTATAAAGGAATTATAATATATATTTGTCTCATTTATTTTTATTTCTTTAATATGAAATAGAAATAAAAGTAGCATTAATGAGTACGTACGACTTACCATCTTCATGAACGGTGCATTTCATTTCATACCTCTAAATGTTATGAACTATTATAAATACATGTATATTCTGGATATATATGATATATATGACATCCAAGTCATGAATATTATTCTGGATATAAAGAACTTTTGATCACATGAACAACATGTAATTTTAAGAAGTCCATTTTTGACTTAAGTACCAAATATCAACAAAACAAACATTATTAACTTAAATGATCACATAATGTTCATAACATGAAAATAAGTGATATAAATGGAATAATAAGCTTGAAAATGTTTCTTACGCAAGTAGAAAGTAACACTAGTTTATTATTCAGGAGATTAAATAGAGATCGAGTCATGTCGAACACGAGGTAAGGGAATTCATCTCAATATCCTTTTGCTGAGGCATATTTTGTTCTAATACAAGATTTTCTTTTAAACGATGTATAATCTGCTTTGAATTTTACATTTATTCAAAAGGAATATTTTCTATACGAAGCATTTTACTAAAGGACAAAAAGTATGTTTGTTTTTAACATACGTGGTGACAACGACCATTCCACCGCCACAAGTATTATTTGATCTTTGGCTTCTTCAACAAGACGTAATGTTTTTAAATGTAAATAAATACCATATACTAATTTATGTATTTTGGTACTGAAAATGGTTTTGATAATGGATTTTTTATGTCAATATATTTAAGTGATATATTGTGACTGAAATTTGGAAATGTTTTCATTCCTTTATAATTTTTTTATGTGTTATGATTTTATAATGGTACATGGACATTTGACTGGTGGTTACATGTTAAACCCAATGACGGGTGGTGCCGTGAATACCAGGATGGTTTGTTACATTATAACCTCAAATGCATTGGGTATAGAAGTTGGCCGTATGGCTATTCCATGTAGTGATATGTATGGAAGTCGACCGTATGGTTATTCTATTTAAGTATGTTTATGTCCCAAGTCACTTTTATATGTTATGTGTTATTTATATGGGTTTTATTGTATTCTTTTGGTTACAAAAGTGTAAGTAATGATCTTTTATTCAGTGATGAGTATTTACTATGTCATAAAGGTGAAAAGTATTACATTGATAATGTATTCATGGTTTACTTGTTGTTTTAAAAAACTAACAGTTTTCCTTCTTTGTGTATCCCTTACTAAGATTTTTATGCTCACCCCATGTTTTTTGAAATGTTTTTCAAAGGACATAATGTGGAATGTGGTCAAGGATGAGATCATGGGAAAGTCATGTTGTCTTAAACATGGAACTAGACATGACTCTTTTTTTTAAGAGTTCATGTTTTCTAAAAAAAATAAACTATTTAGAAGCGTCTACTTAGTAATCTTTTGAGATGTAATAGTTATGTCCTAATTCTCTAAAACTCAAAACGTGAAAAGATCCTTAATGTGCATTATTCATTTAATTCAATATTAAGTAAGGTTTAAGGCTGGGTCCTTATTGTTGGTAATAGAGGTCGGTTTAGACAACTTTATGAGTTAAAAAAAGAGTTAAATTTATGTCCATAAATTATTTTATTGTATGATCGAAATGATATATAATTTAAAGATTACCATGTTGCTTTGCCTAAGATATTTCTATATTCAGAATGTTTTTCCACAGAGGAAACATGACAGATATGTTGGGACAGAATCAAGAAGAAGAAAACCTTTCAAATCAGCAACCTGAGATGGTCGAAATCGTAACTGAACATTTTGTTGTAGTGACGACATTGTTGACTCAGGATATAAATGGTGGTGGTATCCATGCACGAGATCATCTAGATCAACCGAAAAGAAACATGTCAGTGGTGGAAAAATTCATGAGGCAACATCTCCCATCATTCAGAGGATCATCTGACCCTGTGCTAGCAAAAGGGTGGATTAAATCACTTGAGAAGATTTTTGATGTTATGGGGTGTTCAAAACATCAAAAGGTTAGACTTTTTGTTTACCATTTTGATGGTGAAGATGATCAGTGGTGGTCGTTGGCGAAAAATATCAGGGATAGTGATGAGATTGATGGTCTTCACTGGGATGAATTCAAAGGTATGTTTCTTGAGAAATATTTTCTTAAGGTGGTTCATCTTAGGATGGAAAAACAATTCCTAGAATTGAGGTAGGAGGATGACTCAGTGGCTGCTTATGAAGCAAATTTCACTCGACTGGCAAGGTACGCTTAAAATTTCATACGAGATATTGATAAGAAAATCAATCATTTTTACTCAGGGATAAAGCCAAAGTATTGAAGGGATTTAGCTTCTCGTGAGTTCAAAAGTTATGGAAAACTTTTTCGATGTGCGGAGAAGGTGGAAATGGAGTTTTCCGATAATCATCTGTTCTTTGAAAAACAACATAATAAGAGGTCCAGTTGGCTGGAAAAGGGAAAGAATTCATCAAATAACCCAGGAGGTAAGAAAACCAAATATCCATCCTGTGAGAAGTGTGGTTAAATGAATCCTGTAGAATGTTTATCCAAGTCTGGAAAGTGCTTTCATTGTGGTAAGTCTAGTCATATTGCTCGTAACTGTAAGGAAGATGATCAAGAAAGCAATGAAAAGCCTGCGGTAAGATGTTTTAATTGTAATAAAATGGGTCATTATGAATATGAGTGTCTAAAGAAGAACTCAACTGAGGGAAATCCGCATGTATACGAGCAGAAATGGTTGGTAAAATCTTTTGAAACAACTTCAGTAGATGTTGGGCCATCGAATGAAGTAGTATTAGGAACACTGTTAGTTTGTTTAGATTATTCCAATGTGTTGTTTGATTTAAGGTATACACATTCATTCATTTCTAAGAAGTTTTCTAGTAAATTGGGAATTCCATCTTGAGATATAAATCCTGAACATATGGTAAAAAAAACCTGAAGAAACGTTGAGACAAAAAGAAATTATAAGAACCTTTTTATCCGTGTGTGCGGAAAGAATCAACCTGCAAACCTTATTGTTTTGCCTCTAGTAGAGTTTAATGTTATTTTGGGCATGGAATGGCTTTCAATTTATCATGATAAGAGTGACTAGAGAGCTAAAGAGTTTTCTTTTAAGAATGATTTTTAGTTTGTGTACAAGAATGCAACCTTTCTTTTGATAACATATCAGATAGTTGAGAAACTAGTATAAGATGGAAATGAATGTTACCTTGCACATATTGTTGAAAACAAAGGAACTGTTCAGATTAATGATGTGTCAGTGGTAAATGAGTGTCTTGATATTTTTCCTGATGAGTTTCCTGTTATTATACATGATCGAGAAGATGAATTTTCTATTTAATTCATTCCTGATTCTAAGTCAATTTCAAAACCCCCTTATATAATGGGTCACATTGAACATTTAGATTTTAAGAAGCAATTGTAGAAGTTATTAGATAAAGGTTTCATTCGACCTAGCACATTTCCATGGGGTGCTCCTGTCTTGTTGGTTAAAAAAAGATTGTATAATGAGACTCTGCATTGATTAAAGAGCGTACAATAACATCACTATTAAGAACATGTATCCTTTGCCTCATATCAATGATTTTTTTTGATCAGCTCTAGGGATCTTAGTATTTCTTGAAGATTGACTTGAGTTCGGGGTACCATCAGTTGAATGTAAATGAAGAAGATGTTCTGAAGACTACATTTTGTACTAGATATGGCCATTATTAATTAGTAGTTATGCCTTTTGGGTTAACCAATGCACCTGCTATATTCATGGAACTTATGAATAGAATTTTACATGAGTTCTTGGAGAAGTTTGTTGTTGTTTTCATTGATGATATTTTTGAGTTTTCTAAAAGTAAATTGAAGCATGAAATCCATTTAAGGGTTACCTTGAAAACATTAAAAGTAATGAAACTGTATGGAAAATTCAGCAAGTGTGAGTTTTGGTTACATAAAATTTCTTTCCTTGGTCACATTGTTTCAAAAAATCACTTAACTATTGATCCTGCTAAAAAATATTTGTTGAATAATGGCACAGACATACAAATATAACCATGATCCGTAGTTTTCTTGGTTTGGCAGGTTATTACCGGGGGGTTTTTGAATCTTTTTCATGGTTATCTAGTACAATGATTAAGTTAACTTGAAAAAGTGTTAAGTTAATCTGGAAAAAAGAATGGGATGATTTTTTTTAAGAATTGAAAAGAATATTGGTGAATGCTCTAGTTTTGGCACTTTCTTCTAGAAATGGTGAGTTCGTTATCTAAAGTGTTGCTTTGTTGAAGGGAAATGGTTGTGTCCTTATGAAAAATTATCAGGTAATTGCTTATGCTTCACACCAATTGAAAAATCATGTGTTAAATTTCCCTACACATGATTTGGAATTTTCTACTGTTGTTTTTGAACTAAAAATTTGGAAGAATCATTTGTATGGAGTAAAGTGTGAAATATATACCGATCACAAAAGTTTAATGTATATATTCACTAAGAATCAATTGAACATGAGATAGAGGAGATGGCTGTATTTAATCAAGGATTACGATTGCACAATTCATTACCATCTGGGAAAAGCAAATAAAGTGGCTGATTCATTGAGTCAAAAATGTAATGCTTCATTAACCATGTTATAATTGGAATGAGATCCTTTGGTTTTTGATTTGATGAACTTTGGCATAGAAGTTGATGGTGCATGATGTTCTTTTGTTTTGATTTAGGTGTATGTGAGATCATCCCTATCAGACAGAATTAAGCAAGTGCAGACGAAAGACAGTGGGTTGCAGAAAAAGGAAGAGCATGTTCAGAAGGGAAAGTAACCAAAATTTAACATTGATAATGATTTTGGTTTGAGGTTTTGGGAAGAGATTATGTTTGCCTTTTGATTCATAGTTGAATAATGAGTTGTTATGTGAGGCTTATAGTTCCCTGTTTTCAGTTCATCCTGGAAGTACTAAGATGTACAGTGATCTGAGGGAGTATTACTGGTGGGATTGAATGAAAAGAGATATTGTTGAATTTACTATGAAGTGTTTGACTTGTCAGCAGGTTAATGCAGAGCAACAGTTACCCAAAGGGATGCTTCAGTCATTACCAGTGCCAGAGTGGAAATGAGAAAATATATCAATGGACTTCGTTGTGGAATTACCAAAGATATCGGGAGTTAACAATGCAATCTGAGTTATAGTTGATTGATTGACTAAATCTACTCATTTCCTTCCTATTCAAGATACTTTGTCTCTAGATCAACTTTATTAGTTGTATGTTAAAGTGATAGTAAGGTTGCATAGAGTTCCCCTCTCCATTATATCTGATCGTGATCCCCGGTTTACTTCTATCTTTTGGAAAGGCCTTCAGAAGTCGGTGGTAACTGAATTAAATTTTATTACAACTTTTCATCCGCAATCAGAAGGGCAGTCAGAATGAACAACTCAGACCCTCAAGGATTTGTTACTTTCTTGCACAATGGATTAACAGGGAAGTTCGGACCAACATCTATCTTTGGTTCAATTTTCTTATAACAACAGTTTTCATTCCAGTATACAGATGGCTCCATTTGAAGAATTATATGGTAAATGGCATCGAACTCCAACATTTTGGGATGACGTTGGGGAAAGGAAGCTGATGGGACCAGAATTGGTTGAATAGAGGGCAGAATAAGTTCCGATGTTTCAGAAACACATGAGAACAGCTCAGGGAAGGCAGAAATGTTATGCAGATAATCAGAGGAAGGATCTATCTTTCGAGGATGGTGATCATGTATTTCTCAATGTTTCTCCATGGAAAAGTGAGATGAGTTTTGGAAATACGGGGAAGTTGAGTCCAAGGTTCATTGGACCTTATAAAATCTAGGATAAAGTTGAATCAATTGCATACAAAGTGACATTACCTCTAACTTTGTCCCAGGTACACAATGTTTTCCATGTTTTGATGTTGAGAAGATATATGCCAGATCCATCTCATGTTTTGAGCCCAGAGGTAGTTCAGTTGGAAGAGAATCTCTCTTATGATGAACAACCAGTCCAGATTCTTGACCGAAGAGAGCAAGTATTGCGAAATAAGGAAATTTTTCAGGTGAAGGTTTTATGGAAAAACCATATGGTTGAAGAGGCAACATGGGAACTTGAAAATGCTATGAGGGATAAATACCCCCACTTATTTTGAAAAGTGAATAAAATTGCTAGGAAGCAATTCCCAAAAGGGGTGAAGGATGTAACATCACAGGTAAATAAATAATAAAAAATTTTCTTATTTATTAATACTTTTGAATTAAATATAAACTTTACATGAAAGGGGTAGCTATGATCGATTGCGTATCTGATACACAACAACGAGTTTCTTTGAAATCTTACGTTGCACACAAATAATATAATAATATTATTTTAAATGGTAGTTAACATGTGGCCGTTGTATTGGTAGAAATGAATATAAATAACTAAAATATGATTATATATGTTTTTTAAATGTTTTTTACTTTTATCCAATAAATGATAAAGGCTTAAAATAAGAAAAGAATTCAATTTTAAGCATAAATAATCTAATATTTACTTAAAGGTCGATTTATCACCTTTTGATGATGAACCCTCTTTAGAAATAGTTTTGGTCACTCTTATACATTCTATTGGACCAAATAAAATCTTTATTTAGAATCAGGACCTCAAAATTTACTTTGTGTATGTTTTTTTATTTTTCCGATAAAGTTCATTTTTAATGAATAAGTGAAAAATATTGCATTTTAATTTAAAACCTCATTTTAATCTAATTTATTTATATTAATATATTATCTTTTTAATTGGTTTTAAAGTTAAATTAGAATATATTATTACCATTTAATCCAATGGTGGTTATTCAAATTAATTTCACATTGAAATTAGACATAAACAAGTGTCAATCATTTGATAGATATTGTTTCTTAAAAACAAGCTATTTGTTTTGTCTACAGGAATTAATTATTAAATTAGTTAGTGCAACTTATATGATTATAATTTTGTAAAATAGCCATAATATTTGAATTCAGAATATCAAAAATAGATTAGGGTGATTTTTTTTTGTATTTTTCGGAAAAACATCATTTTTTGATGAATAGTTAAACCACTATGTGGTAGTTAAAAAACTGATTTTTTGTTTAAATGAAACTTTACCACCTCTGTGAATTTAATTTCGAAAATCTAACATAAATGGTTGCCATTAGTAAGTAAAATGCGGTTCAATGGGATGAAAATAATTTTTTTGGTGAATAATAACTTTTATGTTTTATTAATCGCAATGAAAGTTAATTAGTGTAATTTAAGGTAAAAATAATGTTATAATAATATGAAATTACCTTGACACATGTCCTACCCTTATTGGACGAGTCATGGCTGCCCATGACAATCCATTGGTCAAATTGGGGACCCCATGAGCCACTTAGATAAGAAAATGAAATTAATAACTTTTTATTTAATGTTAAAATCAAAATGTCACAAACATTTATTGTTTTACTAAATCAATTTTTACATGGGGTTATACAAATCATATTTTTGACTATAAATATTCATTATAATTATAATAATATTTCCTACATCATGATAATTTTTTATAATTTTTAGACAGTAAATTAAAAAATTGATTTATGACACAAAGATGATGCAGCGATTACCTCATTAATGAAAGATTTAAATAAAATAAAACGATATGGTAAAATCTAAGATAAACACTTGTCCAAAACCTATTGGATGTATAGATTTCGAACCCTTATCACCTTAGCCTTGAAATATATCTTTTTGGGTCCTTTAATATCTGAAAAGAATTTTATAATAAAGTAACATTTTATAACATTCCAAGAGTACCCCTCCTCCCTCTTATAAAAGGCCCCCACCTTAACCCCCTTACCCACACCTCTCAAGCCTATGGCTCACCCAAAGTCTGCTCATTTTAATCTCCACATCCCTCTTCTTATCCAAAAAGCCTTTCCTTAGGCAGAATTCTCTTCAAGAAACCCTTTTGGTTCAAATCAAATAGAGTTACCCTATTTAAAGGTAATGGTTTCACTTATGTCCTTTTGTTTTATTTTTCTTCTCCAACCCCTAAACTGTTTTTATTCCTTTTGTCTGTAAGAACACCAGTATCTTCAATATACTAGGATTTTGTTATGAGAAGGATTCAAGCTACACTTGAAACACCCCCAAATGATAAATGGTTAAATGACTAAATGATATGACTCATGTCAACAATGTGCATTTTCAATTTAGGGAGCCTACATGATTAGAACTCCATAGTTAAGTGTGCTTGGCCTGGAGTACTGATCAAGATGGGTGACCTCCTGTGAAGTTTCTCAGGGTGTGTGTGAGTGATGACAAAAACACAATGGAAAGGACATGTGTTGGCCTATGGGGACTGTCATTAGTTAGATGACCCGTTCAGGCATGTGGGTGGACCCTGGAGTGATCCCCACGTGTATGCGGGGCAACTGGTGGTACCTAGTGGGCCAGGACCTGACGATCATGTTATGGTGGGGTGGTTGTGCTATCCCTGGGACTAATGTCAACAAGGTGCACCTTCTTTTTTGGGAGCCTACCTGATTAGAACACCATAATTAAGTGTGCTTGGTCTGGATTAGTGATTAGGATGGGTGACCTTTGAGAAGTTTCCCAGGGTGTGTGTGAGTGAGGATAAAAACACACTTGAAAGGACATGTGTTGGCCGGTGGGAATTGTCATTTGTCAGATGACCGATTCAGGCATGTTGGTGGACCCTCGGGTTGGCCCCACGTGTCTGCGCAACAACTGGTGGTACCTGGTTGGCCAGGACCCGACGACCATGCTAAGGCAGGGTGGCTGTGCTATTACTGGGACCCAATTGTTACAACACTTACACACACCTCTGTCTAATGGTTAAAGGACATACTGTTTCTGTGGATGGCGAATTACATTCTCACGAAACGATGATTGTTCAATATTTTCTTAACACCTTTCATGGTGGCCATTATAATGTCAATGTTTGTATATATGATATATTATATATTTATTCCCTCTCTATGCTTCTGTATTTTATATTTAAAATATAAATTTATGCATTTCACGTTGTGCAAATGCGATAATTTAATCTGAGGAAGTGTGGACTACCGCCCCCTCAAGTGATGTGAATCATTCATGCCAAACATGGAATTTATAAAGAATGTAATTAATGAACATATTTTAACTATATAAAATATATAGTATACTGGAATTATAATATATAGTTGTCTTATTTAGTTTTAATTCCTTTAAAATGAAATAGAAAAGAAATTAGCGTTAATGCGTACGTACGGCTTTCTGTCTCCCTGAACGGTACATTGCATTTCATTCCTCTAAATGTAATGTACTATTATAAATACATGAATATGCTGAATATATATGATATATATGATATCAAAATCATGAATATCATTCTGGATATAATGAACCTTTGACCACATGAACAACATGTAATTGTAAGATGTCCATTTTTGACTTAAGCACCAAATATCGACAAAACAAACATTATTAACTTAAATGATCACATAATATTTATAACATGGACCTAAGTGATATAAAAGGAATAATATTCTTGAAAAAGGTTCTTAAGTAACTAGAAATTAACAATAGTTTATTATTCATGAGATTAACGAGTGATCGAGTCAAGTCGGACATGAGGTAAGGGACTTCGTCTCAATCTTCTTTTCTTGGGGCATATTTTGTTCCAATACAAGACTCTGTTTTATACGGTGTATAAACCCCTTTGACTTTTACTTTTTTTCAAAAGGAATATTTTTCTATACAAATAATTTCACTAAACTACATAAAGTATGTTTCTATTTAAAGTACGCAGTGACAACGACCTTTCCACCACCGCAAGTATTATTTGATCTTTGGCTTCTTCAACAAGCCTTAATGTTTTAAAAATTAAATAAATACCATATACTATTTTATGTATTTTGGTACTAAAAATAGTTTTGATAATGGATTTGTTATGTTAATATATTTCGGTGATATATTGTGATTGAAATGTGGAAATGTTTTCATTCCTTTATAATTGTTTTTTGTGTTAGGAGTATACAATGGTACTTGGACATTTGACGAGTGGTTATGTGATAAACCAAATGACCGGTGGTGTCGTGAATTCCAAGATCGGTGGTTATGTTATAACCTCCAATGCATTAGGTATGGAAGTCCGCCGTATGACTAATCCGTTTAGTGTTATGTGTGGAAGTCAACCGTATGGTTATCCCATTTAAGTATGTTTATGTCCCAAGTTACCTTTATATGTTATGTGTTCTTTATATGGGTTTTATGGTAATCTTTTGGTTAAAAAATGGTAAGTAATGATCTTTTTTCAGTGAATAGTATTTACAACTTTATAATGGTAAAAAGTATTACTTTGATAATGTATTCATGGTTTACTTGTTGTTTTGAAAAACTAACAGTTTTCCTTCTTTGTGTATCCCTTACTGAGCTTTTTATACTCACTACAAGATTTTTGCAATGTTTTTCACAGGGCATAATGTGGAATAGGGTGAAGGATGGGATCAAGGAAAAGTCATGTTGTCTTAAACATGAAACTAGACATGAATCTATTTTTTAAGAGTTCATATTTTGTAAAAATAGTAAACAATGTAGAAGTTTCTACTTTGTAATCTATTGAGATGTAATAGTTATGTCCTAAATCTCTAAAACTCTAAACCTGAATAGATCGTCAATGTGAATTATTCATTTAATTCAATATTAAGTAAGGATTAAGGCCGTGTCCTTATAATTTGTACCCATGTTTGATATTTTATAAAACTTTTGAATGGAATCATTTGTTTGTTTTCCAAATGAGGAACTTAATGACCTTTTCGTAAAAATAATGAAGGAATGTTTCTTTAACTTATGTCGAATGATCAAATCATTCTTTAAATTTTTACAATATTATTTTCATAAAAAATGATTGGTTTTTAATTTAATGGATTTTAAATGACTTCATGTAAAAAATAGTTTTTTTATTGAATATTTTCAATGATTTTATTCATGAATTTTCATCAATGTCGACATCCTTTATTGGATCTTATGTTTAATTGGGGATGTTTTCCTATGATACTATCTATCTTATTGGATTAACTGTTTTATGATTTTTTTCACAGTGGGAGTTCTATTTTGATACCATTCATAGCTATGGTTATGTATTTAGAATCTATATTCTAGATTTAATAGGAATGTTAATATTGGTTATGTCGTACCCATTTCATAAGAGGAATGAATTGGACTATTTAATTGTCTCATGGGGCACATTATAGCCCCTTGATGCATTAGTTGGTCTAATGAGACAATTATGTTATTACTTTGGCTGATGTCTTACACAATTATTAATGGTGTCTTGGGTGAAGCATTAATGGTATGTTTATGATGTCCTGTATTATTCATTCACTTTTTATGAGATTAGTTATTACATTTGATTATTCGACTAGAAGAATATCTATGTGCATGTTTATATGGTAATTTTTGATTTATTCATTCTATATTTTGATCACGATTCTATATAAAAGGCCTCCATTTTTATTATACATCATTCCTTAAAAATTTTGGCTTATTTATTATAGATTCCTCTATATTGTTAACCTTTACTGGGCATTCTAGCTAACCCTTTCATATGTTTTACTTTCCCCGGATTCCAAGAAATTTATTATGACACATCTACAGTGTTGTTCTTGGAGAATAATGGTGTTCTCAATGGATTTTTTATGTTGTATTTTAAGTTTTTAATTTTAATGTAATGTTGTTGAATTTATTTTATTTTCCATGATTGGTAAACTGATTGGGTTTTCCAAATTTGATCCCTTATAATCATTCTAATGTATTGCAATATTACATCGGCTCCAAGCTTTTGGGGTAGGGGTGTTACAATTGTCAGTGATAGTAGTTGTTTCATCACAGAAGTTTTGCACATGATTTATGCTAAACCACGGGGAGAGAAATTATGATATCTCATTACACCTATCACAATTTATCTTCGGTGGCTTTTAGTATTTGTGACTGACCGTCACAAATACAGTGCCTGTGGGAAGGTATGTGTGATGGGACCAGTCACAATTTCACTTTGGTGGTTTTTGGTATTTGTGATGGCCAGTCGCAAATACTCTGTCGGAAGGTAGGTATTTTCAATAGGGACCACCACAAATACCTTTTGAACTGTCACTCCTAATTAATACGGGGTGAAAATTTGCGACAGGTCCCATCACAAGTATTATTATTTGCAATGGGAATCCAATCGCAAATACTCCAATAAAAAATTATCTAACCCATATATACATCTATCTATTTTGTTTTCATTTCACTTCTCTCTCAACTCATCTCCCCCTCTATATTATCATATTTTTCTCTTAAATTTTACTTCAGAAAACTTTTTCAAGCCTTGCATCATACGAAGGATTATGTTTTAAGGTATTTATCTATTTCTTTTTTGTTAATTAATTTGATTTTATAGTAGATATAATTATTGTTAATTAGTGACAATTAAATTAATTTAGAATTAGATAGTTTTATTTTTCATCATTGATTTTTACAAATTTCTTGTTTTAATAAGATTCTTTATTTAAAAGTAAATTGAATTAATTTGTAATAATTTGTTTCAACTATAATTAATTAATAATTTTTTTTTGTTTAATTAGTATTAATTATTATTAATTACTGGTAAATAGTAATAATTAATATTAATTAGTAGTAATTAGTATTTATTATTAATAATAAGTAGTAATTAGAATTAATTAATATTAATAAGTATTAATTAGTATTAATTAGAAAGAAGTAGAAATAAATAGTAATAATCAATAACAATTAGTAGTAATTAGTAATAATTAGTGCTAATTAGTGGTAATTAGGAATATTTAGCTATATTTACCAACAATTAGTGCTAATTAGTAAAAATTATTAATAATTATCGTTAATTAGTAAAATTTAGTATTAATTAGTAATAAATATTCCTAAATAGTAATAAATATTAACAAAAACTAATAATTAATAATAATTATAAATAATTAGTAATATTTAGTAATAACAATTAATAACTAGTAATAAATAGAAATAAGTAGTAATAAGTATTAATAATTATTGCTAATTACTATTAATTAAAAATAACAAGTAATAATATATAATATTTAACTATAATTTATTGCAATTTTTAATAATTAGAAGTAATTATTGATAGTTGGTGGAAATTACTAATAATTAGTGGCAATTAATAATAATTTGGAATAATTAGTAAGAAGCAGCAATAATTAGTAATAAATAGTAGTAATTATTAATAAATAGGAATAAAATATTAAGGAATTGTTATATATAGAAATAAATAATAAATAAATAGTAAAAAATTGTAATAAATAGAAATAAATATTAAAATATAGTAATAATTAGAAATAAATATTAATATATAGAAATAAGTAGTAATTATATTTGTAATAAATAGAAATAAATAGTAATAAATAATAATAATTAGTGGTAAATAGTAAAAATTAATAATAATTACCTGTAAATAGTAATAATTAATAATAATTAGCAGTAAATAGAAATAATTAGTTGTAAATAGTAATATTTAGCCATAATTAGTATTAATTTGTTGTAAATAGTAATAATTAGTACAAATTTGTATTAATTTTCAATCATTACCGATATGTAGAGGTGATCACCAGCGTTATATTGTGGTGAGTATAATTTTTTTAGTTTTAAAATTAACAGCAAATAATATATTATCTATTTAAAATTTAAATTTCAATCAAAGGAGTTATATGAAGCTACATAATCTTAGACATAGACTGAATGTCAGGCCATGACCAGGGAATGGACTAGTGAAACATGGTTTGATGGGGGAAAATTAATGAAGACAACCCAGTATGCCTTTATGAAAGGACGAGTTTTTTTCTTGGCTCTCAATTGATGCATGTGAGAAATTATGGTAACACTATAATGTCATCACATATCATGAGAGGAGCTCATCGAGAGTCATCATCATCTACTAAATAGTATCAAGAGCAGCTGCGATCTCATTATGATCATATATAGAGTATGCATAGGGAGCATGAAGTGATCAGTTGGAAATAACAATAATAGTAGGAGGAGATGTGCCGATGGAAACAACAACAACATGAGTAGATGATGGAGTACATGTGACGTAAGAATAATTGGTTTAGGGATGATGTTCCTTCCACCATCTCCTACAGCTCCTCCAACTCCTCTAGAAGACCCTCCCCCTTAGTGAAATATAAACTTTTTTATGATAAAACATTCGAACATAATTTTATTATAATATTATATATTTAAATTTTTATGTTGTATGTTTTTATATTGTAGTGGATATTGCATTTATTGTTTTTCACAATATTTTTTTTTATATTTTATTACTTTATTATTAATTTTTGAATTTTTTATTTTTCATAAATTATTAACACCTTTTTCAAAAAATGTTATTTTTTAGTATTTTATTATAATTATTAATCTATTACTAATATTTTTTTATATTATTGTTAATAAAGTGGATTTTATTATTTTATATGTTTTTATTTTATTATTATTGTTAATATTATTAATATTATTTAAAAAATATAATTTTTAATAATATTATTATGATTATATTAATATTAAAATATTATTTTTATAATTATATATATATATATTTTATTAAAATAATAACAATATTATTATTTTATGAATATTATTCTATTATTATTTTTGTTGTTATTATTATTTTATAATATTATTTCATGAATATCATTTTTTTATTAATAATAATATTATTTTATTAAATTTTTTTAATATTAATATTTGTATTTTTTTTATGTTTTTTTTGCAACTAGTAGATTTTCCCTACACAATAAGGTTTTTTAAAAATATAGAGAAACTATTTATGACAACATTTTCTACAATGGGGAATTTGTTGTGAGACCCATCACAAATGACCTTTTGTGATAGGGTCTCGTTGAAAATGCTATGTCGCAAATAACTCAATTTCAAGTAGTTTGGGGCTACTTTCTTTTTAGGCATGATTGTGGTTTGGTGTTTGGCTACGACATAAGCCCATCCCCGGAGTCGAGCGTTTCTGTGTGGATATAGGTGGTTGCGCCGTAGTAGTTCTTTAGGCTAAAGGAAAATCAATGGTGGATGAAACATGGTCTGTTGGCCAGGTTATAGGCCTTCCTCCTGGCAAAATTGGATCTTCACCATGGATCTAACAGTGGACCCAGACAAGGGTTTTACTTGGTGTTGTGATATGGTCTCATAGAACTGTGTAGTGTTCTAGGTGGAATAATTATTCATCTTAGGGAATGTGATGTGATCCTTTAATAATTGGTCCTCCAATAAATACCCATGAGGCCCATGGATGGCATTTCCTCCCACTCCTTCTTGATACCTTAACTCCCAAAGGTGATTTTCGAAGGCTTTAAATCCCCCTTTCGATTTTGATATATCCTGACTTCCTGAGATCAATCTATAGTGATATCAGTTATGCTCATCCTTTTTTCTAAAGGATTATGCCTTTTTTGATCTCATTTTTTCTTGTTACTTCATTCCATATTATGTTGGTTGATCTCCAATATTCTAATGGCGTTTTCATTGTTTTTTGTCAATGCATTCCGGGAACAACACCCTTGTGTGAGAGTAGATTACTCACGACATAGGTGATCAGAGTTCTGTGACATTGATTCATTCTTATGAAAAGAATGTTAAATCTTTGATGTATGGGATTAATTTATTCTTATATTTATTTAAGTAAAATCACATATTGACAATTTTTTATCCATTTGGATTGTCATGGTGTTAACCTAAAAATAGTTAAACTGGATTAAATAATGGAATTAGTTTATGTTTAGCAATTCCATGTTGTTTCTTTCCACCATGATACTATTTTTCTTCTTATTTTGATAGATAGTGTGCTATTTATACAATGATTTGTATATCATTTTTTAATAAAGGTTTTTCATGTCGAAATTGATAAATTAACATAATGGACCTGTAACCACCCAAACATTTGAATAAAATTTTGTTTCATAAAAATGTACGTTTATGGTGTCACATTCCTTAAAACTGAATAATTACAATTTAAAATTTAAATATTAGTTTTCACCCATTTAATGACCATTGGATAATTGTGAAGGATGATATATATGACCGTTGGAGACACTATTAATTTTCACATTATAATTTTTTTTATAAATAGATAAGAAAATGGAAAATTAATTTAGAAAGAAGAGTCAATAGCCTCTTCTAGTAGAATATTTCAATACGATGCCCATTTTTCGATGCTTGGGATGGACGTAGAATCCAAAGGCATCACCGTAGACTAATACAATGTTGAGTGTCAAGATATTAATCTTGAACAAAATCTTATATGGGAGAAGTTCATGTTTGTGGAAATCACCACTCATGTGATGTTATTAGTCCCACCTCAATAGTTTATGACCATCACATAGCTTACCTGTAGGTCATATATGGGTGTTATAAGTTGTTATATATCAAGGTATTAGTTACTTATTGTGTAATAACTATTTATAATTAATTATCTAATTCAATCAAATCTGTTATGAAAAGATTTTTTCTTAAAAATATGATGAATTTTCTAAATTGTTTTCTCTGGAAAAAATGGTACTTTTTATAAATATATATATTATTATATTAAAAAGGAATTATTAATAATGTTATTATAATTAAATATTGTTATAAAAAACTAATTTTTAATTATAAATTATTATTGTATCTATTGTTTTTACTTTGTAAATGACATAGCAATCAGTTGGATAAGAATTATATTTCTAAACAAAAAAATAGAAATAGTATTTTTAATTTCAAATAATGACTTTTTTTGATGAATTAATGATTTTTTTAATATAAAAGTATTTTAATAAAATATTTTTAGTTAATTATTTTTATCAATTATAACATATCATATAATTTTTATGATGTTAAATTTAATTTTTATTAAGAGTTGAAAACTATTTTTTTCAAAACCCATTGATTTTTAATAAATGTTAGTTTTATTATAAAATTAAATATTATCATATTCAGATTGTTATTAGGATAAAAAGAATATTATTTTGGGAATCATGACATCAAAATTATACAAAATTGAATGTTTTAAAATTTTCTAAGACAATCATATATTTGTGTAAAACTTTTATACCATATAAATATACAGTGTGTTTTATGACAACATAATGACCAAATAGTGATGTAATAAAAACAATATTAGAGATATTCAACCAAATAATTGTTTTATCCATAATGTAATGTTATTTCATATTTGTTTTATTTATTTAATAAATCCTTGGTGTATCCTCCATGACATAAATAATATATTATGATTTTAAAATACTTTACTTGAGAGCGTGACTCACCACCACATATGTAAGGAAAAAATTAAAATAAATTCAGACCTAGGTATTATAAAATAATGTTTTACACTCTAATTCTTATGAAACCATTGGAAAAAACCATGATATGGTTTGTGGTTTTGAATACATTATTGTGTAGTTTCCAAAACCAAAATAATATAGAATTTATCCTTTTTTCTTATATTATCCCACCCTAGATCACATTAATATTCACTCAGACTCCATAAAGAACATCCATACTCTCATATATACTCTCTAGTTTCCTCCAAATGTTCCCCCAATATCCTAATAATCCTTTACCAATCCATTGGGGTCCCACATCCAAGTATGTGATCCTGAGCTTCCTCTCGTCCTTTCAAATTAAAGCATCTTATTTAAAAGTAATTAATGTAATATCAACTTGTTATAATGTAATTAATTTATAATAATTCCATTACTATACACTTGATGTTATTTGAATTAGGGATCAATTAGCAACCCTCATTTTTTCCCTTACATAAAACGTTAATATTCCAAAAATTCATAAGGGATTTTCCTCTTCCCATTACTATCCGAGCACTGATATTATATTACGGTTCTAAATTAAATTTTTATATAGTGGGTTATGATGTTACATGATTAAACAACTATCCATTTTATTTATAATTGATGATATCTCCCTTTCACTCTTATTAATCCCGTATAATGCTTTATGTACAACCGTTATTATGCTGAAATTATATAAGGGATATTCCACGCTCATACATTATCAAGAATTACTTTAATGTTATGTCTTTCAATTTATTTTATAACTATGCTATATTTTATGTTACATGACCTTGATATTTTCTATTTGATGTGTTAATTATTACAGATTCCATTCACTCACATTAATCCCCCTATGATACTTTATGTACACCCATTACTATATTGAAATTTCATAATGGGTTTCTCTGTTCTCATTTCTATTCAAATATTTCATCTATACTATGCATCTACAATCCTTTTCATATATTGGGATATTTTGTTCCATGATCCCTTTACAGTCCATATCATGTATAAATTATTATAAACCTCTTTCAATCTCATAAACCTAATTTATGAGCTTCCATATGACGTCGTTATGCTCCTCAAATTACACCGTGATTTCCATGCCAAAATCATTGTCTCATGAATAAATGATTATGTTTAATGAATCAATGCCATATGATCTATATGGAAAACATAAGCATGAGATTGAAATGTTCTTGAAGGGTGTACCCAGATAGTACTCCAATGAATTGGGTAATGTTTGCAATCATGATTCATCATGTTGGAATATGTATTTACCTAATTTCTTAATAGATATTTTTTCCACCATGTTGGTAGGAGGGGTTTAACTGATTCCATTATGTTTATGATGCAGTGTTTTATGTTGTAGCCACATTTTCATGTTATGATTATCATGATTTATCATTTCTTTATATTAATGTTCAAATTATGCCCTCTTTATATGCCTATTTCCTAACATGTGTTGTATGTATTCATGTTATACCTTATTACTATTTTATTGGGATTTATATCTCACCCCCTTTATGTTTTTCCCCTGGATATGGCATTTAGTTTTAAGTATGAAGGAGTGATATGAACTTGTTAAGGCAGTTTTCAATAAAGATGCTACATTTCATGTTTTATGTTTTTATGTATTGTACCTAATATCCAAATACACAATACCTCTCATTCATTTGGGGTTGTTTTAAGTGTGAACTAATGTAATAAAGTAGGTATTAAAGTGAAATAAGAACAGGGTTGTTATAGTTTGTGTTAGATAATGGTATCGTTATTTTGGGATTAAAATTAGAAAATCCTTGTGATAAACCGTAATGATATGATTAAGTGTATGAAAAATTCCCTAATTTTTGATAAGTATAGAGTTAGCAGTTTATCAAGAATGTGCTTCCCTGTCTGGATAGAAATAAGTGGAGGTGGATCTAGAAAAACTATATCGTTGGTTAAAAACCGAAAATTCTTCTTTCAGTAAGACTTGAATGAGATTTAGTGCACGACAATGGGCCTTTCTACATTCTTAGTTTGACAATCTCTAGGGATATTATTTGGTAAATTTGTAATTATAGTATGCACCATTATTAAGGGGACAAAAAATACCATAAGGATACACATTAAGATATAGATCATGGATAACCTGGATTGAAACATAGGATATTACAAGTTAGGATATAATATTCATATAAAAGACTGTCTTTATATTTTAAATTATTTATTTTTTACTTTCATGTTAGCTATGTATTCGAACACAGTAATTGTATTTTATTTTTCTTTGATAAAATATCGATGGTGGAAGACTGAGAAAAAATCTTCTGTATCTTTCTTAAGAACTACTTGGAATGATTATCCTGAAGGCATGCTCAGATGACATTGTAACATTTTCAAATATCCATGATACATGAAGAAAACGTTTTTTGGTATTCAATACCTCTTTTATTGCTTAATTATTTCAATGATCAAGTACCATTTATTGGATAATATTGCTCTTTCATGTTTCTTACCATTTTAAGTTTGTGATGTACCATTAGTTTTTTTTTCAAATTCATCTCTTTATATCAAAATAATGAAACAAAAAATGATTTTCTATATACTTCTAATGAGGGAGACCTCCGAGTAGCCTATATGTTTCAAATTAGAAATTTCTATCTTTGGGGAAATACCGAAACATATATACCAAAACCCCTTTCTAAAATATTTTAAAATGAATGAGTAAGAATTTTTTATAAAAAACATGTTCAAGAAGTTATTTCAAAAGTATATATAATAAATACCTTTTTATGATATATTAATGCTTTCATAAATATAATCCAAGAAGCTTGATGTGATTTGGGTTTTAAGGTGTAGATGAGTTTAAAAATATCATGAGGTACCAGTGTAAAGCATGAACCCTTTCTACATAATGAAAATGATAATAGTAAATACTAAAGACCTCATTAAATTGATGAAGGAAAAGTACTATCACATGTTTCCACCTTAGTATGTAAAAAAAAATTCAATGGATGATATTTTTTAAAGGGAGAAAGTTGTAGAGACCATATTTTTTGAATAATATTTTGTTTCTTAAAAATTTATGTTTTACTATGTCACATTCATTAAAACTATATATGTATTAATTAAACTATAAATATTAGTTTTGAAATGTTCTATGATAGTTGGTAAATTATGACTAATGATCAAGATGACCATTGTAAATAATAATAATTTTATTGTTATAGTTATTATTTATAAATAAAAATAAAAATGGAAAATTAAATCAGAAAGAAGTGTCGATGGCGTCTACTGGTTAAATTGATCCATATGAATCAAATTTTCAAAGCTTGGGAAGGAGTTAGAGTCATAGGGATTCATCCTATACCAAAACAAAGTCGATATTCAACATGTTAAGCTTTATCAGAATCTCTTACAGGAGAAGTTCAAGTTGGCGGAAATCACCACATTGGAAATGTTATTAGAGCCTTCCAAAGAGTCTATCACCACTGCACAACTTACGTTTAGGTTATATACGGGTGTTATAAGGGGTTATTTAACAAGTTATTAGTGAATTATTTTCAAGACATATTTAAAAAAAATATCATTCCATCAATTATGTTAGGAGAATAGTCTTACTTAAAAATATGATGATTTTGATAAATTGTTTTTTTGAGAAAAATGGTACTTTTCAGAAATATATAAATTATTATATTAAAAAATGGGTTTATTAATAATGTTATTATAACTAAATAGTTTTATAAAAATTCACTATTTTAATTATAAATGATGATTTAATCTATTTTTTAATCCATAAATGATTAAGTAATTAGTTTGATAATAATTATAATTTCTATACGAGAAAACAAAATTTTTTTTTATTTCAATTAATGAGTATATTTTGATGAGCGAATTAATTTGTAGAAAAAATATTACTTTAATAAAATATTATTATTTAATTAATTTTAATAGGTATAAATGATCAGATACTTTTTATGATGTAAAAAATAATTATTATTCAGGTTTGAAAACTATTTTTTATCAAAACACATCGATTTTCTATAAATGTTGGTTAAATTTTCAAAGATAAAATTAACATATTTAGAAAAGTATTTTTATAAATTGAATATTTATATTTGGATCAAGAGGTCAATATTATCCTATGAGAAATTTTTGATAATTTTCTAAGAGAGTAAAATTTTTGAGTAAAAATTAAATACCGTATAAATATACGATGTGATTTATGATATCATAATGAACCAATAGTAATATAATATATTCTACCAATGCTATATTCAAAAAAATAAAATTTTTACACATAAAATAATTTGATTTTATATTTTATATTTTTATTTTATAAATCCATAGTGAATCTTCCAAGATGTATATAGTATTTTATGATTTTAAAATAATTTCATTTTGTGTGTGACTCACCTCCTCACAATCAATGAATATATATTAGTATTTTGGCCCTTTATTCATATAAAATAATTTTTTTACACTCCAATTTGAATGAAACCCTGGAAAAAACATGGGATGGTTTGTGGTTTTTAATATTTATTTGTGTAGTGTCTAAAACCAAAATAATAAAGAATTCCCCATCATTTCTTTTATAAACCCACACAAGCTCCTATTAATCGTAACTAAAACTTATTTAAGCTCATAAAAACTCTTATCTATACTCCCTAGAAAATTTCCAAGGCCTCTAAGCACCAATTAAACCTCTATCAAGCCTTTAGTGTCACACATCCATGTAAGTGATCCTCACTTTCTTCTCCCCTTTTAAAATTCAAGACTTTTATTTGAAAGTAGTTATTTTAATTCCAAATGGTTATAATATAATTATTTTATAATAATTCTATTAATATACATTTTTTTTCATTTTTATGATGTATCATTTATCATCCCTCAATTGGTCCCTTTCCAATGCTGTTACTATGCTGAAATTAAGCAAGTGATTACTCTCTTCTCATTTTCATTGAAGCACTTATTTTATATTACGTTCCATAATTTCAATTAATATAAGTTGGCTTATGATGTTCCAAGATTAAATTGCTTTACTTTTGATTTATAATTGATTATAAATCCCTTTCACTCTCATTATTCCCCTTTAATCCTTTAAATACACCTGTTACTGTGCCGAAATTCCGTAAGGGATTTCCCACCCTAATCTTTTATCAACAATTCCTTTCATGTAACATAATTACATTTCCTTTTTTCCTATGATAGGATATAATGTTACATGACCATCTTACAATCCATTTTATTTATAAAATATGATAGCTTATTTTCAATCTCATTAATCCCCCAATGATCCTTTAAGTACACCCATTACTATAGTAAAATTCCAAAAGGGATTACTCTGTTCTTAATTCCATTATGTATTTCATTTATATTATGCATATAAATTCCATTTAATATATTTGTATATTATGTTAAATGATCCACATACGACTCATATCATGTAAAAATAATTAGATACCACATTATCTTTCATCAACACAGTTTTTGAACATCCATGCGATGTCTTTGTGTGGCAGAAATTGTACCATGATTTTCCATGACAAAATCATCGTGTAGTGAATAACATATCCATTCCTCTTTCAATTATATTCACCATTATGAAAATATAATTATTTATTGGTGAATTACATATATTTATTCCACATGCATTTATCATAGAATAAATGATGATTTTGAATGAATCCAGGTTATATGATATGTGTGGAACACTGAAGCGTGAGATTGAAATGTCTATGAAGGGTGAAATAAGATAGAACTCAAATTCATTGGGTAATGTTTTCTATCATGATATGTATTTTTGCGACATGTGTTTACTGATTCATTTATATTAATTTTTCCACCATTTTTGGATAAGGTTTTACCAAATTTCTTTACAATTATAATTCAATGTTTTATATTGTCTCCGCATTTTGTGGTTATGATTATAATTCTTTATCATTCCTTTTTATTCATGTTTCTATTATTCCCAATTGATATGACTATTCCCTAACATGTATTTTAATTCACCATGTTATATCATTTTTACTCTTTTACATGGATTTTTATCTCACCCTTTTCATGTGTTTTTCCCAAGGTTATCCCATGTAGTTTTAAGTACGATGTAGTAACATGAACATGATAAAAAGGTTTTCAATAAAGATGTTGTATTTCATGTTTAAAGTTGTTATGTATTGTACATAATACCAAACTAAACTAGACCTCTCAATCATTTGGGGTTGTCTTAAGTGTGATATCATGTAATAAATTATGTCTTAATGTGTAATATAAATAGGAATGTTATAAGAAATAATGCATATAATCTTTTATTGTTTGGATAATAAACTAAAGAAAGGGATCTTTAACAAATCAGGTTTTCCCCTTAATTTGATGGTAATAAACTTTATTATGTATACATGATTATCTGAATATGTTATTCCATGTGTTAATGGAATTGGATAAAGAACGTGAATCCATAATGCTTGATAATGATAATAAAATGCATTATTAATGAGTTTTGTTCTTCCTTATGTTTGGAGAAACTATAATCTTTTGATAGAGAGCATGTTTAAATAATTTAGTATGTAGTTATAGTTGATTCCAATGGTTGTCATTATTGTAACTTTTTGAGATTACCCAACCAGGAATTAAGTATCACTGAGTGGGGGATGGGTGAATAAGTGATATCTTTTTCTTTGATGTTCCATTTCATAAGAAAGAACCTTTGCATCAAGTTAAAGATTTTGTTCTCTATTGAAAAAAAATCAAACACAATACCACATGAACATAAGAATTTACAAGTTTCTCTACACAATAAGAGTAGCTAGTCCTTCTTAGGGTTTGGAAATAATTGGAAATAACACAATCCACTATAAAAATATCCTTTTGTGTGGAATAAAATGAGTAGGATATGCCCTTACCCCCATGTAGCACATTGTTCAATAGAATAGTTAATGTGCTTTAGGTAGAATGATATTATTTAATAAAATGTTTATAAAAAACTTGATATATATGGTTCTTCTTTATCAACTTTCACAAATAAGATCTTTCAAAAAAAATTCATTACTTTCTTACTTAGAAGAAAGTATGAACTTCTTGGACATTGTAACGATACTCAGTTCGATTACCATGATTGATTTGTTAATAAAAAAATTTAACCATGATAGAATACCACTGAAACAATAATGGGATTCTTATTCAATAGACCAAAAATCTCAATACAATCATCCCTTTCCAATTATCCATCCCAATATGAAAACCAACTAAATATGATCTATCACTTCATCATCATCATATTCTTCCATTAGATAATCATTTTTATGTAAGATAGAACTGAAAACATCATCTTGATTGAAATAAAGAGCTTGACTCTTGGAAGGGGATTTTATAAAATCTACATATCAACACACTAATGTAAAATTAGATTTCAAATATACAATAACCATAAGGATTTTTCTATATACTTTGAACTGGGTTTGTAATTATAAAAACTTTTAAGAAAAATAGTCAACATTATATGACCTAATTTTTTTTTCAATTCATGTAGTAGATAGTAAATTTAATTACTTATTTATTATTATCTAGATTCTATGTTGTATATTATATATAAAAAACCTTTGTTTTACTGGATAAAGGAGTTATTGTGAATCTTATGGAAATAATTGTTTTAGGATGGATAGTTGGAAGATGTTTTATACCACGATATCTATAAAATTAATAGTTCACTTTGATAATTGCATAAAAACACAATGAGAAATATAATAATAAATTAAAATAGTTAGAAACTGAGTTCAAATTTAAATATGACCATCATATAATAAAGAGAGAAAATAGTTGTATGTTTCCATAGTTTTTTCTATTAATCAATTGAATTTTATATAACATGGTCATTGAAATTTTGATCACTACAATGTGATATAGGTTTTCATTAGAGGATTTAATAATATATTGATAATTATTCATAGGTATTTGAGTCTATGTTATTAGTTATTGAGGCTAAATATCTTGAATTATTCTAGTAGAGTGATCCGGATAAAACAATTATTTTTTTAAAATGTGTACTATAGAACTATTTAAATATATTATGTGGTCTAAAATTCTTAAAATTCATTAAATATTAAATATTGTGTGAATGATATTGTTTTTTAAACAAAAAACATGTTTGGGGCTCAAACCTTAGTGGCACTTTCCATTTTATATTTTGGGTGATGGTGGCAACTAGAATTGGTTTGAAAGAGATTAAATGATAAATTAAGAAAAAAGTTGGGTTCCACTACCATTTGAGTCTAGGTTGTGGCATAGAGCAATGCGATATTTCATAAGCCAGGATTCTGTGGTGTGGTCTCCCGACATTGGCATAGGGAGACTCAAACTATGAGAATCGAGTCTACAACAATTTTAGTCCAGGAAGTTCCATGGTGGTTGGATACAATGTAGGCCCTTCCCTGTTTTCGAGCGATGTGGCATGGAATGAGGTGGCTGCACTGTTGTGGTTTTTGATGCTACTGCCAAATCAAGGGTTGATGCAACGTCGGCTAGAGGCTGGGTTGTTGTTCCTTCCCTAGATAAATAGGATATGCACTGTGGATCCAGTATTGGATCGCAGACACTGGTTTTACTAGGGGCCAGGATATGGTCTCCTCCCACTATGTAGTGGTTTAGGTGGTCTACCATGTGATCTTAGGGGTTGAGTCATGGTCCTCCAAAAATATGTTTGCTTATAAATACCCCATAGTCCCTTGGATACAGTTTCTCCCAAAAATTATTCTATAACCATATTCAACCAATAGTTATTTTTGAAGGCATTGAATATCAATTTCTATAAGGCTGAATCTTGAATTCTTGAGTTCAAACTTTGATTATCTAAGGTAGTATCTTCTGCTTTTCTAGGGGATGAAGCCTCAATTTTATTAATAAAGCAAAGAAAATACCTCTATTAACTTGGTAGAGGAAGATTTATTACATAGCTCGAAGGCCCAGTGGGCTTATAGCCCATTACATTGCCCATAGGCCCATATTTTTTCCCAATTCCCATTCTGTGAATAGTAACCCGGCTGCTACAGTACCGTACAGTACCACCGCCACAACAGTGCCCTGCCGCCGCTACAGTAGCTGCCGCTGCTACAATATCGCTACAGTATTGCTACAGTCTTGCGCCCAATGGGTTTTGAACCCCCATTTTTCATGTAGAATTACGGGGTGCTTACCACTAAGACAAACCCCAACTACATCTTCCTTTTTTCTAGCAATTTCACTGTGATTGACCTCATTTCCTACCATTCCTTATTACTGTGTTATGGGATATTATCTCCATCATTATAATGGATATTTATTTTGTGTTTATAAATATGTTCATTGAATGAATTCTTTTATAGATAGTATTTTCCTCACAAAAGAGGTGATTCAAGATCTGCAACATTGATTCATTCTCGTGTGAAGAATGTCAAATCATTGATGTAGGGGATTGATTTTTTCCCTAATTTGTTTAAATAAAAACATAAATAGACAATGTCATATCCTTTTTATGCTGGTGGAATTAATATAATTAACATTAAACCATATTAAATAACAAAGTTAGTTTATGTTTAGAGATCGCATGTTGTTTCTTTGCACCGTGATAATTGTTTTCTTATTATCTTTCTAGATATTGTTATATTTATGATATTCCTTTTATATCATGTTGTAATGCTTAATTTATCATGTTGAAATTTATGAAATTGTAAAAATATAATAAAAATGATAGTGGATTATTTTTTGGATATATATTTAAAGAGGAAACATGTTTAACAAATCCAATGTTTCTCTCAATTTGATGGTAATGAAATTGATGCATGTATGAATATTAAAAAAATTATTTTATTCAATGTATTAATAGAATTTTATAATTAACTTGAAGTTGGATGACATTTTGATGATAATAAAATGCCTGATTAATGGGTTTTTTCTTCTTTAATATTGCCGAAACTGCAATTTTATGTCATAGAGCTTGTTTAAATAATTTAATAGATTGTTGTTAATTTGGATATTAAAAGTCATCATATTCAAAATAAAAATTATCCCATTTAAATTATCCTCCATTTATTTTTTTAAATATATTCTATTTATTGTTAAATATTTGAACATTTTAATATCCACTGGATTTTGGTTTCATTTTACCGCATGAGATGATTTACCTGGCTTCCTCAATTGTTTAGAAAGTTTGATTTGGGATGTGAACATAGCTATCCACTATATACATATTCTCTTCATTTATGGACATCGAGGGATGCTGCTACATAACCTATCCTACCCATCAACTCATTTGAGCTGTTCAATGTGCTCCTGGGTGGGTAACACGACATTGGCTACATGGAAGAATCCCCTTGGCTATGTAGTCAGCTAGTTAGGGTTCTAGAAGGGGTTATCATCACCCATGTGATTCCTTTATTCGATATTTGAAATAGATCTAAAAAAAATCTTCTTGGGAATTTGAGTTCATCTAGTATGTAGAGATATATATTCCCAAAATTGAAAGCTTCTCGCAACTGGTGGATTGTTTTTTTCCCACAAGTGGTTCAATTTTCCATTTATCTCTTCTTGTATTGATAATCGTCTTCAATGGATTCAGTCTCACTAGATGTGGTTATATCATCCTCATTGGTGAAATTATTTAGTGTGCCACTAATGTTCCTACTCAGCACTGGTGTTCAGCTCATGGGGGAGCATGTCGGGGTTCTTCCAGGTTAAAGATGTGTGACCATTGATCGAATAGGAAAACCTAGTGTGATCATCATATTTCAAAATCCAACGAATTGAAGAGATCTATGTTCTTGGATATTGAAGTGATCTAGAAAACAAGTCATTTTTTTGAGTTTGTAATATTTTTTAAACCCGATTCCTTCTGTGTTTCTGCTCTAGTGTGAAGTTTCTGTTTTAGCACTACAATTCATTTCAGTTGGCTATTTACTATGCCACTATACACTGTAATATGTTTTTATTTTGAGAATATAGTAAAAGTGCATGTAAGGGGGGGGGGTGTTATTTCTATGATGTAAACCCCAAAGGGACCGAAGCACATAAATCGTGGTGTTTCCATTGTTTACTTATCTTGTTTCCACTTTGGCAATTGTTGTTGTTTCAGTATTCCCATATCAAAATTCTGTTTGTGTGTGTTTTCAATATAATAATATTTAACTTTTTTTTACATTGAATTAAACCATATTTTTTTTCAGTGGTCCGTGGAAATTATTTGTGGGTGTTATTATGTTATTACGATCACTACAATTTGGAATCAGAGACACACAAATAAAAAATGGTGTTTGAGAAATATAAAATGGAAATATTTGATGGGTGAAATATTTTTAATTTTTTCTATTAAAAATGAAAGTGATGTTAGTCCAATAGGGGCTGCAAGATGTGCTTTTCAGACAAATGAAACCCAAAGTATGTTTTTACACTAATGGTCAAATAGTCACATCCTATTCAGATGTCTCCCTCAAACATTTTGATGAAATAACATAGCTATTTCACCTTGTTTATATGTGATAAAGTCCTATGGGTGGTTTCTTATTAGAACTCCACAATTGGTATTTGGTCTAAACATTAAAAAATATATATTAAGACTCCTTTAATTAGAAATCTTCAAAAGAATAAAAAATTATATACCTTCACGATGTCTTATGAAAACACCAACTAGAAACACCTTGATGTGTTTAATAAAATGTTATTAGAGCCTACAAATATAAATTTTATTGTCGAAGATAAGGAAGAAGCGATCATACATTTATATTATTTAGAGATATCATATAAAAATATTATCGATGATATGAAGTATGGTAAATATTCAATGATGTTAGTGGAAGTAATGTACGCATTGCATTCATGTATCTTGCATTGCATGGATAATCTTAACAATGAAGATGAGGGTCTAAATGTGAGGTGTCATTTAGTGTTCTGACGGTAAGATAAATGTAAAAATAAAAAGGGTATAAAGAGCCATACGCAATCATATGATCATTGGTCTAAGGAGTCATGGAATAATTTTCTCTTTGCTGACCAAGGCTATGAATGTATTGAGGGGTTTTGTGTGTCCTGAGATACTTTTGATGTAGAGTGGGTATTAAACTCAGGATGTTCCTTCCTTATGTGATCAAAGAGTAGTTCATTTCCTAGTTTGACTAAGAGTGTTGAATGATAGGTTGTTATTAGAATCAAAAAGAGTTGTTTCATCATGGGTAGAGGTTCTATTATGTCAGAGCTCTCATAACATTCACATGTCACCTTATTGTATGCTAGATGGGTTGAAAATTTACATTGAAATATGATATCACTAGGTTTATCAAATCAGTGTGGTTTTACCTTTAATTTGATTTTGGATGTCATAGCATCTTCAAGGAAAATCATATGTTTCATAATGTCTTCCTGCTCAATGGGTTATATGATTAGGACAAAGGAAAAACTGTCAAGTTGTTGGGAAACACTTATGTCAATAACAATGAAAACATAATTCTTTGGCATAGGCAGCTGGGACATGTGAGTGCTAATGATGTAGAAAAATTTAGAAATCAAGGGATCTTAATTCAATTACACTACTTAACATACCCTTTTGTGTTATTTGTGTCATGGGTATGTGTACAAGACATAGTTTTTATAGATCAAACATTAGAGCTGGTCACCCACTTGAGTATGTTCACTATGATTTGTAGGGACCTGCTAGAAATACCACCCATGGTGGAGGCTCTTACATTTCCACCTTTATAGATGAATTTTCATGGAATGTATAGGATTATATTTTGTTGAATAAATCTGATGAATTTGATGTGATTATATATTGTAATGCCTTTATTGAAATATATATATATATAGAAGGTAAATGATTATTGATATGATAATCGAATTGTATAACTATATACTATGTTTATCATGTATTTTGAATGTGAAAAAATTCTAAAGAACTAAACACTGAGTAATACTCCATAAAAAATGGTCTAACTGAGCATATGAATCATACCATTCTTGAGTGAGTTCATAACAGTATTTAATGATGAGGTTTTCCAAAATCATTTGGGGAAGAATCTTTCACTGTGATATTTTACATAATAAATTGGTGTCTATCATCTTCAAAAAGATTTAATACTCCTACTTAATGGTGGAGTAATCACCCCAATCCTATGAACATATTATGGTTTTTGGATCCACTGTCTACATTGATGTTAATGATTATAAACTAGATACTAGAGCTATCATGTGAATATTCAATGGGTATCCAGAGGTAGTGAAGGGGTATAAGGTTTTGGTAGATAAACATTGCTTTCTAATGTGAATTATTAGTCATGATGTTGAATTTCAAGAGTTTTTTCCCGGTATAGTCTTTCCTCCCACTAATGACACTGTTGATCCATCTCAGAAGAGTGATCATGAGGTTGATTATATAATTGTCGGTGATTCTCCTATTGAGACTCCTTCTACCAATCAGGTTCCCCATTCACAACTTGAATCATAATCGTGGTCTGTTTCTGATGAAAATTCAAATGATTGAGTTCATCCTTACTATAGGGGTTATCATATTACTTGGGATAGGTAGGGGAGGGTAATTAGACCTCCTCTAAGGTACAACAATGCTGATATGAGTTTCTTTACCTTAAAAGTGGTAGCAGATCCTGGGGGAGAGGATTCCCAAACATCTAATCAAGCTACAATAACATTAACTCTATGTATTGGTTTTCAGCTATAGAGGATGAGATAAAATAATTAATAAATATCCATACATGGTCAATAGTAAGTAAAACACCAATTTCCAAGGTTATTGGTTGTAAATTGATATATAAAATAAAAGTAGGCAATACTATAGGAAATAAATTATGTTTATATTTGGGATTGTAGGCCATGGATTCCTTCAAAGAGAAGTAATTGATTACTCTGAATATTATTCTCCTATAGTGAAACATTATTCAATAATAATTCTTATTAATTTTTCTACCCATTTATATTTTCATTAAGAATAGCTGGATGTCAAAACTGATTTCTTGCATGGTGATTTAATTAAAAATTATACATGAATCCTCCTACTGGTTTTGAAAATTATATAATGCTAACCAAGATTGTTTTTTAATAAAGTATTTTATGGATTATAATAAGGTTCAGGATAATTGTATAATAATTTTTATTCATTCATGTTATAAAATGGTTTCTATAAGAGTTAGGTTGATGTATGTTTATATTTTAAATCTATTAAAAAGCCATGATTTACCTACTGCTCTATGTAGATTAAATATTACTCATATGTAGTTATATGAAATTAATCACCGATTCTAAATAAAATTGAATTATGATTTGGAAATGAATGATCTAGGCCGTTATAAAGAAATTATTGGCATGTAAATTATTATGTATTAGAAGAATATGAATATTTGTGTATCATAATGTTCTTATATCCATAAAGTGATTAAGAGGTATTGTTTTGATTCTTTGAATCCTATTTGTGTTCCTTTAGGGAGACATTTTAAAGTGTCTTTATCTCAGTCACCTACCAAAGCATATGATATTGAGAATATTAGCAGATTATCATATGCTAAGGTAGTGGGTAGTATTATGTATGCCATGATTTGTACTGGACCAAGTGTTTCATTTTCTACCTGTAATTTGAGTAGGTTAATAGAAAATCTAGGAAAGCATCTTGGAATGTTATTAAATGGTCACTGAGGTAAATTTTTATACATAATGTCTTTTAAGTTTCTATTATAAGAGTATTAATTTTTCAAAATTAGTGACTGGTTATGTGGATTATTACTCTGCTAGAAATGATGATACTATGAAATTACTAACAGGTTATGTATTTAGTTCATGTGGAGGACCTATATCATTAAAGTGAAATATGAAATCAGTGGTGACCCTCTCTACCACTGCAACCAAGTACATATCACTTACAGAAGTAGTCAAATAATCCATATGGCTTAAGGGTTTTATTTTTGGATTTAGTGTATTTAATTATATAATTACTGTACATTGTGAGTCTCAATCATTCCTTTAATTGTCTAAAATTCTAGTATTCCATAGCATGTATAAGGAAATAGGTATTATTATTCATTTCATTATAGATGTTATTAAAATTAGATAAGTGTGTGTCACTAATATACAAAATGGATGAATACTCGACCGATAGTTTGATTAAGGCTCCAACATTATCTAAGTTCAATCTTTGCATAGATATATTGAATGTTTCTACACGTAATTTATTTTTAGGTGCAATAAAATAACCAATTTACAATTGAAAAAGGTCAAGATTTGTTAATTTGGGTATTCATTATATTCATTTAGAAAATTGAAATCAACCCATTTAATTTTTTTGGTTAATATAAATTGTTTTAAATACATAAGAATTAATTATAAATTTTTTCCATTTTAATATCAGTTGTATTTCGGTATTATTTTACCACATGAACTGATTTATGTTGCCGTCTGAATTATTTGCCCATTTGGATTTGGGATGCCACCTTGGATATCAACTTTATACCCATTGCCTTCATTTTTGGCTAGCAATTGATGTTTCTGCCATATCTCTCCTGGATATCCATTAATGTGAATCATTCAATGTGCTACTGGGTGGGTTGTTTGGTGTTGGATTCATGGAGGCCTCCTCATTACTATGCAGTAAGCTGGTTAAGGTTCTAGAAGGGGGTTTCATCACCTCTATGACCCCTATATCCAATATAATAAACAGATCCAAAAATAAAATTATATGTATCCAAGATCATCTGGTAAGAAAAGACCAATATTCCCAAAATTAACTCCCTCTCCCAACCGGTTGTTTGTTTTCTTCCTACTGGTGGTTCTGTCTACTTTTTTTGTATCCCTGTGTTACGAATTTCATTTTGAAGGTTTAATCATACTGGTGGTGGTGCTATCATCCTAATCAGTGGAATCATATGGTGGCCTGCCATCCCCATTACACGCCAATGGTGTGCGGATCATGGTGGATCCTCTTAGGGTTTTTCTTGGTTGAGGGTATGTGACCATTGCTCGAATTTAGAGACCTAGGATTATCATATTATGGATATATCCAATATTTAAATGTAATTAAAATTATTAGGTTAGGAAGTGACCTGGGTACCCATACAATTTTTCAGGTTTTATGTTTTTATTAAACCCGATTCATTCTATGTTACTGCTTCCAGTGCGTAGTTTTTGATTTAGAACTTCTGTACATTTTATTTTCCTCTCTTTTTTTACTCTGTACATTGAACATTGTTTTTTGAGAATATAATAAAATTTATTGTGTGGGTGGTGTTTTTTCCATGTGGTATGTATCAAAGGTGCCGAAGCACATAAATCCTTGATTTTCCTTTATTTTCTATTCTCATTTCTTCCTCTACAATTGTTTTTTCACTATTCCCACATCAACACTTTGTTTGGGTGAGTTTTCCTTGTAAGAAAATTCATTTTCCAATTTTTTATATTGAATTAAACCACATTGTTTATTCGTTGGTCCTTGGAATAATTTTTTTTGGGGATTATTCATGCCATTACCCCATAATAATGATTATAACTAATTTATTAGTTTTCCCATAGTTGAAACCTATGATAATTGCATTAGTAAATTCAATATGAAATAAGAACTTATTTTTTTATCCAAGATAATTATTTGGGGCCAAGGTTACCAATTTTATTGTGAACGCTTAATATCTTGTTATGGGGCCGTGAAAGCTCTTTTTTTAGTGAAGAATGGATGCCTTGATTTTTGGGGCATAATTCCTTATTGACAATGTTTGATTATTGGTACCTTCTATGTAATTCTGATATGAGGATTTTTTTGCAATGTGATATGAGACAGGGATGGCTGTAGAGATATGGGTGGGGAGGCCCAAATTTGTGGTAGTAGTTGACGTCCATGACGGCGAGATGCATAGTGATATGGATGAAGGTGTTGGGGATGACACAAGAGTCGATGGAATCGATTGATGTTAGGATTACACATTGTTTTACTGAAAGATGATATTTGTACTTATTAATGAATCTATTTATGGTTCAGATGATCGATTTTCTTGTTTTACCTTCATTCCTATCCCAGCTTCTTGCGGTAGTTTGATGTGTTTGGTTACATATCTTAATTAAATCTTAGTATGTTCCTAGAGTACCTATAATTATGGAATGGTTATAATTTTTAATACATGTTTAACTCCTGGATTTAGTTATTGCTAGAGTGAAAATTAAAATGCTAATCCCAAGAAACAGTAGTCTCAGTTGGATTATTCATGGAGTGCATGGACTTCACATAGATGTTTTATGAAATATAATCAAAATAATCATAATTAAAAGTTAATGAATTAATTAACATGAAGTGCAATGTTAAACAATAATGAATTTAATAAAGAAATTTTATCTTATAGTGTGCTTATTGGATATCTATTACTTAAAATTAACAGTTTGGTGTCTTAGAGACTATAGTTATATTTGAACTTAGGACTAGGTTAATGTCAATTGTGGGGTCATGGGCTATAATATATCTTTCTTATTTTAGGACTTTTAGGCTACCCCACCCATTTTGGTTGGGATAATGACACCCATTGGACTTGGGGAGGGTGGTTCCCCAACATCTAGGTTGGAGTGGGGCAGATGACTAAATACACCCTCTTTTCAATTTTTTTTCTCCAAACAATAGTATGTGTGGTACACACAGTGTATAGTTTCCCATAAATGTGTGTAGGGGGATGTAATAACTTATGTTTATTTCACACATATGTATATATGGATATAGTATTCAAATTATTATTTTATGTATGATGTGTATGGGTTGTGATGGCATGAGGTACTAATATCTTTGTATGTTATGTTATGGATTAAGGTATAATACCTGATGTATGATACACATCATATGGGCTTTGGTGGATCCAAAAAAAAACATGGTTACTATATATAGATGAGGTATGAGATGATAAATAGATGTGATGAATGAGATGCATTTCATATTATATAGTCTATGTGTTTTCATGCTAGGTTCTATTGGTGATAGATAGCTTAGGACATGAGACGTTAGGTCATAGAATCAACCTAGTCGGGAAGAGGAAGCATTGTTCACTTATTGATTTATTATTATATTATATGATATCTCTTGTGGGGTCATGTTGGTTGATACACTATTAAGAATTCGAGTATAGAATGTTAGGTAGTGTAGTGGTGTGCTCTTGATGTTGGTGTGTACCATTACATGTGGGAAATGATTGCGCTTGAGATGTCAGGGTTTGATCTGATTTTTCCATGGATAGGACAGTGTTTTACCATGCCCACATTGAATGTTGCTACCAATGATTAACATTCAAATCTTTTAAAGGAGGAACATATGTCCATTTTGGTGAGTGAGACATTTAAAAAGGTTGCGCATGGAATGTTTGACATCGGTTGGGTGAGATCAAAACTCAACTGGCTTTTCTTATTCCTGATGATAGGGTAGTATAAAAACATGTATTTCCTCCTATTCTAGATCAGTTTCGAGATGTGTTTCATGAGAAATTATTAGGGTTTTCTCTCAAAAGTGACGTCGAGTTAATGATAGATTTTTTTTAAGGAGAATAGATAGTTTTTATTCTGTCGTATAGAATAGAACAATCAGAACACTAGGGGTTTAAAACTCAGTTGGAGGAATTGAAAAACTAGCGGTTTATTTTTCTTGAGCATGTCACCTTGGGGAACTCCTGTGTTGATTCTAATATGTCTGATAGATTGTTGTTGTTTTTTGTTGATTATATGATTCTAGATCAGATGATGGTAAAGAACGAATACCCTCTTCTATGAGTCGTTGAAAATTTTGTCTAGCTAAGTGTTTCTTCAGTGTTCTCTATGATTGATCTGAGATCCGTGTATCATCAGATAAGGGTGAGACATTTTTCTATAACATAGATATATTTTAGGAGTATATATGGTTTTATGTGTTTTTAGTAATTCCTTTTGGATTAATCAATTCCATAGTATTGTTTATGGCACTAATGAACTAAATCATTCACATATACCTGGATCAGTTTTTGTATAAGTTTATTGACGACATCATGGTGTACTCTAAATCTGATGAAGATCACTCCAAGCATCTTGACACCGTCCTGAATAAACTAATATAGAATAGGCTACACACCAAGCTATCCAAATGTCATTTCTAAATTGATAGAGTGCATTTTTTTGTCACATCATCTCTGAAGGATGTGTTTATTCCAATGCAAGATTCAGGTGATCCATGTAGCTGTAGGAGTTACCCTAATCTTACCTATAATTTTTGGATGATAAGATGTCAACACTAGTTCAATTGAACATTTCTATAAAAATTGATTAATAATAATTACATGAAATTAAATGTAATATAGAAGAAAAATATTACAATCATTATACTCACTAAGGGAACCAGAGGAAGAAACCCTAGCTCTCACATCCATAGATCACTATCAAATTATCTCTTCCTTTGAACTTTTTCTATATCTTTCATAATACAGATAAGAATGAAATGTATACATGTATTTATGATGAATAAAATTTACTCATGAATAAAGATAATGTGTCACCCAACATCAACACATAAATACATGGTATAATAATATCATGTAAATTATACCATAATTGATATAAATATAAATAATCATCCAATACCAATTCACCATGTTCCCATCGCCCTACTTTACAAATTAGTCTTTCCAACTTAATAAATAATTACATGTTTGGATATGGGTGGACCAGGTCTCAGATCGGACCAACTACATCACCAGGTCTGGCACCCACCCATGTCGGGAGATATACCAGTGATCGGGTGACACATCTAGAGTTATTGGAAGGATTTTATAGGATTTGTAACAACAGTAAAAAATTAGGGGAGGGGAATAATATTATAAATATCCAACACCAAATGAGTAATTGAGAATTTAGGATGGTTACTATAAATAACATATATGTTTGTGTGATTTATATATTAAAAATAGATGTTGAATGAGAAAACTACATCTATGATGGATTTTTCAATCCATTTGACCCTGATAAAGAAGAAATTCATTATAGATCTTGACGAAGAGACCTGTTTTGATAGTGATTTTTTTGTTATTCAATCATTGCCTCAATACCTTCATGTGAGCATCTCCTCCTCTTCTTCCAACTAGTTTTTACATTATAGATCTGGTTATCAAAATACTAGATTCCTATTCATAGTTTATAATACAATGATGTGTGGATCATAATGATTTGAAGAAACTGTTTCATGTTTCCAAATCAATTTGGAAAGCTTTGAGTAGTGGAGAAACATATGTGTGTCTTTTTAGCGATACTTTAGACACTGCAATTTAGGATTTTTAGATATTGATTACAAAGGAGATGCACAACACTTTTAACAGTCTTTCATAGGATCATGCATTTCACATGAAGATGGGAAAGTGTTCTAATGTAATTGAATCTCCATATGCACTTAGGAAATCCAGGGGTTGTGTGTTTTGAATAGGAAGATAGAAGGTGTCACACATTATTCTATCTCTGTTTATAGGTGGATGAGATGAGGAGGGGTGCCTAGGTATAGAAGATCTGCCATGGGGAAGCTATAAATACAAAGTTGAAACTTTATTTGATTCCATGGAATGATTTTCAAATGATATTGTGATTTGATTAGGTTTGATTGTCAAGAATTATTGGGGCGGTCAGCTCCTGTAAAGGGTATATTTTTAAAAAAATGTGACATTATTGATGTTTTTTCTAATGAGTTGATTGGATTAAATAGCCCAAATTTTGTGAGCATGATCATATTTGAACATATTAGATAGAAGACCAATTATTTCAGGCCCTAATCAAGGATGAATTCTATCTCTAGTACACATAGACTATTATTATATTTTAATATTCATGTTTACCCTCCTGAAAAACCTTTTTATTTTTTTTCAAAGCTTCAACCATTTTAATCATTCACTTGTTCAGTTACAGTAGCCTAATAAATATTGTTTCCCAAGAACAATTTACAAAATATTAATTTTTTAATATGCATTGTTATATAAAAAACATATCCAAAATTCTGGTATATATTTTTAAATATTCAAATTATTTATATTTTAAAAAATGTAATTTGAAATTGATGTATCTATCAAAATAATAAAATAGATAAAAATATTATTCTCTTCAATATAAATAAATATCCTAAAAAATATTATGAAATAAAATATTTCCACTCATAAATTTACTATCACATACAATAACCTCTATGCCACCTATTGTTTGTAATGACCTTTATAAATTATAATAAAAACTTGTGATTTATTCTGGATAATTTTAATTTATTTATAATTTTTTATATTGTTATACAGATTTATATCATGATGGATTATTTAGTCGATTTTCAATTCAAACAGGCCCCGTTAATTATGAAAAACCAAAATTTAAACATGTAACATTATAAGAATAAATCTCAACCAGACAACCTCCAACATGCACAATGAAAGGTTCTGGTGAGTTGAAATGTAAGATGCATACAATTGAGATAAAAAATTACTTTTGGAAGACTTTAATAATATTTAACAAGGAAAAATATGATGAATTATAAATTAAATTGAATATAGAAGAATAAATTAATCAAATCAAAGTGTAAAAAAATATCATTAAACTGAGCTTGTACACGACATAATTTATTTCTTAGATTAAAGTGGAGAATTTAAAAAAAAATTAAATAATTGGAATTTAAAATAACTAAAATATAAGAATGATGAAAATCAGTTAACTTTATTATATGATATTATATCAAAAATCAATAATATGTGTTTACTGAAGACCAACATCTACATGAAGAATATGATGTTACAAAGTTATCATAAGATCGAGTCTTGTGTTTAGTTTTCAGTGGAAGTAAAATAAATTTCAAAAGTGGAAGAAGATGAGGATTGGTCACAATTAGATGAAGTGAGATGTCTTAGTGTAGAGAAGTATTGACAAGGGCATGTAATAGGGATTTTGGAGGGAGATGATGTAGGGAGACGATGAGGCTGACTCATCCTGTCATTGCAAAGGGAATGTTCAGAACCATAAGATTCCAGAGAATAACATCAAATTTCTGGAGTACAATGTAGCATTGTAGAAAAAGGGAAGAATGTTTATTGGGAATCGATGGATAATAAAAAAATCAAGCTGAAGACACAAATTATCTTGTAAACACTGGAATGACGACGTAAAAATGATACAACCAAATCAACCAACACAGTTGAGCCAAATTATATTTTTCAATGACAACAACAATGCAACAATTTCATCAAGGGACATATGGATGGATGATGGTAGGAATAGAATTTTTCATTAAGGCTTGCAGGGAAAATGGGAGAGAGGAAGAAGGTTTCTAGTTTCCCCCCATATCAGTTGCTACCCTAGCTTGTGGGCTTGGAAAGATTTCCCTCAGGATGACCCTATTAACTTTTATCTACCATCATATTTGTATGAAATTCTTCGTATTCTATAAATAATCAAATATTCACCCATGTTTATCTTTCAAATGTTATCCTAGATAAAAAATTTTTGGATGTAATTTATGCTGGGTTTCAACTATTGATAACACTCAATCAGGATTTCAATGTGCATCATGTTATAGATAATAAAAATTGTTTTCAAAAAATTTGACATTTTCAGATGACCATATCTTTTGTTTCACCCTCTATGTGGAGAAAAATATCTCTTAAATAAAACCATTTCCTAGACATAAATTTCGAACCCCAATCATGTGAACAATGTGGGTGAAATGGCACTAATTGCATCACTCACCCCCTTTATAGCAGTGCTAGCCTCCCCCACCCACTTTAATAGCATTAAACTCACTTATATTTTGTTAGGCACATTTTCACCTACCCACATGACCCTGATATTGTTGGCTCTCATATCTGAGACCTTCTACTCATGCACCTGTGACTCTTCCACTCAAAAATATTGTTTTGTTTTTAATTTTTTTATACATCTTGATATTTATATATTTTTTGTTACATTTTTTTCCATATATTTTTTTATATTTCATTGCAATTTTTATCCATATATATATATATTTAAATTCATATATAAAATTTATTGTGTTTGTGTATGTGTGTGAGTGTGTGTTTATAAACACATACATATGTTTATTTATATTTGTATGTGAATCTATAAATATAATTATACATAATTATACATATTTAAATATATTATATATTAATATATATATATACATATATTAAAAAATGAACATAAACATATATATGTTTTCTAATAAAAACAGAAATATATATATATATATTTAATCATCATATATACATTAATTTTATATGTATATGTATATAAATATTCATACATATTTATTTTAAATAAAATGGATAATTTTTATATTAATTATATATGGTTTATATACTAGGATATTTATTTTATATGTTAATATGTTTAATTATTTCTTTATAAAATGTATTTTATGTCGGTGAATATATACAAAATATGAATATATTGATATATATTTGATTATAAAAATCAATACATTGTGAAAAAAAAGAAAATTAAAAAACCATATTATCAATATTAATGTAATACCTAGGAATAAATTCATTACCCATTCAAAAAGTGTAAAATACCCCATTAATGGTGACTGAATGTCCATCGAATGTTAATGAATTGGGGTAACCTGACTAAATACTCATTTTAGGTGTTTTCTGATCCTTGTTTGGAAAAAAATATGTGATAAAGGGTTTAACCAAATACATTGTTGTGCAGATCTCACCACATGCTTCAATTTGATATGTGGTAGATCCCAAACGATCATTCGTTTCAAAATTTATGGTCTTTTGAAGTTTGAGTTTCATTTTAAAGATATTTTTGATATTTTTTAATTTTTTTATATTCAAATATTTATTATGTCACTATTAATCAATAAAAATTACCAAATTATTAATTAAAAATATATTTTAAATTTTTTCAGAAGACTTTTTACTAAATATCTTGTATATTACGTTTAAATATAAATTTATCCTTATCCAAAACATATTCATAAAATATATATTATATTTATACATTTATATATTATTTGTAATGATCTGTTTTTATGAAATACACCCTTTATGAGTGCTAATAAAAAAACACTCATAGGGGGGCTTTATGATCACTTTTAAAAAAGTGCTGATAAATGGTGCCCCTTAAACATTGTTAAAGAAGCACTGATAAAGGAGTACCCTTTTTGGTTCTAAAACGGGTTGCTAAAGGGGTACTTTTGATAGTTCTTTTTCTAACACCATTAAAAGTATCTTTTATCAGTGCTTTTTGTTAGTGAAGATAAAGGTATCTCATTTATCAGCACATTTTTACTAGCACTGATAAATGGTAGCGCTTCGTAATATAGTTATTGTGGTAGTTCTGTTAGAGATCCTCAATTGAGTGAATTTATGCAGTTACATAATTATTCTAAATTTCATATTTTTATTGGAATACAATAATTTTGTAATCCAAACAATATATAAGTTAACTACATTTGGAATACATGATTTGAAATATTTATTGACTATATCCACCTAATCATATATTTCAATTAGATAATTAAATAAAATCTATATTTCAACACATTGAAATACAATAGTTGTTTAAGAAAACATTAACTACCTTGATTGTTCTCTGTATTTTGACCATGGTTTTTTATTAGACAATCATATAAGAATAAAATACAACTTTATAAAACATAAAAATAATATTTGTTCTAGTAGTAGACTCTAAATTGAAATCTTTATTTATTTTTATTTGGATTCTAATTTGTATATTCTACTACAATAACCTTGGTTTCACTAGATGATGATATTATTATGAATCTTATAAATTTTTTTTATAAGGATGGATAGTGGAAATAAATTTTATGCCTGTGTATCTATATTAAAAATATATGACATGTATAATTGGATAAAAATTTTATAAGAAATATAAAAAATTTAAATATTTAGAATTAAATTCCAATTGTTAATGGGGACATCATTATATATAGAGTCAATAGTTTCTTGATTCTTAAATTTTTTATGAATAAATTAAATTTTTTTACATGTTCATTGAAGTTGGGATCACTATAAGGTGATATGCTGAGTCATTTGATAATTTTATATTATATACATATTTTTTCATACATATTTGAGTCCTTGTAATCAATTATTAAATAAAGATATCATGAATTATTTTTAATTAGTGATTTGTATAAAAAATGATTTTCTTAATGTGTACTATGAAACTACATATATATATTATGTGTTCTGAATTTCTAAAAACCCACTTTATATTTGTGCAATTGTTCCTATTTCATGGACATATTTAGTGTAAGGGCTCGAACCTCAATGAAACATCCATTTGTGTGTTTTGTGTGTTGGAGGCACCTAGAAAAGGTTTTAACGTGTTTGTATGGTAATGGGAGAAAAAATGTTGTTGCCACTCCCATTTGAGGCTAGGTTGTGATGTGGAGCCATTTGTTGTGCCAAAATCCAGGAGTCATTGATGTGGTCTCCTGAATATGGCATGGGGTGGCTCGAAGGAGGAAAATTTTGGAAACAAATTTTTTAGGCCTAACAATGCCATAGTGGTTGGATATGACATATGTTTATCCCTAGTGTCAAGCACTATGACATGGAGCGAGGTGGCTACACCATTGTGTTTTTTTTGAGGATTATACAAAATCGAGTGTGGCTGTTGAATGGAATGTAGTTTGGTTCCTAGTCCCTCCATCTGGCTAAATATGATCCTCAATATGGATCCAATAGTGGATCCGAGACGTGGGTTTTACTAGTTGATATTATATGGTCTCTTATGATTGTGTAGTGGTCTAGGTGGTCTACTATGTGGTCTTAGGAGCTGCGATGAGGTCCTTTAAAAATCTGTCTATCTAGAAAATCCCACAAGGCTCCTGAACCTAGTTTTCTCCCACTCCTTCCTCTTGAACCCTAGGCAGACAAGGGTTATCTTCAATTGTTTTGATGCACCCTTTCGATAGGGATCAATCCATACTTCCTGAGTTCAATATGTGGTGATCTGAGGTTGGCTCTTCTTCTTGTATAGAGGAATCAGTATGATTGATCCAATTCTGTCCCATTCATTCATTCCATATTATTATTTATGATCTTTATAATTATACTAGTGTTTCCTTTTTATTTATCATTATGTCAATGCAACAACATCATTGGGAGATTGTAGTTTCCACAAGGAAGAGGTGATCAGAGATCTACTAAATTTATTCATTATCATGAGAATAATGTTGAAGCATTGAAGTAGGGGATTCATTTAATTTCTTATTTATTTACATATAATCATAAATTTACCATGGTATATCACTTTTCATGTAAGTGGAATTATTCAAATAAATATTAAACTGGATTAAATAATGTTATTGGTTTATCTTTAGTGATCACATTTTGTTTCTTTCCACCATGATAACTATTTTCTTCTTGTTTATCTAAATAGTGTGTTATTTATACTATGAATTGTATATCATGTTGTTATTATTGGTTTATCATGTTGAAATTTATCAATTTTTAATATGAACCTAAAATCTGATAATGTTTTGTTGGTTGGATAGAAAATTAGGGAGGAGGCACAATCCACAAATTCCATGTTTCTCAAAATATGATGGTATTCAAATAGATGTAAGTATGCATGATTAATTGAATTTTTTATTCAATTTGGAATTGGAATTGGATAAAGAAAATTAATATAGAATGCTTTTTTAGGATGAAAAAAGGCTCAATTAATGATTTTTGTTCTTTCTTATGATTGTTGAAACTAGAATCTTATGCCAGAGAGTAGGTTTAATGAATTTAATAGCTCATTATCAATCATTCTATATGTTGTCGTAGTTGGAACCTATTTAGATTACCCATCCAATATTTATGTATCACCGAGAGGGGGAGAGGGTGAATCTATTATATATTTCTCTTTTATGTTTTATTTGGTAAGAATCAACTATCACCTCTGGTTAAATATTTCTTTCTCAACTGAAAACAAATCATACACATAACCACATGAACATAAGAATTTACAAGGTTCACTACTCAACAAGAGTATCTAGTCCTTGGTATGGTTTGGAAATAATTTGATACGACAATATACACAAGAAAACAATCCTTTTTTTGTGGAATATAATGAGTAGAATATTCTCTTAAAATCATGTAGGATAATGTTCAATACAATAGTGGATGTGCCTCAAGTGTCACGAAATGAATTAATATAATTTTAGTAAAAAACCTGTTATGGTTATTTTACATCAAAATTCAAAATTTTAATATATAAAAAAAATCACATTAATACCCTGACGCTGGAAATAACATCATGGAATTTCTAATGATACATAGTTTGATTTCCTAGTATAATTCCAAAGTTATGTTGCTCAATATGAAAAATATATCCCTATTTGAATACCACTAAAACAATTATGAGCTTCTTCTTCTTTAGTCCAAAAATATCAATTCAAATTTCCAGGTATGATTATCCAAACTAATATGATAACCATCTGAATATGATCTATCTCTTCTTCTTCTTCTTCTTCTTATTCTACTTCTTCTTCTTCTGTCAGATCAAAATGTTCAAGTAATATTGATCTGGAAAATTCTTGTTGCTTGAAATGCAATTATTCTCTCATGGAATATGAGTTTATAAAAATATACATATCAACACACTAACTTTCATGAGGAGTTTAAAAATACATTATCTAAAAGGATTATTATCTCTAGTTTTCCTTGCATTGTTATTATAATATCATATAATAAAAATATCCAAAAATATGTAACTTTAAAAACATTACTGTTCATGTAATAGTCAATAAATTAAATTAAATAATTTTTATTATTTGGATTCTAAGTCTTATATTATATAGCAATATCATTTGTTTCACTAGATAATGGGGTTATTATTAATCTTATTGAAATAAATAATATTAGGATATATAGTTGGACAAAATTTTATACCAGCATTTCTATTTGATACAGTGACCACTATGTTAATTTTAATTTTTTTTGATTTATATAAGAATGAATTAAAATATTTAGAAATAGATTTTTAATTTAAATGTAGACATCCTTATATATATTGACAATAATTTCATGTTTCTATATTTTTTTATTAATTAGTTTAAAATTTGTCAAACATGGTCATTGAAATTGTGATCACTATAAGGTGACATGGAGAGACATTAAGTGATTTTATAATATATCAATATTTTTACATATTTAGTTGTTTCTATTTTATCAATTATTGAATCTATATATCCGAAATTATTTTTGAAGAGTGATTTATAAAAAATAATATTTTCATAAAATGTATACTATATATCTATTTAAATTTATTATGGGATCTGAAATTATAATAATTTATTTAATATGAAATCTTCTGTAGTTGTTACCAATTTTTGTACATACGCTGTAGAAGGGTTGGAACCATTCTGGAATTTATATTTGTGTGTTTTGTGTATTGTATGCACCTGGAGGAGGTTTCAAGGATTTTTGTGGATAAATGAAGATAAATATTGGGTTCTACATCCATTTGAGGATAGGTTGCAGCTTGGATCCCTGGCTTGTGTCGTATGATATGCTTATATTGTGTGGTATCCTAACTATAGAGTAAGAAGGATTGAATGAGGAAATGCATGGATACTTCCCTTTTAGGCATAGATGTGCCGTGGTGGTTGACTATATTGTATCCTCTTCCTCAGTGTCATGTTCTATGGTGTGGAGCGAGTGCTTGTGCCATAGTGGTTTTTGAGGCTACAACTAAATCGGTGGTGGTCAAAACATGGGATGTAGGCAAGGCCATAGTCCCTACCCAAGATAATTATTATATGAACCATGGATCCATATGTGGATCCATGAATTTTTTTAATATGGCCTATGATATTTTCCGTTCTTTCCGTGTCGTGGTTTAGGTGGTCTACTATGTGATCCTAGGGGTTCCATTATGGTCCTTTAAAAATATGTTTTCTTGTAAATACCCCAAGGCCCCTAGACGTTGTTTTCATCCACTCATTCCTCTTGACTCTAGCCACCGAAGGGTTGTTTTTGAAATCGTTTATTCCCCCTTTTGATAGGGATGAATCCCAAATTCTGAGTTCAATCCATGCTGATCTGAGGTTGGCTCTTCTTCATTTCTAGCGGTTTCTATCCATTGGTTACTATTTCATCCAATTAATTCATTCAATGTTATAGAACATTATATCCATAATAATAATGGAGTTTTCTTTTTCATTTATCAATACATTCATGGAATGAAATCTATGAGAGGTCATAGTTTCCTCACATTAGAGGTGACAACAGATAAGAAAAATTTAGTCATTATTGTGCTGAAAATGTAAAATATTTGAGGTAGGTAATTCATTTGTTTACCAATTTATTTAGTCGAAATCATAAATTGATCATGTTTTATCCCTATTTATTTTTGAGTAATTAACACAATAAATATTAAAATAGATTAAATAATGAATTTAGGTTTTGTTTAGCGATCATGTGTTGTTTCTTTGTTAATGATAATGGGTTTCTTCATGTTTTTCTAGATAGTGTACTATCTATATATGATTTGTATAGCATGGTGTTATTCATGGTTTCTTCTTGTTTAAATTAATGAATTTTGATAAAGAACATTAATTTTATAATGTTTTGTTGGTTTGATAAGGAATTAATATGGAGAAATGTTTTACACATATGATGTTTCTCATAATTTGACGGTAATCAAATTGATGCATGTATGCATGTTTAAATGAAAGTGTTATACCATGTTATAATGGAATTTGATAAATATCCTGAAGTTTAAATTCTTGTCAATGATAATAAAATTCATGATTAATGAATTTTTTTCTTCCATAGGTTTTTTGAAACCGAAAGGCTATGTCACAGAGCATGATTAATTAATTTAATATCAAATTGTTAATTTGGGTTTTTGTTTTTCATACTGAAAATTGAAATAAACACATTGACAGTTTTATTAAATATAAATTGTTTTAAATATGAGCAATTTATATGTTAATATTTTCTTATTTTATTATATTATAAATTTTGGTTTCATTTTACTCTATGAGATGATTAACGTAGCCTGTTCAATTTTTTGGCCCGCTCAATTTGGGATGCCAACTTGTATATCCACTATATACAAATTATATTAATTTATAGATGTTTTTGTTCTTTTCAACCTAATATATCCTGGTCATCCCTTGATTTGAGCCCTTCCATGTGTAGCTGGGTTGGCAGTTCGGTGTAGGCTTTGTTGTAGCCTCCCTTTGGTTGTGTTGTTAGCTGGTTTGGATTTTTAAAGGGCGATTCATCACACATGAAGTTACAACATTAAATATATGAAATAGTAATGAAAATAATATTCATGGGAGGTTGTGTAAATTTGGTATGAAGAGATCCATATTCCCAAAATTGTCTCCCTCTCACTGTTTGTGGTTTGTTTTTTTCCAGTTGGTGGATCCGTCAACCCTTCTCTCACATGGTGTTTAGAATTGTCTTCCTTCGATTCAATATCACTAGTGAGGGTTCTATCATCCTCATTGACATTCTCAATAGGTGGCCTTCTGACCCCCTACACAATTCTGGTGTGTGGCTTATAGTGGAGCATGTCGGGGTTCTTCCCGGTCAAGGACGTGTGACAATTGCTTGAATATGGAGACCTGCCGTGATCATCCTATAGTGAGATCCCACAATGAAATGATATCAGGCTTATTGGATATTTTATTGATTTATACATACAGACATTTATTCGAGGTTGTATGGTTTTTGAAACCCAATTCCATATTTGTTGCTTCTTCTAGTTCAAAGTTTCAATTTTAGAACATATCTGCAATTCAGTTAGCTATCTGCCTTGCCTCTGTACTATATAATACGTTTTTCTTTTATGAATATAATAAAAGTAAATATGTGTGTGCATAAAAATCTATTAATAGAGTCTTAAAGGGACCAAATCATGTAAATATTTGTGTTTCCATTGCACTCTGTTATCATTTCTTCATCTGCATTTTTTTGATTCACAATTCCCACTTCAGCATGCTGTTTGGGTGTGATTTCATTGTACTAAAAATGATTTTTTATGTTTTGTAAATTGAATTAAACCATATTGTTTATTCTGTGGTCCTCAAAATTTGTTTGAGGGTGTTGAATTTTTCTATTACCCCACAATAATGTGGTTTCAGAGCCACCCAAATAAATAATGGCATTAGTTAAATATTAAATAGAAATACTTGATGGGTGTGATGATTTTAATTTGTGGTGATTAATATTGAGTGACCTATTAGTCCATATATGGCTTTATTATTCCTTTTTCAAACCTAGTAAACCCCAACTATGTTTTTCCACTGATGTTCAAACTGTCACTACATATTATAATGTACCTCCCACGATTTTTTATGAAAGAACATAGCACATTAACCTTGTATTTAGGTGACAATTTGAGGTTTCTTAGGAGGCCTCTAGAAGGGGAAAATAGTAAAAACAAGAAAAACCATATATGAAAACATCTTTAATTTTATGTCCACTTAAGAATCACAAATTATATATGTTCACGATGAGTCATAGAACAAACATCCAGACACACCATGATGTGTTCGATAAAATCTTATTAAAGATCCCAATATAAATATTAATGTTGTATATCAGGACCAAGCCATCACAATGTTAATTTTTCATATAGTTCATATGAAAAATTAATCAATTATATGATTTATGGAAGAGATTACATGACTTTAGTGGAAGTCATGTTTGACTTTATTTCATGCGAGTTGCATAGAAATGATGTGGTTAAACTTGAAGTTGAGGGTCTTAATGTGAGGGGTCATTTGGAGTTTTGAGGTAAAAATAATTGTAAAAATAGGAAGGGAAGTAAGATATGTATCCAATCAAATGAACATCAGTATAAACCCAAGTCATATGAGGTTACCTAGTACCACTATGGTAACCCTTATCAAATTAGACCCAAATGACCCAATTTCAAATATGAAAAACTTTCTAAGGATCATAGTGATCACTCGCTCTTTGCCAACCATGACTATGAAATGCTAATGTGTTGTGTGTGTACAAGGATACTCATGATACTGAGTGGGTATTAGACTCATTTTATTCATTCCATATGTGATTTGATAGGTGTTTTGATTCTTGTTTGACTGGGGGAGATGAAGGATATGTTTTTATTGGCATCAACATGAGATGTTGCATCATGGGTAGAGGTTTAGTTATGCTAGAGATCCCATACCATTATTTTTTATATTATTGGATGTGAGATGGGTTTTAGATTTTCATAGAATCTAATATCACTAGGTGTCTTAGATCAAAAAGGTTTTTACTTTAAATCTGATTCTGGATGACTTAGAATCATTAAGGGATATCGTATGGTTATTAAATACTCTATTCAATATGGGTTATATGTTTTGGATGGTAGTAAACATTTCAAGATGTTGGGAAACAATCATATCACCAACATTGACATCACTATTCTTTATCATAGGGGGATGGGACATGTTATTTCTAATGGTCAAGAGAAATTGATAAAGCAATGGTTACTCACTCAATTTAAACCATGTAACATACCGTATTGTTAAGACCATATCTTAGGTAATTCTAAAAGTGCATGTTTTCAAGGATCCATCTTTATAGTTGGTCACCCACTATCGTGTGATCACTCTAATTTGTGGGAACACTCTTGGACTAACATTCATAGTGGATACACTTACATTTTCACCTATATTTATTATTTTTCAAGAAATGTGTTTGTTTATATTTTTTGAAAAATATCTGATATCTTTGAGTTCTTTAATACTAAGAAATCCATATATAAAATAAATCTATGAAGAAGTTAAAGGTTTGGAGGACTGATAATTCTCTTGAATACATATCTTCTATGTTTATCATGTTTTATGAAATTGAAGGAATTTTAAATAACCAAATAATGAGTTATAAGACTCAGTAGAATGGTCTTGTTGAGCATACGAATCGTACCATTCTTGAGTGGGTTCGTAGAATGATTTCATTATAAGACTTTCCCAAATCCTTTTAGTTTGATGCTTTCAATATTTAAGTTTACATAATGTATAGGTGTACCTCATCTTACAATAGATTTAAGACTCTAATTGAATTGAAAAGTAATCATACACCATAATATGAACAACATAAGGTATTTGTATTCATTCCCTATGGAAATGTTAAGGATGATAAAATTGAGTGTAGAGCTATCATGTGTATATTCATAGGGTATCCGGAGGGGGAGAAGGGGTATAATCTTTTGTTACAAAAAAAAACTGATTTCAAAAGTGTATTCTTATCTAGGATGTGGTGTTTCAAGAGACTTTTCTTTCTAGAGTCCTTCCTCCCATTGATGAAAATGTTGATCCTTCTCATAAGAGGGATCTTGAGGTAGATCCTCCCACTATTTGGGAGTCCCCTATTGAGACATAGTCTACCTCTTAGGTTCCCCACTCTAATCCAATAACATAATATTGGTATGATCTTGATGATACTCTTGATGATAAATTTTCTAGTGACATTAGGTTTTATTATCTCACTAGAGATTGGAACATGATGGTCATTAAACCTCATCATAGGTACTACCATGCTCATATGGTTTTCTTTTCCTTAAATGTGACAGTGGATCTTAATGGAGAGGATCTCAAAGCATTAATTAATCTATCAATGATAGAAAATATATGAATTAAATATCATCTATAGAGGATGACATTAAATCCCTGAGAAAGAACCATTCTTTTCCCAAAGTTCATAATGCACCAACTTCCTAGGTGATTGGTTTTAAATTGATATATAAAAAAGGAAGATAATACTTTTGGAAATTAAATTAATTTTAATGATAGACATGTTGAAAATTGATTCCTTCATAGATAAGAAATTATTACTCTTAATCATTTTCGATTTTAGGGAGAAAAACATCAATAAATCTTCTTCTTTATTTTTCTACCAATTTAGATTTTCATATAGAACATATATATGTCAAAACTAATTTATGTCATGCTAAATTAATTGAAAAATTATACATCAATCCTCCTTTTAGTTTTTACGATTAATTTAATGGTAACCATGTTTTGTTACTTATTAAATAATTATATGGATTAAAACAATTGTCATGAAAATGGTATATGAAGTTTGATTCATTCATGATAGAAAGTGGTTTATTCAGGATTATGTTTGATGAATGTGTATAATTTAAATCTATTAAAAACCCATTCTTTATTTAATGATCTATGTGGATGACCAGTTACTCATATGTAATGATATAAATTTAATCACCCATGTTAAAATGAAGTGGAATTTAGCTATTGAAATTAATGATCTATGCTATGCTAAGAGAATTACATGGATCGAGATTATTAGGGATAAAAATCATAAGGTTTTTTGGTATCTCAACATTTTTATATAATTAAAGAGACTAAGATGTCATTGTTTGATGATTTGATTCATGTTAATTATCCATTAGTTCAACATTTTAAATTTTCTTTATCTCAGTCACCAACTATTGCTTTTGATATAGAATATATGAGAAGATTCACATATTCTTATTTAGTAGAACGTATTTAGTATTCAATGATTTGTAGAATCACTATGATACATAGATGAAAACCCAACCAATAGTTAATCTTAGTCTTCAACATTATACATGTTCAATAATTTAATAGATATCTTGAACCTATCTCCACATGAATAACATTTAGGTTCAATAACATCACCAATTTTCAATTGAAAATGGTTGAGATTTGTTAACGTGGGTATTATTTGTTTTCATATTGAAAATTGAAATTAACCCATTTAAATTTATCTAGTATTTGAATTGTTTTAAATGCATGAAATTTATTTTTAAATAATTCCCAATTTTAAAATCTACTGGATTTTGGTTTTATTGTTCAACATGATCTAATTTTTGTGGCCAACTCAGTTGTTTGGACTACATGATTTGGGATTCCACCTTAGATATCCACTATATAAATATTTTCATCATTTAATCTCATAAATGGATGTTGCTACCTAATGAATCCAAGAAAACCATTGATTTTAGTTGTTCCATGTTCAGTTGGGTGGGTAGTTAGGTGTTGGATTCTTGGTAGCCCACCATGGCTGTGTAGTTAGTCATTTAAGGTTCTCGACGGTGGTTTAATAACCCATACTACACCTGAATTTTATATACAAAACCGATATGAAAATAATATTATTAGATGGTTTAGTTAATTTTACATGTCGAGATATAGATTTCTGAAATTCATTCCCTCTCACAGTTGGTAGTTCGTTTTCTTCCCATTAGTGGTTTGACCTACTTTTTCTGTCACGGTATGTCAATAATTTCATTCCTCAGCGTCAATATCACTGGTGGTGTTGCTATATTCTTCATTAGTTGTATCATTTGTTGGTCTAATGATCCCCCTATGTGCCGCTGGTGTGTGACTCATGGTGGAACGAATGATGGTTCTTCCTAGTTGGGGATATGTGATAATTATTCAAATATGGAGACCTATCATTATCATCCTACAACGATATTGAAAGAAGTAGTGGTATAGATGTTCTTGAATCATGAAGTGATATATAAGTCCAGAAATATTTTCTTGGGTTGAATGTTTTTCTAAATCTTGATTCCTTCCGTGTTGCTGCTTCTAGTGATCAGTTTATCCTTTAGCACTTCTATTCATTTTAGTTTTTATCTACTTTTCCTATATACACTATAATTTATTTTTTTTGAACATCTAATAAAATTTCCTGTGTGGGTGGTTTTATTTCCACTCAGTCGGTCCCAATGAAAATAAAACACATTAATCATGGTTTTAATATTCCTTTCTACTGTCATTTATTCTTTTTCAGTTATTGTTTTTTATTTATTCCCACATCAACACTCTATTTGGGTGTGTTTTCATTGTAATCAAATTCACTTTTATATTATATATATATATAATTAAAATATATTGTTTATTCGGTGGTCTATGGAATTATTTTGGGGGGGGGGGGGGTTATTCTTCCATAACACCATAAACTTACGATAACTGATTATTTGGGTTTCCCATAGTTGGAATCAATGATAATTGAATGGGTTAATTCAAGTTGTAATAAAAACAACTTTTTTAAAAAAGACAAATATTTCAAGACAAGGTTTCCAATTTTTATTTGAAGGTTTAATCTATTGTGTTGGAGTTTTGAGAGCCTGTTTGCATGTGAAGGATAGATTCAATGTTTTTAGAACCCCGTTTCCTTCATGATTATGTTTGTTTCTTCTTACCTTCTATGTGATCTAGAAATGAGATTTTTATGTGATGTGATATGAGACTAGGATGGCTTATCTGATATAGACAGGGAGGCCTGAGTTTGTGGAAGTAGTTGTCACCAATGACAATGAGATGGAGTGTCATATGAATGAGGATGTTGGGGATGACACAAGAGTTGATTAAACAGGTTGATGATAAGTTTACTTGTTTTTGTGTTGAAATCTAATTTTCATGCTTGTAATGGTTTCTATTTAATGACCAAATGATTGGGTGGATTGTTTTGTCTACACGATATTCCCCGCTGCTTGAGGTAGATGTATATGTTTGGTAATATCATTCAATTGTTTCATAAGATGTTTTCCTAGAGTACATGAAATTAGGGAATGATTATACTATTTAATAAATTTTTAACCCTTTGTTTTAGTTCTTAATAGAATGAAAATGTTAATGTTAATCAATAGAAATCATAGAATATGTATAAATATTCATAGAGTGCATGGAATTCACATGGATGTTTTACAAAATATAATCGAAATAAGATAAATTAATAGTTAATCAATTAATTAATGTAAAGTGAAATGTTAATATAAATGAATGAATTTAACATTGATCCTTTAATTTAATTTGTTCTTATAGGATATCTGGTTCCTAGAATTAGAACCCTGTTGTTCGAGAGATGATAGATGCAGTTGAACCTAGAACTAGGTTAATGCATATAGTGTGTTAATAGTCTATACTATATCATTCATATCTTGTAATTTCACATGCTACCCCAACCATGTTGCTTGGGTGAATGACTCCCAGTAGACTCTGGGAGGGTGTTTTCACTTGAATCGAGGTTGGCGACGAACAGATCACTAACTACGCCCTCTGGTCTCATTATATCTCTTAATTTTATTACATGTTGGTATGCATGTTGTCTTGTTAACCTATATATGTGTGTAGAGGACTTTAATGGATTGTGTTATTTCACACACATGTATTTCAGGATATAGTATCCAATAAATTATAACCAGTATGATGTGTATGGTCATTATAACACGAGGTACCATACACGGCGTATGTGATGTGATATCTTGGGTTATAATACCTGATGTATGATACACACTATATGGGTTATGGGGGATCCTGAAAACTACTTGGATACTATATAGAAATGTCACATGAGATGATGAGAAGATGCGATGAAGGGGATTCATGTCATAAAAATTAGACATTGTGTCTAAATGATAAAATCATTTGGAAAGAGATGGGTCAAGAAATGAAACATTATCTCATAGTAGAAAACCATTGGGAAAGCGAATGTGGGGTTCCCTAGTTGATTTATTATTATATTACATGATTTCTATTGCATTATTGACTTGGGGAGAGATATCCATTGAAACACCGAGAGTTTTTATGGATCTTTTATCAAATAATTTATGTTTTCATTTATATATTTCAATAAATTCTTTCAAACATTCTTTTCAAAAGGACTAGAATAGGAGTACTTTAAACAAAACACATATGTTTCTATGAAACATCATTTTAATGTTCGAAATGTTTAAATGAAATCATTATAACCATGTTGTTAAAATTAGGTATATAATAGTAATAACAAATTTTAAAATATTTTATTAAAGGTATTATATAATTAAAACCTATTTATAATGAAAGATATAATTTTGGATAATGTTCTTTTACATTTAAAAATACCATTTTCATGAATAAACCACTTTTAATGTCCTTTTGTGAAAAATAATAAAACTAAATCAATACACATTTAAAAATTTAATTTAAAAAAATGAGTTTTATTTTTCAATTTATAATTTCAAAAATAACTTATAGAATTTTTGTTGTATTTTTCTATGAAAATTCATATTTGGGTGAATAGAGAAAAATACCATATTTGAATAAAAAATTTTTCATCAAATTTATTTATAAGGATAAATTTTAGTTTAATTTGGTATAAAATTTTAATTATGTTATATTTTTTATCAATTAATCCAATTTATTTAATTGGAACCAATTTCAAATTGAAATTGGATATAAAAACATAACAATCTTTTAATCATTTTTATTTTAAAAACCTTCATTGCCGACCCGACTATAGGATTATATTTAAATTAATTTCTACCCCTTTTGTGATTTGAATTTAGAATAATGGATTCCATATTTGGAATGAGAATAATTTATAATACATAATAAGGCCCACATTGTTTTTTCAAAAAAATTTATTGATACAATTAAAATTAATTTTAATGATTAAGGTTAAATTAATCATAATGTGGGATTAACCAAAACATTAAGGCCCAAAACGACATATAAATATTTTATAAATCCATTGTAAGGGAATATTTCTACCCTATACCCACTTTTACTTATTTTAATCATTATTTTAGCACTATCAATAATAAAACCAGGGTGGGGTTCCATTCCATTAAAATAATACAAGAGTGCCACCCCTCTTCCATTATAAAAGGCCTCCTCTACTGCCACTTACTAACACCTCTCAAGACACATTTTATTGAATTTTTCCCCATGTAGCTCCCCATAATCTATATATTTATCCTCTAAACCTACATTTGGTAGAAATCCTTTCAATGAAACCCTTTGGTTCAACTAAAAAGGAGTTACCCGAGTGATAGGTAAGACCCTCCCTCAAACTTCTTTCGTAATTTTATTTATAAACACACTAAAATATTCTTATTAAATGATAATATAAAATCAAAAATGTCCTAAATGTATTATAATGTTGTTATGTAATGAGTTATACCTGAACTTACATACACACACATCCATTTTGTAACAAACTATTTATGTGTTGGAGGACTACTACATTTCTGAATGATGATTGTCAATTTTTCATTGCCAAATATCATGGTGGGAATTATGATGGAAAAAAGTTTATATATGTTATATATAATATTTATTAGGTATTTATGATTCTATAATTATTTTACAATCACAAGTCTTTATAATTTAAATTTTTTGTTAATACGATAATTTCGTTGGAGTAAGTGTAGACTACCACCCCTAAAAGCGATGTTATTCATTCATACACAACATGAAATGTATTAAGGATATACGTAGTGTATATATATAATATATTTGATAAAATAAATCTAATTTAATAATGTTATATATAAATATAAATATATTTATATATATCATTGTATTTCTTTTTTTCAACAAGATAATTAAACAAAAATAGAGTTCACGCGTACATATGACATGCCATGTCCATGAATGGTGTATTCCATTTTATAGTTTGATATTATATGAATTATTATAATACAAATATTACATATAGAAATGATATTTATATCAGGGATTAAATTTTAGAATCATGTTATATCTATAAGTACCAATGATATAACGAATTAAGACACTTGAGAAGAGCAAAGAGAATATTACCCAAAGTGAAAACATAACATTGGATTGTTAAAATGCACATAATATAAGGTCATAATAAAACCATATATTGTATAACATATTAGAATATGGTTCTATAAAAATTTTATAATAAATTTATATTCTTTTTATAGGTGGTTTGAACATGTACGATGAGAGTCAAGATACAAGGTAAAGGGATTTTATCTCATTTTTTATATCGGTGAGATACATACCGAGTTCACCACTATTTTTTTGGGTGGTGTATGTAATAAACAAGATTTTTTTCTATGTATTTTATACTTAAGTTTATATTTTTTGACATATATATTTTATTACCTTTATTTCATGGCTTTTATGTTTCAAAAGCTATCAAATCGTAAAAATTCTTTTGTCTAAATTTTCCTTCCATGAAACACATGTTTTGTTATGAACATAAATTATATATTTAGGACTATATAAATATATTTTACATGTTATATTATGAATTTTTATTCATTCATGACATTCTAAGATAAATTCTGTTTTATTCTTACATGGAGTGTATGATCCTATGTAACCAAGTGGTAATAGTTTATTAAAACAATCTCATTTCTTTTAGAGACTATTAGTGATTATGTTTCATTGATGAAATCATATGATCAATATCCCAATAAAATTCATGACTTTTATTACTCTGTAGTTATTCAATATATATTCATGTATTGGTACCACCATTTTACCCATTAGTTCATAATATAATTATGAATGTTTTTTAATAAATCCGAGCATTAACCTCTCTTCAATCATAAATCCATGTTTCCTAAAAATGGTTTAATGAATATTGTACCATTCTCATGTAGTAATTAAAAGTAATATTTACCCTTTTTTACTTTTACCAATATCTCCAATGTAATATTATTGTCTCTTACTGAACAAAAACTTTTTCTAATCTTTTTACCCCGAAAAAGGAAATGTTATTTTTAACTTGTACCACATGTACATATTTACCTGCCATCATTTCTTTGAAGCATAATTTTAATTTTTAAAATGAAATTTTTTTAGAAAATATTATTTTAAAATAAATTTTCAGGTAAAATGGTTTTCAAAATGCTTTCACGGTATCTATATAATTTTAAATTTATTTTAAATGAAAAGGTTTTCAAAATGCGTTCACGATTTATTTTTAAGTGTCATTGTATATTCAGTGAAGTGGATTTCAAAACATTATCACTATTTATTTATTAGTTTTCAAAATATTTTTAATGAAATAGTTTTAAAAATGTTTCAATATATATTTATATGTTTTCAATGTATTTTCAAAGAAATGGTTTTGAAAACATTTTCAAAATTTCTTCTATTATTTGAATATGTTTTCAAATAAAAATATTTTTAAAATGTTTTGATGCATATTATTCGAGGAAGAAGGTTTTCAAAATGCTTTCAATTCTTCAATAAATGTTTTCATCAATAAGTCAATGAAAATTATTTTCAAATGGTTCTATGTATTACGAATGATTTTTAATGAACTAATGCTATTAAGAAGGAAATGGGAGTGAACCATGAGTACCATTATGGTATGGGGAGTGAACACACACTACCAATATTGTCTTTCCATTGGTACCTTGGCTACTATGCGAATCATATTATATGCTTATTTTATTTCCAAAATACTTGGTTTTTTCCAATGTCATGCTTTCATGGATTTTGTTCTTTATTTCTTTACAATTCATGTCTTATAAATTGTCAATCATTTTTCCATGATTCATCTTCATGATATTTGATATGAAGGATATGATCTTTTGTTATCATGGTCTTGTTCTCATACCTATATGTTTATGGTTATACTTACATATCTCCCTTTTTTCCCTTATTGTGCTTATGAGATCACCAATTTTATTATTAATTTCCCTTAGGTTGTGAAGATGTGTATTATGTTTGATATTTCATAGAAGGTTTCTAGTCATAAAGAACCTTGTGGGAGATGATGTTTCTCATTTATGTACAACTTTTTATGTTTCCATGTTTCCAATGAAAGTAGACTAGCATGGTCCATGGGTATCTATTTTTATAATCTTTTAACCATTCCAAAAATGTTATGTACTTTTTATGTATATAAATATTGGGTCGTTATTGCCATGGTGAGGCTGGATACTTAGAATACCAATTTAGGTGATGAGTAAGGTTCACTTAATGTTAACTGGAATTTTGTATGCTTTCATTATCATTTTCTTGAGAGGAACAGTGGATGATCCTACTGAGTGTATAGTTATGATCATGCCACATATATATATAATTTATAGGTCAGTGGGAAAATGTTGAAGATAAAGATAGATATTACTAGACTATAGATTTTGAAGAGCTATTTGGGCTTCATGGTCGTTATTGAGTTTACGTTTTCAGTAATTTTATATTCCTTCTGTTTTTTTGTTTCTTTTGACATTATATGTACAAACTAGGGTTTATTTTTTTCCTTATGTGAATGATTTTATTGGTTTATCTTTCCTATCTCTACCATTTTCATGTTTATCTTAGATGGTAATGACTCAAATTTATATATATGCAATATAGTTAGTTCTTATTTTATTCTACTGCCTACTACCAGCATCACTCATTTTTTCATAATCATCCTTGTCGATTTACCGACCCAAGAGGGGCACTCTTTGGGGGGAGGGGGTCATGACATACATATATGAATAAGTGTTGAATGGATCTTACAAATTAAATGTATAAGGAATATTTTTGTGGAATTATTATGTGTTTTGATTTTACTAGAGGATTTCAATGTGACTATATTAGTATCCCATGTTGTAAATCTGAAAATAGAGGAAAATTTAACTGATATACAAAAGGATCATCTTTTATTGAATGGGTTTATGAAAAATAATGATAAATGGAAATGATATGGGGAATAATATATGCATTTTCATTGAATAAAAACCATTTAGATAGATGATGATGTAAGGATGAGTGATTTGATTCATGAAATGATGTTATGTGGGTTGGATCCTGAAGGAATTTACATCCAAAATGTTGATACTAGTGATTTCAATCTTTTCTCGTGAGTAGATCATGAGTCATTGAGTTTTTATAAGAATCATGATGATGCATAGAATGAACTATATTTTTATTTTACATATTATGTTATATTATTTTCTATGAAGGATATATTTTACTTTAAGGATTTGAATCAATGGTTAGAAATGAAGTTCAACATGATATTACTATTATTAAAAAAAGTAATTCCTAATGATTCAACGATTCTGGAGTATTATTACCATACATGTATGTTGAAAAAGTACTTAGAATTAACATATAAGACCATTGATTCATGTGAAAACAACTGTATGTTGTTTAGAAAGGAAACTTCTCATTTGGATAACTGTATATTCAATAGATCTTCCATGTAGAAATATAATTGTGGATATCAGAATTATCAATGATTGACAATGAAATTGGGGAAAACAATTTCTGTGAAGAAAACACATCACATTCCACTAAATTTGATGTTAAAAATATTTTTTAACTCATCTAATATTTCTAAATTTATGATATTACACATGGAATAAAATAAGGATAGTGATATTGAAACCCAGGAGAGAGACCCTCATGCATGGAAGGAGCTTAATCAGTGGCATGTTGAAATTGATAAAGATATTTATAATGTATGATAGGGTTTGGTACCAGAATTTTTCAATTAATTTTGGTATTTGGTTGGTGCCACCCAAAACACATGGCCCATGGTGTTGGATCTATATAATATTCCTCCGTGGCATTTTATGAAACATAAATTTCTATTAATTACCACACTTATAGTAGGGTTTAGTAGTCAGGAGGATAATATTGATGTTTAATTCAGCCATTTATTTATGAGTTGAATGAATTTTGGTGTGATTGTGTGATAAAATAAGATTGTTAAATGAATTAAATGTTTAAACTATAAGCTATTTTATTATGGGCAATCAATGACTTCCTGACTTATAATAATTTATCAGGTTGGATTATGAAAGGGGAAATTTATTTCCCTTGATTCCTTAAAAGATAAAATTCTCTATGAATTAAACATTGTAATAAATGGACATACATGAGCCACATATGTTTTATTCCCCCTCATCACACATTTAGAATGAAAAAAAGAAATTTTATAGTTCTATTGAATTCACCGCAACACTGAAGGACATGACATGAGAGGAAATAATTTCATAGATTGAGAAGGAAAAAATCCCATGTTTTATAAATATTATGATTTATTTTCTCTTTCATAACCCTTTATTTATGGTGTGGGTAGAAAACACAGTATCAATTAGATATAGAAAAATACGTGTTAATATACCTTACTAGAAAATCAACATATTAATGAATAATAGGGACGTATTATACATTTTTTTTGGATAGTATATCGGGGACCATTTTGGGTGTCTTTGGAAAATAAAAGGACAATTTCAATGGATGATGTGATTGAGAAAAAATGGTTTTACCGAAACAATAGCTCTTACAATTGGGTATGTGTAATAGGTAATAAAAGATTTATATATTGAATATGATGAGTAAAAATGCGATTTAATTCCATTTTGAAGATGACCTTGGTGCATGATGGTTAATCTTCTAGAAAGGGTCAAAAATTCATGACAATCACATACAACTTCAAAAGTTGATTCTAATAACAATTTTTGTTTGTTTATGAACCACTTGTGTTCAACCAATGATTGTGATATGTAATATTTTTTAAATATTTGTTTAAATTTCAATGAATTAGTGATGTAAAAATTTTATAGGATATGATTTTTCTTATGGGTTTTCACTTGGAGGATCTATTTCCAGCCTCATTTTTCTATGTTATGCTTCATTTGATCGAACACTTATCCATTGATGTAATTGCTTCTGGTATGGTTCAATTCAGGTTGAATAATCCAATTTATTGGTATTTGAATATATGAAAATTAAAATATAACTCATCCAAATGTATTAATATCCAATCGTTATTTGATAGACGATAGTAATACAATCTTCACTGAATATCATATTGATGTTGAAAAGTTTTAGATAATGCATTAGATAATTGATCGTGATGGATGTGGATACAACATGACACTTGTAATAGAGATTACATGTTCTATAGTGTCATGTAGTAATTTTGTGGCTCCTATTATGGCTATGATGACACAAGGGGTGACAAATTTGGAGGATATATGCATGCTCCTGAGAAGGTTAATACACTGATGCTAGCTGAGGTCAGAGTACTATGGGAATATATCATCAACATTGACAGTGCATGGGATCCTATGATGCAGGTTTATACTATATTATATATTTATTATTATTATTATTACATTCATTAATATAATATTTTTATTTTTTTTTATTTTTTGTAGGCACATACTATGAAAAACAAATGTAGAAGCTAGTGTAATAGAAGATGTATCACATATAGATGGTTTTTTTTCATTTTATCCTTTTGGTTTCACATTCATATTGAATGTCTCATTTTAGTTTTTATTTTTAGTAATGTCACAAATAAATATTCCATTTTAGTTAAAATTGAATTTTTCCTTATGGTGATTCAAAACCAACTAAATACATTTACATTAATGGGAAAACATAAGGAAATAACCATTTTGTGATTAATTTATCTTTAAATTTCTAACACATGTTATGTGTATGATCAAAATAGTTTCTTCATTTTAACGAACTTTTCATAAATTTTTTATAGTTTTAAAATGACATATTACCACTAAGGAGTGAAAAATGAGGAAACACACTAAGATATGTGTGGAATCATAAGAGAATGATGATCTTAAATTAAAATAAAATCCATGTACAATAATATATGTAATTTAAAATCCATAGTAGTCATCATAAAATCTATTAAATATCAATATTGGTCAGTATGATCAAATGTATAATTTTCCCCTACGATTTGGAGCTCAATAAAAAATCACATTAAGGTGGTTAATAAAAAGAAAACACCCTTGGATTGAATTAAAATTGAGTGATTAAAAACATTGAGACTTTTTTTGATTTGTAGGAATCAACGCCCAAACCATCGAATTCTTGTGTCACTCATAATGGCAGAAAAATATAGGTAACACTATATTGTTTTAAAAAATGACATATCTACAATCAGGTGGTTAGAAATGTGAAAAAGACATCATATTTATGTGAAAATCTATTAGAACAGTCCTCAAATTGATTGTGATATGTTTGAATCAATCACATGTCAATATTATGCCTAGATTAATCATTATATCTTAAGGTAAGTTTCATTGGGTTAAAGAAAACCAAATTAGATTTAATTGACATAAAATATTTGTATATTGATCATGATGTCATTTATAAAATATATGAATCCTTAGAACACCGATCAGACACCTGAATTGCTCAGTATGAATGAATGTCATTTTTCTCTCTAGGATTTAGTGTAATGCGAAAAATTACATAAAAGGTTTTAATACCTAGTAAACACACATGTATTTACATTACATTATGGGATAATGACCACATATACATTCTTGAATTGTAGGAATCAATTGTACATCCATCGTATTATGTTTCTTCTAGATATGATGGGAAATAACGAGTAAAATTGCATAGTTTTATTCAAATGAAATATCTCTCGTTGGGGGGCACAATAAATGACTATATATTGATGGTAAAATCAAAGAAAATATTAATTGAATAATTTTTAATCATTGGTAATCAACAAAGAATCAATTTTATTCCATGATTTATCTGTATAACGTAATGTATAATTTGAAATTATGAGATTTTTTGTAATAATGTGAAATCCATATTATTAGGGGTCAAAACCAACCAATGAGCTTTGATAAACATTAAATCCTTGGAAAAGGATCTTTAATCCATTTAAAATATATATTATTCATTGTAACTTTAATTGGATACATAATTTTTTAGTATGATTGAATGTGGCGTCACCCATGAATTTGGAGTTATGTGACTTTATATTGATATGAAATTCTCTAATAACAATCGTTGAATAATTTTAGTTATTTTAGAATCATCCAAACATTAATACAATGATTCTATTGATTATAATGTCTTAGGTTATGATTTGACATTATTAACATTTTTATAATAATAGAAAAACCATTTTTTAAGGGTTAAGGCTGACCAAACAAGCTCCGATTAAAATAAAATTCAGGTAAATCATATTTTTGTAATTTAAAATCTATACAAATCATTAAAAATGGATCAGATACCAAAATTTCTCAATAAGATCAATTGTTTAATTATCCCACACATTTGCAGGAAAGTTGAAAATCACATAAAAGCGGTCATCGTGCAGTTTTTCTAGACCATAGTCGAACAATTTTTTGTTAAAATCCATGAGTGAAGTATACAAATGAAGAAGATCATTTTTCAAGGAGTGTGTGTGGGTCAGTTCCTCAATATTATAATTACATACTAATATTATTTTCGTATTTAATAAAATTCACCAAGCATCATTTTTTTAATAAATATAATAAAGAATAGAATCCAAATATTGATGCACAAAAAATTAATGTGAGAAATGTAACTATTCATAAGGATGAATTCCAATGAGATATATCATTATTTAATTTTTTTATAAATTATCCAATTCAATGAACAATTTCAATATAATTCACCAATTTAGCCTCTAATTGTTTCTTTGGTATAGAGCCCTTAATCTTCGTGAGAGATCCCCAAACAAACATAAAATTATTATATCGATAGAGAATATGATGGCTATATGAGGGAAATGCGGTGAGTTGTAAGTTAAAAATTATACTATACCATGATAAAAAACCTCTTATGTAATAATGATTAGACACATAGATCATCTGATGATTAGAGTAATACAATCAGTTCTCGAAAGAATCCCATTAAATACGAGTATATCAGTATCATAGGAACAATGATAAAATTATTTTTTGGAAAATAAGTATATAAAACAACTTTTTAATACACATGAACCACTGAAAATAGATCTTCTATAAACAAGATATAGAAAATCTTGTAATAGTAAGAATCACTTAAAATATTATAAAAGAATATACTCTTTAACCTTAATAGATAAGGTAGTCATAAAACATGACTAAAGATATCCACATTTTCCATCACCTACTATAAGCTATGACTTTCTTTACTAGAAAAATCTATCGATATAATGGATCAGAATTAGTGTTGAATTCTAATCCATAGGAAGCATTCAATAGAATGATCAGATTTATATCTATCTTTCTTGACCATGAAATCCCCTAATATAATGATTGAAATATCTCTTACTATCTCTAATAGCCCTTGATCGAATTGATCAGATTCATCATCTTCCAATCCCAAAATCCCTTTATGAGGACCATGATTGGACATTTGATTACAAAAGAAAACAGTTCTAAAGGAATTTCAATCCATATATGAATTCCATTTAACATCAAATAACTAAAGTGTTACATTGATTAGGAATGAGGTGTTCATGTAGAGAAATCATTATATGACTTCAATTTCGAATTTCATCATCTCCCATCTATTCAAATGACCTCTTATTTATATTTTATTATACAATGGGCATATTTAATAGTTAGTTAAAATAGCCTAAAAAACATGGAGTTGACATCTCATAATGATCTGTATCTTCAACATGCTAGCTAAGGATGATTTGTACCTTGATAGTCTGAAGAAATTTATATTAACACCATTACAATTCTATTATAGGTTCCTTGAGATAGATATAATTATAATAAAAACAATTATAATATTTGGTTAGTTTTGTGAACTTCCTTATTGATTTTCAATCTAATAAACATAATAAGGGTAATCCTAAAAAATTTGTACAAGGGTTTGTCTGATGGTCTTGACTTATTTCTATAGGGATTGACTATAACTAATAATCCAAGAACTATATTGTCAAATGTCTCTTACACAACTTTTTTCTGATTTAATAGAAGTAAAAATAATAAGATAATATTTGTTTTTATTGTAATTACTTCTACATTCTGTATAATGTAATGTTGTCTATAAAAACATTCTTAACCAGTGGGGGAATATTAATGTTAATAAACTTGTGTTTTAAGGGATTTTTTGTGACTAAATAAACTGAGGAAAATAAATATAAGAAGTAAAACATATGACTCAACAATCCTTGACTTTTTCAAAATTAAAAAACTCAACACTTAAAATGAAAAAAACATCATTGAAAAAAACTTATTTCCCTTTAAAAATTTATGATCCTCAAAGTTATATCACATAACTTAACTCTCCATTAAATTTTAACATCATTATAAATAGATGAAAATGAATAATTAATTTTCTCGCCCATTAGGATAATATCTCACCATTAGGATAATACCCCAAAGGCTTGTCCATTTATAAACTTCTCCCCTTTTATAAATTTTCCCTCTTTATAAATTTATACTCTTTTTTCATTTACAAAAATAATAGGAAAAAGATCTGTCCTAAAATGTTTGAAAGAGATAACATATGTAACAATTTTATGTGAAATAAGCAATTATTGATGAAAAATAATAATAAAAATATATCTAAAAATAATTGCAATACATTCAGATATACATTTTTTGGATGAAAAATTCATTTAGATTTTACATACATTTAAAAAATGTCTGAAAATATTCATCAAGAGTTCAAATAAAAAATGTCATTATTTATTCACCAAATATTTCAAAATTGATTTCTTTTTCTAAAATGAATCATGATCCTTCCATGAATATTCTTATGATGATTTATGATTCCTGATCTAGTCCTCGATCATTTTTCTTCTTCAGAATTTATAATCTTTTATCTTCCTCAGTGATTTTTTTGTTTTCCTCTTTCACTAGGAAAATTGCATCTTCGCATATTAGGGGTATAATATTTTCTAAATTTAAACTATGAACCATTTCATTCAATACATTTAAATCCTCATTACGATCATCAATTTTATCTTTTAACTCTTCTACAAACTTCACTCAATCAGAATCATCCGTTGATATATTATTAATGGATTTTCCATTTCAAATGGCAGTTTACATAATTTTATGATCTGATCATCATGATCCTAAATATAAGTTTCTAATTAAATTGGAAACATAATCATCTGATTGAATGATCTCTTTTAAGCCTCATACTTTTAATTTAAAGACTTCAAATCTTTTTTAATGCAGATAATTGATCCAGTCAATTTTTTATGTGATTCTAATTTACCATTAAGAATATTTTAAACTATTTTACATTTTGGTTATATGTTTATAATATAGGGAATGTAATAACATAATCTAACAACCTAAACTTCCATGGTACGTTTCCCTTTAAATAATGCAATAGCTTTCCTTGTATGCAACTTCGAGATTTTAACACACCGTGACCAATCAAAATAGCTGTTATGAATAGTAATACCCACCTTTTGAAATTTTATAAATTTTATCATTAAAAATGGTCTTCATTTTTGGATTCTTAATATCTAAAATATATTTGGCTGAAAAAATTGGTATTTTTCTGAAAACATTCAATTTTTGATGAATAGTTAAAAATAATAAATTTTAATTTAAAACAACTTTTTTAATCAAAATAATTATTAGTGATAAATTATGAATATGAGTTATTATAAAGTATATTTAGAATATATTTTTAAAATTTAATACAATTTTTGTCATTGGAAATAATTTATCATTTAAAACAGACATAAACAAGTGTCAATCATTTGATAGTTATTATTTCTTAAAAACACGTTTTTTGTTTGACTACGGGAATGAATTTTAAATTAATTTCTGCCACTTCTATGTTTTGAATTTGGAAAAATGAATTCTATATTTTTAATCAGGATGTCCAAATTTTGTAAATAGTTAACTTTTATTTTTAAACATTTTAAATAATTACTTCGGTAAATATTTTATTTACCCTGGTTAAAGGGTAAATCCGGTAAATAAGGATAATAAATTATATTATAATAATAATAAATTATCCTAAAACATGTCCTAACCTTATTTGTTGATACATGTACGACCATGGGAATCATTGGGACGATTTTGGGACCCCATGGAGCCACTTGTAGGTGATAAAGACACATTATATAAAATAAGTTAAAGTAAATACAAAAATGACATAAACATATATCTTTTAGAAAAACAATTTAAACATAGATTTATATATGTTATATTTTCGACTATAAATATTAATTACTATGATAAAATAATTTCCTACATAATGGTTATTTATTTAAAAATTTTATACATTTAATAATTAAATTTAGTTATGACACAATAATTATCCAATATTTTCCTTATTAATTAAAGAATCAAATAATTTGTATTATAAAATTTAAAATAAATATAATTTGAACGTTTTAATTCCATCCAAGAATTTTATTGGTTTATACGACATGTTAGGATTGAGTAAATGAATTTGGTTCGAATTAATAATGTTTGATGACTTTAACAAAAATCAATTATTAAATATTGTCAAAATTGACAAAAATGATTTTTTTAAAAAAGTATTATATTATTAATTAATATTCAATTCCTAAAAAAATGTTTAGTCTAAAGGACTTATATCATGATAGGTGTATCATTAATGGACCACTAGGGGGTATCTAGGATGTATATGGTAAGTTTATTATCAATATAATATAAAAATACAATGTGACATGGTAAATGTCAAACAAATTAACTATGAGTTAAAACCAAAAGATAAGGTTAATATAATGAACCAAACATGTCTAAAATACATTGGTTGAATGGATTTAGACCCATCACCACCTTACACTTCGAATAATACACTTTGGAGCCATTAGAAACCGAATATGAATTTATTATAAATTAATACTTTATGTTTTTTCTAAAGAGCCCCTCCGCCCTTATAAATGGAAACAAATTATAACCAATTATTCACACCTTCAAAGCATTTTGGTTCAGCCAAAACCTACCCCAATAATTTCTAAACTTACCTCAATTATCCTTAGAAGGCATAGATTGATCTTAAAGCCAACCTATAGAGCCCTTTTGATCAAATCAAAAGAAAGAACCCGAAGAATAGGTAATGATTTCACCACACTCTTTCAAGTTCCTTTTTTCTTCCACTTCCGTTTTCTTTGTTGTTTTCATTATAAAATAACAAATCTAGTATATTCTATATACTGTAATGATATTATAATTATGGTACAACCAAATTTATTATTCTATCCTCTCTTTTAATGACATGCCACCATACGTGCGTACGTACGGTTTACCATCTCCACGTTGTGGTGTAATTGTTATTGAACACATTATTATTTGGATGGGTATAATAATGTTGTGTATTTTATGTAAATAATTAATATAAAATGTTAAGGATTATTTATATAAGATATACCATCCATTTATATATTATTTTAATATCATTAGAATGATATTTTCGCTTGTGAGTACATACGGATTACCGTCTCCAGGATGCGATGAGATTCATTTCAAGTTCACCATTGATTGAGGATTATAAAAATATATATTACTAATAAGTATATAATATATGACATAATAATGATACTGGAGATATATATATTTATTTATATAAGTATTTATGTACTTACATATATTGTCTTCACTTACTTCCGTTCAATACAATATGAAAACGGAAACAACGTTTATGCGTATGTACGGACTACCATATCCATAAATGGTGTTTTCCATTAAATATATATGTCTATTATACTTATTTATATTCTAAATATATATGATATATAAATCATGTTTTATATTCTGAATGTATTTAAATTATTACCTGAAATATTAATTTAACATGGAAATTATTATTAAATGGTTAGTATATAGTTATAAATGAATAATGTATGATATCATAAATATTAATATGGTTCTGTTATAATTTAATAAACTAATATAGTCTTTATACCGGAGGTTAAACATACCCTCGACTAAAGGAAAGTGTAAGGAAATGGGTTTTCATCTCACTCCTTATTCCCATGAGATTCATGCCATATTACTACTATTACCTTTTTTGTGGCGTATGTACTACCCATAATTGTATTATTTTTGTAATACACGTTAATTGATGTGTATTTACATATTCATTATATGATACCACTTTCATGAGGTGTATGTTTCATATGTTACCAAATTGGTAAGGGTTTATTTCAAAATCTCTTCATTATCCGAGGTTGTTTATACGTAATTATCTAATGAGTCCTCTTTATCATCCACATCCATGTTTCTTAAAAATGTATTTCAAAACATTCTTAGTATTTTACAGAATATGGGTTAATTTCATTTATAGCCTTGATTGAATTTTTATAAAAAGTTTATAAAGGAATCTTTCTGCCATTTTCCAAACAAGGTCCTTTTTAACCTTTTCAACAGAATTAAGGTAAGAATGTCTTTTTTTTAACTTATACGGTGGGTGTGGCTATTTTACGCCATTATAATATAGTCAAATCTTCCCTTACAAACTTATAAGAATATTTTCAATTTAATGTTTTATTTTATAATTATGTGACATTTAAATGATTTCAAAATGAATATTTTAAGAATTTGTGAAAGGTACTCTTTATCATGTTCAGAATTTTAAATGATTTAATGATTTATCTGTATAAATCTATTTAATTAATGTCAAAGTTTTCAAAATTATTTTAAGGATTTATTTATATTGAGATGAATGTTTTGAAATGATATTTCTTTTCAAAAGTTTCAAAGTGGTATGGGAAACATTGATTCAAAAATCTCTTTTAAATTACTTCCATTAAGAATGTGTGACTTTTCAATGATTTCAGAAAAAGAGATATTTCTCTCAAATAGTTTTTATTTCATCTATGTCAACATCATTTGATGGATTTTAATCTTATTTTAAGTTGATTTATTTTGATACAAATTATATATATTTTATTGATGTTTGTGTGATATGTTTGACTATGGATGTGTTATTTTTATACCATTCATGGTTTATGGAGAAAGTATTGACATTTTGTATGCTTGTTTTAATATGAATGTTTATGTTATGTTTAAACCTGTTCATATGAGGAATGAAATGGAGTTAGTACGTGACTGGTGGAGCCTGATATAGCTCCTCGAGGCATCGGTAGGTCTCATGAGACAAACTAGTGTCTTGACACAATGCCTTGATAAAATCTTATTTGTAGTCTTGGAAAAAGTCCTTGTCTATATGGTTATGATAGTCTGGAATTATGAATTCCATCATTATAAAAGTGGTTAGTGATATTGCATGTAATTATTCAACTATTAAAATATTTATGTGAACAAGTAAATGGATTTTCATCATTTTATTTTTACCATATTATACTGAAGTTTATGTTTAAAATGCTTTTGTTTTAGTTATACATTGAATTAAATGTTTATTATTATTTATGAAGGTTTCCACTGTATTGTTATCCTTACTGAGCATCTCAGCTCACCCCTTTCTATGTTTTATTTTCCCAGGATTCCAAGAAGTGTATTGTGATTGAAATGTAGGGATAAGACAAGGGAATAATGATGTTAGTGAAGGATTATTTATGTTGTTTTGTATGTTAAGAAGTTTAATGTAACATTCATATATGTAATCTATTTTCATAGACTTAAAAATTGATCGGTCATTCAGGGCGCGATTCCTTGTAATCATGCCAAATGTATTATAATAATGCACTGACTCTGGGAAACTGGGGTCGGGGCGTTACAGTTGGTATCAGAGTAAGTTTAGCAATAACCGTTGAAGCTGGATTTAGATAAACTCTGATTAGATCACATAACCCTAATCTATTCATTGAGGATTAGTATAGAAGAAATTCCGTGAAATTTGATATTGTAGATATTTTGTGAGTTTTCTAAGAAATACATCCCTGTCTGGATACAAGTAGGTAGAGGCGGCTCTGGCACATATGTACCTTGGGGTAAAACATGGAAACACTCTTTTGTGCTAGACTCGAACAATAAATGGTGAAAAACAGTGGGCCTTGCTACACTCTTGGTTACAACACTCATGGGAGATATGCTTAGGATAATTCTCATTTTCTTTACAAACCATTATGAAGGGTTTATGAGTATATACTTTTCAAAGAAGACATTTTTATGATTATAGATTATATCTATAAATTGTTTAATTTATGTTAAGTGTTTTACATGTTTAGGATTTGGTATTTCTATTCATAAACTAATCTAGTGTATGCCATTGTTTAGAAATGGCACTCAGTAGAAGGAATGAGAACTCCAGTGATACGCATGATCCAAAGAGTAAGAAAGATCATATATTTTATGGTCTTAAGCCAGAATTTAGAAGGGATATAGTCTCCCACATATTATCATCATATGAAGAAATAGTATCATGTGTTGATAAGATATGTAAAGAGTTCTCAGAGTCATATGGATTTGAAGGGAAGACAGAGAAGAAAAGTATGGTAGAGAGAAAGACAGATAAAGGGAAGAAGGTAAATAATGATTTTCTTATATGTGATAACTGTGGAAAGAATCACCTTGGAAAATGCTTGAGGGGAATATGAGTATGTTATAAGTGCAGAGAAAAAGGACACCGCGTTCGTGATTGTGATGGTAAGAAAATGGTTTCCAATGTACAATGCTTCATCTGCAAAGAGTGAGGACACTAAAAGAATCAATGTTCAAATCATCAAAGTATGACCCAAATGATACTATTGGATAATAATAATGTTATGATACTACCACAAATGATGAAGAATGACAAGTGTTCTTATGTTTTTATTAATGAATTATTTCATTTGAGTGTTGTATCAACGATGTACTGGTTATATGAATTATGGAGATGAATAAGGATTGTATTGTAGTACTATTTCATTGGGGATTTGTGATTATATGGTACTATGCAAAGTGACTCAACAGCAAGTTAATCATTTTTTTGAAAATACATGGTTTAAGTAAAGGTAATCCTTAATATGGTCTTGATAATGAGGTAGTAATTTTGGAATAAGAGATGGTTGATTAGGATAAATTATATTGGATATTCTTGACTACCTTGGCACTGATTAATGGTATGTTTATTTCATCATTGTTGTAATATTCTATGTTTTTGGATATAAGGAATATATCTAGTATTATATAAAGAATAAGGGATCATGAATGTAATCAATAAAGTTTTATGGTAATTCACGGTGTTACCATATATTAAAATAATACACGATGAAGGTATTCACATGTTATTACGTGGAAAAAAAGATCTTCATTTTATTTACCTTCTTTATAAATTTGGGACTATGACTTTGGACAGAAGTAATTTGGATAAGTATAAAATATGGAATGGATTATATTTGACATTTGATACAATTCTTAAGGTTAAAGCATTTCCGAAGATTATTTTTGGATTGTTATAAAAAGGACAACCCGGAGGTCGGGCGACAACCCGTCGTGTCCGGCAAGGCCCGAGACTTGAACCAGGAACCGAAGGGTGACAAGGGTGTATCACCTACCACTAACCCACATGATGTACTAGAATGAATATTTTAGTTTTTATAGGGTCTATTAGATGAATTATAAATTAATATTTTTGGAACCCTATACGAATAGGATTAATAGAATTTTTTTATGTTTTATTATCTTTTAGAGTTAACGATGATAAATTAGTTAAAGGATGGAACTCTACTTGGAAAGTATACTTTTTTTCTTATCATATTCTATGAATAAATAAATTCTTAAACATTTGGTAAGGCATATTAAAACCAAAAATGTTTCATCCTAATACCATATGTTTTGTTGGACCGATTTTATTTTAAATCATCATAGATTGGTGGCTTGGCGGCCCACAATTCTATAATTGTTTGTGATTGATGACCTCAATAAATTCATATAAATATTTACATTTTTCCTCAAATTCTTTGTCTCTAAATTACAAAAATGATCTCCTAATCATGATTATAATTTAGTGGTGACTTTTTCATTCTCCTTTTCATATGATTAAGAATAAAATTTATTAACCCAATTTCTGGTGTGGGGTTTCCCACAAAAGTATTTTCTATTTTCAACATTTTATATTCGAAGAACATTTTCAAATTTCGAGGAAGAAATTTATTGAAGAGGGGAGAAGGTAACAACCAAAGCTTCTATAGTATGATTCTCTTTGAATAATGCAATAGCTTGCATTGTACGCAACTTCGTGATTCTAACACATCGTGACCAATCAAAATAGCTGCTACGAATAGTAATACCCACTTTTTGAAATTTAATAAATTTTATCTTTCTAAATGGACTTCATTTTTGGATTTTTCTATCGAAATTAGCCTAGGGTAAAATTCTGGTATTTTTCTGAAAAAAATCAATTTTTGATGAATAATGAAAATTACAAAATTTTAATTAAAAACAACTTTTTTAATCAAAATAATTAATAGTGATAATTTAAGAATTTGAGTGGTTTTAATGTATATTTATAATATATGTTTTCCATTTAATAAATTGATTGTCATTGGAAATAATTTCACATTTAAACTGTACATAAACAAGTGTTAATCATTTGATAGTTATTATTTCTTAAAAACACGCTTTTTGTTTTGACAGCGAGAATTAATTTTAAATTAATTTCTTCAACTTCTATGATTTGAATTTGGAAAAATGGATTCAATATTTGGAATCAGGATTTCCAAATTGTGTTAATATGTTACTTTTATTTTTAGACATTTTGAAAAATTACATTGGTAAATATTTTATTTACCATGGTTAAAGGGTAAATTCGGTAAATAAGGGTACAAATTAATATTATTACAACAATAAATTACCATAAACGTGTCCTAACCTTATCGGAAGAAACATGTCCGACCATTGGCATCCTTGGGATGATTTTGGGACCCCATGGTGCCAGTTGTAGGTGATAAGGACACATTATATTAACTACGTTAAAGTAAATACAAAAATGACATAAGCATATATCTTTTAGAAAAACAATTTATTATAGGGTTATATATGTTATATTTTCAACTATAAATATTCATTATTAATATAGAAATATTTCCTAAAAAATGGTATTTTATTTATTATTTTTAGACAATTAATAATTAAATTTATTTATGACACAATAATGATGCAATATTTTCCTTATTAATGAAAGAATCAAATAATTGGTATTATAAAAGTTAAAATAAAAATATTTTGAATGTTTTGATTCCATAAACAAATTTTATTTGTTAATATTACATGTTATTATTTCTTAAATTAATTTGGTTCGAATTAATAATGTTTTTATGACTTTAATAAAAATCATTTATTAAATATTGTCAAAAATGACATTAATGAGTTTTTAAAACAAGTATTAAATTATTAATTGATATTATATTCCTAAAAGTCTATGGTTTGGCCAAAGGAATTATACATGATATTTATATCATTAATTGACCACTTGGGGGTTGCTTAGAAGTATATAGTATGTTTATTAACTATATAATATAAAAATATAAAGTGACATGGTAAATGTCAAACTAATTATTTAAGAGTTAAAACCAAAAGGTAAGGTTAATATAATGACCCAAACCAGTCTAAAATCCATTGATTGAATGTATTTCTACCCATACACACCTTATTTTTTGAGTATTACACTTTGGAGGCATTTGAAACCGAATATGAATTTATTATAAATTAATAATTTATGTTTTCCCTAAAGAGCCTCTCCCCACCTCATAAATGGACACCACTTCTAACCAATTTTTCACACCTTCAAAACCTTTTGGTTCGGCCAACCCCTGACAATTTATTCTCTCAACTAACCTCACTTCACTTTAGAGGCCTTAGATTCATCAGAAATCCAACCTATTGAGCTTTTTTGATCAAATCAAAAGGAAGAACCCGAAGAATAGGTAATGATTTCACCACCCTCTTTCAATTTCCTTTCTTCTTCCACTTCCCTTTTCTTTGTTGTTTACATTCTAAAATAATAACCCCATTATATTATATATACTATGATGATATTATAATTATGGTAGAAACAAATTAATTTTTCTATCCACCCTTTGAATGACATGTCACCATATGTTCATACGTATGGCTTACTGTCTCCACATCGTGGTGTAATTGTTATTCAATACATTATTATTTGAATGGGTATAATAATGATGTGTATTTGATGAAAATAATAAATATAAAATGATAATGATTCTGTATATATGATATACCATCCAATTATATATTATTTTAATATCAAATGAATGATTTTTTCCATGTGTGTACGTACGGATTACTGTCTCCACGATGCGATGAGATTCATTTCCATGTTCATCATTCATCGATGATTATAACAATATATATTACTAATAAGTATGTAATATTTGACATAATAATTCTACTGGAGATATATATATATTTACATATATAAGTATTTGTGTACATACATATATCTTATTCACTTACTTCTGTTCAATACTATATGAAAACATATACAGTGTTTATGCATACGTACGGACTACCGTCTCCATAAACGGTGTTTTCCATTAAATATATGCGTCTATTATAAATATTTATATTCTAAATATATATTATATATAAATAATGTTTTATATTCTGGATGTATTTAAATCATGATCTAATTGATACTATCAAAAGTAAAAAGTTAAAACACGTATGATAAAGAAAGCGATTATTAACTGAAGTATTAATATAACATGGAAATTATTATTAAATGGGTAGTATAAAGTCATAAATGAATAATGTATGATATCATAAATATAAATATGGTTCTGTTATAATTTAATAACATAGTATAGTCTTCATACAGAAGGTTAAACATACCCTCGACTAAAGGAAAGTGCAAGGTAAGGGGTTTTCATCTCACTCCTTATTCCCGTGAGATTCGTGCCATATTGCCACTATTACCTTTTGTGTGGCAGATTTACATCCCATAATTGTATTATTTTTGTAATACACTTTAATTTATGTGTATTTATATATTCATTGTTTGATACCTCTTTCATGGGGTTTATGTTTCGTATGTTACCAAATTGGTAATGATTTATTTCACAATCTCTTCATTATCCAAGTTTGTTTATATGTAATTATCTACTGGGACCTCTTTATCATCCACATCCATGTTTCATAAAAATGTATTTCAAAACATTCTTAATATATTACAGAATGTGGTTTGTTGTCATTTATACCCTTGTTTGACTTTTTATAAGATGTTTATAAAGGAATCTTTCTGCCGTTTTCAAAACAAGGTCATTTTTAACCTTTTCGACAAAATTAAGGTAAGAATGTCTTTTTTTTAACTTATACAGTGGGTGCGGCTATTTTACACTGTTATAAAATCAACAAAGCTTCCCTTACAAGTTTATCAGAATATTTTCAAAGTAAATGTTTTATTTTATAATTATGTGACTTTTAAATGATTTCAAAATGAATATTATAAGAATTTGTGAAATGTACTCTTTATCAAGATCAGAATTTTAAATGTTTGAAAGATTAATCTTTCTAAATATTTTTAATTAATGTCCATGTTTTAAAAATTATTTTAAGGATTTATTTATATGGACATGAATGTTTTTGAAATGATATTTCTTTTTAAAAAATTTAAAGTGTTATGGGACACTTTGATTCAAAAATCTCTTTTAAATTACCTCCTTTATAATTGTGTGACTTTTCAATGATTTCAAAAAAAAAGATATTTCTCTCAAAATGTTTTGATTTCATCTATTTCGATATTCTTTGATTTATTTTAAGCTTATTTGAAGTTGATTTATTATGAAACAAAACATTAATATTTTATTGAAGGTTTTTGTGATATGTATGACTATGGATGTGTTATTTTTATACCAATCATGGTTTATGGAGAAAGTATTGACATTTTCTATGCTAGTTTTAATATGAATGTTTATGTTTTTTTAAACCTGTTTATATGAGGAATTTATTGGACTTAGTAAGTGACGAGTGGAGCTCGATATAGCTCTTCGATGCGTCAGTAGGTCTCATGAGACAAACTAGTGTCTTGGCGTAAGGCCTTGAAAAAATCATATTTGTAGTCATGGAACAAGGACTTGACTATGTGGTTATGATAGTTTGGCATTATGCATTCCATCATTATGAAAGTGGTTAGTGATATTGCATGTGATTATTTGACTAGTAGAATATCCATGTGAACAAGTAAATGGCATTACATCATTGTATTTTTGCCATATTATGCTGAAGTTCATGTTTAATAGGCTTTTGTTTTAGTTATACATTTCCTTAAATGTTTATTCTTATTTATGAAGGTTTCCACGGTATTGTTATCTTCGTTGAGCATATGAGATCACCCCTTTCTATGTTTTATTTTTCCAAGGATTCCAAGATGTGTATTGTGATTGATATTCAGGGTTATGCCAAGGGAATATTGATGTTCATGGGGGATTATTTTTGTTGTTTTGTATGTTATGAAATATAATGTGACATTCATGTATGTAATCAATTTTCCAATACTGCTAAACTTATATGTCCTTTGGGACTTGATTCCTTGTAATCAAGCCAATGTATTAAAATAATGCATCGACTCTGGCTAATTGGGGTCGGGGCGTTACACATAACCTTTTCAACTTTTGGAAGATATATTCAAAATCATTCCAAGAAACTATCCCTTCAAAGTTTGAGGAACCTGATAAGGCTTTAAGAGCATTTTGTCTCGAGGATTCCACATCTGGGTTTTCCTCTTTCTCAACATTGTAATTCAATTTCTTTGAAAAATTTCCATCTTATAATACATTAATAATGTTCACATCCTTATCAAATTCAACATTATGCAAAATATTTCTTGGTTTTTTTTTGTTTATCCTCATATTTTGGTGATGACTCTTAATCCTCTTTAGATGGAGATTTTTCATCCCTTAATTCTTCCACATCTGCATCCTTATCTGATTGGGAATGAGGCAGAGTTTAAGATGACGATGATTCAGATGTTTTATTTTATTTTGACTCATCATTAGTATCTATTTCATCATCATCATCATCATCATCATCATCATCATCATAATCATCATCATCGTCTTCTTCGCTTTTATACTCCCCCTCTTCTTTTTCTTCTTCTTCACCCACTTCTTTCTCTTCTTACAATTCCTCTTCCTCATTTTCTAATTCCATATCAAACTATAGCATAAAATTATCTTATATTTTCTTTTAAATTTAAATAAAAAATCCATATTTGAATTTTCTATATAAGAATTCTCCCAAATATTAATACTAATGATCCTTTTAATAATGGAATTCAAATTTTCATACCATTTTACCTCTATTATCCTTTCTCTTTAGACATCCCTTTATGAAAATATTCTAAAATTTTTATTGTTTTGATAGCTGAACTAACAATCAGATTTTTTTTGGAATAATGACATAATGGAGGAATATTAGTTAAGAGAATATTATCTAAGAACCAATGTGAGACAAAATTTTCCCCACCCATATATTGGCATAAAATGGATTGTTAGAATTAGATGAATTTCAAGGGCTCAGATTAAAAGTCTTTATATGGTATGATGGTCATGAATTAATTGATGAAATATTTTAATGTTTTTTCTGAAATATTAATGTTTTAATGAAAGATTTTCATTGGAATGATTATTAATATGATTTGAAAACATAAATGTTTGAAAAAAATATTAAAACTATAAGAGTAAGTAAAAAAGAACATTTCTAACAAATATTATGAATTAGTGTAAAAACTAAAGAAAGAATACCTTTTGAAGTAGTAATGCTTCATTATTATGAGTAAACTGATCTACTTAGTATTGGTAAGGAAAAATGATTACGATAAAGTTTTTAACCAAAATATTATTCATTCATTTTATATTAATTTTTTAATACTAAAAATTTAAAAGAAATTGATATTGAAAATTTTTTATATCATATTTGTTTCTGGAAATGATATGACTCCAAAGAATAATTGGATAAAAATTTTAATTTAAAAAGTTTGTATAAAAAAACCTGAGATTGAAAATTTTTAAGTATTTTTTTGAGTCTCTAAAAGAAAAAATAAAAACTTAAACATTATAGAAAACAAAAAATTTTAAAGAAAAAAAGGTTTTATATTCATAAAATCATATGTACACCCTATTTTAAATATAGTTCATTAATGTAAAGAGATTTATAATATGAATTACTGACGATTAGTCACCTGATATTGATCATTCCCAACTTTTAGTTAATACAATCAAATCTATTAGAACTATGGGTTTTTAAAAAAATATCACAAAATTGTTCTTGGATTCTAATGAATTTTTAATAATATTTCTTTTACATGTGTGATCTCTACTGAAATGATGTCTTATATCTATTTTCATAGCACCCCAGTGCTGTGATGTGTTTTTACGTAGTGAAATTTCCCTTTTGTTATGACAACAAAATAGTTTTTTACTGAAACTCATGACATAAAAAGTGAGTGTGTGTTGCATCGTCAACACTTGAGAACAACAACATCCTACTACCACTTATTTGGATTTTGTTTTTAAATGTTCTACTGAGTGTTATTTATTATGTAACTAAGAAACTAAAGCTTCTCTTATGAAATGACAGATTCCAGAAGTACTCATCCAATCCATTTAAAATCCCACAGAAGCTGCAACTAATATTTTTATAGACAAAAATAATTTATATAATAATAGAATAATATAAAATCTATAGATCTCTTACGAAAAAAAAATCATCTTTATATCATTACGATGAGATTCTATCAAATTAGATTGATATCTAGCATATAAGTATATTGAAAACATCAAATCTAGACAAATAAGTGTTATGTAAAGTATGCTACCAATCATACCTCTAATTTTCTTGTTGATAATCTGATTTTCTGTATTTATCAAGATATATATGTATTCGAGTATTTAATGGTAGTTTTAATACTTTTAGTGTTTTCCTGGAAAAACTTCATAATAAGATCTTTTATATAATTATGTTGATATATAAAATTTAATTTCGGTATCTCTGAAATTTGAAATCCTATAATGTATGTTAACACACCCATAATACTCATTTAAAACTAAGATTTCATATGATCCTTATATGAATCTATTAAATAATTTTTATTTGACCAAAATATAATTTCATCAACATATTTTTTTACAATCATAATATTTTTTATTACATTATTTTACAAAAACAGTTTGATCCATACCTCCCTTAAAAATTTATTTTATAACAAAAGTCCACTTAACTTATCAAACCAAGCTCTCAAGGATTTTTTATTTCCATAAAGCACTTTGGTCTATTTATAGACATGTTTTGTTTTTTTTTAATCTAAAAACTCGGGTGTTGTTATACATAAACATTGTCATGAACATATCCATTATGGAAAAGAATACTTCACATCAATTTGAAATATATTAAAATTAAATAATACTATAGAATCTATAAATATTTGAATAAGTTCGAGTCTTGATAACTGTGATTAAGTTTTCCCATAGTCTATTCCCTATGTTGGATTATGACATTTATTAACATGTATTTCTTTATTGCAAATGATTACACCAATTCCATTACATTTGTTTCAAAAACCCCACTTTACTCCAAATATAGAGGTATCATTATGACATTAAACTGATGTCCAAAATTTTTTCCTTTTAAAAATAATGATTTAATCATGAATTTCATTAATCCAAACCTCATTCTTAATCCACATCATGTTTCTTTAGTTTGAATTGTTTTGAAATTTATTGATGTCTAATTTCATTTTTCAATAAAATTATAGTTCAATTAAGTTGATATAAATCACCAATGATATTCTCACAAGGATAATTCTTTCGAAACAATAGACATCATGGGTTTTCTAAAGACATAAATTGAATAATTGGTTTAAAATATTCTTAATGAAAAAAATCAGAGTCATATTCTTGAGTTATTTTCTCATTTAAAGAACATTCTAGTATAGGTTTAAAAGCAATTTTAAAAATAACATATGAATTTTTATGTTTGGGTAGTTTGAGAAAAAAAGATCAACATCATGATGAGTTTACTAATGATTTGTTAATCTGTTAGATGATAACTAACTATTCACTGAGGGAAAAAACACATTGAATCATTTATGATTCATACTATAGTTTTCCACATATCCACCAATGTATCTCTTATTGATTTGTATCATATTGGATCCAAAATTGATCATCCTCCACTAACATGAGATCTCTATCCATTATATATTATTTTATTCACACCCAAGTGAGGGAAAATTGTATATACTCATACACAATTTACTATTGAGATATGTTTCATACACGAACTATCACATACATTCCTGATGTGTACTACCAACATAATGATTACACTGATTACATAATTTTATATCAACTGTTATGGTTCCTTTTATTCAGAGAAATAACTATAATATGACTCATACATGATATACATATTTGAACATTATACAAAAAATTATTAAAAATTTATATATATTAATACTCAAATCATGGTGTGTCCTATCAACTCAATGACCACATACAAGAAAATGTTGATAAGGTTTTTATAGTATAATGAATTAATTTTAATTCTGTGTAATTTATTAAAAGTACATGTTGTGTAATGTCTAGCTACACCTCATGTACTATTTTCACATTCTATCTAAGATGTACGTATAGGGAATCAGAATGTAATCCGTCCCATGGAAAAATTTAGAGTACACAGTGTGTATATGGGATACCTGTCATCTGGTCTCTAAGTGAAATTTTCATGAGTCATTTAGGTCTTGTAAGAAGATACATGACCTATAAATTATTAAAAGATTACACACCATGTACAATAGTTACATGATATGATCTTTAGCTGACTATGTGCCAAACTAGCCCAATAAACAAATGGTGTAAAATTAAAGGTGTGACATGTAATTAACTTACATAGTTTGATTTAATTATGAACTAATTATTGGTGCAATAAACAATAGTACAAGTCATGTACCTCAGGGTTTCTTGGTGTGTACTCTTGTGATATCTATCTGGATTCCTCATTACCTCAATATTTCATCGTCAAATTTATTTCATTCACAAAATAAAAAATTTTAATATATTTATGAGCAATGAAAGAGGAAGAATAATATCTATGAATTTGTATTTATGAATGATTAAATTTAAATTGAAAACTAAATTACAATTGCATAAATCAGTCTCTAATTTTTAAATAATTTTAAATAATTATTTGACGACTGTGATACAACTTTCAGGTTATGGGGGAATCATAGTCATGTGATGGGTAATGATAATTTTTTATTTTGATATAATTATTGATCAATCCACGATTTACATGAAGAAAAACATTGTGATAAATGAAAATGAATAAAAAACAATGTATAAAACACTAGAACCAGAGCACAAGATCATCAAATATTAGTTATAATTAATTTAATTAATTAAAAAATTACCTTTTGAAAAATTTGTTCTTTTCTGATGGATTTTACAATTGATTTATGTTCATTTGTCCTAACATTATAGGAATCATGGGAAGATTCCCTATAGTGGTTTATGATCCCCAATTTCTCAAGGTGTGTTTTTATTTATGTTTTGGTTCGAGACTCTTTATACTGGTCAATGGAATATTTTTAGATATATGATGAAGACAAATGGTGTCTTGGGGGCATAGAACATTAAAGAAGAGATCTTTTGGACTTCTTTTGAATTTTTCATTGTTGGATCATGGTTAATAGAAACCAAGTACCCAAACCATGTTATCCAAGAGGGAATAATTTATAGTTTAGTAAACCATACAAGAGGGGAGGCCAAACCATGTTGGCCTAGACAGAGGCAATCATTATGGTTGGTGCATAGTTTTTCAAACCGTGTGTACCACCCTAGGTGACCATTCGACATTGCCCCTCTTGGATAGAGACATATTCTTGGTCAATAGATGGATTGGAAAATCATGCAGCCAAACTGTGCACCCCATTAAAAGTGTTAATTTAACATTTAACCCCCTTAATATTATAAGTAATTCACCAAATGACTTCCACATTCTTCCTCCTCCAGCCATAATGATTTTCCTAATCACACAAATCATCCCAAGGATTTATCTTTTTTATTTCTTGTCTGATAAGAGTGTCATTGACTGATGATCGAATATCTAGGTAAGTCATATGCTCCACTTGGTTCTCTTTTCTGTATTAAGAATATTTGTTACATAATCCTTATTCCAAAGACCTAAAAACTTGTTTTATGTAATTGGATCTTAGGTTTGGGATTCAAAGGGGTATTTAATATAGATATATGGATTACATTATGTGTAAATTAATTTATGATTTTGGGTATGTAGTCTACAAGTAATATTCCATGGTCTTGATGTTTATTTTGTGCTTTTTGGGTTGTGTTAATGGTTCTATATTCTTGTCCATTTGATGAATTTGAATAGATTTTTTAAAATGGTTGGATAAATGATGAATTAAAACCCCCTTGATCTTTGTGGGATGCATTGAGATTTACTAGACCAATTTAGGCCCAACCATGGTGTGTGCCAATATTCCCGAACATGGAAAATTGTGATGTTAACTATGGTGTTGACTTGTGATATGTAGGCCCAAGATGAACATTTTTATATGTTACTTGAGTTGGAAAATTGATTATTGTTATTTGTTCCTAGACATTGTTAATGGAATAAGGGTTAGTTTTGAACAACATTAAGAGTATTAAATGGAATAAGGTTAATGTGTCCAATGACTTGTGAGATTGGAATTGAAATGAATTGATGGCATAATACATGTGAAATGATGAATTATATGAATTTGGTTAATGTATGGAAATTATAGAATAAGTAAAATGGGTTGATATATACAAGTGAATTGTGGTAAATGTTCATTGTAAGGTTTGTGGAAAATGTGTTAATGGGTTATGGCCCAAAGATGATTTAGGTATTAAATGGAATTTGAATTGATAATGTTTTGTGTATTGATTATGCATGGTTTGTTATTTGGTAAATGTGGTGACTAGATGAATAAGAATGTGCACATGGCTTGGTAGTACATGGGATATTGGACTGAGGCTCCTACCATTGTTCATGATGGACTGAGGATCTAAGCCCCACTCCTAGAATGCATAGGTCAGAATGTCATATTGGGGCTCTAAGATTATAACAGTTTCATTTGAATAGATTACCTTGTCATAGACTCGAAGGTGAGTGTGAAATATTTTTTAAGAAATGTTTATCCCTAGTAATATAGGTAACATGACATATACCCCTGTGTCTAATAATTGATCAGTTTAGAATGAAGTGTAAATGGTGTAAATTCTAAACCCATTGTGTAAGGGACAAAAATGGTTAAAATGATTTTATGAAATAAATGACGAAATTTTCTATAGTGATTTTTGTTATCTTATAGAACCTCGATTTTATTTTTTATCATTAAATTTTGAGAACTTGTATACACAATATATTTTGACTGGATATATTTTATACATCGTTGGTGGTGGTCTAATAATCTATACATATGCACTGCTCGAACCACTATTAGGAACCTGAGTGGATTTCATTATTGCAGGATTGGTCAAGGGAAAAGGCCATGTGCTTGGGAGTTTAGTGGGTCTTGGGAAGATAACGACTGAGGATCTATTCATGGAGTCAGGACCCATTTTGGGGGATGTTTCCAGTAGTAATTTTTCTGGGATTCCTTTACTTTTGGTACAGTTATTGGTACATGGCCTATTTATCTTTTGTTTTTGGTTATACCCATTTTGTTAAATGGGTGGTAATAAATTTTCTAAATTATTTTATATTTTTTTCTTTATTTATTATGTTACCTGCTATAGAATATTATGTGAAGGAAAGTATAGTCTACTCATGTATCTATTAGACCCTCGCCGTTAGTTGATCTCCTCTAGTGTATGGGGAGTCACGTTTTTGGTCATGCGGTGACCCTGCAAGAAGTACTAGTTTAGTGGAATCCGGGTCGAGGACATTACAAAGTTGAATAAGAGTAGTTATTTTCTATGGTATTACAAGTATGAAATCGTATATAAGAGATTAAGATGTGATGGGTTTTCATGAAGAGCTCATGTTTGGGAGTATCTAACCCATCCATTGGGGAAATACCAAGTAACCAGGGTCGGAAGTAATGTTCTTGATATGTGTTTTTACTGTTGAATGATATTTCACCACTGGGTGTTTCACTTGTTGTTTGATGGGATTGTTTTATGATATTTGTCACATGGTTGGAATAGAACATGTTTGGGCTTGCATACATCATTATATGCACCAAAGGATATAGGTGTAATTCATCATGATGGGAACACTGGAGTTGGATGTTTGAGATAGGAAGGGTATAATGCATTTCACATTCCATAAAAAATAATGAATGTAATGTCTAATAAAGATGATATGAAAATTTAAATGGAAATATTTTGATAGAAAAGTTAATGAATTTTTTTGATGAAACGAAGTAAATGAGATATAATTATTGTTATAATAAATGATGAAATGAGAAGGGTACTTATAATAGAAATATATTTATTTTGAATGAGGAAATGGTTTAAGATGGCTGTCCTATAAAAGAATCATGACAGTGTATGTTGGTTTACACCTTGTTGATCATGACCCATGGTAGGGATGGCTGATGGTAGTGTCAAAAGTGAGATGATGTCTATTGGGAATAGTGAATGAAAAAGGGGTTGTTTATGGCTTGTGGAGAGCCTTATTTTATGAATATTGTGGATGTTTTATGTTACATGATCTATGATGTGTGTTGTCATGGGAGGAATACGCCACCACAATGCCAAGTGATGGTTGGAAATAAGAGGAAATCATCATGAAATCTCCTCCATAATGGAGAATGAAAAACTCATTGTTCTGTGTAACATATGAGAGGAGAATTTTCCAAGGAACATTTCTTATCTTAAAATGATGACGAAATGAGTCACATTGCTGGTCATTCCATCTATGTTTGAGCTCACATTCTTGTATCAGCTATAACACCCTCTGAATTTTTTTGGAGAGGGTGGACTATATTAATATGAGTTTAGGATAGGGTCCATCTAGATGTTTCTTGCTCACATAGAGAATACACCTGAGAAGATAGTCATGTTGGTGGATTACATGTTGCGAGTGAAGGAAAAGCACCGGTGGGACATTCTGGTTTAGACCTACCAAGCTAATGGTATGTCATGAAAATATTTCCATGAAAATTATCATGAATATTTATATTCAGAGACCATGATATAGGAAAAGGATGTGCTGTTTATGAGGTTGACCTAGGGGTCGAAAATCGTGATTGAATATTTGAGTTGTTTCAATGAAATATTACAGTTCATTCAATCATTGGAATAGGATAAGGCTACTATGAAAAGGAATTATTTAGATGGAATAAATCATGATGATATGTTCCAAGTGAACATTTACATTTTAAAAAAGACTTAATGATGTGGTACATAAAACCCTTATTTTGATGGGAAACCTCCATGATACCCATAGTTCCAGGAATGCAGTTCAAGTTGGGCAGTCCAGTTGTTTGATTTCAAATGGAATGTAACAGCATTTCAATAACATTAAATAGGGAGGTGGTGGATAGAGTATTCAAAAGACAGAACCAACCCCTAGGGGTTATGAACATGTTTTCTGCTATCTGTGTGGTAGGATGGGGCACATGCCTGGTCCATATCACCTATCAGATGTTGTGTAACGATCATGTTGAATAATGGTGAATGTAAAGATGTTTTTTAAGAACCCATTAATGATGAGAAAAGATTGATGAATGTGGGTAATATTGAGTGCAGACAGGGGCTTGGTTACCACATATCAGGTAGGCAATTGGAGCTCTACTGGTCATACTGGTCGAATTAGTGGACATGGTACTCTAGGGCATGAGATTCCATATCAGCAGGGTACTGCAACACTAAAAATTCATATTGGAGCCCATGATATATGTGTAGGTCAGAATCATATACTTATGTCGACACTATGTAGTGGTGATTCTGGACAATCGACTATTTGAGGTATGATATTTGTCACTTCCATGTTTGTTAGTTCTTTGTCTGATACAGGTGCCTCACATTCATTTATTTTCATATAGCTTGTGGTTAAGATGGCTATAGTGGTGGAACATTTTTGTGGGTTCATGTCAATTGATACACAATTAGGGATGAAAAAAGGGAATATTAGGCATTGTATGTGGTGTTCTATTGTTGCTGGTGGGTGTTGTTTCTTATGGGATGTGTTTTTTCTTGAGATGCCAGGTATTGATCTGATTTTGGGCATGGATTTGATAGTTTTTTAATAGGACCATATCATCTGTTGCTTAAATATGTTAACATTGTTATATCTCAAAAGATATATTTTTTCTATCATGGTTAGTGTGACATTTAGGCAATCCATGGGGAGCTATTTTGTCAGTGGTTGGGTGAGCTCATAACTCAAGTGGTTGTCTTATACATAATGGTGGGGAGTAGAATAGCTTGTCTTTCCACCTATGGGGGATCATTTCCAAGATCAGTTTCTTATGAAAATCCTAGGTTTCTCTCCTGAAATAGATGTTGAGTTCATGATAGAGTAACTATTGGCGATAGAGCGAGTTTCTATTTAGTAATATAGAATAGAACCGATAGATCTCCAGGAGCATAAAAATCAATTAGTGGAATTGGAAAACAATAGGTTTTTTATCTCGAGTATGTCACATTAGGGATATCTTGGGTTGTTTCCAAAAATGGTTTATAGGTTGTTGTGGTCATGTGTCAATTATAAGAAGCTGTATCAGATGACGGTTAAGAACTAATACCCTATACCTCAAATCAATGATCTTTTTGAATAACTAAGGTTCTATTCATTTTTTTATATGATTGGTTTGAGATTTGGGTATCATCAGCTAACAGTGATAACTTATGACATTCCACGGATTTAATTCAGGAGAAGATATGGTTTCTATGAGTTTTTGGTAATGCCATTTGGATTCAACATTACACCAACAGTGTCTATGGCCCTAATGATCTGAATCTTTCACCCGTACCTGAATATGTTTGTCGTTGTTTTTTTGATGACATCGTGGTGTACTCTATAACTCATGAAGATCACACCAAACATATTGAAATAATCCTTAGTACACTAATAGAACATAGTATATATGACAAGAAATTGAATTATAATTTATAAGTCGATAGGTGCATTTCATGGGTCACATCATCTCTGAAGAAGGTGTGTTAGTGTACCCCATAGTAGTGTGAGAAGTTCTATCTTAGTTTCAACCATAGAAGTTTTCTAATATATGCTATTTTCTGGGTTTGTATGGAAATTACTGAAATATCATTGAGAAATTCTCCCATTTGGAAATAATGATTTTGGGTTTGACTAAGAATGGAATCAAGATTTAATGATTTGAGGAATGTGAGGATTTTTTAAAGAGTTAATGAATTTGTTAGCATCAAAAGCAATTCTAATGTTATCCAACCCAAGTAAGGGATATAAATTTTTTGTTATGTTTCTAGTGTTTGAATTGGGGTCGTGTTGATGTATAATTATTAGGTTATGGATTATGAGTCAAGTCATTTAAGGACTCATGTATACCGATAATAAAATCCTTTATTATATAATTTCTATGTCTGATTAGGATCATCAACAGCGATGATGTGTGGATTATATGTATTATTTTGACTTTGAGCTGGTCTATATTCTAGGTAAGAATAATATTATAGCAGTTAATTGGATCTAGAATAATCAAAGTCATGTGGTTTAGAAATCTAGTTCTGAATAGTGGATTTTGTTGACCTTTGTTGAGATGCCTCTTGGCGAGAAAAATGAGCATGTGAAGATGACCCTTGATTCCATTCTATGATTCTCCCACTCCTAAAATTGATCAAGGAAAGGAAACAAGATGATTTAATTTGTTTGGCTTTATGTGTGAGTCATAATGGTGGGGATTTACATTTTGGTTGGAACATTATTATAGATGGGATCATTTATGTTCATTGTTCTGTTGTTGTGGGAGCGTGTTTGTTGGAAGAGATGATGCATGAGTTCAATGCATCGAGGTTGGAAGTAAATCAAAGTTTCCCCAAAATGTATAATACTCTTCATAGAAATTATTGGTTTCCATGAATGAAGATATACATTACAGGTTTTGTGGTGTGATGCCTTACATGTTAGTAGGTGAAGGTCAAGAATCAAAAGTTATGTGGTTTCATACAACCATTTCCCATTCTAGAATGGAAATGGGATGACACATTGATGAATTTTGTCATTGGTATTTTGATTAATCCTTAGAATAATGTTTCATAATGGGTTGTTATAGTTAAATTGACCAGATTGGAAAATTTCCATCCAATTTGAGAGAGATTCTCCATTGATCAGTTGGGTGAATTGCATGTTTGGGAAATAATGCAGTTTCATGGATGGAGTATTGAAGACAATAGTTCTTGATCATGAGTAATGTTTTACATCTAGTTTCTACTTGGGATTATATAAATAACATAGTACCCATGTGTTTTTGAGTATGGATTTTTCCCAAAAAATGGATGGTTAATTGAAGTATACAATTTAGGTGCTAGAGGATTTGTTGTGGGATTGTGTATTGCATTTTGGTGGATCATGCGATAAATACATTTAGCTAGTTGTATTCACTTTAAACAACAGTTACCAGGAGATGATTCAGATGAAATTGTATGAAGAACTCTATGGTAGATTGTGTATATCCACATTTTGTTTGATAGAGTTAGGATAATAAAAATTCTAGGGTTGAGTCTCGTATAGGAGACATCATAATTGGATCAGTGGATTCAGAATCATATGGCATTGGAATAGATTATGAAGATTTTATATGTGGAATGATTTCATAGACCTCTTGAGTTTATGATGGGAGATCGTTTTTTTATTCTAGTGTCACCATGGTTGGGTAACAATTCGATATAGAAATAGGGAATGTTATTCCCAGACACATGGGTCCATTTGAGATTGTGTAGAGGATCAGGTCGATGGCATACCGATTGGATCTTTAATAGTGGTATAGTGGCATGTAAGAATTTTTTCATGTGTCAATATATCTGCAATATCACCTTGGAAGAACTCAATTGTTTGATGTTTCTGATGTTGAGTTTCTGGATGATTCATCCATTTGGGATCATCCACTACGTATTGTGGATCACATTGAGAAAGCCTTATGAGGTGAGACTTTGCCTTTGGTTCGAGTTATTTTTCATCATGGTAATGTTTAGGAAGAAACATGGGAGAGGGATAAAGATATGAGGGCCCAGTGTCCGGATAACTATTCTTTATATGTTCAAGGATTCATGGGAATGAGGGATGAGTAATATCCATTATAATAGAAAATGTTATAAAACCCTATATTTTATTAAGGTACTTTATTGTTTATCTTTTGGTTTAAGTCTCCTTATTATGGTTAATGTAATGTTTTATGGATGTATGAGGATTCTCATGAATGTATTAGGGTATCGATACATGAATTAAGGGATATTATGGCCACCATATAGTGTTTCACAGTTGGCACATAATTAGTAGTAACTATGTGCCCAAACAATGCTATCCAAGTAAAAGGAGTTCATGGTTCAGGAAATCATGGAAGAGGGGAGGAAAAAATATGCATGCTTGGACATATGTATTATGAATGGTTGGTGCATGGTATTTCAAAACATTCGTGTCTTTATAGGTAACCATGCAAATCCACCTCTCTTAGATAGAGGCTTGTTCATGGTTATCACATGTTTTGTAAAATTTTGCAGCGAAAAATGGGCACCATTAAAAGTGGGATTTTACCATTTTTACCTTAGTATTGTAATTTACAATCCAAAATATCTTCATCAATTTTAATCCACCAGTACTATTGATGAACTTAGACACCCAGATCATCCCAACTATCAATCTACTTCACTTTTAGGCCGTATGGAGTGTCGTTGGTGGTAAATCAATGCTACTTGTATGTATTACTCTCATATTTATTCACTTTTACAGATTATGTCTTGAGGTTTATCTATTATTATTTTGAATTCCTAAACCCTCCTATTCAAATTTTTCATAGGTTGGGACATCAAAGGGTCCAAGAATCAAGATATAAGGCTGTTGTTATGTGTGAGTTTATCTTTGGTTTCAAGGTAGGTGGTATACCAGTTATATACAATGGTTTTAAAGTTTATTTTGTGCATGAGTGGTTCTCTTAAAGGTTATATGATTTTGTGAATTTGATTACATTGAATGGATTTGGTAAACTGTTTGTATATATGATTAATTGAACCCCTCATGATCACTGTGGGATTCATTAAGAATGACTAGACTGATTATGGGCCACCCATGGGGTGTTCTAATATTCCTTATCATAGAAAACATTAATGTTATGTATGGAATAGAATTGTAATAATGTAGAGACCATATGAAAATTTTAATATGTTTCTTGAGTGGGAATGGTAATTATTTATTATTGTTCCAAGACTTTGATGGTGGCATAATGGTTTGTTTAGAAGAATGTACTAAGGGTTGAATTGAATCAGGTGACTGTATCTAATGACTTGTGATATTGAAATTGAAAAGAATGAATGGGATAACACATGTGAAATGTTTAATAATATAAAATTGGTTAATGTATGGAAAATAATGAATAAGTCAATTTGGTTGAGATATGAAAGGGAATTGGTTTAATGGTTTATGTATGGTTTTGGTATATGTGTTAATAGATTAAAGAAAAAGGCGATTTAAGTGTCAAATGGAATGAGAACATTGAATGTTATTTATATTGATTATTCATGGTCTATGATTTGGTATTTGTGGTAGTTGGAAGAAAATGAATTTGTACATGTATTTGAGGATTGTGGGCTATTGGATTAACGATCCTTCCATGGGTTGGGTTTGAATGATGCTCTAAACCCCACCCCTAAAATGCATGGTTTAGGGTGTCAGGTTGAGGATCTGAGCCCCTAATAGTTTCTTTTGATGAGACTACCAAGATTGAGGATCTAAGGTGAGTGTGATGTATTTATTATGAAATTATTATCCATAGTGAGAAAGGGAACTAAACTTATTCCCATTTTCCTGATAATTGATTGTGTTAGGATAGATTGTAAATGATGTAAATTCCCAACACATAGATTAATTAATGAAAATGTTTGATGTGATTGAATGGAATAAATGATCAACATTTTTATTGTGAACATTTTTAACTAACTAAATACAAGTTTTTTTTTGTTTATATTTAAATTTACTTAGTACATTCATGCACTATGAGTTGATAATGGATATTTTGTAGACATCATTGGTGGTGTGATACTAATTTTTACTCACATCCTACTTTGGTTACAGTGTGGTACCTGAGAATATTTTATTTTTGATTAACTTGACAATGGAAAAATAATTATTCTTGGAAGTTGAGTCAGTATTGAGATTTTAATGGATAAATATTCAAAATTATAGTGAAGAATAGTTTAGGGGGATGTCTCCAGTAGACATTATTTTGGGTTTCCTTCACTTTTGGAGCTGTTATCTTGAAATGGCATAATTATCTTTTTGTTGTGGTTATTCCATGTTTGAGAAGTTGATTGTAATGCATGATCTGATTAATTTTCTATTTCTCTTTTATTTATAATGTTATCTATTGCAGAAAACTCTGTAAAGAGGGTATATTCTCCCCATGTGACCTTTTATACCCTTGCTTCAAGTTAGCATCCTCTAACATATAGGGAGGCACAATTGAGGTCGCGTGGAAACCCTTCTTAGAGCACCATTTTTGAGGATTTTGGGTAGGGGTGGTTAGCATTTATGATCGTTACATGTGACAAAAATATATTAACATTATCATAGGAATATCCAAGTTCTTGTTTGGAAGATACTAACACATTCATCATTCACTTTTTATCGCCTCATGAATCACTTAAAAATGATTCTCCATGGTCTCTCTAAATTTGAGATTAAAAGGTGGTGGAAGATCACACTCCATTCATGGGAGAGTTGTAGGACATGGGGCTCTCTTGGACTTGAGATGATTCTCTCAAGCTCTACTTGTGCACAACACAGATGAAACTGACTCTCTTTTTAAATAATATAATAGGGTTTATATACCACTATAGTTAAAAATAAATAATCACACAAGTCACCTTATTATTTATTTAATCACCCATAACATCATGTCCATAATATTAATAATAATAATAGTAATAAAAAAAAATAATAATTCATGACATGCAAAAACCCCACAAATTAAAATTAAATATCAATTAATCACATAATATTCAATATATATTATTTCTCATAGGACCCATCAACTCGATCTTTCAATAATCCAAAATATTTATTGGGCATTAAAAAATAACTGTTTATTTAATAAACAAATATCACTGCATTATTCACTAGTAAATAATCAAATTTTATATTCACTAAATAGAGAATAAATATTTATTAAATATTACACCCACATAATATCCTTTAGAATAGCTAGTGATGGAATATATATGATCATCCGAACAAATATACTTATTAAACCATCTGTGAGAATAATATTTATTCAAATTTTTAAAAAATAAATAGTATTATATTATGCAACAGAGATTCAGGATATGTTTAGTGTGTGATACTCTATAGTTCATTCTCATTGGAATTAGGTGAGGCACTCTAAAGTCCATGATTAATGTTTTGAAACACATGAAGTCACCTATAGAGAAAGAAGTTAAATTCACAAAAAAATAATACCGCACACGGGTTCCACTATATATTATAATCCATTTATCTTTATATCACTAGTCTAGAAAGATTCATGCTGGAATCATCAACCAATGTTCTTGATGTCTATTTTTTTTGATTTTCAAAAAAGTAAACATGAATATTAAACACCATGGACATGGATTTATTTAGGATATATCATTTTCATGAAAGGAACATAGAAATCAACGTCTGTAAAATATTACAAAGGATAAATCCATTATTGGCTTATCTATTAATTACATATTATTCGTGATGCACACATCATATCCTAGCTCACAGCAAACATATGTCATAATGGATTCCATCAATGTAACAAAATGTTTTAATTTTAATTTTCATTTAAAAGAATATTAAATTCGAAGATTCAATACACACATCCATAGATAGGAAAATCAAATGACACGTATTAATGTGGATTTTCTACAAGTGGGTCTTGTTATTATAATATCCTACACAAGATATTACCAAGAGAGTACAACATGAGAATTTACCTCAATGTTCAATGAGTCTCCACCCTTTATAGCATATATCATTCGTGGTCCTAAAAATGATATAATCCAGCTATAGAACTTATTATTTATGAATAGTATTGTGACACTTCATAGTTCTCATCATAATGGAAAACTGCGATGACCTTTTAGTGCAACACCTACACTTAGGAATTATCACAAATATGTCTCGCAGATGAACAATAATGTTGTGCTAATAATTTTATTAATATTAAAAATAACAAATAAATATAATACTAAAATACCCAAAATTTGGTTCTAGGACACCAACACCATCACAACCAACATATAACTTGTGACTATTTCATCTTCAAAACGTCCCAAGATCTATCAACCAATAGAATTTAGTGGCTTCACTGTCACAAAAGATAAACTAATGAAACAATGAACATGTTAATACAAATATAAATCAAAAATAATAATAATATATATATATATCAATTTAAAAAATATTCTTTCCCATATCTATACCAATGACTTATCATTGATTTAATTTCCAATATTCCACTATGAGATTGGTTTAACTGGAATGATATTGTTGTACTTGGCTAAAGATTCCATAAAATTTCTACATTGATTGACATTTGTACTTATAATTTGGTTTTCTTCATTATAATCCACCATTTGTTTTATGATTACAAACATCATTCATATGGGTGCACACATGTAGCCAGTTATAATATATCACTAAATACAATAAAATGGAAAAATAAATTAATTCACAGTACAACATGAAAACAATAACGTGACATAATTTGAAACCCTTATAAAAAACTTGATGTAGAATTCTCATTAAGATTTTAAGGATCTATAGGATATCCTGGATCAGTAACCTCTGGGGTATCTGTCCGTCCCAATTCATGCATTGGGTCATCTGCATGCACTAGAGTTGAAGCTTAAGGAAGGAAGTCATAAAATACTAGATGGATAGTTGGAAATAGAGGTGGTGTATACATGGTGGGATAAGGATATAATGAATTATTATACATCATAGGATATGGATATGATAAAGGTGAGAACATTTTTGTGGATGATGTAGACATTGTCTGAGAATAAGAGGGTAAATAAGATGATGATGGGGGCAGGGGTGAGAACAACCCTAGAGGCTCCACTAAAGGATGGGAAGTGTTTATAGATGAGGTGTCCATTGGTAGGTCAATGTGTGAATGGGATAGATCAGTGCTCCACCTAACTTTAAGAGCACCCCCACTCAGAACCAAATATGTAGGCTGAGAAGAATTCAACTCCCTTTTAGTCAAACATCCCTAAAAAAATTAAATAATGACTAATGACATGAAATTATATTTAATGCAGAAGAAAAATTTACAATTATTATACTCACTTAGGGAATTGAAGGAGGAAACCCTAGCTCGCACATCCATTGATCGCTATCAGATAATCTGTTTATTTGAACTTCTTCAATATCATTATCAATATTCCTAAAAATAAAAAGTATATTTTTTATGATGAAAAAAATTACACAAGAATAAAAACATAGTGTCATGAAACATAAAATTATGGTATGATAAAATCATGAAAATTCTACCATAATTTATATAAATATAAATAATCATCTCATCCTAACATGCCATATTCCCCTTCTACCTACATCCCTAATCAGTCGTGCCGATTCCACAAATTCTTTTAGTTCTGGATAAGGGTGAACTGCTCCTCTTATTGAACCTACCGTGTCATAGGGTCAAGAACCGACCAATGTCAATGGATTGAGATTTGATATGGCAATGTGTATAGGGTTGGTGGAATGCTGGGATTGGCTCGGGAATAATGATATTAAAATGGGGGGGGGAATCAACTTCTAAATCTCCATCACCTAAAGTGTAAGCACACATTTACGAATCTTACATGAAAAAAGTATATGTTTTTGATATTTTTATATAAAGTGGTATGGTGAATGAGAAAATATAATCTAGATTATTCCAAATTTTTGGTATATGATTTTGGTAAATTTTTACGTATGTTGCCTTTTTTTGGATGGAATGAGGATTTTGATTTGATTCATTGTTGATAATTCGACTGAGTTTGAACATAGATTTATAATTTTCTGAAATAATAATTCCATTTTTGTTGTAGTGAGGAGTTGATTGATTTAGGGAATAAGTGTTGTTCTAAATAGAATTACAGGGGTGTAAAGTGGGTTTTGATTTGGTAGGTGATTTTGGATTTTTCATTCGATTCAACCCTTATGAAAAATCTATTCATCATAGAGCTCGAACAATATACTGGTTCTAATGGAGAATTTTCATTGATTAATTCATTTCCTCATAACCTTATGGTTGGTGTCTCCTTTTCTACATTCAACTGGTCCATCCATGAAAGGGATGGTTATCTGAATTCTGGATTCTTTTTGGACGGGTAGAATACAATGTTGTGTGGATCATGATGATTTCAAGAATTTAGTTCTCATGTTGGGGATGTTTTAAGAAAATGTAATCTTTATATATGTTTTACCTGATGAGTTTCTTTGAAAAAATAGCCGCGAATGAGTGAACATGATCATATTTCTACATCTTTGATAGATGACCAAATCCTTCACGCCCCAATCACTGTTGACTTCCATTTCTGGAAAACACAATCTCGTGTTATGTTTAAATTCAAATGTTTCCTCCCTTGGAAAACCACAGTAATTTTTTTTCAATGCTTAACCTGTAACGACCAAAAATTTCATTGATGAAAATTCATCTAGATCTAATTAAATGTCATATTATTGTTATATAAAATGTGAACATCATTGGTTTTATGTTTCTAGATTTTAAAATACTGTTATGAATTTTGAAATTTTATAATATAGCCATTGAAAATTGATCAAATGATTAGTATAAATATAGGGCGTTAACAAATCCAATTTATTCAGACAAAGTATGCGATGAACTCATCCAGTAGACTTCCCGTATGAAGCCCATTTGTCAGAGCTCATAAAAGATGAGGCTTCAATGGGATTAGCTCTTGAAAAATCCCATGATGAGCTTGAACACGTTAATCATTAGAAGAACCAACTACGATAGAAGTGGAAGTTAATAGAGATTACCACCCAAGCGATGTTATCTGAGGCACCCCAAGAGTGTTTCACCATGACACAGCTTACCCTTCGGTCTTATGTTAGGGTTATAAGGGGTTATGTCACTACCAAAAAACTGGGCAAGGCCAGCGTCATCCTTTATCAGCGCTAATGAAAAAGGGATGATAAAGGGGTCTATGTTAATCGACACTAAAAAAGAGCTGATAATGGTACCCTTTATCAACGTTTTTTTAAAGCACTGATAATGGGTCTGCTTCCAAAAAAATAATTCATTACAAAATATATATTAATATACAAATATATATATATATATATAATTATATTGATAAAAATATTATATATAATTTTTAAATATAATTTAAAATATATTATAGATAAGTGTAAATATAGAGTTACACATAATATATAAGTTATTTAGTGAAAATGGATTATAAAAAAATATAAAAAATATTTTTAATTAACAATTTGTTAATTATTATGGAGTAATAGTCATTTAATAACAAATTGAAGACTAAAAAAATTAAAAAAATTAAAAAAAATCCAAAATACGTTGAAAACAAAACTCGAACTTTAAACGGCCATAACTTTTGATCTGGGTGTTCGTTTGAGGTCTACAACTTATCAAATAGAAGCCTACGACGAGCTCTATGCGATAATGATTAACACAATGCATTTGTCTCATTTTTCGATGCCATAAAAGACCCAGATGTCCTCCAAAATCGGGTTTTTAGTTTGGATACCCTGGTTTTTTAACATTTTGTGGATTTTCAGCATCCTTTAAGGGGGGTATTCTTGGCTTTTTTTTGGTGGGGACTGAATTTATTTCAAGTTATTACATTCATATTGATAATATGTATTTGAAATTTAATCATTTTTTATAATAAAATACTATATATAATCAAATATATAACAATATATACATATTTTTTATATATTCACACATAAAAATTAATTTTTTAAATAAATAATTAAACATATTTACATATAAAATATATTAGCATTATCTAAATAATAACTAATATCCATTTTATTTAAAATACTAATATATCAATATTTATATACCTATAATTTAATCTAACTATATATGTACCTATGTAATGTGTGTGTATGTCTATTTGAGTGTTTCTATATATTAACAAACTGATTATATATATATATACATATATTTTCTAACATATGTATATGCATATAAATATATATGTATAATTATACTTATAGAAACACACATAGATATATATGTGTGTGTGTGTGTGTGTGTGTGTTGTATATTTGTATTTATTTACACAAACACAAAACAATACATATTTTATAATTGTATTGAAAACTAATCTTATAAATATAAATTAATATACAAATAAATATATGAATAAAAAAATTTAACTAAATATAAATAAATAAATAGATATAACTTAATATTAATATACGAATAAATATATAAATATATAAATATATAAATATAAATAACTGTATATATATTAATATAGAAATAAATATATAAATATATACATATAACTATATATGTATATATATATATATTAATACAACTATATAAATTTATATTAATAGATGAATAATATATATATATATATATAAATAGATATATCACTAGTTGTAGAATAAATCAAATTAGAGGAGTGTTAAAGGCTTAGCGTTCATGGGGGGAGGTCTTGAGTTCAAAGCTTGGTAGAGGCAGGCAAGGGCGCGAGAATGGATGAATTGGGGGGGGGATATAGCACTGATAAAAGGGACTACAAAGCGCTGATAAAACATGGGGAGTCATGGCTAGAGCTTGCGAGGGAGTGAGTGGGGTGAGGGCGCTGATAAATAGGGGGGAAAGTGCTGTTAAAGACCCCTCCGATTTACATATATATTTTTTAATTTTTTTAAAATATTGTTAATTTTTTTTAACTTTTATCAATTCTATTTTTAGCACTGATAAAAGGGTTCTTTATCATCTTTTTTGGAGCACTAATAAAGGGGACCCCCCTTTATCTTCACTAGAATTAACAATGCTTTTTCACCGCTGTTAATGGCCTTTTTTAGCGCTAATAAAAGCCATAGTTTTAGTAGTTTGTAACAATACTCTAGAACAATGAATATGTACATTATATTTTTATAAATAATGTTCATTCATTTTATTATTGTTACTTTGTAAATAGTTTTTAATGCAAAATAGTATTTTTAGTTAATATTCAACTAAAAAATCTATTATGATGAATTAATCGATTTTTTATAAAATAATATTTCAATAAAATATTATTATAATACAATTTCTTTTTATTAAATATAAATGGCCATATAATTTAATGAGTGCAATTGTAATTTTTATTTATGTTTGAAAGCTGTTTTTGTCAAAACCCATGAATTTTTGATAAATGTCTATTTTTATTTTAAAAGTTTAAATTCACATATTTAGATAAATATTTAGATAAAAAGAAAGATATTTTTGGAATTAGGATGTTAAAATTATCCAACGGTGAATTTGTCATAATTTTTCGAGACAGTCGAATTTTTGGGTAAAAATTAAATATCGTTTAATTATATACTGTTTTATATGACATCATAATGACCAAATAGTGATGTAATAAAATACTATGAACATTATGTTCGTCTAATATATGTTTTACGATTAAGATAATGTGATTTTTGTTTTTAATTATTTATTTTACAAAGCTTTAGTGGACCCTTCAATGCTTATAAAACATTTTGTCTTTTTAAATTGTTTTCCTTTAGAGTGTGAATCTCATACACATAAGAAACACTATTATTTTAAAAATTTATGACATTTAACTTCTAAAATATTGTTTCCCTCTCCTGTTTTTCAAAAACTAGGGGCTGTTTTGTTGTTCTGATTAATTTAATGTGAGGTGTTCCAAACCAAAATAATAAAGAATTCCCTCTTTTTTCTTTTATAAACCCACCCATGCTCCCACATCCTCTTCAATCAAAGCCTTTAATTTTCAACAAACCAATACCCTCATCTCTCTTGGTCCTACCAAGGTGCCCCATGATCCCCAGAATCCTCTCTCGAGCCTCTCCCAATCCTTCGGGATCACACTTCCTACTAAGGGATTTATTCCTTTCTCATTTTTGTCTAATATTCATTAAGTTGTTATGCCCTTCTGTTTTCAATTACAGAGGTAGGGGTATGATTTCAAACCTCCCCCATAGTATCCACTTTTGGTTTGGATGATGGTATTCCCCTTTCTCCCTCATTAATTCTTCCCATGTACATAGTTACCATGCCGATATTCCTTGGGGGATTTCTCTCTCCTTTTTACATCCAAGAAATTATTTTGTATTATGAATATAAATTCCATTATGTTTGTTGGGAAATTTATATATATGACCCCCATAATGTAAATTTCTTGTATATGTGATGAGACACCATTTTCTCTCTTATCAACCTTTTTTATGAATCCTTATGTCACACCCAAATGCTGCCGAAATTGCACCGCGTTTTTCCAAGCAAAGATCATTGTGTAGTGAATACCATACCCATGTATCTATCAAGGGTATTCACCTTTATTCACATATACTTATTTAATGGTACTTTAATGTATTTATTCCTCATTAATTATTCTTGTAATAACTTATGATGTTGATTGATTCCATGTTATATGATCCATGTGGCACACTTATGAATGGAATAAAATGTCTAAGAAGGGTGCACCCTGATAGTTCTCCAATGCATTGGTTAATGTATAGTATTATGATACATCATGTGCAATGGGTGTTGAATCATTCTAATTCATGTGAGACGGGGTTTTACATGTGCTTTATGTTCAATGAGGGTTTGCTCATGCTCAATGTGCAAAGAGCCTTGGCTCATGCTAATTCCATGTAAAGTGTTGTTGCCACATTTCTATGTTATTATTATAATGAATTATCATTCCTTTATGTTCATGTTTATATTGTACTCCAATGATATGCCTATTGTCTAACATGTATTTTATTCCTTAGGTTATTCCATGTTTTTTTCCATTACTGTGTTTTATAGCTCACGCTTTTCTTATGCATGTCCTCAGGTTATCCCATTAAATGATAAGTATGAGGGAATGTAGAGTTCATGTAAAGAAGGTTTTCAATAAGGATGTTGTATTTCTTATTTTTAGTTTTTATGTAATGATCATAATCCCCAAAGACACTAAACCTCTCGATCTTCCATTTGTATCAAGTGAAGAGTTTATGTAATAAATCATGTCTAAATGTGTAATAAAAAGTTGCTTGTTATAGTTGGAATAAGAGGATATGTTTAGTAATTTTTTGGATTAGGATTATAAAACCCTACTAAATACATAGAGAAAAGAATAAGTATAATAAAATCATCCCTATGTATTTGGGAGTATTGAGTATGTAGTTTATCAAGAAAATAGATCCTTTTCTGGATATGAGTAGGTAGAGGCAACTCTGTAACATATTTATCCTAGGGTAAAACATGAAAACCCAAATTTGAGCTAGATATGAACATGAACTGGTGCACAAAAATGGGCCTTGTTTTACTCTTGGTTATGATACTCTAGGGGGATATGCTTTGGTAAATTTACAAGCTTCGTCTAAACCCTTATTTAGGGAATGAAAAAATTCTACTAAGAAAATAATTTATAAAGTAGCTCATGAATAACATAGATTTATGCCTATGTATTCGTTAGTTATAGAAATAAGAGTTATAAATAAGTCACTAGTTTTTTCCTTGGATTAAACATTATGTGTTACCCCTAACATTATTTTTAATCCAGCCAATGGCTTGTAATAAGTGGACTCGAGCTAAGAATCGATGTAAAGATCAATGCTATGACTTTGCTAATGAGTTACCCAATCCATTGGAAGTGGGAATCTCAAACGTTGTCACACTTTTCTCTTAGGTAACTAATTCTTTGAATAGAGTAATGGGTCAAGAGGAACGTTAAAACCACCATAAAAACGAAACATTCTCTATCGAGAGCTTCATGAGACAATGACCACCTATTTTTAATGGATCATTCAATCCCTCAATCACTAAACAATAGATCAAGTCAATTGAAACGATATTCTCTGTCATTCAGTGTTCTGAACTAGAGAAGGTTCTCCTAGATGCTTATCGTATGGAGGGTTAATTTGATAAATGGTGGACATTGATAAAAAATACTAAGCATGAGAAGAAGATCATGGGGTTGGAGTGAAAGGATTTCCAAAATATGTTTTTCGATAAATATTTTCCGTGCACCCTCTGACTTAAGATGGAATAGGAATTCCTTGTCATCAAGGAAAAAGACAAAAAATCCGTCGTAGTGTATGGGGAAAACATTACAAGGATTGCATGATATTCCCCTAGCTTTGTCTTAAACCCCGAATTCATGGTTGACGGCTTCATTAGTTTGCTGAAACCTAGCCTATAGAAAGCGCTGGTGATCTGTGACATTGACGTCTATAAGGAAATTGTCTGATGTGCCCTCAAGGTCGAATTGGAGATTAGAGAATCTTAGGGGTATCCTGGGGATAATATGTGAAAGGTGGAATTCAATGTTGGTGGTCCATTGGATAAATCCAACAGTGCCAAGAAGATCCAACACCCCACATTAAAAAGGTGTGGAAATAAGCACCTTGGAAATTACCTGAAGGGGATGAGGAAATGAATTAGGTGTGGGAGATAAGGGCAACTAGCTGTTAACTACCGAAAATAAAAACCAACGAATGCAATAGAGGAGATGAATTCTCTGTTCGAACCTCAATGCATTTTTCATTTCTACATCTTCAAAGAACCAAGGAATCTTGAAAATCAGTGCCCTAAGCCAATGGTTTTCGGAGGCAACCAACAACCTCCAAGGTAGTAAGGGAGCACCTTTTTCATCAATACATCCAATGTGAAGCTCAAAAATTAAGTGGTGATAGGTACACTAGATATTAATTTATGAATAGACAACATACTTTTTTATTCATGATCTAAAAATTCTTTTATATCACAAATGTTTAGTTGAATAATCCTAGCACCATCACAAATCATGGAAGTAAAGATGTCACTGAGTACAGAAAATGGGACAATCACTTCATCCCATGAAAATAACTCCTCCACTATCATAATTGGTGGATTTAATTATTTGAAGAATCTCATCATAATCCCTATGGGGGAATTCGAAGGAATTATTTGCATGGATTGGATTTCCTTATATAGAGACAACATAAATTTCCTTGAGAGGGAAATCAATCTCCATGTAGAGAATTGACCCCTGATTCTATACAATTGAAATGATGATGATGAACATTTTTTAGCTCCATAATCTCAAGTGTGGATATTACTGCTATATGAGAATACATATATAGCTCAGATGATTTATTCCAATGAGGCAACCATTCTTGAAGACATTCTTATTGTGAGGGAATTCACTGAAGTGTTTCCTATGGAATTGCATCGTCTTACACCAAGAAGAGATGTTGAATTATCAATTGATCTTATACCTGGGGAGATTAAAATATACAAGACTCAATATAGAATGGCTGTTTTGAAGCTTGTGGAGATGAAGAAACAACTACATGATAATATGGATACAGGGACTATAAACCCAAGTGCTTCACCATGGGGTGCACCAGTCCTCTTCGTTAAGAAGAATGATGGGTCAATGTGCCTTTGCATCGATTATCAGGAGCTTAACAAAATCAAGATAAAGAACAATTATCCTCTCCCACGAATCAATGACTTGTTCAATTAGCTGTATGGAGCACAATACTTCTTCAAGGGTGATTTACAGTCAGGATATTTTCACGTATAGTTAAAGAAGGATGATATCCCCAAGACTGCTTTTCGTACAAGATACGGGCACTATGAATTCATAGTAATGCATCACAGACTCACTAATTCTCTATAAATCTTCATGGAAATGATGAATAGAGTATTTAGGGGTTACCTTGACAAATTTGTGGTAGTCTTTATTGATGATATTTTGATATACTCTAAAACCAAGGAGGATCACAAGGTGCGTCTAAGAACTATACAAGAGACCTTGGGAAAGGAGAATCTCTATGCAATGTACAACATGCGGGAGTTCTGGTTGAAGGAGGTCTCATTCTTGTTCCATTTCATCACACACAATGGGATATCTATGGATCCTTCCAACACAGATGAAATTGAGTGATTTCTGAGGCAAACATCGGTACCAAAAATCTGTAGATTCTTTGGGTTAGCTGGATGTTATCAATGATTTGTGAGAAATTTATCACGATTATCCAACCCTCTTACCAAGATAACTCAGAAGGGAGTAATGTTTTCATTGAGTGATGAATGTGAATAAATCATCAGTGAGTCAAAAAAAGGCTTATTATTGCACCCGTACTCACTTTACACACATGTGGAGAACATTTTATGGTATTCAGAGATGCTTCAAAGAATGTAATGGGCTGTGTGTTGATGAAAAAAGAAAAGGTCATTTTCAATGATTTAAGGCAATTGAAAGTTCATGAGTTGAATTATCCAAAACAATATTTGGAGTTGGATACGTTGATATTCACCATAAAAATTTGGCGGCATTATCTCTTTGATAAGTTTTGTGAAATATATACGGACCACAAAAGAGTCAAGAATATATTCAAATAGAAAGGGTAGAACATGCACCAATGATGATGGTTTAAGCAGATCAAAGACTAGGACTTCTCAATCCATTACCACCCTCGAAAAGTGAACAAGGTAGATAATGATCTATGTATAAAAGATATAACTATTCTATCACTGATGCAAATTTAGAAGGATACAATATTCTTAGATTTGATGAAGATGGACATGGGAATCATAAAGAAGGGAACATCATCAACCCTTTTACAAATGATTGCTCAACATTCTATTTTGGAAAGGTTAAAGAATGCTAAAAAGGAAGATGTGGGAATTCAAAATAATGTAGAAGCTATCAGAAAAGGGAAATCTGAAGAGATCAATGTTATTGAAGAATGAATTGTGAGATTTGGGAAACGACTATGTGTTCCTTCTAGTCCAGAGCTGAAGACGGAACTTTTGGAGGATGAACATTGTTCAAATTTCTCTATTTTCCCAGGAAACACAATGATGTATTGAGATCTTCAAGAGAATTATTTGTGGGATAATATGAAGAAGAAGAATGTTGAGTATACATCAGTGTGATTGGTGTGTCAGAAAGTGAAGGAAGAGAGGCAGAAGTCTAAGGGGGAAGATGCAATCATTGCCCATACCTGCATAGAAATGGGTGAACATCACCATGGACATTGTCACCAGACATCCGAAGACAACTAAAGGCAACAATGTATTATGGGTTTTTGTGATTCATCTAACAAAGTCTGCACACTTTATTGAAATTCAAGAGTATTTCTCATTGGATCAACTAGAATAGATATATATCAGTGAAGTGGTAAGGCTTCATGGAGTACCAATGTCTATTGTATCTGACCGAGATCCATGATTCGCCTCTATGTTTTCTAAGAGTCATCAATATTCTCTAGACACTGAGTTGAATGTCAGTATGACTTATAATCCTCAAATTGATTGCCAATCTGACCGGACAATCTAATCACTTGAGGACATGTTGAGATCGTGCTCAATGGACTTCAAAGGAGGATGAGATCATCATCTTCCTCTGGTTGAGTTCTCTTATAACAACAGTTTCAACTCTAGAATCTGAATGACACCTTATGAAGCCCTGTATGAGAAGAGAGGCAGAACACTAACTTGTTGGGATGATGCGGTGAGCATAAGATTCTAGGACTAGAAATGGTTGATGAAATGGTGGAGAAGGTGAAATCCATTCAGTTGAATATCAAGGTATCCTAGAGTCGACAGAAGAGTTAGGCAGATAACTATCGAAAAGACCTTGAGTTTAATGTTATATACATGGAATTTCTATGCATATCTCCATGGAAAAAGGTCATGAGGTTTTGAAATAATGGGAAGTTATGTCCTTGGTACATCATCCCTTTCAAGATTCTTGATTTTGTTGGTGCTATGGCCTGTCGACTAGCACTTTCAGTTACCATGTCCAATGTACATGATGTCTTTCTTGTATCCACTAAAGGAAGTACATACAAGACCCTTCACATGTACTCTATTCAAATGTAGTAAAGCTAAAGGATGATCTTTCTTATGAGGAGCAACTAGTGAAGTTCTTAGATCGCAGAGGAAAAGTACTACGAAATAAGACAATGCCCCTCGTCAAGTTGTTGTGGTGAAACCAAAAGTTTGAAGAAGAGACATGGGAATCATAAAAAGTGATAATGCAAAGTTACCGACATCTATTTTAGTGTGGGAAAAGGAAATTTCGAGTGTAAATTTTTTTAAGTGGGGTAGAATATAATTACTCAAAAATTCATTAATGAGAATTCATATTGATCTAATTAAATGTCTTATTATGGTTATATAAAATGTGAACATCATTGGTTTTATGTTTCTAGATTTTAAAATACTGTTATAAATTGTGACCATTGTTAATATAGCCATTTATCAGTGATCACATTATATATATATATATATATTTATTAAATCCAATTTACTCTTACAAAGGACGTGATTGCCTCATCTAGTAGACATTCCCTCTACGAAGCCCAATTAATGGAGCTCAGAAAGGAGGTGGCATCATTGGGCATCGATCTTGACCAACAAAAGCTGATCTTGAACACATTAAGCATGAGCAGAACTAACTACAGGAGATGTGGAAGTTAAAATAGATTACCACCTGAGCGATGTTATCCGAAACACCCTAATAGTATGTCACCATTGAACACCTTACCCTTCAGTCTTATGTGAGTGTTATAAGGGGTTATGTAACAATACCCTATCAATATGTCTATGTACATTATTTTTGTATAAATATTGTGCATTCATTTTATTATTTTTACATTGTAAATTGTTTTTAAAAACAAATAGTATTTTTAGTTAATATTCAACTGAGAAATCTATTTGGATAAATTAATGGATTTTTGAATTAAATAATATTTAAAAAAAATATTTATATAATTAAATTAATTTTTATTAAAAATAAATTATCATATAATTTTATGAATGAAATTGTAATCTTTATTTAGGTTTGAAATATGTTTTTGTCAAAACCCATGAATTTTTGATAAATGTCAGTTTTTATATTAAAAGTATAAATTCACATTTTTTAAAAATTATTTAGAAAAAATTAATATTATTTTTGGAATCAGGATGTTCAAAATATCAAATGGGTAATTATTTATATTTTTCATAGATAGTTGATTTTTTTGGTAAAAATTAAATACCATTTAAATATATTATGTGTTTTATGACATAATAATGACCAAATAGTGATATAATAAAATAATATAAACATTATGTTTTGGAAATATATGTTTTACTGTTAACATAATGTGATTTTATATTTGTTTGATTATTTTTACAAAGCATTAGTGGACCCTTCAAGGATTATAAAACATTTTTTCTTTTTAAATTGTTTTCCTTGAGAGTGTGACTCACCTAGATATAAGAAAACCTATTATTTTTAGAAGTTTGTAAATTGGCCTTATAAAATAATGTTTTTTCACTTCCCTTTGGAAAAAACCATGGAAAGAAACCATGTGATGGTTTTTGGTTTTGATTAGTTTAATATGATGTGTCCCAAACCTAAATAATAAAGAATTTCCCTCATTTCCTTTATAAACCCACCCAAGCTCCCACTTCCTCTTTACTCAAATCCTTTAGCATTCGACCAACCCCTACACTCCTCTCTCTAAAATCCTCCAATTGTGCCCCAATATCCAAATAATCCACTCTCAAGACTCTCCGAAGCCATTGGGATCACACGTCCAAGTAACGGATTTATTCCTTTCTCATTTTTGTCTATTTTTCATTAAGTTGTTATACCCTTTTGTTTTCAATTAAAAATGTTCGGGTATGACTTCACACCTCCCCATACTATCTTATTTATGTTTGGATGTTGGTAGACCCCTTTATCTCTCATTAATGCCTCCCATGTACACCTGTTACCATGCAATAATTCCTTGGGTGGATTTATCTCTCCTCTTTTACATCCATGTCATTATTTTGTATTATGAATCAAAATTTCATTACTTTTTTTTGGAATTATATCTCTATGACCCCTTATTATCAATTTCGTTTATATTTAATGTGAATCCATTTTCTATGTGCTCAAACATTTTCATGAATCTTTATGTCATGCCATTATGCTACAGAAATTGCACCACATTTTTCCAAGCCAAGATCATTATGTAGTGAATACCATACCCATATTTCTATTATGGATATTCACCTTTATGGACATATACATATTGTATGTTAATTTCATGAATTTATTCGAAATTACTCAATCTATTAATATCTTATGATGTTGATTGATTCTATTTTATATGATCTATGTGGCACAATTATACATGAAATGAAATGTTTAAAAAGGGTGTGTCCTAATAGCGCTCCAACGCATTGGGTAAATTATAGTATTATGATACGTCATGTTAAATGTGTGTTGAATCATTCTAATTCATGTGAAACTAGGTTTTACTTGTGCTTCATGTTAAATGAGGGTATACTCATGCTCTATGTGAAATGAGCCTTGGATCATGCTAATTCCCTGTTAGGTGTTGTTGCCACATTTCCAGGTTATGATTGTCATGGTTTGTCATGACTTTATTTTTATGTTTATCTTTTTCCCTATTGATATAGATATTTTCTAACATTTATTTTATTTTTCATGTTATTCCATGATTATTCCCTTACTGGGATTTATAGCTCACCCTTTTCTTATGGATGTCTTCATGTTATACCACACAATACTACGTACGAGGGAATGTGGTGATCATGTTAAGGATCTTTTGAATAATGATGTTGTATTTCATGTATTAAATATTTATGTAAGAATCATAATTACTAAAGACACTAGACCTATCAATATTCAATGTTGTATCGAGTATAGAGTTTATGTAATAAAACGGGTTTAAGCGTGTTATAAAAAGCAGGGTTATTATGTAACCCATTTCTATCATTCAATTTTTCACTCATAGCTGTCTCAGAAATATTGCTGGTCAAGACCAATTTTCAAAACATTATATTTGTAATATAAATTATTATATAAGGAACATATGTAAAATTATACTACAAATTTGAAAAAAATCACTATAAAAAAATCAACATTATTTAGTGTTTAATTTTTGTATCTATCAAAATAAATAAATACAAAAAAAATATTCTACTGATTATAAATAAATAACCTATAAAATTAAATGAAATTAAATCTACCCACTCATTGCTTTCATATCATATCTGGTCACCTCCACTCCACCCATTGATCCAAAAGACATTTATAAACTATAATAAATTTAAAATAAATCATTCTTGATAATTTTATTTTATTTGGTATTTTTATTATTATTATAAAAATTTCTATCATGATGTATAATTTTGAGGAGTTCTAATTATTCCACTTAAGCGGATATTCTAAAACATAATTCACTACTAGAGTGATGATCTATTACAACCCTTGACATAAGTGACCATAATTGGCTATCATTACACTGAAAAAAGAACCTTTACTATCTCCCCCACCCTACTCATGCCTTCCCTACCCCGATTGCATACCCTCCTCTAACATCCTCACACATGACCCACCATTGGCTCAACCATCGTAATGCTGAAGCCAATAACCAATACCATGTTCCCCGCATCATAGATCCCACTTTCCACTAAAATTTATTTAGGCCTATCCCACTAGCATTGCTTCCCCCATTTCCTCTAATTTTGACCCCGCCGTTATTCTATAGATTCTTAAAGTAAACACTATTTTCAATATTAATTATTGATTCATTGAAAAAGATATTTATTTTAGGGTTTCAAATTGTTACTTGTAGTTATAGGAAATTCTTTTATTTGAATCTCTTTTAAATTATGTTTATTCACCAATTTTGGGCTCTGAATAAAAAAACTCGATTTATTAACACTAGTAAAAAATTGGGTTTTATCAGTGATAAACAAAAGAAAACATTAAGGGGCCTTTTATGAGCACTTGATAATGAAATTATAACGGTCAAAAAATAATATTTTAAAAGAATAATTTTTCTAAAAATCAGAGGGTCGACCACAACCCTATTATTAGTGATTCACCCCCTTATATCAACACTCACCTCCCATCCTTCCATTAATATCAATAACTCCCCCTATAATAGTGCAAGTCTCCTACTCATCTACCCATACACCCTTTCTCTTACTCGGTTTCGAACATCAGACCTCCTCCTCATCTTCCTGTGTGACTTCCGCTAACATATAATGTTTTTCACATTTTATGATAAATATATTGTTACATTTTTTATCCATATATTTATATATATTTCATTAAATGTTTTATCCACAAATATAAATATATAAATACATATATAAAATCTGTGGTGGGTGTGTTTATTTTAGTGTGTATTGATAAATAAATAAATAAATATTTATTTATTTAAATTTGTGAAGCTATAATTATAAATATACATATTTATATTTACTTTCATATATTATATATTAATATATATATATATATTCAAATATGTAGATGAACCTATATTAGTTTTTCAACTCACAAACAAATATGTATATATATATATATATTAATGTCATCTATACATTAATTGTGTATGTATATGTACATAAATATTTATATATTTGTATTTTAAATAAAATGGATATTATATATTATTTATATAATGTTTATATTGTCAAAAATATGTTTTATATATAAATATGATTAATTATTTATTTATAAAAATAAAATTTTATGGCTGAATATATAAAAATTATGAATATATTGTTAAATATTTGGTTATAAATAATAATACATTATGAAAAAATATAAAATTTAAAAACCATAACATCAATATTAATGCAATCCCTTAGAATAAATTTATTTCTTAATGAAAAATGGAGAAAGATACCCCCCTTAGTGAAGCTGAAAAGCAATCAAATGATAAAAAATTAGAGTACCCCAATAAAAAACTCAATTCCGGAGGCATTATATGTAATTTTTAGGCTCAAAAAATGAGATGATTGGATTATTATATGCCATTGGGGTGTAGATCCTATCTCATGACTTTATTTGGTTTATGGTAGATCGCAAATAGTCTCCCAAATCAATAGTTATGGCCATTTGAAGTTCATGTTGCATTTTCAACTTATTTTAGTTCTTTTATTATTTTTTTCAATTTTGTAACATTAAATTTTTTATTAAATGACTATTACTACATAAAAATTGCAAAAAAATTAATTAAATATATATTTTAATTTTTTTCATTATCCTTTTTATGAAATATCTTATATATTATGTTTAAATTTGTATTTATCCTTATCAAAAACATATCTAAAAATATATACTATATTTATATCAGTATATTTATATATATAAATTTTTATAATTATAATTATATAAATATATAAATATATTACTAAAATAATATATATATATTTTGTTCATAGAAATGTATTATTTGGAATAATGCCATTATCAGCGCTAGTATAAATGCACTAATAATGGTATCCCCTTTATCATCACATTATTTACTAGTGATGATAAATGGTAGCGCATTGAAAATCATATTCAATGGTAGTGTTATTAGGGATCCTTCATTTAGTGAATATTAATTCATTATTTAATTATATTTAATTGAAAATTTTCTAGGAAAATACAATTATTTTAGAATCCTAAAAATTTATAAGTTAACTACATCTCGAATACTTTATTTCACGTATTGATTCTGTGTATCCATCTAATTTTATATTTATATTAAATAATTAAACAAAATCTACATTTCAAAACACTGACATATAAGAGGAGATTAAAATACATTAACTACAATGATTTATCTCTCTATTTTGAGCTTTGTTTGTTATTATACTATCATATATGAAAAATATTCAGCACTATACAACATTTTTTGTGTTCCTATAGTAGAAACCAAATTGAATTCCTTATTTAGTGTTATTAGGATTATAAATTGTATATTAAACTTCAAAAAACATTGATTCATTGTATTATTGTTTAATTATGAGTCTCATTGAAATAAATATTATTAGGATTGATTGTTGGAATACATTTTATACTAGCATATCTATATAATAAAGAGCTCACAGTGATAAATAGATAAACAAATATTAAAAATATAAGAATAAAATTAATCATATGGGAACCCAGTTCAAATGTAATTGGTTACTTCATTATATACAGAGATAATATTTTCAATTTTATATAAATTTTTTATGAATCAAATCAAATTTTTTTAACATGGTCATTGAAATTGGGATCAATATAGTTAATATGACGAGTGATTAGAGTATTTTATAATATATTTTTCATACATATTAGAGTCTATGTTATCAATTATTGAATTTAGACATCATGAATTATTTTGGTAGAGTGATCTATATAAAATAATATTTTTTAAATGTATATTTTGAACCTATTTAATTATATAATGACATCAAAATTCAAATAATTCACATAATATTTGTGAAATTGTTACCATTTTTTATACATATATTGTGTAAGGGATTGAACCTCAGTTTCCCTTATCTTTATCTATTATGGGTTTTTAAGTCACATGGAGGAGGTTTCAAAGAGTTTCGAGGGTAAATTTGGAAACAAGGTTACTGCCAGTACCATTTTAGGCTAGGTTTTGATATGGATCCATGGGTTTTGTCTTAGGTTAGGCTTCAATAGAGTGGTATCCGAACATCCGAATCGGAAGGATCGATGGAGGAATATCATGGAAACTATATTTTTAGGCTCGGCTACACCATGTTTCTTGGTAGTGGTGTAGGGGCATCCCTTTTGTCAAGTGCCGCAACGTGGAGAGAGGTGGTTGTGACGTACTAGTTTTTGATGCTACATCCAAATTAGGGCGGATAAAATGTATTCTATAATCTAGGTCATATTTGTTACTATAATATAAACAGTATTCACAAATTTTTTCTTAAATTGGATCATAGACATGGGTTTTACCAGGGGATACGATATGGTATCCTCCGATTGTGCAGAAGTCTAAATGGTCTACTACTTGGTTTTAGGGGATGCGCTGTGGTCCTCTAAAAATATGTCTTCCAATAATCAGATATGATATACCCAGACCATGTTTCCCCCCCCCCTCATTCCTCTTGAATCTTAGGACCCCAATGGTTCTTTTCAATGTCTTTGATTCCAACATTCAACAGGTATCAATCCCAACTTCTCTTGTTCAATCTATAGTAATCTTAGGTATGGCTATCCTCTTTTCTTGAGATTTCAATTATTTTGACCTCGTGTTCTCCCCTTCATTCATTCTATATTATGGTGGATGATCTCCATTATTCTAATGTAGATTTCTTTATCATTTTGTAATGCATTACTGTAACATAATCATTAAGATATCGTAGTTTCTTTCTAGAAGAGGTGATTAGAGATCCATGACATTTTATTCATTCATATGCGATGAATGTCGAAGAATTGAGGTTGGGGATACATTTATTCACCTTTTTATATACATGAAATCTTATATTGAAAATGTTTTATCTTCTTGGATCATAGTGGAATTTACCATATGATGAATAAAATGGATTACCCAATGGAATTAGTTTATGTTTAGCGATCACATGATGTATCTTTCCATCCTGATAATGGGTTTCTTCTTGTATTGCTAGATAGTGTTCTATTTATAATGTTCATTTTACAACATGTAGTTATTAATGGTTTATCAATTTGAAATTAATGATTTTGGATAAATAAAATAAATCCAATAATGTTTTGTTAGTTGGATTAACAATCAAAGAGGAGACATGTTTAACAAATCTGTTGTTTATCACAATTTGATGGAAATCAAATTGATGCAATTATGCATGTTTAACTGAATGTTTTATTCCATGTGTTAGTGTAATTGGATAAATAGCATGATGTTGGAATGAAATTATAAGATATTTAATGGAATTAATTATGATATTTTTCTTCATTATGTTTTTGAAACCATAAGCTTATATCGTAGAGAATGTTTAAATATTTTAATAGCTTGTTGTTAATTATGATATTTTTTGTTTTCATATTGAAAATTTAAATTAACCCATATACATTGTTCTTCCATTTAAATTTATTCATTAAATAAATTTATTAATAATAATTTTCTCTTTTAAAAATATGATGGATTTTGGATTCATTTTTCCACATGAGCTAATTAATGTAGCCCACTCAATTGTTTTGAAAAATAAATATGGGAAGCCAACTGGCATATAATATTTATTGCTATTATCATCATTTATTTCCATAAATAGAATATCCTTTCTAATCTATCCTGTACGTCTAGTGATTTGGTCCGTTCCATGTGCTGGTAGGTGGGAAGTTCAGTGTTGTCTTTCTGGAAGCCTCCCCTTAGCGGTGAAATTATCTTGTTAGTGTTCTGGTAGGATATTTCATAACCCATATAGAACATACATTCTATATTTGAAAAAAATATGGATCTTCTTCAAAAGAAAATTTCATATGGTAAGAATAGATCCATATTAAAAAAATTGACACCCTCTTACTGATGGTGATTTTTTTATTCACCATGGTTGTTCGGTATCCATTATCTCTCTCCCAATGTTGTGAATCATCTTCCATGGGTTCAACATTCATATTGGTTATGCAATCATCCTTGTTGGTGAACACATGTGGTGGACTGCCAACCCCCATCACACCACGTGTGCATGGCTCATAGTGGATTCGGCCGGATTCTTCTCGGTTGAAGATGTGTGACAACAACATTTATCTGAATACCTATCATGATCATCATACGATGAGATCCAATGAATCAATGGGTTCAATTTTCATCGATATTGTAGTTATCTAGGGTCAGAAATATTTTTCTGGAGTTGCATGTATATCATAAAACCCATTCTATCTAGGATGCTGCTTCTAGTGCACAATTTCTATTTTAGCGCTCTTCTACATTTCAGTTGGATATCTGCTTTAAGTATGTGCACCATAATATGTTTTTGTGTTGAGAATATAACAAAAGTGTGTTTGTGGGTGCTGTTCATGACTTCTAGTGAGTCCTAAAGTGACCAAAGCACATAAATCGTGGTGTAGCGTTTTTAATTCACATTTACTATTCTGCAGTTTTGTTTCCCTATTCCAACATCAACACTCTGCTTGGATGTGTTTTTATAGTAATTAAATTAACACTTCAATATTGTATATTTAATTAAACCATATTTTCAATTTAGTGGTCCTTGGAATTTTTTGGGGGTTTTATTCAGCAATTACCCTATAACAAATTTGTATAAGAGCCACCCAAAGAAACAAAACAGTCTTTGAATTATGAAATATAAAAATTTGATCGGTGAAATGATTTAAATTTGATGTGCTAAAAAATGTGATCCAAGTTATTTAAACATGGAATGAATGATTCCCTTTTCAGACCTAGGAAATCCACATTATGTATTCCCACTAATGGTGAAACAATTAGAACCAATTCATATGTCCCTAACAACATTTTGATTATAGCACAAATCCCATTAACCTTGTATTTAATGGATAAAGTCATATGGGAGTTTTCTTATGAAACATCCGCATAAGGTATTTGGTCTAAACATAAATTTTTTTATGAAAATATCTTCAATTAGTAGCCTACCGAAAATGAAAAAAATGAATACCATCATTATTCATCATGGAACCACCATGTAAACACACCTTGATGATTTTAATAAAATATTATTTGAGATCCATATTATAAATTTTAATGTCGAAGAGGATGACGCATCCCTCATAATTTTAATTTAATTTGATAGTTTATATGAACATCTTATCAATTTTACGATGTATAGAAGAGATTCCTAGACTTTTTAGGATGTTACATCCACCAATCTTTCAGATTAATTTTGCAGCTAGACTATGATTAAAAATAAATACGAGGGTCTAAATGTAAAGGGGTGTTCGATGTTTCAAGTAAAAAAATGGTAAACATTCTAAGGGAAGTAAAAGAAATATCCAATCACATGAACATTGTTCTAAACCCAAGCCGATGGAGGTTACCTTCTGCCACTATGGGAAACCTGGCCATATTAGACACAAATGACCAGATTTGAAATCTAGAAAACCTTCTTACGGGTCTATTGACAATTTCTCGTTCCCTACCAAAAATATGAAAGTGATAAGGTTTTGTGTGTGTCCATATATACTATTTATTCACACTGGGACTTAGTCTTAGGATGTTTGTTTCCATAATTGCCTAAATTGGAGTTCATTTTCTTGTTTAATTGGAGGATCTGTGGGATAGGTTGTTATAGGAAACAAAATGAGTTGATGCATCATTGGTTCAGGTTTTGTTCTGATATATGTCTCAATCCATTATATAGTAAGAAAATTATATGTGAGATGGGTTCCAGATTTACCCTAGAATTTGTTCTCACTAGGTGTTCTAGATCTGAGAAGTTTTACCTTTAAATATGATTTAGATTGTCTTAGAATCTCTGAGGGAGATCGTACGGTTCTTAAATGCTCCTTTCTAAATGTGTTATATTTTTTGGATAGAAAAAAACATTTAAAGAAGTTGGTAATCACTAGGTCACCGTCAATGACAACTCTATGCTTTTGAATCGATCACTAGGATATGTGAGTGATGATGGTCTAGTGAAATTCAAAAAGTAAGGTATTCTCACTCAAGTTACACTATGCAAAATATCGTTTTGCGAATTTAGTATCAAGGGTATGTATAAATGTTATAGTTTTCATTCTTATAGCTTTAATGTTTCTCACCATATATATTATGTTCTTGTTGAATAGTGGGGACCACCTAGGACTACCTCACATAGGGGAGGATCATTCATTGACACCTTTATACAAGGATTTTCTAGTAAATTAATTGTTTATATTTGAGAAATTTATTTTTGTCATTGAGTTGATTAAAACATGGAAATACTCTGTATAAAATCAATATGTGATGAATATAAAAAATTTCATTACTGATTATGGCCTTGAATACCAGTCTACTGTGTTTATAATGTTTTGTAAAAATGAGGTAATTTTAAAGAACCAAATCTAGATTCATAATACATAGTACAATTTTTTATATGACTGTGTAAATTGTACAATTATTGAGCAGGTTTGTAGAATGATTGCATGCTCAGGATTTTTCCAAGTCATTTTGGGTAGAAGCTATCACTATGATAGTTTACTAAAAAAGTAAGTGTACCACATCTACCAACTGATTTAACACTTCTATTAAATTATTGAGCAATAAAAACCCATCCAAAGAACATCTTAAGGAGTTTGGATGCACTGCCAATGATCCTGTTAGTGATGATGAACTTGATCCCAGAGCACTCATGGGCATCTTCATAGGGTATACTGATTGTGTGATGGAGTATAAGATTTGGGTAGATAAACCAAACTTTCATAAGTGAATTATTATATTGGTTGTGATGTTTCAAGAGTCTATTATTGCTAGTATCCAAATACCACCCATGATAATGTTGATCCTTCTCATATGACGGATCTTGAGGTTTATCCCACCAGTGTCAATGATTCTCATATATAGACTCATTCTACCTATCAGGTGACCCTTTCTCACCCTGAGGCATAATTTTAGTTTGATTCTGATGACACTCTAGATAATAGAGCTCCTAGTGACATTTGATATTATCATCTAATTATAGATAGGAATAGGAGGGTCGTTAGACCTATTACTAGTTACATACACATTGATATGGTTGCCACATCATTAACTATGGCAACCGAACTTGGTGGAGAGGTTCCCCAAAGCTACAATCAACTTATCAATGATAGAAACTCTAGGCATTGGATTTTAGATATAGAATGAGATATGAAATCACTATGAAAGAACCATACTAGGTCCATTATCATGAAACCAACTACATCCAATGTTCATTATTGTATATTGAAATATGAAACAAAATAAGACAACAATATATGAAATAAAATTATATTTAGAGGTAGAATTGAATCCAAAGGCTTCCTTCAAAGTGAAGGAATTGATTACTGTAAAAATTTTTCCCTTGTAGTGAACAAGTAATCAATATTTTTTTTATCTTTCTATTAATTAATATTTTCATATACAAATGTTAGATGTCAAAATGGATTTCATTCATTTCCATTTTATTGAAAAATTCTACATGGAGCCTCTTATTTCTTTTGAAGATGAATTTAATGCTAACCATGTTTTTCCTCTTAATAAATCATTATATGGATGAAAATTAGCTTCATGATAATTTTTTAAAAGTTTGATTCATTAACTTTAGAAAATGGTTTTATAAAGAGTATGTTTGATTCATGTGTATATTTTAAATCTGTTTAAAAAATTATTATTAATTTACAACTATTTTTAGATGACATGTCACTCATATGTAGTGAAATAAAATTAATCACCAATGTAAACATGAAATTTAAATCCTCTTTTTAAATGAATTATCTAGGCTACACAATGAAAATTATGGACATGGAAATTTTTAGGGATAGGAAGTATAAGATTCATTATGTATCTCAACATTCCTATATGATTAATGTTCTTTAGAGTTACTTGTTTTATGGTTTGAATCCTGTTAGTTTTTCCTTAGGTAATCTTTTTAAATTTCCATTATCTAAGTCACCTTCCACAACTTCTGATATTGAATTAATGAGTATAATCTAGTACTCTAATGTAGTGGAATTTATTATATATGCCATGATTCGAATTTGACCAGATGTAGCTTTATTTATCTATATATTGATCACGTTTATGGAAAATCTAGGAATGCCACATTGAAATGGTCTTAAATGGTTATCATGGTACATTTATTCTAATTCATCTCATTCAATGTTTATATCGTATGAATGTTAATTCTTCTGAATTATTGATTGGTTATGTGGATTCATACTATGTTGTAAATATTGATATTAGGAAATCACTAACTAGTTATGTATATACTACATGTGGAGGACCTATATAATGGACGTGTAATAAGAAATTGATGGTGACTCTCTCAGCAACTGCATTCAAGTATATAGAATAGATAGAATGTGTCAAAGAATCTATATGTCTTAAGGGTTTATTTTTAATGCCTAGTATAAATGATTTCGTTATTAGTGTACATTGTGATTCTGAATCTTTACTTTATTTAAATAATTTTTTTTATTTCTTTGTTGGTCTAAAAGTATAGATATTGTACATCATTTTATTCGAAAAGTTATTTAATGTGGACTAGTGTGTGTCACTAAAATACACATGAAAGAAAACCAAGCTTATTGTTTGTCTTGGGTACAACATTTTCCTCATTAATGTATTTCATAGATATCGTGAACATGGCTTTACATGAATTAAATTTCAATGCAATAAAATCAAATAATTTCAATTTAAAATTGTGGAGTTTTTCTAATCTGGGTATTCATTTTTTTCATATGGAAAATTGAACATTTAAAATTTTCTTCCATTAAAATTGATTCAAATACATGAAAATTATTATTAAATATTTTCTAATTTTAATATTAGCTGGAAAATCATTTTATTTTACCACATGTGTTGATTTACGTGGCCCTCTCCTTTTTTTGGAATTCTTGATTTGGGATGCCACCTTGGTTATCCATTTTAAACGTATTATATTAATTTCTTCCATCAATTGATGTTTCCACCTAATCTATCCTGGCCATCCATTGATTTGAATCATTCCATCTGCAGTTGGGTAGGAACATTAGTGTTGGATTCAAAGAAGCCTTCCCATGGTTGTGTAGTTAGAGACTTAAGGTTATGGTTGGGGGTTTCATCACCTCTGTGGCACCTAAATTTAGTATACAAAATAGATATGAAATCACCTTGTAAGGATGTCGAGGTCATCGAATAAATAGAGATCTATATTTCCCAAATTTATGACCTCTTACAACTGGTGGTTCTTTTCTTCCTTCTGGTGGTTAAGTATACAAATGATATAACTCTTTATTTAGAATAATCTTTATAATATTCAAACTCACTAGTGGTGGTGCCATTGTTCTCATCAGATAACACATCTGTTGTCTTTCTGACTCCCCTTCACACCATTAGGGTGTGGGCCATAGTAGAGCCAATTTGGGTTCTTCCCAGTTGAAGTTGGGTTACCATTTCTTGAATCTGGATTCCTATAGTGATCATCCTATTATGTGATCTAATGATTTAGAGGGATCAATGTTCTTGGATATTGAAGTAATCTAGATGCCTAGAAATGTTTCTAGGGTTGTAAGGTTTTCTTAAAACTGATTTATTTATTTTTGGCTGCTTCTAGTGTGTAGTTTCAATTTTAGTTCTTCTATGCATTTTAGTTGACAACATTCTTTGACTCTGTAAACTGCAATATTTTTTATCATCTAATAAATTGTGTATGTGGGTGGTGTTTTTTCTATGTAGTAGGTCCAAAATGGACCAGAGCACCTAAATCCAGGGGATGTTTTTATTTTATATTCCCATTTCATATTCTACAGTTGTTGTTTTGATATTCCCACATCATTACATTGTTTGGGTGTGTTTTCATTGTAATCCTTTTCATTTTTATATTCTCTATATTTAATTAAAACACACTATTTGTTTTTTGGTACCTGGATTTATCTTAGAGGCAGTTCTATTCCACCATTACACCATAAGATTTGTTATAGAAGAGTTGTTAGGTTTCCCAAAGTTATAACCTTTGAAAATTGAATTGGATAATTCAATATGGAATAGAAACCAATTTTTTAATAAAGACAATTGTTTTGGACCATGGCTACCAACTTTCATGTAAATCATTAATGTCATTTGATGGGGTTGTGGGAGCATGTTTCCATTTAAAGTATGGATGCATTGTTTTTAGGAGAAAGTTGTGTTTTTGATTTTGTTTATTTCTTGTTACATTTTGTGTTATCTAGATATGAGCCTTTTTATGTGATGCGATAAGAGACTGGGATGACTAATGATATATGGGAAGGGAGTCCTGAGTTTGTGGAAATTGTTGAAACCCGTGATGGTGAGATACATTGTGATAAGCGTGGGCATGTAGGTGATGGCACAAGAGATGATGGAATAGGTTTATGGTAGGCTTACTTGTTATTGTGCTGAAATCTGATATGCATCTATTTTAATGAATATGTTTAATGGTGAAATTATTGGGTTTCTTCTTTTACTTGCATTCCATACCAAAATGTTTGAGGTAGACATATGTTTTTGGTTACATCTCATAATTACAGTTTAGGTACTTTTCATTGAGTACCTTGAATTATTTAATGGTTATACACTTTAATAAATGTTTATCCCCCGATTTTAGTTCTTTATGGAATATTTTTTTACTATTAATCCTAATAAATTATGGAAATAGTTGGAGTATTCTTGGAGTGCATGGAATTTACTTGGATGATTAATGAAATAAAATAAAAATAATGTTATTTAATAGTTAATTAATTAATTATCATTTTTTGAAATGTTAAAAGAAAATAACTAATTTTATATATCTCCTTTAATTTCCTATGTGGTTATAGGATCTCTCGACATGATAAGTAGCAGTCAGGAGTCTGAGAGATGATAGCTATAGTCGATCCTAGGACTACGTTATGACTATAGTGTGGTATTGGGATATACTATATCATTCAGGTTTTGTGATATATTAAACTACCCATCCATGTTTGTAGAGTGAATGACACCCAGTGAACTTTTGGAGAGTATATTCCCCGACATCTAAATTAGAGATGGTGAGATGGCTGACTACACCTTATGGCCTCGTTCTTTTCTCCTAATAGTATTATCTTCTCTTATGCACGGTGGCTAGTTTCCCCCTATATGTGTGTTGAGGGATTAATGGGTTGTGGTTATTTCACACACATGTATGTATGGTTATATCATCCAAAGGATTATTATCGGAATGATGTTTAAGGGTGGTGATTTCTTGAAGATCCATACTCAGTGTATGGGTTCTGATGGCTTGGGGTATAATATTTGATGTATGATACAAATCATACAGGTTTTGCGGGATAATTAATACTATATGGTTACGAAGGAGATGTGGCCTAATATAATGAAAATATGTGATGAATGACATGGATTTTATGAAACCTAGCACATGTGTCATCTTGCTAGCTTCCTTTTAGGAGAGATGGATCATAACAAGTGTTGTTTTGTCATAGCATCAAACAAGTGGGGAAGCAGATGTGGGGTTCCCTAGTTGATTTATTACTATATTATATAATCCCACTTGTATCATTGATATGGTAAGAGGTTACCTTCACGAGGTTGGGTACATAATATACCTATTTGTGTGAGGAGTTAGTTTCACCTATTGTTCATTATGCTTTGGTATGGTTTCTTTTTCATTTGCATGAGAGGCTCTAGAGAAGATCTTACCGAGTGTACTATTATGATGAGACCACATATTTATAATAATTTTTCTAGTCAGTAGGATTATATTGTAGATCTAGGTAAATATATTTGTCTTGACATTGTTTCGGATATGTTAGGATTTCATGGTCACTATTGAGTTTACCTTTTTCGTACTTTTAGTTTCCTTCCATATTTTTTATATTTTTATGAAATTACATGTTTACTCATTGGTTTTTTTATCATTATGATCATGAGTTGATTTGTGTATCTTTCATATCACTCTATTCTGTATGTTTCTTTTACAGGGTAATGCCTCACATATATATGTATATTATACCCTTAGTGCTAGTTTCTAACCTAGGGCATATTACCGACATGACTTAGGTGGTCAATATCCTCCATGTCCTATTAGAAGCCCAAGAGGGGTACTCTTTTGGGGGGAGAGGGAAATGACATACATATATGTATAAGAGTTGGATTGGTCATCAAAATAGAGTATCTAAAGAATACTTTTATGTAATTATAGAGTTTACTGATTTCACTAAAAAATTTCAAAGTGATAATATAAGTTGTCTTGGTAAAAAAATTATGCAAACAGATATAAATTCACATGAGATACCATGAGGGGGAACCTATTCATGAAACGACTTCTAAAAAATTATAAAAATTACTGTTTTTCTATTGAATAATATATTTATTTTAATTTAATAGAAACTATTCATATGGATGTTGATGCATGGATGACTAATGTGATGTTTGAAATGATTAATGAAATATTATTTTTGTTGGATCCTAAAGGAATTAACATCCAAAATGATGAGTATGGCGAGATCAATCTATTCATTAAGATAGATCATGACTCATTTAGTTTTTATGAAATACATGATGATCTAAAATGTGCATTATATTTTTAGTGTAATAATTATAGTATTTTATTATCATGGAGTTATTACACATGAAGGCATTGAATTAGTGGTCAGACACATTGTCCAACATGCTGTTGGTGTTGTTGAAAAATGTACTTCTTGCTAATTCTATGATTCCAAATTCATATTACCATGATCAAAAGTTAAAAAAGAATATAGGATTCATATATTAGACCATATATTCATGTGAAGACGAATGTATGTTGTTTAGAAAAGAAACATCCCATTTTGATATTTCTATAGTCTATGGTTCTCCAAGTGGAATGATAATGGAGAAAATTAGACGTATTAATGTTAGACTATGAAATAGGGGAGACTTATTTCTATAATGAAAATGCATCACATTCCACTAAATATAAGGTTGAAATATTATTTATGTCATCTAGAGTTTCTAAATTAATGGAATGAAACATTGAAATAAATAAGGAAAGGGATGTTCTAGCCCCTCTCATTGACTCACATTCAAGGAAAAAGTTTAATCATATGAACCATAACATTGATAAAGACATTAATAATGTTTTATTGAGGTTGGTAGAAGATTATTTAAATTCATTCAGGTGTTTTGTTGGTGCAACTCATAACACATGGGCAATAGTTCTAGTGTTATATAATCTTCTTCTATTGATTTGTATGAAACAATAATTTTTATTACCTTAATCTCTTATTTGTAGACTTATATGTCAGAGGGATAATATTTATGTTTAAATTCATTAATTTATTGATGAGTTGAATGAATTTTGGGGTGACTGTGTGATAACATAAAATTTTGAAATGAATACAATGTTAAAACTATAGGATGATTTATTATAGAAAATCAATGTATTCAAAACATATAATAAATTATTAGGCTGGAGTATGAATGATGTTTCTTCATTTCATTTATTCAATAAATGTAATATTTTTGTATGGATTTACCATTAAAAAATATTTACATACATGATCCACATATATTTTATTCCAACTTTGCCCAATTTTAGAAAGACCAAATTGGAATTTGATGTTTCTGGATAATTCAACCTACCACTGAAGATCATAAAATGAGTAAAAATAATATAAGAGATTGATAAGTAAAACATTCCCATGGTAGATGAAATTTAGGACTTGATGCCTCTTTCATTAACCTCTTTTTGTGGTGGAGGTAGAAAACACACTCACAATTAGAAGGAGAAAAATATTTTTTAATCTATCTAAATGAAAAATTGACATATTAAGTAATAATCTTGACTTCATGCTCATATAATTTTCTGGTGAATATATATTAGGGTTCATTTTTGTGTTAGTGGATAATAAAATGACAATGTCAATGAATTGAATGATTTAGAAGAAATGGGTATAAAGAAACAATTTCATTTATAGTTAGGTTAGGGTAAGAGGGAATACATGATTGATGCACAATATATGATGAATAATAATGAAATTTCATTACCTTTTAATAATGATATGGTTTCTAAAGGATAATCTTCTAGAAAGGGATTAATATTAATGACAATCACATACTACTTCAATAGTTGATTCCAGTAAAAAATTGGTATTGTCTATAACCCAATGCTGGTTATCCATAGAATGAGATGAGTAATTTTTTAGACAAATTGGTTTAAAAAAGTAATAAATTATTGATTTAATGATTTTACAGGATAGTATTTTTCTTACACCTTTTCACTTGGAGAAATTATTTCCTCACTCATTTTACAATGTTATGATTTATTTGATGCTACCCTTAACCATTGAGTTAATTCCAATTGTTATTGTGAAATTCATGTGTATATATCCGACTGAGTGGTATCTAAATACATTAAAATGATTTATATTTAATAGAGCCCATACATAGTTATCAATAACCATTGTTTTTTATGGATCAGTGTTGAAATGATTGTGATGAATATCATATTCTTTTTAAAAAAAAACTTTATTATTCATCTCAGATTCATGTTAGAAAAAATAAAAAATGATCTATATTTAATATGGATGAAATATAAGTGGTACAGTCTCATCGATACATCTTGTTCAATTATCCATTAGTTGCTTGTTGTTTTAGAAAGTGTCTTATCACTTTTACTGCTCAACTATTATTTGTTTTGTTTTCATATATAATTACATGATATCCATTTTATTATCTTATTTATTTTTTACATATAAATTCATTTTCATTATGATTAGAGTACAATACTAAATTACTTTTTCTTATATATTTATTGAATTCCATGAAAAATATATGGACATAACCTATAGGATTTAGGTAAACCTACACTGACTAATGAATTTTTCCAACTAGCTGATGGTACATCTATAATGACTAATCATTACAAAGATTTAGAATATAATACATTTATGACACACATAGAATATGTTTATTAAAAACAATAAACAGTAAACCAGGACATGGGTAATCCATCTATAAATTTTTATTATTATATGGTCAATTGAAATACATCATTGATGTTGTATATATACAGTGGTTGAAATACAGATCGTTAATGATTAATTGGGTCTATGTAGTCTGTAAAACTATTGTAGATCAATTTCTGTTTTATTTGGGGATGTTGAAAAATAAATTAAATAGATATGAAGTAGTTAGTGACTTAAATTTCATTTTTCTGACATTAGTACAAAACGTTTTCTTCACCACATTTCTATATAATCCAAGTTGGAATTTTTCTATGAAAATTTCAATGCGAGGAGTGTTCTCATTGAATGATATGTACCTGAGACTATTTATTTTTTCCACTACAGGTAGATCAACACAATTTAGATCCACAAGAAGAAGATATTAAAAATTTTAGAGAGCCAATTGAAGGATAAATGGATGATTTTCAGGTTTAGTTAAAGGTGTGTTGTTTTTTACAAACATTGGTTTTAAATGCATTTTTATCTTTTTAACACTGTATAAAGAGTTTAATGGTTTTAACTTACATTTTATTTTTTTATATATAGTCTATGTGTTATCCACAATTAATTATTTATATGACTATTGAAATGTTCGAGGAACTGGAACTAGATCCACATTTTTCTGGAGAGGCATATACTTTTATGTGTTAATGTATGTATGGAATTAAATGTGTTTGTGTATTTTAAATTAAGAGTTAAACATATATTTGCACATATTTCAAATAATGTTTGAATTTTTTTACAATATTATATCAATAATAGTATTTTTCCTCTCATATGATACGACCCAGTTATAAGATTTAATCATGAAAAGACCGTTTATATAGAAATTTATGGGACATACCATCCCGTGAGAAAGGGTCCACCTTCAGTTATTTTCTAGTTGGGTCATATCAGGCATGGCATACATATATTTCCATTAAATACACTTTATTGGCATTCATTCCCTTAGGATGCATTACATCCAATATTGATAAATGTTATGGTAAGGGAATAAATTTAGATTTTTTGATATGCTTAGAAAACAATTAATTTTTTGATATTTATATCTTATGTAGAATAATATGGTATTTGTTCCCATTGAGTTTAATCTGGTTTGTATAAAAAAATGTTGTTATATGTGGAAATATTATAATGGTAGAGTGATGAGAGAGCATTGGGTACTAAATGTGGTTGCTTTAGACATTCTGGATAGAGACTCGAGGGGTGTTCTCCAATATTAGTGGTGTAAACTTCTTATATATTGATCCACTGAAGCCATAATAGTGGGCCTACTTATTTTTGGATAATACATTTTAATGAATGTGTATCATTTTAATATTTAAAAATTTTAATTAATAAAATGTAGGTGGGGGACATATCATTTTGAGAATCATGTGATCCCGGGACTGCCTCACAGTCTTGGGACTCATCATGGGTCCTTCATTTGAGATGATGTATTTTTCATTAAATTTTTATATTTTTTATTTAATATGGTTTTGTTTTCTTTATATATATCTTATTGGTTTATTGTTATTGAATCAAGAAACACCAACTTATAGAATATCAATGTTGATGATTACTCGAGAACAAAATGATCTCGAGGTTACAACTCTTATAGAAAGTTCATCTATTATTTATCAATATTTAAATAAATCAATATATTCATATATATATATAACACATGATCAATTTTTGTCCGAGTATGAATCGCTTCCACATGACAGTCGGTACCTTTACATATAGAGGGATGAGATATTTCATTACATCATTGATATTGATGGGCACTGATATAAAATGGAAAATTGAAAATATATTACACATTCTATAGTTTCATGTTGTAACACCACATGATTTCATGTTACGTTATTTTTTAAATTTAATTTAATAACTTGCGCTATACGCAACACTGAGTTCGAGTGCACCACGACTTACCAAACTAGCTGTTCAAAAAGAGGATATGAATAGTATTAATTGAATATTAAATTTTCTATACTCAATATAATTTTATAATCTATATTATGTATTTATAAGACATAATATAAAAAAAATCCATTTTTTCAAATTATAGAAGTATTTTTTAACAAAATGCAATTTTAACCCATTTTAATCAAGAACCCTTTTTAAATCCAATATTTGACAGATTTATATATTCAATTTTATAAAATAAAATTCTTCATTTAAATTGGGAGAATAAAATTTACATTGTATGAAATTTTGGTATTTCTCTGATAATGCTCATTTATTTAATAGATAGTGAGAAATACTGTATTTTAATTCCAATCTGCCTTTTAATATAATTTATCTATATAGATAGACTATATTATTAATTAGTTTTAATTTGTAATTAGATTATATTTTTACCATTTAATCCAATGTTGGTCATTTAATGTTATTTCAATTTGAAATCAAACATAAACTAGTGTCAATTTTTGAAAGTTAATATTTCATTAATACACGGTTTTTGTTTAGAAGATAAGAATTAATTTTACATTAATTAATGAAAATAATATGTTATTAATTTTTTAAAATATATATCATTATTTAGTTCGTAATATAAAATATATCTTAGGATAATTTTTTTTAATTTTTGTAAAAAACATCAATTTTTGATGAATTGTAAAACATTGAGTAGTAGTTAAAAACGAACGTCTTCATTTAATTGAAATTTTAACGCTTCTATTAATTGAATTTTGAAAATCTAACATACATGGTTTTTATTAGTATGCACAATTTGGTTAAATAATATAAAAATATTTTTTTGGTGAATAGTAACTTTTAACTTTTATTTACCGCAATTAAAGGTAAATAGGGTAATTCAAGGTAAAAAGAATATTATAATAATACACAATTACCATAACACTTGTCTTAACATTATTGTATGAGTCCTGGCCGACCATGGGCATCTTTGTGTCGATTTAGGGACCCCATGGAACCACTTAAGAATGATAATGACTCTTTATTTTAATTAACAAAATGTAATGGAAAAAACGAATTAAACAAACATCTTTTAGTCAATAAATTTTTACATGAGGTTATGTACATTATCTCTTCGACTATAAATATTTTTCTGAAAGCTATAACTATTTCCCACATCATGGTATGTTTTTATTATTTTTAGACATCAAATAAATAAAATTATATATGACACAATAATGATGTAGTGTTTAACTCATTAATAAATGATTTAAATTTATAAGATTATAAATATTAAAACAACATCAACAACCTGTTGAATTATAATTGGATGATTTTATTTTGACCATGAGTCAACTTGTTTTTTAATTTAATTAGTTTTGGTCATTTAGAAACTAAAAATAATTATATAATAATATAATATTTTCAATCTTTTTTAAAGAGCCCCTCCCCCATTATAAAAAGTCCTCAATTATAAAACATTCTCCACACCTCTCAAACCACTTGGATTGTATTATACCAGAACGAATAATCTCTCGTGATCCCTCCCATCTTCCTAGATTCTTTCCTTAGGCCTAAGGCACTTTAAGAAGTCCTTTTCGTTCAAACCAAAGATAGTTAGCCGAATTAAAGGTAACCATTTTTCTTAAATTCTTTTATATTATTTTACTTCTCCAACCTCTAAAATATTTTTATTCCTTTATTTTATAACAAATCCTGTAAACTAAATATTCAAGGATATTTTTATGAGAAGTATTCTAACTACACTTACACACACCTCTATCTATTGGGTAACAAATATACTCTTTCTATTGATGGTAAACTAACACCTCATTAAATGATGATTGTTCAATTATCTCCTACCACCTATCATGGTGGCCATTAAGATGGAACTGTATTTATATATGATATATACTATGTTTATATTTTTTATGCTTTTGTATTTTTAATTTATAGTAAACCTTTCTGGTTTCAATAATGTGTAAATGCGATAATTTCATTTGAGGAAGTGTGCACAATTGCCCCCTTAAGTTGATATGACTCATTAATTCCATACATAGAACATATAAAGATGGAATTAATGATATTATATATTATATTATATTGGAATCATAATATACCTATGTATGATTAAATATTAAATCCCTTAAAATACAAAATAGAGATGAAATTTGCATCCATGCGTATGTACGATTTACCATCTCCATGAACGGTGAATTTCATTTTTATCTTCAAATGTTATGTACTGTTATAAATACATATATATTATAGATATACAGGATATATATGATATATCAATCATGAATATAATTCTGTAGATAAATTACTTTTGACCACACAGACAACATGTAATTATAAGAAGTTATCTTTTGACTCACGTACCAAATATCAACAAAATGACTCTTATTAACTTAAACGGGTACATAATTTTTATAACGTAATTATAAGTGATATAAAAGAAACAATAAATTTGAAAAAGGTTATAAAGCAAGTAAAAATTAACTTTAGTCTGTTATTTAGGAGAATAAAGAACAAACGTGTCAAGTCAGACAAGAGGTAAGGGGATTCTTATCTCACATTCAATTCCGTGAGATTTCAATTGTTAGCCACTTATTTATTGCATGTGATGTATGGTGTACTAACATTTGATATATATTATATATATTCACTTTATATTCAGGGTATTCTATGATTCATTTGGTGGTTATAAACTTTTGGTCATATGACTCGATTGATTACAATTAGGTAAGAGGTTTTATCTCACTTTTTATTCCCATGAGATTCAATCTATATTGGCCTCTATTTTTTATGGTATACATACATCCCATGATTGTTTTCACTATGTAATAAACATAATTTATTTTTATTTACATATTCAATGTATGATACATCATTCATAGGGTGTATGTTTCATAAGTTACCAAATCGGTTAGGGAATTTCAAATTTCAATTTCCACTCAATGTCCTTTATGAATACATAATTGTACATTTTTCTCCTAAATTAGGTGTGGAATCACTATTTATTATTTATGTAGTAATTTACACTCTCCTTTATGTGGATATACTTTTGATACACAAAATCACTCCATTGATAAATTTTCAAGTCACCAATATGAACATGATAATCGTAATCTTAACTCAATTTCCATTCATTGAGTCAAACATCCATGTCATTGGTATTGTTGTTTCCAGAATATGTGTGAATATCACATGATTTATTTACACTAAATATCTAATAATATTTAGTGTATTTATATTTTTTACACATAATAATTTCACTGATTTATCCTTAACCAAAGGATACAATCTTTATAATGGATTGCATCTCAATTTACATTCAATTGAGACTTCTATGTTGTTATTCACCAATTCAATTTTATATGGTGAATATACTGAACTTTGACATAATATATCATGAACAGCTTAATTATATTGATATTAAAGAGTTTTAGTTACCTCAATTATTTTCATTCAAATGTCTCTCATTTGGTTAGGAACTCTAACTAAAACATGGTTTTAAATGTTTTAAAGATTTATTCATCCATATAATTCTAATAAATTTCCATGGTTTAAAAATGGTTTTGAGTATTTATTTATATGGACAAGAGTGTTTTATAATTAAATTTTTTTATAAAAGTTTCAATGTTGTATGTGACACTTTGATTAAAAAATCTAGGTTTAACAGCTTCATGATAAATAGTGAGACTTTTAAATGTTTTCAAGAAAGAGAAGATATTTCTCTTAAATAGTTTTACTAACTATTTTAATGTATGTCAATATCCATCATTTTATTTTATTCTATATTGAGGATGATTTATTATAATAAAATCTACTATATTTTATTTAATGAGTTATGTTTGACTGTGGATGTGCTATTTTTTTTACCATTCATAGTTTTTGGTAAATGTATTGACATTTTGTTTTCTAGTTTTAATATGAATGATTAGATTACATTTCACTGATCTCATATGATGAATGCATTGGACAAAGTAACTGACTGGTGGATCCCTCTATAGCTCCTTCATCCATTAGTATGTCTCATGAGACAAACCAGTGTCTTGGCACAAGGCCTTGACAAAATCATTATTTGTAGTCTTTGAAAGAGGCCTTGGCTATGTGGTTATGATGTCTGACATTATGCATTCCATCATTATGAAATTATCTACTAATATTACATGTGATTATTCGACTAGTAGAATATAAAAGTGAATAAGTAAATGGAATTATTTGATATATCTTTTCCATATTATGCTAACGTTTAATTTTTAAAGGCTTTTGTATTAGACGAATACATTGCCTTAAATGTTTATGATTATATATAAAGGATTATAATATATTGTTATCCTTACTGTGCATATTTGCTCAATCATTTCAATGTTTTACATTTCCTAGGATGCTAAGAAGTAAATTATGATTAGCCTACAGGGATAGGCCAAGGATATGAGTGTGTTCAAGGGGGAAAAATTTTCATTTGGATTTATTTCATGATGTAATATAAAACTTAGGTATGTATCTAGTATTTTCAAAGCTACTAAACTGATCGGCCATTTCAGAAATTATTCCTTGTATCAATAAAATGTTATCTAATAATGCACCGACTCTAGATAACAAGTGCTGGGGCGTTTCATTTGGCATCAAAGGATGTTTAGTACAACCCTTGGAAGATAAATTTTGAAAAATTCTTATTAGGAAACACAACCCTAAGATAGTCTTTGAAGATTAGTATAGAATAACATCAAAAACAATTTTTTTGGTAATTTATATATTATGTGGGTTTTCCAAGAAATACATCCCTATCTGGATATGATCAGGTAAAGGTGGCTCTCACACAGATGTACCTAGGTGTCAAAACACTGAAAAGGAGTTTTGTTCTTGACCTGGGGTATCCCGATACACGATAATGGGCCATGCTGCACTCTTGGTTATGACACTCGTAGGGGCTTATGCTTAGGATAATTCACATTTTATTTACAAACCTATTTGAAGGATTTTTATATATGATGAGAATAAATAACCTTGGTTAATATTAAGTTGTTTTATATTGAGAATTAGGTGTCATGATATTCTCAAATTGATTTTATGACTATTATTACTCACATAATGCTTTTGTTTTTTAGTCAATGGATGGATTCCTAGGAAGTCATAATAACAGTGAACATGATTTAAAAAGTGGGAATGGTGGTGTAATTGAGCAACAAACTAGATTGTTGATAGGCGTAAATGATATCTTGTTCATGCCAAATTAGTTTTCCCCAAATATAATTGACAACATATATATTAACCAACTCCCAGACTAAACAAATATGAGAAAGGTGGTAAATGATAAGATCTACAGTAGTGGAGACCATGGAAAAATGAAATCACATTTTTCGTTATGCATGAAATGTGGGAGGAGACAACCAAGAAAGTGTCTCAATGAAACAATGAAATGCTTTATATGTGGGAATGAAGGACATAACATAATGAATTGTCAAGAAAAAATTAATAGCACTATAGAAGAATATAAAACTGATCCTAGGAATCCATTTACATTCATTTCCCATAAATATAGGGGATCTATGAATTGCCCGAGTCAATGCACTATTCTATAGGATAACATCTTTGTCATGGAATAACATATGTTGAAATAAACGGATGACGAAATGTTTAAATGTATTAGTTCTCTTTGTAGATGGAATTACTATGGAAGGATTTTCTATTGTATGTGTAACCCAATAGTTTGTTATGTGAAAATAAAATTTGAGGAATAATTATCTTTTCTTTTGTGGATATCGTTATAAATAACCATTTGGGTTTTTATGGTCATTGAATTTGAGACAATTATAGGTTATTAATTTTTAGGATGAAAATGTGACGTATGAGATAACATATGAGGTTAAATTATCTAATTTTTATTGTGAGGAATTTATCTTATTTTTGGAATGTTATAAAATATTGCTTTTATAAAAAAGACAACATGCAGACTGTGTGAAAACCTATCATGTCGGACAATGCCGCGGGAATCGAACCCACAACTAAAGTGTGACATGTATTTATCACCTACCACTGGACTTTGTGAAGTCCCTGGTTAGTGTGAATAATTATTTTTAGTTAAATGATTTTATTGATCAATAATATGTAGATTTGGATGCTTTTGTTTTATCAAATAGATATACTTAGTGTAAGAAAATTATTTGGTGATTATGTGATAAATGTTATTTTGGAAGTCGTTCACTCTGTTGGGAACACTATATGCCTAAGTAAAATAGAATTCTGTGGGATTTCATTTGATGAATAATGGTGGATTTTTATCTATGTTTTTATTGTGGATTTATAGAGATTTTTATTATTTATGGAAATTGTTAACCTATCATAATGTATATGTGACCACGTTAATTAGTTTTAAGAATTCTACTTTAAGAGTAGTCAATGTTATTTAGAGATAAAAGTTAACCTGGAAGTCTATGTAAGCATGTTATTCTGTGTTTTGGGTTTCAATATTAATTTGGATTATATTGAATGATTTTGTGTACAGTTTTTTATTGAATGGTATTTATTGAACTTTGAGTATTGTTTGTTTAATTTCAGAAATTAAGATTAGTATTTCTTTATCTAAAAGATAATAATTTTTTGGGGATCATATAAACTTGCACAAACCATATTTTTATTGATTAATATCTAATTAAAATGGAAATATATAGTTCATCCTTTTTGGATTATGTGATTCTCTATAAGTTTATTCTAGTGAATCAGGTGTTACCATGAATAAATCATTGAACAGCTTTGAGGATGAGCGCGTAAGGGGCGCTCCCTCAGTTAGGGTATCCCTGTCGCCACCCACTTCAGTCCTAAGTCAGTTTAGCTCTCCTCAATGCTTGATCGGTGTACTAGTGGTGGTGAATTCTCTCTCTGCAGTGGTGTTGCCTGACCTCTTGTGTTCAGCCATTTTGCATTTTTCACCACAGATGGTCTCTCACCACCTCACTCCACCTTCTTTGGATAGGGCTCCCATGGCAGAACAGTGATGGTCTAGTGGGTGAGACCTTGTTTCCACATCAGTGGGTCACTGGAGACTCTCCTGTGCGTGCGTTGGGTGGTCTATTGTGGGATCCGAGGGCGTTTTGGATTGTGGTGACATGATCTGGGATATGGATTGTGTCGAAGTTCATTCACTTTTGGTGTTTGGGTGGTCTTCGATAAGGTGAGGGTTTTCTTGACTTCGTCCTGTGGATCGGAATGTGGTTCTTCCATTTTCACTGATCTTGGGTGTTTCATTTTTTCTTGGATGTGGTTGTGATGATCACATTCTCTTGTGGGATGATTCTGCTGTGGTTTTGAGTGTTCTGTGTTTTTTTGTTGTGGATGGTTTTATTGTTTTTGGAAATTTCTTGGTGATGAAGGATTTTATTTTTGGATTGGGTGTGGTAGAGGAGCATGTGATGGAATTTTGGTGAATGTGGTTTTGATTTTCTAGTTAGTTGGTGTTTAATCATTTATTTTGTGGATGGTTTTATGTGATTTTATGTTTATTCTGCTGGTCGTGCTGTGCGTATCTGCTGTGATTTTTGGTGTGTGAGTCATCACGTGGTTTGGTTTGTAGTCTACGAAATTGGATGATTTCATTTAGAGAAGCAGTGAAGGAATATAGGGATCATGAAAAAGTGAAAAAATAACTGGATACAAAGATTGAGTGGGATTTTTTTGGGGCGGTTCATGGGCAATGTTTAGTTGGGTTTTTAGGTTACTTTACTGTTTCAGATTGATTGTTGATTTTTGGGCATATTTGCAAAATGCACACTATATGGATCTGCTTCAGATGAGTTTTAGAGTAGGAAGATGTCTTCCAAGCATGCTATTTGTATTTGGATGTCTGAGAGGGTATGGTTCGGCCATCGGTACTCGGCCCGTGCAACCCTGCACGAGATAGCTCATTGATCAGTCATGTGATGGGGAAGGCTTTGTCATCAGGATGACTTCTTTAGTGAGGGGCAGATCATATAGCCTTGATCTGGTTTATCTTATTTAATGGTTACATTTGGATGTAAATACTGTATCTTGTGATTTCTCACTTTTTCCCCAAAAGTGTGTTGATTATAAAAAAAGTTATTTTTTATTCAGGTGTTACAAAGACATCATGAATACTCATCTTTTAGAGTGAAAGACAATTTTGTTGAAGGAATTAGTGGATGGATGAAACTCTACTTGTCAAGTATAATTTTTTCCCTTATTCTATGAATAAATGAATTATTAATCATTTGGTAATGGATATTAAAACAAAAAATGTTTCATCCTAATGCTTTATGTTTTATTAAACTGATGATATTTTAAATCATCATAGATTGATGACTTTGAGGCCCTCAATTTTACAATTGTTTGTGATTGATTACCTTAATCAATCCCAATAAATATTTACATTTTCATTCCAATTTTGTGTCTCTAATATCCACTAATATTACCCTAATCGAGATCATAATTTGGTGGTGACTTTTTCATTTCCCATTCCCTTATATTAAGACTAAATTTTATTTACCCAATATCCAATTTGGGTTTTCCACAATAGTAATTTTCAATTTTTATCCATTTATTTTTGAAGAACAATTTCAAATTTTGAGGATTCAATTTATTGAAGGATGAAATAATGTAACACCATATGATTTAATGTTATGTTATCACTTTGTTGTAATTAAATAACTTGCGCTATACGCAACACAGAGTTCAAGCGCACCACGACTAACCAAAATAACTATTCAAAAAGTGGTTATGAATAATATTAACTAAATACTGAATTTTATATACTCCGAATAATATTATATTCCATATTTTATATTTCTTAGACATAATATAACAACAAATGCATTTTTTCAAATTAAAGAAGAAAATTTTAAAAAAAATAATATTTTACCGTATTTTAATGGAGAACCCTTTTTAAATTCTTAATTTGACACTTTAATATATTACTTTTTCCAAAATAAAATTCCTCTTTATAGTTGGGACATTAAAATTTACTTTGGATGAAATTTTGTTACTTCTAAGATAATGTTCATTTTTTAATGAATAGTGACAAATACTGTATTTTAATTCCAAACTACCTTTTAGTCGAATTTATTTATATGGTTAGATTATATTTTCAATTGGTTTTAAAGTGTAGCTGGACTATATTTTTAATATTTAATCCAATTTTGGTCATTGGAAGTAATTTTACATTGAAATTTATTATAATCTACTGTTAATATTTTGATAGTTATTATTTCTTAAAAACAGAATTATTTTGTTTTGAGAACGAGAATTAATTTTAAATTAATTAATCATAATTATATGTTTTAAATTTGGTAAAATAGACATCATTTTTGAATTTTTAATATCAAATATAGCTTATGCTGAATTTTTTGTATTTTTCTGAAAGACATCAATTTAAATGAATAGTGAAAACACTCAGTAGTAGTTAAAAACTGACTTCTTTATTTCAATAAAATTTTACCACTTATGTGAATTGAAATTAGAAAATAAGACATACATGGGTTTTATTAGTATGTAAAATATTGTTCATTAAGATGAAAATAATTTTTTGTGTATGGTAACTTTTGACTATTATTTAGCACGGTTAATGGTAAATAGGGTAATTCATGGTTAAAAGAAAATTATAATATTAACAAATTACATTAACAACAATTCTAACCTTATTGTATGTGTAATGACCTACCATGGGCTTCTTTTAGTTGATTTTGTGTCTCCATGTAGCCACTTAAGAATGATAATGACATCTCATTTTAATTATCTTAATGTAAAGGCAAAATGACTTTAACAAACATCTTTTAGTAAATTAATTTTATATGGGGTTATTTATGTTATCTCTTCAAATATAAATATTATTTTGAAATATAAAAAGAATTCCTACATCATGTAATTTTGTATATAATTTTTTGACATCAAATAAATAAAATTATTTAGGACACAATTATGATGTAGTGTTTACATCATTAATAAATGATTTAAATAAATACGATTATTATGATTAAAATAACATAAAAAACCTGTCCAATTATTATTGGATGATTTTATTTCGACCATGAGTCATCATAGCTTCGACATTAATTAGTTTTTGGGAATTTATAAACTGAAAATCATTATCTAATAAAATAATATTTTCACACATTCCTAAAGTGCCACTCCTCCCCCTTATAGAGAGTCCTCACTTATAACCCATTCCTCACTCCTCTAAAGACCTTTTGCTCAAACAAAACCTTCTTAAATAAGCTCTCAAAACCCTTCTTCTCCACCCATATTCCTAACATTAGGTATAAGGCACTTCATGAATTCCATTTGTTTCAAACCAAATGGAGTTACCCGTATTAATGGTGATAATTTCTCTTAAATTATTATATTTTATTTTACTTCACCAACCCATAAACTTTTTTTATTCCCATATTTCATAGTAAAACCAGTATCCTCAATATTCTAGGATGTTTTTATGAGAAGTATTATAACTACACTTACAGACACCTCTATCTAATGGATAAAGAACATACTCTTTCTATGGATGGAAAACTAACGCCTCATAAAACAATGATTGTTCAATTATCTCCTACCGTCTCTCATTGTGGCATTAACATTGAACTATATTTTTATATGATATATAATATGTTTATGTTTTTTTATGTTTATGTATTTTTCATTTATATAATGACATTATGGTTTCCATAATAGCTAAATGTTATAATTTCATTTGAGGAAGTGCGAACTACCTCCCCCTCAATGTAATATTACTCGTTCATGCCATACGTGGATCTTATAAAAGGCGGTGTTACTGAAATTATATGTTATATTAAATTGGAATTATAAAATATCTATGTATCATTAATTATTCATTCCATTAAATTAATAAATATAAATGAAAGCAGCATTCAGGCGTACGTACGACTTACTATCTCAATGAGCGGTACATTTCATTTCTTATCTCCAAATGTTATATACTGTTATAAATAAATATATATACTATATATATAGGATATATATGATATCTAAATTATTAATATGAATCTAGATATAATGTACTTTTGACCACATGGAGAACGTGTAATTATAAGAAGTTTACTTTTGAATTAAGTACCAAATATCAACAAAACGACCGTTATTAACTTAAATGAGTACATAATGGTTATAATGTACTAATAAGTGATACAAAAGAAATAATGAATTTTAAAAAAGTTCTGAAAAAATTATAAATTAACAATGGTTTGTTATTCAAGAGATTAAAGAATGTATGGGTCATGTCAGACACGTGGTATGGGGTTTCATATCTCACTTTTAATTCCATGAGATTTCCATTGTTCGCCCCTTATTTATTTTATGTGGTGTATTGTGTACTTAGAATTGATATATATTATCATGATTCTATTTATATTCATTTTATTATATGATTCATTTAGGTGTTATTATCTTTTGGTCATACGAATCTGTTGTTTACAATGAGGTAAGAGGTTTTCATCTCACTTTTTATTCCCATGAGATTCATTCTATGTTGGCCACTATTTCTTTTGTGTAGTGTATGTACTGACCATGATTGTATTCATGGTGTAATATAATATAATTTATTTTTATTTACATCTTCAATGTATGATCCTTTTTCTGTGTGGTGTATATTTTGTACGTTACCAAATTGGTGATGGATTTTAAAATTTCTTTTTCCACACATTTGGATTTATGCATACTTCATGGATAGCAAGACAAACACCGATTATTGTATCGAGGGCTTACCCTAGTATCGATAAGACATACTTTCTTGAATGTATAAATCAGAGGAACATTATCCTAGGTTGTTGGATACCCTTATCTTTGGGTTAAAAGATTTATTACTTGTTACTTGGTTAGTTTCATGTTTTCAACTGCATTTTGATTGTCGATGAAAGTATAACTATCTTATACTTCATTATAAATGCATACTCAAATTTAGTAAGATTCTATATGCTTTAATATAGAATCTTTATCTTTGTAAACATTGGTTAAGTTTCCTTTCCGGAACCATCTTTTTGGAGTTTATTTCATAGAATCACTTTTCCAGATTAAAGCAAGTTTATAGAACTAGTGGTTTTCTGATTTACTTGTTTTAACCTTGTTAAACATAATCATCATTAAAAGTTCCAACTGAATTTTTTAATGTACACAATTCACCCCCTCTTGTAGTTTTAGCATTATTAGATAATTCATCCAGTATCTATATTATTTCCATCCTACATTTGGTATTGTAGTGTTTTTATTTCTCCACATACCATCTCAACAATTGGTATCAAAGGAGGACTCAGAAATACTTATATTCACAGATAAGATTTCCTTGCTAAATTTTTCAATTTTTAGTTTTTTCCGTTTAGAGGAATATTTTCCATGTTTACATAACCTTACTACTAACAAGTTTGTGTGTAGACAGTTTTCATTAAGATGGAAGGAATCAATGTTGGTTCCATTGACAACCTAAATCCAACAAGACCACCTATTTTTGATAGGAATGATTACGAATAATGGAGAGATTGCATGAAGACATTCATAATCAATATTGGAGCTGATAATTTTGTTATGCTTACTAGAGGTTATAAAATCCCTAAAAAAGAATTTAGTACCTTCACCAATCACGAAAACCATGAATATCAATAGAATTATAAGGTACACAATACATTTCATTGTTATATGATTATAAATATATATAACCAAATATTATCTTGTGAAGGATAAAACTGAATTTGGAAGAAACTTGAAGTTACACACTTTGGAACTTCAAAAGTTAATGAAACTAGAAGAGCCATGCTCAAAGCTGAATATCATGGTTTCTTCATTCCTTATAGAGAACCCATATGTAAGGTGCAACAAATATTCATGACTACTGTTAATAGTTTACAATATATGGGTGAGAAAGCATCAGATGATGAAGCTATTGTTGACAATATCATAGAAATCATGCATAATGAGTGGGAATCCAAGAGTACTACTATTGATGAGTATAGAAAGGTTAGTCATATTTCTCTTGATTAATTTTGTGGTACACTTTTTCAACACGAGACTAGAATGAAGAGAGATGATGATAATGTAAAGAAGAAGATTGTGAATGACATTGTTTCTTTTACTAAATCTTCAAATCTTTTGAATTAGAAGACTCTTAAAAGAGTTACAAAGTCTAAATCTCAGAATATTTTTATTGAATCCGAATCTAGTGGTAGTGAATCATCAGAAAATGAACTAGCCAATCTTTGTTGAATGACGAACAAGTTTGTTTTATAGGAGAACATTTAAAATAGATTCAAGCTGAAGGAAAGGAAAAATAAGAAAGACTCAGAAGTCACCTATTATTAATTCAAGAGATCTGGACATATAAGACCTGATTTTTCAATGTTTAAAAGAATAGAATGAAAGGAAAAGAATTGTGATAGAAACAGTAATAAGTACTACAAAGCTAAAGCTAAAGCTAATAATGTCTTGAAAGCGAATGACACATGGATTTCCAGTGGTAGAGACTCGCCAGATAATTCATCAAAGTAAAAATATTCTGGAAAGAGGAATCTTGGTCTAATATCTTGACTACCTATTGACAATAACTGCTTAATGGATAAGGTACACAATGCTGAATCGGTGACCAATGTTTCTTTGAATGGAAATTTTAGTAATGATAAATACTATGAATCATCTATTGAAGAATCTTCTTCTGATCAAGATAATAATTTACCTACCTATGAAGATGTTTATTGGTTTACAATGCTCCTTGAGAATGAAAATTCAAAACTCAAAAAAAAGCTTGATAAAGAAAATTCAAGAAAAACTATTCTTACAAAAGAAAATATCAGATCCTTCTAAAGATCTTCATAAGAAAACCCTTGAATTTAAAAGTATTTAAAAAAACCTTGATGATGTAAATTCTGAAAAGGATAAACATTCTAAGGATCTTGAAAATGTTATTTTTATGAAAAATATTTTCTTGCCTAACTCTAGTTCTAAAGATAATGTTTTCTAAGACAATAACTTAGTTATCAGTCTAAAATCCAAAATTTCTTCCTCGAGTAAGTGTTTTTTAATCTTTACCATAGGTGATGATAATTTTGATAAGATGCATTCTCAAATCCGTCCTCAAATGAATAATTTTGGATTTGGATATACTATTTCTAAACCTATTTTTATTAAAAATTATTTTGATCCTCAAAGTGCTTCTTTCTACACTATGTATCAGTGTGGTGGACAATGTGCAAAAAATTGTTCCCTAAACAAAACTCAGTCTTTTGGAATTCTTAAAGCCTATTTTTCTAGGAAAATGTGGTGCCTATAATTTGGCAATATGAAATTTATGGATCCAAGAAAGTTTGGGTTCTGGACATCTAACTATTTTGTTTTAATTAAAATAGAGAATGTACAAACAACAATAAATGGTACATGGATAGTGGTTGTTCCCGACATATGACTGGTAAAAAAGACTACTTGGAAAATATTATCAAGACGAAAGGAGGAAAATTAAATTTTGGAGATAGTGATCAGGGAGAAATTATTGGTATAGGTAACATTGTTCTTCTTGAATAAACAATGATTTTTAATGTTTTTATATTAAGGGTATTAAGCACAATTTCGTTAGCATAATTCATTTATGTTATAATGTTTAGCTTGTGAATTTTAGGAATGACAAGTTCTTAGTACACAATTCAAAGGAATAATTTATTCTTTTTGCCAATGGGAAAGAGAATGTTTTCACACTAAACATAGAAGACCATAAGATCCAAGACCTACCTTGGCTTAGTGCAATGGGAGATCATTCATGGTTGTGGAATATAAGGATAGGTCACTGTAATCTTAGAAACCTATGCAATCTCTCAAAGAAAAGAATAGTTAAGGATCTACCGGAGCAAAGATTTGTTTCTTCAAAAAGTATGTGATCCCTATAAATATGGCAAGAATCATAAATCATGTTTTAAATCATTTGGTAAGGTCTCAACCACTAATGCATTATAGTTGGTGCATACGGATCTTTTTGGACCATCAAAAACAGGATGCATTGGAGGCAAGTATTATGTATTTTTCATAGTTGAGGATTACACTTGATTCACTTGGGTCTATTTTTTAGCAACGAAATTTGAAGATTTTTCATATTTCAAATGATTTAAGGCCCAAGATAAAAATGAAAAAAACATTCCATTGATAACAATTCATAGTGATCATGGATGAGTATTTAAAAATTCTGATTTTGAAACATTTTGTAATAGAAAAGGGATTACTCATAACTTCTCAGCATCCAGAACACCTCAACAAAATAGTGTTGTTGAATGAAGAAATAGAATTCTTCAAGAGATAACTAGAACCATGTTGAGTGAGTATTATTTATCCAAACATTTTTGGGGTGAAGCTGTAAGTACTACTTGATATACTATAAATTGAGTTTTGATTAGACATTTTCTTAATAAAACTTCTTACGAGTTATGGAATGGTAGAAAACCTAGACTTTCATACTTCAAGGTTTTTGGTTGCAAGGTATTAATTTTGAATAATAAAGATTATCTACAAAAAATCACACCAAAATCTGATGAAGGAATTTTTTTTTATCATACTCCAAAACTTCTAAGGCTTATAGAGTTTTCAATAAAAACCCATGAAACATTGAAAAATAATACATGTGGAATCTGATGAAACTGATTCTTTTGTTTTTAAACAACTCCAACCTATATCATAAGATGTGTTTTCAAAAATAGATTATCAACCCTTGATAGAAGATCCTTCTGATAAGGAAAATGTCTATGAAAATATTTCAGAAACATTTACCCCAGAAGATTTTCTACCCTATGTTGATTAACATTTTTTTCAAAACCCAAATCAGATGTTTCTAACAAATCATCCGAGTGATAGTGTAATTGGTGATGTAAATAACATTGTATGAAATAAAAGTTTCTTAAGAAATGAAATAAAACATCTAGCAATCCCTTCCCAATTAGAACAAAAAAGAACTGATAAATCATTAGTTGATGATGATTGTATAAAAGCTACGCAAGATGAGCTAAATGAATTCGAAAGGAATACAGTCTGGACGTTGGTTGAAAGACCCAATGAAACTTCTTTTATTGGAGTCAAATGGTTCATTAGAGAAATGTGTGATGAAAATGGAATAATGGTAAGAAATTAAGTAAGATTATTTGGTAAATGCTATAATCATCAAGAAGGAATAGACTATGAAGAAACCTATGCTCTAGTAGCTAGACATAAATCTATCCGTATTCTACTTGACTTTGCAGTATTTTTCAACTTCAAACATTTTGAAAAGGATTTGAAATTTTATTTTCATAATGGTTATGTTCAAGAAGTAATTTTTGATGAAAAACCTCATGGTTTTGAAGATACAAAGCATCCTAAACATGTTTATAAACACACCAATGCTTTGTGTGGAATTAAACAATCCCCTAGTGCTTCGTATGATAGACTTACAATATTTTTGCTTCAAAATAATTACTTTAAGGGAAATGTAGATCTTACACTTTTTATAATGAAAGATAAGATGAATGCTTGGATTGATGAAATCTATGTTGATGAAATTAAATTTGGATCATCTCAACAATCTTTAATTAATTCCTTTGCATATATAATGAAATCTGGGTTTCAAATGAGTACGATGGATGAGTTAACATTTTTTCTTGGATTTCAAATTTCACAAAAACCAGAAGGAATATATTTATCCCAACATAAGTATATTAAATATAATCTTATAATGTATGGATTTGACAACTCTAATAGTATAAGTACTCCCATTGGTACCTCAAATTCACTTGATCATGATGAATATGGGAAACTATTAGATCAAACATCTTTTAGGCATATGATAGGAAGCATACTTTTCATGACTGCTCTTCATATAGACATAATGTTTTCAGTAAGTTTATGTGAAAGATATCAATCCAATCCAATGTAATCTCATTTAAAGACAGTGAGAATATGTTTTCTCTACATAAAGCGAACCATGGATTTAGGACTGTTTTATACTTCTGGAAATGATTTTGTTCTAAAATTTTATTTTGATGCTAACTTTGATGGATGTAGAATGGATTGATAATGTACATCCGAAACATGTCATTTCTTAGAAGATTAATTTGTTTCTTGGTCATGCAAGAAGCAACACTCAGTAGAATATTCCATTGTTGAAGCTAAATATGTAGCAGTTGGAAGTTGTTTTGCTCAAGTGTTCTGGATGCAACACACACTCACAAGCCATGGTATCCGTTTAACCAAAACACAAATTTTGTGTGATAAAACTAGTGCCATTGCTTTATGAAAGAAACCCTGCACATCACTCTCTTGAAAAACACATAGATATTAAGCATCACTTTCTTAGTAATCACACACTAAAAAGAGATATCATTATTTATTTTATTAGAACAGAAGAACAACATGATGATATTTTCACAAAATCTTTTCCCTCTGATAGATTTGAACACATTAAATAGATAATAGAAATGATAATTGTAAGCTATTCTTCCACATTAATTTTTGTTAAAATCCATCTCTTTACAGTAATAAACTCCTTTCTATAGGTTGTGTACATTTATTTTCTAGGTTTTTAAAATTTTTTTAATGAAGTTTTTTTCAAAAAATTTCATAATGAAGTTTTTTTATATTTTCCATAATTAATAATTTCAAGTTGTTTGTAATAAATTTTTTCAAATTTTATGTAATAAAGTTTTTTTTCATTGCCCGTTTTTCAAAAATTTCCGTAATCAAATTTTTGGAATCTAATGTTCGTTAAGAATAATTTTGCTCAGTATGAATAATTTTCCTAGAAATATGAAAGGTATGATTCCTTCTGGAATATTTGTAATGATCATTTACTTGATGGCATTCTAATTTCTTTTTTAAAATATTTCGGATTCTCTTTTCCTTAAACCTGAATATTTTTTATAAAAACCTCAAATGATAGGATTCTATAATGTTTTCCTTGCGACTATCATATCAACCGTTATATCTGATCAGAAGTATTTTCATCCACTGGATTGAGATTGGTAGATGAATTGTCACTTTTAACACCTATATAATGGGCCCTCGAAGGGTTGTCCCACATCGATCTCAAGCACTTGCGTGTAGAAGTTCTGACCCCTTACATAATCCCGTTGTAAACTTCCAAGAGTTTTCTCAATTCTGAATGTCTTTAGAAGAATCCTTCATAAATATATGTCTACTGTCATGCCAATTTCAGAGTCGAAGATGTATACAGAAAGGTTGGTGCATCCAAATTTCTTCACTAAGAATGATTCAATCATTTCGATGAACATCAAATTGAATAGATGAGAGAGTTTTTGAATATCAAATCTAGGTGCCAAGATTTGGTGTATCTAGATTTGCTTATTGAGTATTATGAATCAGTCAGTTTAATTAAAGAAGAAGTCAGAGAGTTGTTTTCCTTCATAATCTATGGAAAGTCTTATGATCTTTCATATACTAAGGTAACCAGCTTAGTTGGTATTCCATACGATGGAGAAGCTCAATTCTGTTCCCACAAGTTGTCGGATGTTAAAAGAAGATTTGAAAATGTGAAAGCTATGTAGTGCCTCGGTCTTTCTGTTGTCAAGACTCCGATGATTGGTCACTTTATACAAATAATCAAATCCTTGAATTATGGGTTCAAGGATTTATCATTCCGAGAAAAGGTGACAAGGACCCATTGAAAAAGAGTGACATGTTCATACTACATTTTCTAGTGAACCTGAGGAATGTTAATCTGATTAAGCATATTCTTATTACGATCGAGAATATCACGAATGGAAATAAGAAGGATATGATTATCATGTACCTGAACATTCTTTTTTTGATGATTTTTAGGTGCTTAGAATCATTTAAAATCCATTGAAGTTCAAAACCTAGAAACTAAAAATTCATGCTAGTCGATGATGATACTTTGAAGTGGATGAAAATTGGATTTTCTAGACTCTAGAAAATTTTATGACCTACTAGAGGAAGAAGCTGAAGCTGTTCCGATGAAACAAGAAGAGGTTGGTCCTTTGAGAAAGGTAGAAAATAAGAGGAAGTTGAAGGAAATATAAGAAGAGAAACCCCCAAAAGAAATGGAAGCTCAATCCTCACCTCATAAACCTATGAAGCAGAAATCATATCAGGATGATGTTGTATCAAAGTGAAGCGAAGATAAGAAAAACTAGAAGGAAGGAGAGCCAAAATTTGACTAGGATCCCGAATATGCAAAGGCTTTGAAAGAGAAGACTGTTGATGATCTTGAGAAGCAAACAAAATAAAAGAAGTAAAAGAAGAAGATGTCTAAAACAGAGTTTGTGCAATCCCTTCTGAGGGATACTGAAAAAGCTTCTGAACAAATTCTGGTTCCAGAATCCATCCTAGTAGAAGCTTTAACTGAAACTACGAGGAAAAAGTTTGACACATTGGAAAAAGAAATAGAAGTATAAAAAGTAATGGAAGAACAAGAATAAGCTAAAAACAGTGGTGACACAGATGTTCACATAAAGAAAGATGAATAATTCCATTGGAAAGAAATTCCATCTGATAAATTTTCAATCTGAACATCAGAAGAAGAATCATAAAAGCTAGCTACCCCTTGGAAAGATAAGAAAGAAGAGGTTGATAAAGACGAAGATGATTTGAACATGATTTATAAGGAAGAATGTTTTAATCGTCATTTTATTCATCTTGAAGATGCTATGGCAGAAGCTGAGAAGGAGAAGATAAATGAAGATAGAATTGATCAGCTGTCTGACAGTGAACAAGAATCTATGGATGAGGAAGCTGTTTTGATAACTAATAAGTGGATATAGGTGTTTTTTGATACACCTAATAAAGTTATTGTTAAGAAGAAGGAGGTTGGTGGACCTTTAAAGAGGAATGTTGTTGAGATAGATAAAGCTCCCTCACCTAGAAAAGTCTCAGATTCAGAATCATCATCTATAGTACATGATTATTAGTCTTGTCTTTGAAGAAGCTGGTTGGAACCATTACTATTTTCCCAAGCATAGACTCTGGATGGAAGATGCTTCAACAAACACTATATTAGAAATCAGATTCAGTGCCCATGGTGATGGACAACTGTGTCAATATTGAGGATGATTTCGGGAATTTCATTATTAACAATGATGCCCACAAAGGTCCTGTACGAAAATGGTTGGCTGGTCAATTAAAAGAGTTGATGATCTGAGAGAACTTGATGAGTTCCGATATGGTTTCAAGGAGTACTTTGACATAGAATATGGCTAGATAAAGGATCTCACAATTAGATTTGATAAAAAGCTAACTCTTGAGCAGAAAACATGGATTCAAGAAGTGATATATCTGAATAAGAAATTATATTTTGTTGCCCAAAGTTGGAAGAGAGAAAGAGAACTTCAGATTAAGATAAAAGAATATATTGTCAAGCAGGAAGAAGTCCTAAAGGCTCAGGCAGAGGCTCCTAATTATCAGAAATAATGAATCATTTCTTTAGAGAAGAAAGCTGAGGATCAAGATCAACTTCTTATGCAAGCAGAGGAAGATCATAAGAAGCTCAAAAATCTGAATACTATTGTCAAGAAGTTTATGTTGAAAGAAAAAGGAATTATAAATTTATAGCAATACAATCATTTGTGGTATTTTTATTCCATGTACAAATTCCTTCTTAACATAATAAAAATTTTAGTTTCTTATATTTTGGATGTGTTGTAAGTATATTTTAGGAAACGTAATTTCTTTTCCATTCCATCAAATTCATTATGAAAATCTCAAAGTGGAAGAAAAGAAAAAAAGATTACTATGTAAAGAAGAAATATCTCTACTTAAGGGGGTGTTTATCTAAGAGGTATTTTTCATTACAAGAGATTTACATACTCTAGATAATGTAAAATTTCATTCTAGAAATCTAGAATATGATCATTAGTGTTCCAAATCCTAAGGGGGATTTAGTAGTATTCATCTATTCCCATATGATAAGTGAGATATGTTTTATTTTCAAAGTGTAGAAAAATATTTTCTATGTCCTTATTTTCATTTTCGTAAGGATGTTTCTAATTTTAAAAAAGGGGGAGATTTTGGAGCCAATAATTATTTCATATGATTTGTCCATTCCACTATGTTTGGGGAGATGTCGAGTCAATATGGTTTCCTTATTACATTACCAATCCTCATGTTTTGAAAATCAAAAACACCTTATCTCAAGGAAAATTTCTTTTTACCCCATGTTTTACTTTCATAAAGGGAAATTTTCATTCCCCAAGGAAGTTTAACCCTACAATTTTTTTCAATTTTCATTATCTTGTCTAAGGTTAAAATTAAATTTCATATTTAAAACCATGGAATCATATAATACATAGATAAAAAAATGCTATTTTCAGGATCCAAATTCAGATTTTGAGTTCTCTGATTTCAAACTCTGAACTCATCTGATTTCAGAATCTAAGTTTTCTAATTTCAGGCTTCTAACTCTTCTGAGTTCTGACTCCTAGTTCTCTGAATTCAGTTCCCAAACTCTTCTAAGTTCTGACTCTGAATTCTAATGAATACAGACTCTGAACATTATATTTTCTGACTCTGAATTCTAATGAATTCTGACTCTGAACATTATATGTTCTGACACTGATTTCTAATGAGTTCAGACTCTGAACATTGTTATATCAGAATCCAAATTATAATAAATTCAGACCCCAAACATTCCATGTTCTGACTACAAATTCCCATGAATTCTGACTCCGTACATTGTAAGTTCAGGTTCCAAATTCTTATGAATCCAGATTTCGAATTTCCTTGATATTCAGACTCTGGAATTCGATAGAGTTCAGATTCTTAATTCCTTATAAAACAGAATCTGAATATCATTATATTATAGACACCGAATGTGTTTTTGGTTAGAATCAAAAATTTTATTTGTATACATTCCAAATATTTGATTTTGGTTATGAAAACATATTTTTTCATACAGTTTTTTTGTTATAAAATGTTGTCATGCATTCAGTTTGTAACTAACCGTTGTTTGAGTGACACATGTACATGCCCCTCTAAAATTAAAGGAAAAATATGACCCTTGGAGTTGGGATCTGACCGTTGGAGTTGTGCCTATAAATAGAATCTCATTTGAAAGATCTCAAGATGGTTCAATGAATCTAAATATTACATGTTGTTGAAGTGATTTCTAGAGAGAGACTCTCATGCTTTGTGCATACTAATCTTCTTGTTTATATTTTCTTCATCCGACTCCGAATATTGCTGAGTACATTCAAGGACTTCTTGGGATAAGAAGACAAAGGTTCCGACTACCTTAAAGATCGAGGACTTCCTTGTAGAAGAAGACATAGGTTCTGACTACCATGATGTTGAGGGCTTGCAGGGATAGTAAGAATGTCACCGATCTTTGTATCGAGGGCTTACCCTGGTGTGGGTATGATAGACATTCGTGAATGTATAAATCAGGGGAGCTATATTCAAGGTTGTTGGATACCCATATCTTTGGGTCAAAATATTTTTTACTTGTTACATGGTTTGTTTCATGTTTTCTGCTGCATTTTGATTGTTGAGGAAAGTATAACTATCTTATACTTCCTTATACTTGTATTCTTTGATTTCTTACGATTGTATACGCTTCTAAGAAGAATAATATCTTTGTGAACTTTTGTTAGGTTTCCTTTCTAGAACCATCTTTTGGGAGTTTATCTCTCATAATCACTTTTTTAGATTTAGGGATGTTTATAGAACTAGAGGTTTTGTGAATTACCTTGTTTAACATTTTTATACATAATCATATTTAACTGTTACAAAGGAATTTTATAAAGTATAAAATTCACCCCCTCATGTATTTTGAGTGTTTTTAGATACATCATAAAATATCTATATTATTTCGATTCTACATTTTGTATTATAGAGTATGTCATACTCCACATACCAACTCAAAAATAATAATGTTTTTATTACTTAAATTATTAGTATTCAAATGTATCTCATTTGTTTAGGAACTCTAACTAAAATATCATTTTAAATGTTTTAATGATTTATTCTTCTAATTATTTCTCATTAATGTTCATGTTTTTAAAAATGGGTTTGAGGATGTAAATATATAGACATAAATGTTTTAAAATTAAAATTTTTATTAAATGATTCAATGTTGTGTGAGACACTTTGATTCAAATATCTTTTTAACATCTTCTTGATAAATAGTGAGACTTTAAAATGTTTTCATGAAAAAGGTGAGTTTTCTATTAGATAGTTATACTAAAATGTTTCATCTATTTCAATATCCTTCATTGTATTTTATTCTTTATTGATGTTGATTTATTATAAAACAATATTCCATATATTATTTAATGAGATATGTTTTACTGTGGATGTGTTATTTTTATGTCTTTCCTAGTTTGAGGTTAATGTATTGACACATCATATGCTAGTTTTAATGTGAATTTTTAGATTATATTTCACCCATTTTATATGAGGATTGCATTTGAATTATTAAGTGATGGTTGGATCCCTCTATAGTACCTCAATGCATTGGTTGGTATCATGAGATAAACTAGTTTCTTGGGACAAGGTCTTGACAAAATCATTAATTGTAGTCTCAGCATGAGGCCTTTCCGAAGTGGTTATGATGTCCGAAATTACGCATTCAATCATTATGAAATTAGCAATTGATATTACATGTGATTACTAGACAAGTAGAATATCCATGTGAATAAGTAAATGGAATAATTTGATTTATCTTTTCAATATTATGCCGATGTTTCATTTTAAAAGGCTTTTGTTTTAGTCATAAACATTGTCTTAAATGATTATTCTTATTTATGAATGTTTCCACTATAATGTTATCCATACTGAGCATCTGAGCTCACCCCTTTCTATGTTTTAATATTCCTTGGACTAGAAGAAGAAATTATTATTAACACTCACGGATAGGCCAATGATATGAGTGTGTTCAAGGGGGACACAAATTTGTTTTAAATTATTTCAGGATGGAATGTAAAACTTATGTATGTATTTAGTATTTCCAAGGCTACTAAAATGATCGGTATTTTGAGGAATGATTCTTTGTATCATGCCAATGTTATGTAATAATGCACCGATTCTGGGTAACTAGGGCTGGGGCGTTACACATGTCCTAAGATTGTGGATCATTTTATTGCTAGGATGACATAAAATGTTACATATTTGGAGGCTAGATGCATTCTCCCGAGAAGATAATACACAACTTCTTAGATTGGTTAGAGGACTATTGGATTATATAGGGTGATGGTGTAGGGGATCATATAGAGTAGGTTAATACTAGTTACTTTATTTATATTTGTTAAATTAATTATTATTATTTTTAATATTTTTATTTTTTTTGACATCTACTCTAACATACATAAGTATAATTCATTGTCTTACATGATACATCAGATGTAGGTGGTGTTTTTCATTTTATCTTTCTATTTTCCTATTCAGAAAGAAAGTATCATTTTATTTATTATTTTTAATAAATTCAGAAATCATTATTTGGATTTCATTATAAAGAAATTTGACTTCGAGTTAATTCAAGACCCACTAATTATAGTTATATTGATGTGAAAAATTCCGAAAAATAACCATAAAGTGATTTTTTATCTTTAAATTTCTATCACTTTTCAATCGTATGATCATAATAGTTGTTGGAATTTACGGTACATTATTACATTTAATATCTTCTTACAATGACTTATTACCGGTTTAGTAGTCAAAAATGGAGAAACGCACTTGAATTAGTATGAATGAATATGATAAAGATGACATATGATTAACATGAAATTCAATGTCAATGATCATTAAGTCATTTAAATTTTATAGGAATCATCAACGCATCAATTAGAAATCCAAATTGGATGAAATGATCAAAAGTGTAATTTTGGCCATAGAATTGATGTTTAGTGAAAAATCAATTAAATGGGGTTAATACCAAGAAAAAAATAATTATTGACATGAAATAAAGTGATAAAAATCAATGATTCAATTTTAATCTATAGGAGTAAATGCTAGATCCAGCGAAATCTTGTATCACTCAATATGATGGAAAATAATCCATATCATTGTATAGTTTTATTAAAATGACATATATCCAATCAAGGGGGTCAACAATTTTTATAAGACATCATAATGATGTGAAAAATCTTGGGGAAAATTCCTATAATAATATTTGGTATGTTGGAGTCAATCATGAGTCAACCTATGGCCCATATTGATCAGTATGTATTAATGTATGTGTATAGGGGTAAAACCAACCAAATAAACATTTTTTGACAAGAAATATTTCGAAAATGATTAATAGGTCATTTATAATCTATACGAATCATTGTCACATTGATCACATATATGAATTTCTCATTATATATAATGTCAGGTTTGCATCTCAGATTTTTTAGTTATGTGGGAAATCACAAAAAGTGTATTAATACCATGTAATCACAATGGGATTAACATGAAGTTAAGGGATAATGATTACTGATGTAATTCCAATCTATAGGAATCAAAGTTCTATCCATCAGATTATAGTGTCTCTTGATATGATGGAAAACAACGAGTAACGTTGAATATTTTTGTTATACTAAAATATCTCCCTTGGGGGGGGGGGACAAGAAAATAAATTTCAATCGATGTGAAAATCATGGATAATATTACATGAATTATTTTTAATATTTTTTACTCAACCATGGAACAATTTTATATCTAGATTCATCAGTATAGCTTAAGGTATGATTTGAAAATATTAACATTTTTTTAATAATGTGAAAATCAAATGGTTACGGTTCAAAACCATCCAAACAAGATATGATTGAAATGAAATCCTAGTGAAATGATCTTTATATTGTTTACAACCTATTGGATTATTGGGAACATCAATAGAATTTTCGAATTATTTATTAGGATTGAAAGTGGTTCACCCCCACAATTTAGAGTTATGTAAAAAATCACATAAATTGGAATAATAGTAACATAACACACATGGATTGAAATAATGTCATTGGAGAATGATCACCCAATAAATTTTGATCTATTAGAATAAATGATGGATCCATTAGATGATTTTTTTATCAATATTATTGAATCCAACTGGAAATATTTTATAGTTTTATTAAAATGAAAAATCATTAGTCATGGGGTCAAAAAATGACATCAAAATGATGTGTAATTATATAATAACATTCCTTGAATCATTTTTTGATAATTTATAATCAAGGAAACAACAATATGATGATCATATTGATCAGTATAGTTTATGGTATTCTTTGAAATTATTAATGTTTTTATAATCATAGAAAAATCAAGTATACTAGGGTTACAACTAACCAAACAAGATCCTATTAAAAATAAATATCTAGAAAATGAAATTTTAGTCATTTAAAATATAGAAAATTCATTTGCATATTAACAGGACACTGAAAGTGCTCATTATCTTAATATGTCTCATTATCCCTAGCAATTGTAGTAACCTTATAAATCACATAAATTGGGCCATCATGCGGTTGTTGCAGACCATAGTGAAGTTATTTTTTATTAAAATCATGGAATGAAGTTTAGGGATGAACAAGATTATTTCCCAAGGAGCGTGTGTGTGGATTCATTTTTCACCATTCTAACCTCTTATTAATACATATTTTGTTTTATAAATTATTAAAATTGTACAAAAACTGTGTTTTTTATTTTATAACTGACAAAGAATAGAATCAAAATGTTTCTACAAATAAATGAATACAAGAAAGTTAAATGTTCCTAAGGATTAATTAACGTGACATATATCTTTATTTTCATTTCATCTAAATAATTATATTTAATAAAAAATTTATATATCATTCACCTATTCACCATCCAATGTTTTCCTTGTCATGAAATCACTAATATTCTTGAGAGATCCTTAAACCGGCCAATATTTATTGGATCAAAAGTGTATTCTATGTCTGCAATAGTGTGGGGGGGGGGGGTGAATTGTAGTTTAAAAATTAGAATAAAAAAATAGAAAACCTCTTTTGTAAAAGTGATCATACTCATAGATCATGTGATGAAAGAGTAATAAAATCACTTCTATAATTACTCCGATTAAATCACAGTTTATTGGTATCATAATCACACTAGTAAGAGTATATTAGATAGTTATGTAAAAAAATTACATTTAAAACACTTAAACAACATAAAATAGTTATTTTATAAACATGAAATGAAAAATATTATAATAGAAGGAAATAATTTAAAAAATATAAAATAATTTACACTTTATTGTAATGACAAATGGTAGTCAGAAATCCTAACTAAGGATATACGATGTTTTCAGTACCTACTATATGCTATGTACTTCCTTACCAAGAAATCCCTCGATCCAATCGATCAGAATCAGCTCCATCTTACAAACCCCAGGAAGCCCTCAATATGCTAGTCAGATTCAAATATTCCATTCTCTACCTATGAATCCATTGATATGATGATCTTTGTATGTCTTCATATCCTCATAATCCCTTGATCCGATGGATCACATTGACTATCTTCTCATACACAGAATCCTTCGTTCATTCTGATGATTGGACATAGGTTTTCAAAATAAAGTAGTTCTTAAGGAATTAAAATCCTCACAAGGATTCTATAGAACATAAACTCTCTAATTAATTAAAATGTTTAGGAATGAGGTGTGAACTGAGAGAAAGCATTGGAAGAATTGAGTTTCAAATTTAATAAGATCCAAACAAGTCATATGACCTCGTATTTATAGGAAATTTTCCAATGGTCATATTTCCATGATAGTTTCAATAGTCTCAAACATGTTGCATTAGATAGATCATAATGATATGGATCTTTAACTTGCGAGATAAGGATGATTTATACAATGATAGTCTAACATCATTTATAATAGAAACATTAAAATGCAATTATTAATTCCTTATGATTGATATAATTATAATAAAAACAATTATGAACATTATATAGTTTGATGGAATTCGTTATTGATTTTCAATCCGATAAACTGAATAAGGATAAGTTTGATGAATTAGTACTAGGGTTAGTCCCATATTCATGCCTTTTTTCAATATGATGTAACTCGAACCACTGGTAAAACCACTATTTAGTGTAATGTATCATTCCCACATTCAGTTCAATTGATCAAAATGAAAAATTATAATTTAATATTTTACATTATAGGAATTTATTATATGATATATATAATGTACTGTTTTCTACAAATATATTCTTAAATAGAGGGGAAATATAATGTTAAAAAATTAGTGTTTTATGGAAGTGTTTTTGATTTCCAAAAATAAAGAAAGGAAATGTAATATGTAAGAAATATAACTCTACAATCCTCCTCTTTTTGAAATAAATCCATGAATCTAGAATGGGTCATATTCATCTTTAATGGAAACTCAAATATAAATGGATAAATTGTTTGGATACTCTATCTTCAATGAATTATATTATAACACACGTCTACGTGAAGCCAACCAACATGCCGATTTCCTTGAAAATATGGGAGCCCTTGGGGACACTTGCACTTATCATTCTAGCATACCCTGTGAGATGCTTCCTATTCTTCAAAGAGATATGTGTAAAATTCCTTCCATTCAACACTTGTAACCCTGTTTCTTTTTTATTATATGAAACCACAATACATACCTTTCTAAAAAAAATAACATTGACAAAAAAACATCTCACCCTTTAAAATTTTATGATCCTTAAATATATATGTCATATCTTTACTCCCCCTAATTTCATAACATCTTTTTACTCTTATGGAAAGTGTTAATTCATTTTCTCCCACTTTAGGAAAATATCTCACCCTTAGGATTACATATCATCAGATTATCCCGTTATAAACTTCTCCTCATTTATAAATTTCTCCCACATTGCAAAATTCTCATCCTTTTTTTGCTTACATAATGAATATGGAATGGGTATATTTAGAGATGATATAAAAAGATAACATAAGTAATGATTTTCTTTGAAATAACTAAACGTCCAAGGAATAAATAAAAAATCATAAATAAAAAATTAATTTGAATACATTCTGATATAATATTTTTGAATGAAAAATTCATTTAGAGTTAATATTAATTCAAAAAATGTTTCAAAATATACCTCAAGAGCTAATATAAAAAATTTCATTATTTATTCATTTACTTTTTCACAATTAATTTCTTTCTCTTAAATGCATCATGATCCTTATAAGACTCTACCATATGTGATGTCAGATTAATGATTTTTTCCTCCATCACTTTTTTTTATTTAAATTTATGACTTATGTCAGTCAAAATCATCAGAGATCTATTTATTTCCCTCATTCATAACCAAAGTATCTTCTCCACACTTTATGAGTATTATCTTTTCATACTCTAATCTGTGAATCATTTCTTTCGAAACTTTTACTTCATCATTAGGATCATTATTTGTATGTCTAAACTCTTCGATGAATATTAGTCTATCATAAACATCAATTGAACAATTATTAAAGGAATTCCGTTAAAAACGAAGGTTTCATTACTTCTATGAAATGATCATCATGTTCCATGTGATCAATTTTTAATTTGTTTAAACACTTTATCATTTTATTTTTATGATATATTATAATGCTTTTCTTTTTCCTTAACTAATTTAAATTATACCTTAATATGATCAAACGATTTAGTCCAAACATTCAGTGAGACTAATTTTTCATATAAACTTATTTAAATAAATTTATACCTTGATTTCATTATTTGATCATTGGTAATTTAATAACATAATCTTTTCAATGTTTGGAATATATTTTCCAAAAACATTATAAGAAATTGTCCAATCATAGTTTGATGATCCAAAAAAAAGCATTAAAAGCATTTAAATTGGGGGATTCTATAACTGGATTTTGTTCCTTATCAATAATGTAATTTCCTTTTGGTGAATCATTTTCTTCTTATAATACTTTAAAATGTCCACCTGCATATCAGATTCAACATTATTTGAATCTTTTGTTTGTGATTTTCTATTTTCTTCATCACCTTCAAATGAAGAATTTTCTTCTACTTGGGACGATGATTTTTCATCACCTAATTCATCAAAATGGAATCCAAATCTGATTAAGAAGGTAGTGGAGTTCAATATTATGACGATTCTGATGTTGTATTTTTTTTGACTATTTATCATTATATATTTCTTCCTCATCATCATCTTTTTCCTCGTCTTCCCATTCCACTTCCTTTTGTCATCTTTTTCTCCCAATTATTTCTCTTCTTCTCATTACTCTTCCTCATGTTCTAATTCCTTCACAAATAGTTATATAAAATTCAATTATACTTTTAGAAAAATGTTAGTTAAAATCCTTATCTTGTTTTTCTACACATACACTCTCCCTTCAATGAAATTTAATGAACCTTTTAAAAATTGAATAGAAATTTTCATGGCATTTTTTCATGATGATTTTTTCATTGTACACATTTCTCTATGGAAAATCATTAAATGATTTGATTGTACGACTGCATGAACTGGTGACCAACCAAAAGCCAAAACACTGTACAATGTACTTAATTGAGTGGTACGAGTTAGGAGCACAAAATTAGAGAACCAAGGAAGGATAAAGGATGTCCCACCAAAATATATAAATGAAAAATACTATTAGAATTCCATAAATTTCAAGGGCTAAAATTAAAATTCATTATCTGATTCGATGTTCATGAATTAATTTATGATATAATCTAAAGATAATTTTTAACACAATTTTTTAATGAAATATTTTCATTGGAATGAGTATCAATCCAATTTGAAAGCATATAAGTTTGAAAAAGATTTATTAATGCTAAATGAATAGGTAAACCAAAATATTTATAACTAATGTAACGAATCAATGTATAAATATAATAAGAATAACTTTTTGAGTAGAAAACTTCCATTGGTATGAGTAAACCGATCTTCATTGTTATTATAACGAATTCTGATTATGATAAAGATTATAAAAAAATATTTTCTAAATATTTTATTTCTAAATTTTGAGACAATATTTTTTTAATTTTTTTTATAAAGAATCATTTTTATAAATTGTTTTGGTTATAAAATTTTTTTTGATTGAATATATTCATTTGTAAAAAAGTTTAGATTCGAAGAGTTTTAATATGAAAAATTTACTATGAAATTTATAAATTTTTTTGAGTCTCAAAAAGAATATATAAAAAAATTTATTTTAGAACTAAATGTTTTATTTAAAAATGGTTTTATAAACATAAAATATTATCTTATTGATGTTTTGTATTTTCAAAACTAGGGAGTTACTCGACATAATCTATTTTCCTAAACATATCAATTAAGGAAAGAACAATTCACATCCACTTAAAAAATATTAAAATTTAAGAATGCTACAAAAGATATAAATTAACGAATAAGTTCAAGTCTTGATACCAGAGTATAGTTTTCTCAATTGAATACTCCATCTTTCAAATTAAAAATCTTATTAATAAGTTCAACTTTATTTGTTATTATTATACAATTTTCATTACATTTTTTGGAAAAACCCATTTTTCTCCAATTATAGAAGTATCACTACAACGTTAAACTGATGTACAAACTGTTTTCGTTTCAAATTCATTGAGATCTTCTTGAATTTATTTAATCTATTTCACATCACCTAAAAAATAGTTTGGATTATGAGGGTTGAATTGTGATAAACACGAAAGATGTTAAATTTCTTTTTTCAAAGAATATATAGTTCTAATCAGTTGCTCTACATCATCAATGGTATTATCACTAGGATGATTCTTAAGGAAAAATTGATTTCGTGGTTTTTCTAAATACATTTGTTCAGAAATAGGTTGAAAATATTCTTCATAAAAACCATCATAATTATATAATTCAGTTTTTTTCTCATACGAAGAACTTTATAACATAGGATGAATATCAATTTTAGAAATATCATGTTATGATCTAAGTTGGGGTTGTTTGAAAACAAAAGTATTAGTTTCATTAATCGATTAATAATGGTGGGTTTTTCTTATGGATGATAAACAAACTATTGACTATTGAAAAAACAACTTGAACCCTTTATGGTTCAGGTTGTAGTTTTCTACCAATCAACCACTATATCTATCTTGGATTGGTATCATCTTTTCTTTGAAGTAGGGCTTCCTCCAATATCATTGGAGCTTCATCCATTATATATGATTTTAATTACAGAAAAGTGAGGGAAAGATGATTACATAAAAGAAATAGTAGGAATGCGGACCAATATATAATAAGAGGGGACATGGCACATATGCCAACAATTTAATTTTATAACCAATTTAATGAAACCAATCACATTCAATGGTCTAGTCTAGGTTCATGATCATCCAAATGCATGTGATGAATAATGCATTTAATAAAATTAGCATTCAATTCTAATCATTATTATTTAAAATAACTCATAATCAAATCAATTAATTAAATTATTTAATTAATCAATTGTTGTTTCTTAATTCATATCTACATTTATGTGGTATTCACGTCTATCATAATTTATAAAAAATGAAATAAATTTATTTATAAAATACCATGTACATAAATGTCCCATGAACGAAACATGGAAAGTACTGATCCGAAATACCCAATATGTATTATATTAATATACCATTTACCCATTAGATATGTGTCATATACAACATATTAAATACCTTCAGGGTATGTACTATCAACTTAATGATTACACTAATTAAATGATTTTTCTTTCACATGTTATGATTTCTTGTATGTAGAGAAATAACAATAATATGTATCGTATATGATATTCAGATCTAAACATTATATAGATTTTACTTAAAATTTTTTATATTTTAAAAAAAATCACATGGAATGTCTTGTCATCTTAATGACCACACATTTGAACACATTGATTCAATTTGCATAGTATATTAAATTAATTATTAAATTTTCATATTTTAGTACAAGTACACAGAGTTTACAAGCTAGCTAATGTTCTTATACTATTTTAACCATCTATCTGACCCTTTTTTCATAGAACATGGAGTGAAAATCATGATATAGATAAAGATAGAGTACCTGGTGTGTATATGGAAACATGTCATTTGGTGTCTGAGTAACCTGGTCACCAGTCAGGTAGGTAGTGTAAGAAGATACATGACTTTTCTATGTATAAAATATTACAAGCTGTGTATTGGAGTTACACAACGTGTACTTCTATGGAATTTGTTCCAGACTGGTTGATCAACACATGGTGTAAAATTAAATATACCTTTTTTAATAAATACACATTCCTTGATGCATAAATCAATCAATTACATTTAAAAAATTATAAATAATTATGTGATCTCTTTGATACAACATTTAGTTTTTGGGTGAAAAACAAGCGCATGAAGGGTAATTCCCAACTTGTTTTTTTCATACTAATTGATTAATGTAAGATTTAGATGATGATAAACATATTGATCAATGGAATTGAATAAAAAATAGACTATGGATAAAAAGCTGAAACAAGAGGAACTGATCATCACATATTATATGTAACTAATTTAATCAAATAAATATAACCTTGTAAGAAATTATTTCCTTTTTTTTTTGTATCTGAAAAAAAGATATATGTTGTATTTTTGTTTTGTTATATGAATCAAGTTCAGATTCCATCTATTGTTATAAGATCCCTTATTTTCTCAAGGAACATTCTCGTTTATGTTTGGGTTACACTCACCTTATTTTGGTTAATGGAATGTTTTATGAATTTATGTGGAAGCTCGGGTGTGTCTTGGGGGAACAGGACACAAAAAGGGATATTTTTTCCATCTTGTGTATGTTTCATTATTGAAACATGGTTAGAAGTGTCCTTGTACCCATACCACGATAGTCAATATGAAGGGGTTCATGGTTTAGTAAACCTTTTATTACTAGAGGACAAACCATGCAACCTGAGATATAGGAACTCTACATGTTGGGGCACAGTTTGTTAAGATGTGTGGGGCCCCCCATGTAATAGTGCCACTAATCCCCTTTTGCATCGAAGCTAATGAATTATTAGGTAATGGTTTGGAAAACCTTACATCGAAACCATGCACCCCATTAAATGTGGGATTTTTCTATTCCCCCCTCATTATTTTAAGTTCCTCGCTATAATTTATTCATAATTCATCCTTCTCTGTCCTTAATGATGAAACTAAACACACAAATCTTCCCATGGATTAATCTCCTTCATTTGTATGTTGTTTGGTGTGTCCTTGGTTGTTGATCAAAGCATCAGGTAAATCTCATGCTCCACTTTCTTATTATTTTTTGATTAGAGCTTGTGGTTTATTCTGGTTCTTCAGAATACCTAAAAACATCATTTTCCAATGGATCATAGGTATGGTCTTCCAATGGAGTTTTAATCCACATCTAAGGCTCATGTTGAGAATGCATTCATCTATGGTTTTGGGTAAGTGTCCTATAAGTTAGATTTCATGGTTTTGATGTTGATTTGTGTATGTATGGTTTCGTTAATGGTTCTATCTTGTTTAAAATTTGATTACATTGAATGGATTTTGTAGAATGGTTATGTAAATGATGAATTGAACTTTTCATGTTTACTGTGGCATACATTGAGATTTACTAGACTGATTATGGGCCTCCCATGGGGTGTGACAATATTATCACACATGGAAAATTGTAATGTTAACAATAATGTTGACATTTGATAAGGAAGATCCCATGATGAACATGTTAAAATATTTGTGGAGTTTGAAAAGGGAAAATTGATTCTTTTTCATAATCAATGATAATGGCATAATTGTTTGTTCGGCACAATGAAAATAATGGTAAATTGAAAAAGGTGAGTGTGTATAATGACTGATGATATTGAAATTGAAATGTATGACTGGGATAATACATGTGATATAATGAATTATGTGAAATAGGATAATGTATGAATTTTTTTGAATAATATAAATTGGTTGAGATATAAAGGGTAATTGGCTTAAATGGGCTTTTTAATATGTGTGGTAAAGGTGTTAATGGGTTAAGGCCCAAAGATAATTTATCTGTTAAATGGAATTTTAATTGTGAATGTTTTGTGTGTTGATTATTCATTGAAATTGATTTTTTATATGACGTAATTGGATAAATAATCATGTGAACATGGATAGGTTGTACGTGGGACATTGGACTAAAGATCCTACCATGGGCCAGGTTGGAATAAGGCTTTAAACCACACTGTTACAATGTACAAATATGGGAGTCCGATTGATACTTTAACCACTTAACAATAGCATTTGACGAGACTACCTAAAATGATTCTTAAATGTGAGAGTCGAGTATTTGATTTTATTTATTTATACGTGTTGAGATATGGAAAATGACTTATTAACATTGGTCTGGTTTTTGATCATTTAGTGTCGAAGCCTAATTTATGTAACTTCATATCCCAAGGGTTAATTGAAGGAAATTGTTTAATTAATTTAATAGAATAAATGATAAATGTTTCAAAAGTGAATATTGTTTACTAATTGAAATTTTTTTTATTTTGATTATTTTTTATTTATATAGTACTTGTATTAACAATATATTTTGATTCGATAACTTGTATACACCATTAGTTGTGTTCTATTGAGTTTTAATTACATCGCTCAGGCTTCTGTTGGGTACCCTAGTAGATTTCATTGATGCATGATTAAACAAGGGCAAATGCCATATGTTAGGGGGATGATTTGGAATTATTATGAGAATGGATGTGGTTCTATACTTTCTATTAAGACACATTTTGAGTAATTTTTCTATTAGTGATTTTTTGGGTTTTCTTTATCATTGGGAATTGTAAGCATGACATGAGATATTTATATTTTGGTTGTGGTTATACACAGTTTGGGAAATGGTTGTTATTGAATGTGCTAGTTTGTTATATTTTTCCCTTATTTATTATGTTACATAAAGTGGTTTATAATGGTAAGGAATATATAGTCTCCCACATGACCTATTTGACCCTCCCTCTTAGTTGGAATTGTCTCGTGTACGGGGATGCATGCTTAATGTCATGTAGAGACTCAACTCGGAGCACTAGATTATTTGATTCTTTATTGAGGACATTACAATGATATATCAGAGCATTTCTATTATTTTGTATTACTATTTTGAGATTTTATATGGGAGATAAGGATGGTTCGTGTTTTGGTGTTGAGCTGATGTGAGGAGTACCTAACCTCACCATACAAGAAAACCCATGTACCTATAGAGGGAATTGTTTTTCATTAAATGAGTTAATACATTTGAATGATATTTCACTATTGGTTGATCTGAAAATTGTGTGTTGATATTGTTTTATGATATTTTTTATCTTGGTTATAATGGAATGATTTTGTGAATACATGAATCATTATAGGCACCTGTGGATATAGATGGAATGCATAATGACGGGAACAAACGAGATGGATGTATGAGATCAGAACGGTAAAATTATTTTCACATTCCCTAAAATATGAAGAAAGAATGTCTAATACAGATTATATGAATGAAAAAAATTAAATATTGTGAATGAATGATTAAAGTATTGTTCTTGATTAAAGGTGTAAAATGATATAAAATGTTGGTTATAAAAAATGGTGAGATGATAAGGGTTTGTAAATGAAAATAATTTGTGTTGTGAATTTGTAAATGGTTCATAAAGGGTGTCTAGTGAAAGGCACGTGACAATGATTGTTTGTTTACCCCAGGTTGACCATAACCCATTGTATGGATGTTTGAGTGTAGTGTTCAAAGTGAGATGATTTCTATTGGGAATAGTGTTTACCAAAGGGGTTGTTTATGGCTAGTGGAGAGCATTCTTTTATAAAATATGGCAGTGTTTTATATAATGTGTTCTAGGATGTGTGATGGCATTATAGGAATATGCCACCACTACATCGTGTCCTCTTTGGGAAATAAGAAGTTGTTGTGAATAATTCTCCTCCAGATGTGGATCATGAAAACTCTGTTGTTCTGGGTAACATAGGAGATGAGATATTTCATGAGAACGTTGCTCATTTAATACAGATGATGGAACATGACCAAGGGCAGGTTGTGCCATGTATGTTTGTGATTAATAGGGAGTTTCTACCACATAAACCTCTATCTTTTTTCTGGAGAGGGTGGACCTGATATAGCTAAGTAATGGATAGTGCACATCGAGAAAATTCTTGGCCACTTAGAGACACATCATTAGAATACAGTCTTGATGGAGGCATACATAGTGTGAGGACAAGAAAAGCATTGGTGGTACTTTTGTTTTTAGACCCAGTAGGATGATGGTATGTCATGGAAACATTTCCAAGAACTGTTTTTGGAGAATTTCTATTTGCAGTCCTTGTGGTAGAAGAAAATGATGGAATACACTAGTTGTTTCCTCGACATGAAATATATTTTATATCATTGGAAGGGGATGAGGTGGCAAGGGAAAGGCATTTTTAGGATGGTAATAACGACAAGATTATATCCCGGGTGAATATATTAATTCTAAAACGAGTTGCTGAGGTGGTGGATTATGCCCTTATATTGGAGGGAAACCTCAAGGAGGCCCTTGGTGGTGGGCATGAAGTTACAGTTGTGGGATCTAGTGGTGAAATGTCCAATAGAAGGAAGAACCATTTTTAGAAAATTCACTAAGGTTGTGGTAAATAGAGTAGTTTGTAGACAGAACCAGCCTCCCAGGACAATGATAATGTTTTCTGCTATCAGTGTGGAAGGAAAGGGAACAAGCATGGTCAGTGCCCTCGACCACCGGTTAAGTGCTGAGCATACAACAGAATGGGTAATATGAAGAGGTTCTATATGAACCCTATAAAAATTTGAAATGATGGATGTATGAGGCCAATGATGAGTGTAGAAAGGGGGTTGGTGACCCTATATCAGGCAGGCAGTTGGAGCACTGCTGATCGCACTAGGTGAGGTGGCAGATGCAGTAATCTAGGGTCAGAGCATCCATATGAGTTGGGAAGTGAAGTTATAGGAATTAAGTCCTAATAACATTGTATATGGTTAGGTTAGATTAATATAGTTCAATATAAACTTGGAGGTGTCAAGGTGGGACCATCGACTGTTCGATCTACGATACTTATAGCTTCCATTCCTGGTAGTTCTTTTTTCGATATAGGTTCCATGAATTATTTTATTTCTACTCAGTTTATGGTTATGTTGCATCTAGTAGTGGAACGTTTTTATGGAGTCATGTTGATTGATAGAATATTAGTGATGCGAACAAAGAATATTAAGCAATTTATGGGGTGTTCTCTTGAAATTGGTGGCCATCGTTTCTTATTGGACATGTTTGTAATTAAGATTTCTAGTTATGATTTGATTTTTATTCATGGATTGGATAGTTTTTTTCATAACCAATATCCACTATTTCCTTAATAGGTTATCCTTAACATCTCTTGAAAAAAAATCATATGTCAATTTTGGTGATTGGGACTTTCAGGCAGGCCGTACAGGGCCAGTTTGTCAGCAGTTTGGTGAGATCACAACTCAAGTGTCTTGAATTATGATTGATTATGGTAGAATATATAAACTAGCCTTTACTGTTGTGGTGGATTAATTTATAGATGTTTTTCCTAAGGTTTTATTGGAGATATTTCTGGAATGATATTTTCATTTCATGTTAGAGTTAATTCTAAGAGAAAATCCAATTTATATTCTATTGTATATAGTGGAACCAACATAAATAAAGGACATTAAAAGTAAGTTGGAGTAATTCAAAAACAAGTTGTTTGTTTACCTGAGTATGTCACAAGGGGGATCTACAATGTTACTTCCAATTAATGATGTTAGATCATTATGGTTTTGTGTAAAATATGGAAGTTGAATGAGAGGACAATTGAGAACCGATATCCTCATCATCGAAATGATGATCCTTTGATCTAGAAATGTGTTTCTTCAATGATTTCTATGATTGATATGAGATTAGGATATCATCACCAAAAATCAAGAACTTTTGACATTCATCAGAAAAAAAAAATTAAGATAATAAATAGTTTATATGTTGTTTTTGTAAAACCGTTTGGATTGACCAATTCCCCAGTAGTGTTTATGGCCCTAATGAACATAATATTTCGCACGTACCATGGTAATTATGTAATTGTTTTTGTTTATTACATCTTGGTGTAGTCTAAAACTCATGACAATCGTGCCAATCTTCTTAACATCATCTTGAGTACACTAATAGTGCATAGAATATACACCGAGCTATCCAAAAATAATTTATTAGTCGATAGGGTGAATGTATTTTGTCACATAATCTCTAAGGAAGGTGTGTTATTTGACCCATATAATGTTTTAGTAGTTGTATCTTAGGAACAACCCAAGAATGATTCTGATATTTGATGTTTTCTAGGATTTTTCAGCTATTACTGATGGTTCATTAAGGACTTCTTCCATTTAGAGATATCACTTTTGTGTTTTTCTAAGAATGGAATATTTTTTGAATGGTCTAGCACAAGTGAGGATGTTATCCAATAGTTAAAGAATCAATTGTTATCTATAATATTTAAAATATTACGCGAAATAGGTATGGGTTATACCTTGTTTTGTGATGTTTCAGGTGTTGGAATTGTGTAGTGTTGATGTAGAATGATCAGGCTATTAAATATGGGTAAAGGTAGTTGAGGACTCAAAAAAAACCTTATGCATGATATTATGTTGTCCACAAGATGAATTATTTTTAGTGTGGGTGAAACTACTTTTTTGAGAAATTATTACCGTGTATACGGATAATAAAATATTAATTAACATCTTCTCTCAGTATGATTTGAATATTTAGATGAAAATATGGGTTGAGTACATGAATTATATTGACTTTATTATTCTATACACTCCAAGAAATGGGAATGGTGTTATAGATTTATTTAGCGAGAAGAATTAATGTTAGGATATTTAGGAATCTAGTCCTTAATGGATGAGGATTGCGTTTTTCGTAGTGATGCATATTGTGCTGATGATTGATCATGTAAAAATGAACCTTGCATCACTGGTAATTGAGATTTGTTGATATGAGCTAGATCCGGGAAATCCCACTTTTGTATTTGGAATATATCACTTTAAGTGTCATTCTTGAATGTGCGGATTCACCTTTTAGTTAGACCATTAGGGTTGAAATGATCATTTATTTTCATGGTCATCTTAATGTGCTGGAATGTTGGCAGGAAGAGTTGATATGTGTGTTTTTTTCATCAATGTGGGAGATGCATCATGATCTGACCAAAATGTATCATGATCATCAAATAATGTTTTTTAGAAAAGAAAGAAGAAATAGGTTAAAGGATTCACGAGACGATGCCTTACCAATCAGTAGGTGAATGTAGATTATCGACTGTTGGGTGGTTTGCTATAACCATTTCCTTTTCCAAAATGGAATCATGATGAAGAACTTATTGATTTAATGGTTGGTCATCGGAGAATGACCAAGAATAATGATGTAATATGGGTAGTTGTGAACTAGACAACCATGGTGGAACATTTCATTCTAATTATATAGACATTCATGACAGATCAATTGGATGAATTGTATGTTTAAGGAATAGTGTAGTGGTATTGGGTACTGCAAAATAATGTTTTTGATCATGATCCATGTTTTACATAATGTTTCAAGAATTTTACAAAAAACGCATGGCACCATTAGATGAATGGGAAATAAAATCATACAATTATGGTACTAGAGTTTATGTTAAGGGATTTAGGCATGGATTTTTATGGATCATGGGAGAAGAATATATTGCTTGTTTAATTCACCTATAACAACAGTTACTATGATATGATTTAGATAGAACTATATGAGGACCTCAATGGTAGACAATGTAAATACTCATTGTGTTGGCTAGAGGTAGGGGAATAAAATTTTTTTGGTGCGATTGTCTTGTAGGAGACATTAGAACATGATTAATTATTTCAAAAATGTATGGAAACAGATCATAGTAGGAAAAAATTTTATGGGGATCAGTGTCATAAGCCTCTAGAGTTTGTGGTGGGTGATCATGAGTTTCTTTGGATGTCTCCATGTATAGGTAACCATCGAATATAGAAATAGGGATTGTTGGCACCTATTTAAGAGGGTCCATTTGAGAATAAGGAGAGGATCAACCTAGTGGAATACTGATTGGCGCTTCAACAATTGTATAGATTCATGAATTATATTTTTCATGTGTCACGTCATTGGCAAACTCACCATAACCCATATCATGTGTTTGACTTTGAGGATGTTGAGATTTCGGCCGATGTGTCATTTTGGAAGAATATAGTTTATATTTTGGATCACAATGAGAAAGCCTTGTGGGGACAAACTATGCCTTTAGATCCATTTTTTGCACCATGGTAATGATCAAGAAGAAACCTGGGAGAGGGATATAGAAATTTGGGATCAGTGGCACAAATAATTATCTTTAGAAGTGTAGTGATTCATGGGAATTTGGGTCTAGGATTATCCATTATAATGTGTGTTGGTTGTAAGATCCCAAATATTCTCATAGAACATTCCATTTTAGGTTTTTTGTTCATGACTCCTTATTCTGGTTAATAGATTTATTTTTTGATTATATGATGGAGCATGGGGGAAACTTATTGAATCATGGAATTAGTAAAGGGAGATTTATCCCATCATGTGCATGTTTTATGGTTCGAACATGGTTAGTAATAACCCTTATACAGAAATGTTCTTTCCTAGAGGAAGGCATTCAGGGTTTTCTAAACCAAGAAAGAGGGGAGAACAAACAGTGTGGGCCTAGACACAGACATTTTCCATGGTTGGCGCATTGTTTTCCAAACCATGTATGGATCCCTAGGTAACCGTTTTACTCCATCCATCTTGGATAGAAGCATGTGCATGTTTGGGCCATTGTTTTTAAAATAGTGGGGCCAAACTGTGAGCCGCATTAAAAGTGGGATTTCTCAATATTTATACATCAGGATTTTATGTTTCTCTACTAAATTTCTTCCATATTCCACATCATCCCTCCCATGTTATGATCCTAAACACCCAAATCTTCCCAAAGATCAATATCCTTCATTTATAGTATTTTTGGAGTGTTTTTGGTTGTAGATCAAAGCTATGGGTGTGTCCTATATACCTCATGCCTATCTTTTTTTAAATTGGGATTCTGGTTTCATTTTTCTACGTTCAGATCCCTAAAGAACAATTTTTATAGTGAATATTAGATTTGGGCTTCAATGTGACCATGAATATGGTTCTAAGGATATTCTTACGCATGCGTTCATCTCTGGTTGTTAGGGAGGAGGTCTAAAACATATATTATATGGTCTTGAAGTTGATTTTGGCATGTGTGGTTGTGTCAATGGTTCTCTAAGATTGTGAATTTTTGACTTTGAATGGATTTTTTAAAATGGTTATCTAAGCGATGAATTGAACCCCTCATTATCCATGAAGGATGAATTGAGGTAGAAAATATTGATTTAGGGCCACTCAAGGGTTGTGCCAATATTCATGAACATGGAAAATTGTAATATTAAGTATGTTACTGAAATGTTATATAGTAGATCGTAAGATGAACATGTTGATATATTAGTTGAGTTGGAAAAGGGATTACTTATTGTTGTGACTAGAATTTAATAATGGAACAAGTGATTGTTTGGAAAAATGTAAATAGTGTTAAAAGAAATAAAGTGAATGTGTTTAATGAAATATGTGATTGAAATTGAAATGTATGATTGTTCTAATACATGTTAAATTATGAATTGTGTGAGATGTGTTAATGTATAGAAATTATTGAAGGAGTTAAATGTCTTGAGATATGAAAGGAAATTAGGTTAAATGGGAAATGTACGGTGTGTGTTAAATTTTTTAATGGGTTATGTCCCCAATATGATTTAAGTGATTAATGGAATTTGAATTTTGTTTGTTATGTGTATTAATTATGAAGGTCTATGATTTGGTATATTTAGTAACTTGATGAATAATCATGTAACCATGGCATAATGGTATCTGTGGTATTGGACTGTATCTTCTCCCAATGGTTAGGATGGACTAAGGCTCTAAAACCCTCACCATGAATTCATAGGTTTGGTAGATCGACTCAGGCTCTAATACTCTAATGGTTACATTTAGTGTGACTAGATAGAGTGAGGATACCCGTTGAGTGATATGTATTTGTTTTGAAATGTTTATCCATATTGATATATGGAAAATGACTTATTCCCTTACTCCTGATAATTGATAGGACTAGGTTAAAGTTTAAATGTTGTAATTTATAACCCATTGATTATGGTACAAAAATAGTTTAATGGATTGAATGGGATAAATGATCAATGATTATAATGTGAATATTATTAACTAATAGAACCCAAGTTGATTTCTTTTTCTATCTCTCCTTTTATTTAGTAATTTCAGGACCTATCTAATTGGATTTGATATTTTGTGGACACAGTTGGTGGTGACCTACTTAGTTGTAATCACACCCTTCTCATGCCTCCATTGGGGACCCGAGAAAATTTCATTATTGGAAGATTGAAAAAAGAGAAAAGGCACGTGATACCGAGTTCATTTGGGCATAGGATGTGAATGGATGAGGATTCAAACTAGGAATCATGAACCTTTTTGGGGGGTTTTCCAATAGTGTTTATTTTGGGATTCTCTGACATTTGAAACTATTAGCATGAAATGGCATATTTATGTTTTTGTTTTTTTGTAAAATGTTTTAGAAATGGGCAGTAATGCATGTTATGGTTTATTATCTATTGTTTTCCTTATATATTATGTTATATTTTTTTGTAAAACTCTGGTGAAGAGGGTAGAGTCTCTCCATGTGTCCTATTAGACCCTGGCTTCTAGTCATCATTCACTAGAATACTGTGAGTGTAACAACCGAGACTTTTATGTTATATAAACCATCAAAGGAATCTTTTTCTACACAACACTTGCTTGGCTTGCTTTGCACGCAATCGCGACCTTCCTCGATAGCTTGCGTCGTACGCAATACCGAGTTTCACTAAACAACAATATACTATTAAAACTAGCCGTTATGAATAGTAATAACCACTTTTTGAAATTTTATAAATTTTATTTTTCAAAATAGACTTCAATTTTGGACTCAGAATATCGAAATTAGCCTAGGGTGAAATTTTGGTATTTTTCTGAAAACTTTCAATTTTTAATGAATAGTGAAACCACTAAGTGGTAGGTTAAAAACTGAATTTTGCATAAAACTTAATTTTACCTCTTCTGTGAATGAATTTCAAAAATCCGAGAGACACGGTTAATATCAAGGACTAAAATGTGGTTCAATGAGATGAAAATAATTTTTTGGTGAATAGTAACTTTTTACTATTTTTACCGCGGTTAATAGTAAATAGGGTAACTAAGGGTAAATATGATATCAATATTACCCTAACACATGTCCTAATTCTATTGGACAAGTGTAATTCGACCAAAAACAAACATAGGAATAAAATATGACCATTTAGGCCCACTTGGATTAGATTAGGACATTTATTATTAATTTATTTAAAGAAGGGTTAAAATAGTTAAAATCAAAGTTTAATAAGTAAATCATTTTTTAATATGGGGTTATACATAAGATAAATTCGATTGTAAATATTCATTAGAAATCTAAAAAAATTTCCTACATGATGGTATTTTATTTGTAATTTTTAGACATCAAATAATTTAATTTATATATGACACAAAGATGATGCAGTAATTATCTTATTAATGAAATATTGACATAATTAATGTTATAAACACCAAAATAAATGTAATTTGAAACTTTTTATGAATTACACTAATTTTATAGGTTACTATGATATATTAGTATTGATTTAATCAACTTGGTTTGAACATATAATTCTTTTATGACTTTCACAAAAATCATATATCAAATAGTGTCAAAATTGACACAAAATAGTTTTTAAATAAAATATTATATTATTAATTGTTATTTTATTCCTAAAAATCTAAGGATCGGCCAAATGACTTAGATAACGATATATATATTAATAATAAACAATTTGGGGTTCTTTTGGCATGTTATAGTAAGTGTATTAACCATATAGTGAAAGAAAACAAAAAGACACGGTAAAAGTTAAATTATTTAACTTAGAGTTAAATCTAATTGATAAGGTTAAAATAATACCCTAAACTTGTCTAAATCCTATTGGTTGATGGGATTTCGACCCTTCCCCACTTTAGCTTCGAAATAAGACCCTTTGGAACCATTATAAACCGATTTTGACTTTAATATAAAATAATATTTTGAGAAATTCTTAAGGTGCCCCTCTCCTCCCTTATAAAAGGGCACCTCCTCCCCCTCCTCCTCACACCAATTTGAGCACTCAAGCTCGGCCAACCCCTGCCATTTTCTCCTCTCCACTTCCCTAGAATAATCCTAGAGGTCCTGGTATTCTCCAAAGACCAATCTTAGTTCCTTAAGTGAGGGATTCAAAGAGGCGTTCCAAAGAAGAGGTAATATCCATTACCGATCTTTTCAATTTCTTTCTTCTTCAACTTCTTCTTCTTTAGTTGTTTCATGATAAAGTAATAACATCAGTATTACTTACATACTGATATGTTATTATAAATATGAAACAACCCTGATTCACCTTCTATCCATCCTACGGAAAAATGAAATCACCGCGCATGCGTACGTACGGAATACCGTCTCCACGCCGTGGTGTAATTTATTTTCCACCATCACCTTACAAGGATGGGTATAATGGTGTAATGAGTAACTATATATGATTATTATGAAGTAATATTGATACTGAAATAATATATATATACTACAATACAATTCCACGATCATAGGAACGATATCATCACTCGTGCGTACGTACGGAATACCGTCTCCACGATGTGATGCGACTCGTTCTACATGATCTTCATTTCATAATGATTATATAAATGAATTGAATGAATGAATATGGTATATACTACACTAATACCATTCTGGAAATGAATTATCTATAACCTAAAGATAAGAATAAGAATTTATTCGACAAAACACGCATAAGAACAAAAAGTTATAAAGACCCGAGTAACAAGTAACAATGAAATATTACTAACAAGAAGCTAATAATATGACCATATATGATATCATATCAATATGTATGATTCTGGAATAAGTCAATAACATTATTTAAACCATTATACAGGAGATTCGGACATGAACAAAGCAAATCAGATTTAAGGTAAGGGAAAATATCACAATCTCATTTTTTTATCCGAGATTGTTTATTCGTAAGTACTTACTGGGATGTATTTTATCATCCACATCCATGTTTCATCAATATGTAATATTATTTCCATCCACCAAAAATTTTTTAAATCCATTTTTACCCTTAGGTGAGTTGTTAGTAATATGTATGAAAGGAATCTTTTGTCGTTTTTCGTACGAGGTACTTTTTGACTTTTTCGACAAAAGTACGAAGAATGTTTTTTTTAAACTTATACGGCAAGAATGGATTTTTACAACATTATTTCCAAGAATCTTCCTTTACAAGTTTTCAAGTTTATTTTTAATCAACTTCTTTTAGTTTATAATTGTATGACATATTAAGAAAAGAAAAGTGTTTTTGAAGAAGAAAGGAAATTTTCCTCAAGAATGGTGTTCAAGTGTTTTATCAAAATTATTTTCCATCTAAGATAATAAAGGGTTCTGTTTTTATCCCTTTAATTACATTGATTTGATTATGTTGTGAGGGAATTATTTTTATGAAGTCATTTGCCTTATAAGATTTGTTTTATGATGTCATGATGTTTCAAGAATCCCATTTTTGTTACATGTGTTATGCGATGATGTATGATTTATGATTATGTGGCACACATAAGAAAGGATTCATTATAAGATGGGTGGGACCTATATCTCCCTCCAATTCATTGGGTAAAGATTTTATATCTCATGAGATAGACAGGGCTGGAACGGTAGGTTATATCGGTTCAGTGATACAGGACTGAAACGAGGAGTGAACTCGGTTCAGAAAGGGACTTTGTCCACTAAGATAGTCTTGCCAATGAGTCATGACTAACAAGAAATGATTTTCCATGATTATGTGTGCATGCCACAAAGTTTCAAGTTTTATGATTATGGGGATCTCATTTTCACTTCTATGAATTATTCCATGATAAGATATTATGATCTCTTTTGCAGGTTTTGATTTTCAAAAAGATATGATATGATTTTTATTTCCTTTATTTGCCCTTGCTGAGCATTTGAGCTCACCCTTTTATGTTTTCTTTTCCCCAGGTCAGGAAGATGGATATTAAGTTGAATATGCTAAAAGGGACCCTAGATATGATGAAATAAATGGGAGACACTGTAGAAGATTTATGAACCAGTTGTTTATGTTTCCCAGTTTCTAAAGACACTATACCTATACGGTCCTTTGTGGTTTTGTCATATGTTGTAATAAGTGTGCTTCAATTTTTAAGTATTAACAATGTATGTAAAGTATGGGTCGTTATAGTTGGTATCAGAGGAATGGTATAGTCAACCTTTGGAAACTAGGATGTGAAAGCCTTAGTAAGAACCCTAAGGATAAGTCTAAGAATAGAACACAATCTTAGAAATGGCCATGAATAACCTTGGATAAGACCATAAGCATGAAAATTTTATTCTTGAATTATGTGGTTTCCTATTATAATTAGTGTTGCTCACACTATTCTTCTTGGTTTTAGTCAATGGCTAGAACCCGAAGGAACCGTGTTAATGCGGAATGCGATGGGCAATGCAATGATTGTCCCCCTGAGCAACAAAACGATATGGGAGCTGGAATGCAAAATCTTGTAGCCATGCTCACACAACTTTCTCAAGCTATGAATCATGCAGGATTTCCAAACGAGCAAAGGAGGGAGCAACACTCTGTTGAATCCTTCATGAGGCAGCGTCCACCTTCTTTCAGCGGGTCTACTGATCCATTAGTTGCTGAACAATGGATTAGTACTACTGAAAAGATATTTTCAGTTCTTCAATGTTCTGAGCATGATAAAGTCATCCTAGCAGTGTATCGTTTGGAAGGAGATGCGGATCAATGGTAAAATCTTGTTAAGAATACGAGGCAAAGGGATGAAATTGAGTCTATGGAATGGGACGAGTTCAAGAACTTATTTTTCAATAAGTACTTCCCTCGTATTCTCCGAACAAAGATGGAGAAAGAGTTTCTTGAACTGAAGCAAAGGGATGATGAATCTGTTGGTACCTATGAAGCAAATTTTACCAGACTTGCAAGGTACGCTTCTGGTATTATTATCCAACCTGAGAGTAAGATCGATCGATTCTTTAGCGGCTTAAAACCAAGTATTCGAAGAGCGTTAGCCATAAGGGACTTCAATAGCTACGAGGAAATCGTTCGATGTGCTCTCAAAGTCGAGATGGAGATTGGAGTAACCCATCAGTCACATGGGTTTGATAAGAAGAGGAAGATGGAATTCAAAGAAAAATCTAAAGAGCACACGGAAAAGAAGATGAACTTTCCCTTATGCTCAAAGTGTGGAAAGAAACATGGAGGAATTTGTCTTAAAGGGACAAATAAATGTTTTAAATGTGGAAAGGAAGGTCATCGGGCATTTGAATGCCGCGATAATGGGAAGAAGATGTCTAATGATGGAAACAAAGGAAGGGATACACAGAATGAACCTACTACACTTCAATGTTTCAAGTGCAAGGAGATGAGGCATTATGCCAATCAATGCCCAAATCCAAGGGTTGATGATGATGGTCGACGTCAACAAACTCTTAAGGCTAAAGACAAAGGAAAGTCACATGCAATATCTATCAGCGATGTGGAGTACGATAACGATGTGGTGAAAGGTACACTTACCATCCACTCTAAAGTAGCAAATGTTTTATTTGATTCTGGATCCACCCACTCTTTTATTTCTAAAGAATTTTCTAAGGATATCACCGTATTACCTCAACAATTAGATGTTGAGTTAGCTGTGACAACACCTAATGGCCCAACAGTCGCATCAGAAGTTTATAATTCTTCTCCGATCGAAGTTTGTGGGAAAGTGCTTCCTGCAAATCTTGTGATCCTTCCTTTAGTGGAATTTGACGTGATTCTTGGCATGGATTGGCTTTCTCTACATGGAGCTCATATCAATTGCCAAAGAAGGGAAGTCACATTTCATATTCTAGATCAACCTACGATCGTCTATCAATGCAAGGATGAACATAACCTTCCAGTGGATATTTCTTCCATCTTATGGGTATTGATTCCACTAAATGAAGGTTATTTATCTCAAATAGTTGGTGAGAAACTCACGATTAAGAATATGCCCATTGTACGGGAGTTTGATGATGTCTTTCCGGAGGAATTACCGGGTCTTCCACCAAATCGTGAAGTTGAGTTTTCAATAGAACTCGTACCGGGTGCTTTGCCTATTTCAAAGACACCTTATAGAATGGCCCCAATTGAGTTGCAGGAATTGAAGAAGCAACTCCAAGAGAATCTTGATAAGGGATTCATACGCCCTAGTGCGTCACCTTGGGGAGCACCTGTTCTATTTGTTAAGAAGAATGATGGATCAATGAGACTCTGCATTGATTATCGAGAACTTAACAAGATCACTATCAAGAACAAATATCCTCTCCCACGCATTGATGACTTATTTGACCAACTACGCGGAGCTCAATACTTTTCCAAGATTGATCTTCGTTCAGGGTATCATCAATTAAGGGTCAAAAGGGAGGATATACCAAAGACGGCTTTCCGTACAAGGTATGGACACTATGAATTTATAGTGATGCCATTTGGTCTTACTAATGCCCCTGCTATCTTCATGGATCTAATGAATAGAGTCTTTAGAGACTATCTTGATCAATTTGTGGTAGTCTTTATAGAAGATATTCTTGTCTATTCAAAGAGCAAGGAAGAGCATGAAGATCACATGAGAATTATATTGAAGACCCTGAGAAAAGAGAAGCTTTATGCCAAATTTAACAAGTGTGAATTTTGGCTTCAAAAAGTTGCATTTTTGGGTCATATAATCTCAAAAGAGGGGATATCTGTGGATCCAGCAAAAACAGAGGTTATCGAAAGATGGTCAAGACCAACAACAGTAACTGAGATCCGAAGTTTTCTTGGTTTGGCTGGTTATTATCGACGTTTTGTAAAAGATTTTTCACTATTATCTAATCCACTCACCAAGTTGACTCGGAAAGGAGTTAAGTTTGTCTGGACAGAGGAATGTGAAGAGAATTTCAAGGAGTTGAAAAGAAGGTTATCCAGTGCACCTGTGCTCACACTGCCTTGTAGTGGAGAAAGGTTTGTGATCTACAGTGATGCATCCAAGAAGGTATTGGGGTGTGTTCTTATGCAAAATGATATGGTGATAGCTTATGCCTCACGACAGTTGAAAATCCATGAGCAAAATTACCCAACACATGATTTGGAGTTGGCTGCGGTAATCTTTGCATTAAAGATTTGGAGGCATTACCTTTATGGTGAAAGGTGTGATATTTATACTGATCATAAAAGTTTAAAGTATATTTTCACACAAAAGGAGTTGAATATGCGTCAAAGAAGATGGTTGGAGCTGATTAAGGATTATGACTGCTCAATCCATTACCACCCTGGGAAAGCAAACAAGGTGGCAGATGAATTAAGTCGACAAGACCATGCTAGTTTATCCATGATGAGGATCACAAAAGATCCAATATTTATGGATTTACAAAGGATGGATCTTGGAATTATAATGGAAGGGGAAAAATCTTATCTTTCTCAAATGAATGTTCAACCATCTATACATGTGAAGATTAAAGAGGCACAGAAAGAAGATGTCGAGTTACAAAAGAAGGTGAGAAATGTTCCTGATTTCAACCTTGATTGTGATGGGATAATAAAGTTCAGGAATCGGGTTTGCGTTCCTCCCATCCCCGAATTAAAGAATGAGCTGCTGGATGAGGCTCATAGTTCATCATTATCTATTCATCCTGGAAGCACGAAGATGTATAGGGACCTGAAAGAGTACTTCTGGTGGGATGGCATGAAAAGAGATGTTGCTGAATATGTCTCTCGATGCTTGGTTTGTCAACAAGTTAAAGCTGAGAGACAGAAGTCTAAGGGGATGTTACAACCATTACCCATACCCGAATGGAAATGGGAAAACATCACTATGGACTTTGTCACAGGACTTCCTAAAACATCCAAAGGCAATAATGCTATCTGGGTCATAGTTGATCGTCTTACAAAGTCTGCAGACTTCATTGCTATTAGAGAGGATTTCTATCTAGATCAGCTTGCCAGGATATATGTAAAGGAAGTGGTAAGATTGCATGGAGTACCAATTTCTATTATATCTGATCGGGATCCGAGATTTACCTCGAAGTTCTGGCGAAGTCTTCAGCATACTCTGGATACAGAGTTGAGTTTCAGCACTGCTTATCATCCCCAGACAGACGGTCAGTCTGAGAGAACAATTCAAACCCTAGAAGATATGTTGAGAGCTTCCTCTATGGATTTCAAAGGAGGTTGGGATCAACACCTACCTTTGGTGGAATTTTCTTATAATAATAGCTTTCACTCCAGTATTTAGATGGCTCCTTATGAAGCTCTATATGGAATGAAATGCAGGACTCCAACTTGCTGGGATGAAGTTGGGGAAAGAAAGCTATTAGGACCTGATCTCGTTGATGAAATTGCAGAAAAGGTCAGATCTATTCAACAACACATAAGAGCAGCTCAGAGTCGACAGAAAAGTTATGCCGACAACCGAAGAAAAGACCTAGAGTTTGAAGTGGGTGATAAAGTGTTCTTACGAATATCTCCCTGGAAGAGGGTTATGAGATTTGGAAAGAAGGGGAAGTTGAGCCCTAGATATATCGGTCCTTTCGAAATACTGGATCGTGTTGGGAAGGTAGCTTACCGATTGGCGCTTCCACCGAATCTCTCTCAAGTTCACGATGTGTTCCATGTATCTCTCCTGAGAAAGTACATACCAGATCCTTCACATGTACTCAACTCAGAAGTTGTACCACTGGAGCAAGATCTTTCTTATGAAGAACAGCCGATAGAGATTCTGGATCGTAGTGAAAAATTCCTACGAAACAAGACCACTCGCTTGGTGAAAGTTTTATGGAGGAACCACCAACTTGAAGAAGCTACATGGGAGCTTGAGGATATGATGAGGGAGAAGTATCCTCATTTGTTTGTTACAGAGTGACGAATTTCGAGGGCGAAATTCTTTTTAAGGGGGGTAGAATGTAACACCCGAGACTTTTATGTTATATAAACCATCAAAGGAATCTTTTTCTACACAACACTTGCTTGGCTTGCTTTGCACGCAATCGCGACCTTCCTCGATAGCTTGCGTCGTACGCAATACCGAGTTTCACTAAACAATAATATACTATTAAAACTAGCCGTTATGAATAGAAATAACCACTTTTTGAAATTTTATAAATTTTATTTTTCAAAATAGACTTCATTTTTGGACTCAGAATATCGAAATTAGGCTAGGGTGAAATTTTGGTATTTTTCTGAAAACTTTCAATTTTTGATGAATAGTGAAACCACTAAGTGGTAGGTTAAAAACTGAATTTTGCATAAAACTTAATTTTACCGCTTCTGTGAATGGAATTTCAAAAATCCGAGAGACACGGTTAATATCAAGGACTAAAATGTGGTTCAATGAGAAGAAAATAATTTTTTGGTGAATAGTAACTTTTTACTATTTTTACCGCGGTTAATAGTAAATAGGGTAACTAAGGGTAAATATGATATCAATATTACCCTAACACATGTCCTAATTCTATTGGACAAATGTAATTCGTCCAAAAACAAACTTAGGAATAAAATATGACCATTTAGGCCCACTTGGATTAGATTAGGACATTTATTATTAATTTATTTAAAGAAGGGTTAAAATAGTTAAAATCAAAGTTTAATAAGTAAATCATTTTTTAATATGGGGTTATACATAAGATAAATTCGATTGTAAATATTCATTAGAAAGCTAAAAAGATTTCCTACATGATGGTATTTTATTTTTAATTTTTAGACATCAAATAATGTAATTTATATATGACACAAAGATGATGCAGTAATTATCTTATTAATGAAATATTGACATAATTAATGTTATAAACACCAAAATAAATGTAATTTGAAACTTTTTATGAATTCCACTAATTTTATAGGTTACTATTATATATTAGTATTGATCTAATCAACTTGGTTTGAACATATAATTCTGTTATGACTTTCACAAAAATCATATATCAAATAGTGTCAAAATTGACACAAAATAGTTTTTAAATCAAATATTATATTATTAATTGTTATTCGATTCCTAAAAATATAAGGTTCGGCCAAATGACTTAGATAAGGATATATATATTAATAATAAACAATTTGGGGTTCGTTTGGCATGTTATAGTAAGTGTATTAACCATATAGTGAAAGAAAACAAAAAGACACGGTAAAAGTTAAATTATTTAACTTAGAGTTAAATCTAATTGATAAGATTAAAATAATACCCTAAACCTGTCTAAATCCTATTGGTTGATGGGATTTCGACCCTTCCCCACTTTAGCTTCGAAATAAGACCCTTTAGAACCATTATAAACCGATTTTGACTTTAATATAAAATAATATTTTGAGAAATTCTTAAGGTGCCCCTCTCCTCCCTTATAAAAGGGCACCTCCTCCCCCTCCTCCTCACACCAATTTGAGCACTCAAGCTCGGCCAACCCCTGCCATTTTCTCCTCTCCACTTCCCTAGAATAATCCTAGAGGTCCTGGTCTTCTCCAAAGACCAATCTTAGTTCCTTAAGTGAGGGATTCAAAGAGGCGTTCCAAAGAAGAGGTAATATCCATTACCGATCTTTTCAATTTCTTTCTTCTTCAACTTCTTCTTCTTTAGTTGTTTCATGATAAAGTAATAACATCAGTATTACTTACATACTGATATGTTATTATAAATATGAAACAACCCTAATTCACCTTCTATCCATCCTACGGAAAAATGAAATCACCGCGCGTGCGTACGTACGGAATACTGTCTCCACGCCGTGGTGTAATTTATTTTCCACCATCACCTTAAAAGGATGGGTATAATGGTGTAATGAGTAACTATATATGATTATTATGAAGTAATATTGATACTGAAATAATATATATATACTCCAATACAATTCCACGATCATAGGAACGATATCATCACTCGTGCGTACGTACGGAATACCGTCTCCACGATGTGATGCGACTCGTTCTACATGATCTTCATTTCATAATGATTATATAAATGAATTGAATGAATGAATATGGTATATAATACACTAATACCATTCTGGAAATGAATTATCTATAACCTAAAGATAATAATAAGAATTTATTCGACAAAACACGCATAAGAAAAAAAAGTTATAAAGACCCGAGTAACAAGTAACAATGAAATATTACTAACAAGAAGCTAATAATATGACCATATATGATATCATATCAATATGTATGATTCTGGAATAAGTCAATAACATTATTTAAACCATTATACAGGAGCTTCGGACACGAACAAAGCAAATCGGACCTAAGGTAAGGGAAAATATCACAATCTCATTTTTTTATCCGAGATTGTTTATTCGTAAGTACTTACTGGGATGTATTTTATCATCCACATCCATGTTTCATCAATATGTAATATTATTTCCATCCACCTACAACTGTTTAAATCCATTTTTACCCTTAGGTGAGTTGTTAGTAATATGTATGAAAGGAATCTTTTGTCGTTTTTCGTACGAGGTACTTTTTGACTTTTCCGACAAAAGTACAAAGAATGTTTTTTTTAACTTATACGGCAAGAATGGATTTTTAAAACATTATTTCCAAGAATCTTCCTTTACAAGTTTTAAAGTTTATTTTTAATCAACTTCTTTTAGTTTATAATTTTATGACATATTAAGAAATGAAAAGTGTTTTTGAAGAAGAAAGGATATTTTCCTCAAGAATGGTGTTCAAGTGTTTTATCAAAATTATTTTCCATCTAAGATAATAAAGGGTTCTGTTTTTATCCCTTTAATTACATTGATTTGATTATGTTGTGAGGGAATTATTTTTATGAAGTCATTTGCCTTATAAGATTTGTTTTATGATGTCATGATGTTTCAAGAATCCCATTTTTGTTACATGTGTTATGCGATGATGTATGATTTATGATTATGTGGCACACATAAGAAAGGATTCATTATAAGATGGGTGGGACCTATATCTCCCTCCAATGAATTGGGTAAAGATTTTATATCTCATGAGATAGACAGGGATGGAACGGTAGGTTATATCGGTTCAGTAATACAGGACTGAAACGAGGAGTGAACTCGGTTCAGAAAGGGACATTGTCCACTAAGATAGTCTTGCCAATGAGTCATGACTAACAAGAAATGATTTTCCATGATTATGTGTGCATGCCACAAAGTTTCAAGTTTTATGATTATGGGGATCTCATTTTCACTTCTATGAATTATTCCATGATAAGATATTATGATCTCTTTTGCAGGTTTTGATTTTCAAAAAGATATGATATGATTTTTATTTCCTTTATTTACCCTTGCTGAGCATTTGAGCTCACCCTTTTATGTTTTCTTTTCCCCAGGTCAGGAAGATGGATATTAAGTAGAATATGCTAAAAGGGACCCTAGATATGTTGAAATAAATGGGAGACACTGTAGAAGATTTGTGAACCAGTTGTTTATGTTTCCCAGTTTCTAAAGACACTATACCTATACGGCCCTTTGTGGTTTTGTCATATGTTGTAATAAGTGTGCTTCAATTTTGAAGTATTAACAATGTATGTAAAGTATGGGTCGTTATAGTGAGGCGTGCTTGAAGTCATTAGAGACCCGACATAAAGCATTGATATAGTGGTTTCTATGTCCGAGATGTTACAAGTGGTTATCCACACATTTTTGAAACGTCTCTGAATGTATTCATAGGAATATCCCATTTCTAGCATCGACGATTTAACCGCTTTCATTATTCTATTTTGATCACCTTGAAAACTACTTCAAAATGATTCTCCATGATCTCACAATATTTGAGAGTAGATCTCAGAGGAATATTTCTCTACATTAAAGGGAGTATTCTTAGAGAGGGATCTCTCTAGGGAATGAGATGATTCTCTCCGGTAGTCTTTGTGCCAAACATAGATGAAATTGTCCCTATTGAAAAATAATATAATTTTTCTTATATAACACTATGGTTAGAAATAAATAATTACATTGGTAACCCTTAGTATTTATTTAATCTATTTAGAACACCATGTCAATAATAATAAAAATAGTAAAATTTCATGACATGCGCTAAACTTGTTAATTAATATTAAATACAATTTTATCATATAACAATCAATATATATTATTTTTCACCGGACCTATAATATCGATCCACCATTCCTAGAAAATATTTTTCGGGCCTTGAATAATTAATGTTTATTTAATAAATAAAAATCAATAAATTATTCTCCGATAAATAAATAATTAAATATTATATTAAATAAATAAAAAATAAATATTTATTAAATATTCCACTAAAATAATATTTTATCAACCAACTAGTGATAGAATATACGTTATAAAGAAAACATGAATAATAATAAAAATATGTGTGATAATATAGTCTATTAAAATATTTATATAATGTGTAGTGATATATTATTTATGTGAGATTCTAGATACATTTTGTGTCTAATCCTCTATGCCACTTTCTAAGAGGCATTAGTTGATGCTTCTTAATGACCAATGTTATGATCTGGAAACATGACAAGGCACCTAAATAGAAATTATTTAATTCCATAAAAACATAATACCTCATACGGGACATCATTGTGCAATATAATCCCTTTACCATGATATCCCAAATCAACTAGGTTGCATGCTGGCGTTATCAACCTATGTTATTGAAGTCTCTTTCTTTGAATTTAGGGAAATCAAACATGACTATAGAACACAATGAACATGGATTTTGTTTTTTTATATCATTTTAATGAAATAGAATGAGATTTAAAAATCAATTAAAGAAGGGACAATTCCTTTGTAATGTTATTAATTAAAGAAATATCATTCCTGACACACACAATGTATCCCACCTCAGTGTGAACATATTTCAAAACATTTTCCATCAATACACCAAAATTTTCAACATTTAATGTTAATTACTAATAATATTAATGTCTAAGGACCAATAAAAACACATGTTGAAAGGAACATCCAATGACAAATATAAATGTGGATTTACTACTAGCATGTCTTATTTAAATAGTATCCTACGCAAGATATTCCCAAAGGAGTACACCATGAGAAGGTGTCACAATGGCATATGTGTCTCCCCTTGGTATCCTTTATCATTTTATTCCCTCAAATGATATCATTTTTCTACTGAAAATATATTTTAATAATACTAATGTGATAATTCTGGGGTCTCATCATAGTAGCAAACTGTTTTGACCATTAAGTGTGATAACTTCTCTTAAGATACTAGGTCACACATAAGAAAAATCATGAAGTTCTACCAATATTGTTAATTTTAAAAACTATGAATACATATGATCATAATGTACAAAGAATATGGTTCGAAGATAGAAACTCCAACATGACCAACATATAATTTGTTTTAATATGATCACCAAAACATCCAAAGATCCATTAATCATGCAACCTTAGTTCCTTCACTATCATGAAATTTAAATTTATGCTTCATTGAACATGGTAATTTAAATAAATAATAATACTAATATATATGTCAATTTAATATATTTTCATACCCATATATCCATCCACGCATTCTCTTTGATTTTATTATCGATATTCCACCATGAGACTGCTTACAATTGAATGATATCATTGTACATGGATAAAGTCCCCTATTTGTCCTGCATGTCCCAACTTTCTCAGGATCTGTTTCAATCATGATAATACATGATCCTTATATTCTCCCTCGGTCTAAAGTGAGCCCCATTTGTTGTTCCTTTTAAGGGTCCCCTTTCCTTTTACACCCTTTTATTACAACTATATGACCATTTCATTTTATGGCTGTGTGTGGTTCTTCATTCTTGTCAGTTGATTTAGAGATATATAGAGACATAATGAAGAGAGAGTTGAACCTCCAATGGAACATTCTTTTATTATTTCTACACCCCATATCTATTGAGGCTTTCCAGTTGAGTTTTTCAGCACTTCAGACTTCAGTGGACCGCTTGATGATCATCATCGTATGACTTGGGTAGAGCTGCATCATCTTACATGATTTTGATATTATAATAATTTTGTTTTTATTTACGGATATTGAATTTCATGTTATTATTTTGTTTTTTTCTTCTTTTTTGGTCTGATTATCGGGGTTTCATGTGCGAGTCTATGTCATTCAAGGGTGAACGTTGCCTTCTTAAAGCCATATTTCATCACTAGATATGGAGTGACAAGGTCTCTATGGCTAGATAGCCCATGTGGTCCAAGATCATGGTATTTCAATACATTTCATAAAAATTTTTAGGTGTTTTGATTCAATTTTGTATAGTAATAATGAATACAGTGGGGGTATTCATATTGTGGAGAGAGAGAAAAATGTCTGAATCACTTAAACACTCAGGTTCATCATTACTCTCGTGCATTTTCACTTATGTTCATTCAAAGTTTTTGTTAAATGAATTCTATTATGTTACATTTACTTCAAATGGATTCAGTAAACCTATTATTGATACCCCAACAAGTGGTATCAGAACACGTAATAATTTTTTTTTCAATTTTTTCATGTTTGAAAACGAAATGTTTGATGGTGAAATTGACATTATTTTGTGGAGACTGAAAATGTTTTCATTATTAGTTCTCAATGGTCGTGCTAATGATTTACATGGTTACGATGAACCCATTGTTACGATCACTGTCGACATAAATTCCACCAGTTTTTTTGTTAATGTTGATCCTAGTGTACTCATAATGTCTCACTGTACTCTTCTATAAACACTAGAAGATATGTTTTTTGATAAATTTTCACATGAAACCATTTCTCAATCTATTTGGCTTAAACATAAGCACATGTATATGAGTAAATATGTTCTTGGGAACTTATATTTAAATATGCATTTATATTATTTTAGAATGCCCCCTACTCTTCTGTGCAAGTTCATATTGTGTATTTGACAATGTTTCGAAATATTTAGTTAATATTGATACATTGGTTATACATTATGTTCAGTATTTCATATTATCAAATTCTTTTCATGATAATTTTAATTTTTTAAATGTCTTCATGATATATTGATTGAATTCCATTACATTAGTAGATGATAAGATGGATGTCCAATCTCTTGATATTCAAACACATGGATTGAATAAATAAATATGTAGTGTTAAGAGTTAACCTAAGATCATGTATACTATGGGTAATATGAATAATATAGGAACGATGTATACGAATCGGGTTAATGTTTTATAGTTTTTTGAGTCTTGAAATACGGACCACATTATGTGTTACAATATTATCCTAACAGATAGAGATAGTATGGCCCACACACATGTGGCATGTCCCTGTTATAAAACAATATGAGTCCTTTAGTTTTTTGTATCACCATCATTAGAACTAGAAATAGGTCTTGTTTTGTATTTTTCCTAAGATCCTAGGACTGGATCCACATGCCGTAGTAGGCGAACTCGGTTGGGAGAAAGGGTTTTGTCGGATGGTCTACGTAGATCAAGCTTAGGAAGTTCTTTTCATGTATTATTCTGGTTTTGTGGTTGAAGTGAATATTGTTTTATACTGTTTGATTATTATGGAATTAGGATAATTTTTTTTATCATTCAATATATTTTACCACTGGGAAGGGTTGTTTCATTTTTTAGTATTTTTCATGCAATAGATTTGTGTTTATAATTGTGTCTATGGTAAATTATAGTAAGATATGTTTTAATGTGATTTCTTAGATAGCTTAATTTATGTTCATGAGGTATTATATTAGAAGTATATGTGTAGTATGGGTAGAACATGTTCCAGTACTGGCATATGAAAGGTGATATTGATGCGGGGTAAATATTTGTAGTATGTTTTTTTAAAGAACACCATCAATGATTTTATTTTAATATTGAAAATGTGTAGATTTGAAAAATTTGTCTTTAAAAATTAAATTTTGTATCCTATTTTCTTGAATTATTAAGTAATTTTTTATTGTAATGAAATATTATTAATGTTGGCGGTTGTGTTCTTGCTCTCCGGGTTGGCCTCTCTGTTCATTGGGCTCTATTCCGGAATGCTTGTGCTAATAGGACATTGCTCAGACTGGGGAAAATTGGGGTGTTTCTATGGATCACCTAGCCTATGTCTTCCCCCCTTGGTGATCTTCTTGCCTCGCCACAAGTAGAACATTGATGTACCATGATCTGATAGACATGAAAATCGTTGTTTGTGTTTGATTCAATTCCACAGTTCTGTTTTTTCACCACTCTTTTTCCCCATGCTTTCCACATGTCCCAAATTTCATGGGGTCTATTGCAACCATGCTGATTTGCGATCATTCTATTCACCCTCATCATGTGTCATGGACACATGTTTCATGTGCCTTCCAAGGCATCACATCTCTTTGTTAAGCTCCATTATTATATAAATTCAGCCATTTATTTTTCTTCGTGGGTGTATTTCTTTTTTCATGTCTGTAGATATATATATATATATATATAACAAATAGGTAGAGGGATCCTACTTGACAATTCTTCTTCAATGAATTCTTCACCAATGCTATGTTGAGACTTCCCAGTGGAGATTTTGAGCCTTCCAAACATTGGTGGACCACCTCGTGTTCAAGATCGTTTGACTTGGGTAGAGCTGCACCCTCTTCCGAGCTTCTTGTTTTGTAATATTTTTCTTTCGTTTCCCAACTCATGAAATGTATGTTATTTTTTTTATTATTATTTTGGTGTCGTTCGTGGGGTTGCGTGTGAGTGTCCATCGAGTTCGAGGGAGATTGTTTCCCTCATTGAGCCAAATTTCATCATTAGTGTAAGGACACAGACCCAGTTTCCCAAAGCCGGTGCCTTATTTTATTACATTGGTATATAAAAATGGAATATATATCCCAACAGAACATATAGTTTAGTAGATTCTAGATATATATATATATATATATATATATGTTCAACATTACTTTATGAAAGGAAATACAACATTAATTTATTCCATTACAAACATCCATGCCTCCTAGATTATGCCTGCAAGTCAGTCATATCTAACTTCTTCATATCTTGGGAAAATGAAACATTAGAAAGTGGTGAGATAAATCGATCGATAAGAGTAAGCAATACTACGGAAGATAACATTATCATAAACATTAGGCATGGTTATTAATTTAAAACACATGCCTTTACAGATAATAAACCTGAACACATTATTGTAGGAATATGAGATAAGTGAATAATGAGCACATAATCATGGGTATTATACTAATAAAATAACCACATGAACATGAATTAATATCTTAATAATGAGTAAGTTCTTATTCTAGACATTCTGAAACATATTGTCAAGACCACATCCAAGATGTCTAAAAATGATTAAGGCCTTGGCTAAAACCACATCTCAAACTGGGTAAGACCTCATCCAAGTCCACGTCTAATTGTCTCATGAGACCTACCGAAGCATCAAGGGGCTATAGTGGCCCCACCCATAACATAATAAGTATAATTTATTTCTCATATAGTTTGGGATAATCATAAACAAAAAATAAATTCATATTGATACAAACATATGAATGGTAAATAACTTTCCTCGATCATTAAGATTAAACAATAACTATTCGATGTAAATTGGTGAATGATTTTAGGAAAGAATATCCACAATCATACTATTCATAAACCCTCCAATTAAACAAGATAGATGATATCATAAAATATTAATCTCAATAATACATAATAATCAACAAGATTGATGAAATTGATGAAAATAATCTTATAAAATCATTGTGTAATTTTTGAGATAAATACACTTTTAATATGAAAAGAAAAATTCCTTTGAAATAGTAATTTTATAATAGTAGAACATAAGTAAGATAGAATTTTCATAATAAAATTAGTGATTTTAAGTGATAATTGTTGATAAAAACATTTTATATATTTCCCTAAAAAACTGGTATGAATTTGAGAAATTCCCTTGAATCGGGCTTGTATTTTGGAATTGATTGTTCTTTTTAAAATTCATTGTTCTCTATAGAATAAATATGTATTCTGGTTGGTAAAAATATATTTAAAATCCCCAATTAATTTATGAGGAGTAAATAATAATACATAAGAATTTCATTAATGTAATTAGACCATAAGTGTAACCCATATTAAAATAGAGTTTCTGGTAAAAAACACATACCTAAAGTCCGAATGCGTTCTGATAATGAACATACGTTCCCAGAATATGAAATTAGGCTTATTTAAAACATATTTCATAATCTGTGGAACATTTATTTAGTATATCATAATTATGTCTAGTTCATTTATGTTCTTATTCATAAGTTATTATTTGGAATTCATTCATTCCGGAGTGTTTGTTTTTTGAATTTCAAAATTGGATAACTTGTTTTAATGTAAATGAGTTCATGTGGAATGGATGTAAATATATCGAATTGAAATTAAATATAGTTTATGAACATCCATATGTGTTAATGATCATTTCTATCATTTTTTTACAAGTAAAGAGGACAAATCATTAAATGAAATATTAATGACTTTCACAAAACATGGTAAAATAAAATCATATAAATTCTACTATAATTATCATAAAGATAAATATTCCACCAATCATAATATCATATAAAATAATATTTGAATAAAAATATCTAAAATGTAATGAAGATATTGAATCTCGATGTTTTATGATATAAGAAATGTAATACAAATTTTGTTATAAAATTTTACTCATCTCTAATTGGAAAGGAAAAATGTATCACCTGTCTACATCCATAAGCCTGAATAATATCTAATGATTATAATCTAACTCACAATGTAACATATAACTACCAAATTCAATATATATAGGTTATATATACACATAGAGTGTGCATAAATTTTGAATTATGATACCCTAAATAAAGATTCACAAAGGAAGAATAAGTTTGAAGTTACTCTTTTGAATATCAAAGAAGAGGAAAATAAAAAATTATTCCATAATGATCTCACATATCAATACACTATCCAAGAGGTCAATGATGGTGTAATATCCCTAAATTGGTAGAGGAAACATGTTCATGGTTCTGAGAAAAATGTATCAAAAGTAGAGACAAGTATTAATGGGATTGGTATCATAATGCTGGTGTAACCCTGAAAAGAATGATAATGAACGTCATAGATGACATTTGAATTGAAATCACCACAAGTGATTTTGACAAAAAAATCAAACCACTTGCATGTCTAAGAGGAAGAGTAGAAGAAAACAGTTTTTTCATCAAGAAAAACCATAATCATTAACTTTAAATTGTAAGAGGTACTCCTCTCCAATTTTACATTATTGTTAAAAATGATAAATTGAGTAATTTTGGATGAAGGGGTAAATAAAATTAATGGGTTATATGTATCATCTATTCATTAAATGGAGAATTAAAAATACAAGAGTGTATAATGAAATGAAATTCTCGGAAAAATACTAAATTTAACAAATAATTAATTAAGTGTAGAATAATGTAAATTGGACCATAAATTCTAGAATTTTTATAAATCTATGGATATATTGAAGATTAAATTGATTTAAAGCATATTTTGGACTGATTTAATTTTGAAATCCACTTTATATTTTTACTAATGATGTTTGTATGTTTGGGGAAATGTTCGAGTGATTTATTGTAAAAGCACATGTTGGTATCATCTGAGTGATTTTCAGAATACATGAAACTATATCGAAAAATAATTCAAATAATAAAGTGGATTCAATATGTTTCATATAAATGTTCAAAAAATCAGGTGGTGATAAGTATTGGATTGTAAAATCTACTTAGCCTCACATGAAAGAATGATTAATTATATAGAAATTAAGTAGAGAAGTATGGATAGTGGTGTCAACTAGCTCCTAAATACGTATCTTCCCCACCGATGTGTATGTGCAAAATTAGTCCATTCAAGAATATACGTAAGGGACATTCATGATTTTCAATACATGTGTAAAGGTGTGTAAGAGTACACAGAGCTATGTAAAGGTATGACTAAAATGTTAAAGGATATGTAAGGGTACACTAATCTATGTAAAGGAAACACATGAATTATTATATATAATTATTGGCAATAAAAAAACTCCCTAATACATTAATGAAACAATCATGTTACTAAATTAATATTTTACATAATCAATTAATAAATATAAAAAATATATTGTATTTATGTAAATGTAAAAGATAACTAAATTAATTAAACAAATATAACTTTTACAATTACATTTTTAGGAAAATATAAAAATTAAAGCAATAGAATACAAAAGAGAAAGAAGGATTTGGGAGTCACTAGTATGATGTCAAAGAAGTGTTGGAATCACAAAATCCTTAAATTCGGAGAGAATGTAGGAGGATAAGTGAGTCGGTTGACAAACATGTTAGTAGAGAATAAGGCGTGCAAGTGAATCAGGGAGGGTGTGAGGCCATGGGATATGAGAGAACTCTATCTCAATGGTTTTTAACAAATTGTTGGTATATCTAGATCCATAAAAATGATTTTTTTAAAAATTTAGGATAACATGTCTATAACAACAGTTTACATAAATCATCGAATAGATAGATTCTATCCATTATATACTAAAAATTAACACAAACCATGAAAATCGATGTGTGGGGATAACCTCATTTTCCTATAGTGTATAAATCTTATTAAAAAATATATTTATATTTTTATATGAATTAGATTATTCATGAAAAATATTATCATAGTATATTTTTATTGAGAAATATAACACTTTAATCTGTGCTAAAAAAATAGTGTCATCAATTCTTTTTTATCACTTGTTTTAGGAATGCGGAAAATGTATCACTAATCATTGATTTTTTTGGAGTGATAAATGTTTTCCATTTTTTTTTTTTTTTTTTGAGTGATAAAAACTAGAGTTGAAAATTTTGAGATTTTTGGTAGTGGGTCTTATCAAAATAAGGATAAATAAATATATTTTATAAATATATTAATTTGTAACGTGGTGGGGTGGGGAGGCCCAATTTAATGGGATGTAATAAAATATATATCCCTACTCCTGAAAATGTTGGAATTAAATTCTCATAATTATTTTTATGAATAATTCCAATAATTTTTCTTTTATTTCATTATTTTGGAACTCATATAATATTTTTATAAATACCTAAAAAATATTTTATATTCTTATTGGGAATAAAATCCCATTCATTCCACTATTGAACTGCAACTTGATTTTATTATGAAGTGGGTATTTTTTATTATTAAATGCATAGTAAATATATCTCATTGTGGAAGGAGTTATCCAAACATGATTCAACTGTGATATTTTTAGAGAAATTAATGTTACATTGAAATATAAATTCCTACACCTGAAATAGTCAGAATGATGTGGGAAATCCCATGCCTCATCTTCAACATGTTAATTTAAAAAAATATTGAATATTAAATCCCATTGGGGAATATAAAGTTATGGAAATAATAATAAATAATTAACAACAAAATTATGTTTATTGAAATTAAAATCATTATTTTAGATTTGTATAATTTTAGGTTAATTTTTCAGGAATGGAATAATAATACAGACATGTAAACTAAAAATAAAAAATATAATATTAAATATATTATTATAAAAATTTCTTAGGTATTTATAAATTTTATTAATGATAAATATTTTTAAATTATAAAATTTATAAAGACTGATTGACTTATCTCAGGTGAGTAACTGAATTAAATAAATTTATATTCAATTAATATTAAAATTTTCAACAACATAGTTTAATGAAATCAAGTGAGTAGTTCAATTATATGATATAATATTATTCCTACTCTAAATGTTGTATTTATGTTTTATTGTTGATAGTGAATGGATAAGTAATAACATCAATGATGATAATATGATATTTCAAATAAATTTAATGATAATTTTTATTGAAATTTCTAGTTGGAAAATCAGAGAAGGGGAAGCATCTTCTAAATCTAAAAACATCTAAAGAGATAGTGAACATCGAGGAAGATTATATGAAAAAATGTATCCATTTATGTGATTGCTATAGAAGGATGGAGGGGGGACGAGAAAACTACATCCTACTAATTCAAAATTTATTTCACTTGATTTTGTTAAAGTTGTGATCATGTCATCTCTTGTTTCATATGGGTTGGGGATTTTGATTTTGATTTGATTCTATGTTGATTATTTGACTATATTCATATTTGAATTTCTCATTTTTTGAAATAATAATGCCATTATTGTTGATGAGAAGAGTTAATTGATTTATTTAAGAGGTTTGGTTTTAAACTAAAATGAGGATATGTGAAGTGGATATAATAAATTTATCATGTTTTATCCATTTGGAAGCTAGTAAAATTAACCTACTAAAGATTAAACCAGATTAAAGAATGAAATTAGTTTATATTAAGTGATCACATGTTGTTGATTTGCACTGAAATAATGGATTGATTCTAATTTTATATATAGTTTGCTATTAATAATATTATTTTTATAGCATGTTGTTATGCATGGAATATAATGTTGAAATTGACGGATTTGGATAGTGTCCCAAAAGTTGATAATGTTTTGTCGGTTTGATAAATAAATTAAATTGGGATATGTTTAACAAATTGGGTGTTTCTCATAATTTGATAGTGATCAATTTGATGCAAGTATGCATGTTCAACTAAATGTTTTCTTCCATGTGTTATTGGAATTGGATAAATAAAATAATGTTGGAATTATCGATGACTATAATAAAAGTCATAATTATTGAGTTCTGTTCTTCTTTATGTTTGTTGAAATTGGAATCTTATTGCATAAATCATCATTTAATAATTTATAGTTTTTTTGTTAATTTTGATAATATATGTTTTCTTTTTGAAAATAGAAATTAACCAATTTAAATGGTTCCTAAATTAAAATGGTATTAAATACATGAAATATATTGTAATATATTTACACATATTAATATATTTATATTTAAGCTTCATTTTATCACATGAGTTGATTTACATAGCCTACTCAATTGTTTGGATTGTCAATTTGGAATTCAACCTTATCTATTATTTATATAACTATTATCATCATTTTTGGCCATCAGTTTATGTTTCCTCCAAATCTATCATGGCCATCCATTTATTTGTGTATTTCCTTATGATGTTTCTCGGGAAGTTCGACAATGGATTCATGGCAACCTCTCCTTGGCTATGAAATTTGTCAAAATGGATTTTTGTAGGGGGTTTCATCACCCATTTGGTTCCTACACTAGATATATGAAACAAATCTGAAAATAATATTTTTGGGTATTTGAGTTTATATGGTAAAAAGAGATACAGATTCATGAAATTGACGCCCCCTCTTCGCTAGGGTGTTTTTTCTCCACACTGGCATTTCATCTTTCTTTTTCTATTGCCTGGGGAATATAATCATCTTCTTTTCCATTAATATCACCATTGTTAGTGTTATTTTCCTCCTCAGTAGACTCATCTAGTGACCCAACAATCTCCCTATATGCAAATATTGTGTGGCATAGGGTGGAGCATGTCAGGGTTCATCGTGGTTGAAGATGGGTCAAAATTGGTCAAATGCAAAGACCTAGAATAATCATTCTACGGAAATATCCAATGTAACTATGAGAGTGGTATTATTGGATATTGAAGTGACTAGAATATTGGAAATTTTTATAGGGTTGAATGTTTCTTCTTAAACCTGCTTCTTTCTTTAATGATACATCTAGTACACAGTTCTGTTTTACCTCTTCTATACATTTAAGTTGGCTATCTTCTTTTCCTATATAAAATGCAATCTGTTTTTTATTTTGATAATATAATGCCGGAGCATGTGTGGGTGGTGTTATATAAGAGAAGTAGGCCCCAAAGTGACTCAAGCACGTAAATCAAGATGTTTACTTTGTTTTTTTTCGCATTTATTTTTATGAAATTATTGTTGTTTTTCCTTTCCCATGTCATCACACTGTTTATGTGTGTTTTCATTGTAATAAATAATCATTTTTTATGTTTTTTATATTGATAAAATAATATTCTTATTTAGGGGTCCTTGGAATTAATTTGGGGGGGGGGTTTACTATGCTATTAACTAAGAACAATGTTGTATTAGATCCACCCAAATAAACAATGATATCTATAAAATATGAAATAGTAATCTTTTATGGTTGTAATGAATTAAATTTTTTGAAAATAAATATGAGATCCTTTTTCATCAAAATATGGCTAAATGATTCCTTATACATACATAAGAACTCCCATGTAAGTCTTCCCATTGATGGTAAAAAAGACACAACCTATGCAAATGTCCCTCTCGATGTGTTAGGACTTTTCTGATGTTGAAGCTGATTGTTTTCAGATGATTTATTTTGTTTTCAATGATGTTTTATTATGAAAGGGAAAATCATATAATTTTTTATTTATGGTGAATATTGTGCTAACCATTGTTTTCCAATGAGTCAAACTCATGTATTCAAATGTATAAGACTCTGTTTTTCCATCATAATTAAAAGAAGTTGTATGATAGTCAGCAAACTCACCATAGATCTTGAATTAAATAGATTACATCTTTCTAGAAGTAAATGGACATCATATTCAACTCGAGTCTAGAATGAATGTAAAAAAATCATGCTGGGAGAAAATGGTCATTGGATTCACTCTGAATTCAGAAAAAAGAAGTGATTATTTTTATGAAGAATCAATTTCCCCAAGACTATGATTAATTTAAATGTGATTATTCTTTGCTAATTTTCCTTTTATACAAACTATAAGTTGATACGTGTACTTGTGATGCAATCTTGTTTGATGAATGTGAGAAAAAGATGGTACCGATTGACTATAGCATCTAATCACCATCGTACACTATCAAAAACATTCTTACCCAGAAATATCTTACCTTGAGTAATCATTTATAAAAAACATACATAGTATTAGGAGAAACAAAATAATCCAGAATTAATCCAAAGTAATTGAAAATGTTATCAAATGTCTCCATCAAGTGGTTCATGTATTGAATTAAATTATTTACCTATCATGTGGATCAAGAATTAAGATGAATAAGATGTTTTAAAATTTAACTGGGTAAAGATATCATAATATCATCATCTTAGTAGTTGAGGGATCGACATGTGAATCCATGAGACTTGATATGAAATCTCGGTGGATAAATACTTTCGGGGTACAGTAGTAGGTATTATAGAAGGAACTATAACAGTTACTATAGAATGTACTTCTTGATACTATAGTATCGAGAACTATTAATCTTTTTGGGATATCGGGCCAATTATAAGGTACTCATGGCCTTCAAGACCATCGGGCCATGTAAATCCTTCACGCTAGTATGGATTTTCGGCCACCTCAAGGACTTTTAGACACATTTTGGCCTTCGGGCCACCGAAAGGCATTTATGCCAGATGAAATTGTGTTTAAATGGAATAGAGAGACTCTATACAGAGTAGATTCTAGATGAGGATTAAGAGAAAATCATATTCACTATAGTAGTGATAAATAATTGGGATGAAAGAGAGGGTATGGTAAATGACATCAATACCAGACTGTGCAAACTTGAGAAGCATAGATGAATTTCCATGCAAAGGTGGATAGCTGACATCATGATGTAGACACTAGGGAGGGGGTTTTCCATGTTTTTATAGAAAATATTAGTTTATCTCAAACCTTAGAGTCATAAAATGTCACAAATCCTATGCGACATGTAACGTTTCCCTATAATTCTTTTCAAAAAATTCACATATGAAAAATGGAAGGCCTTTGGGAAATTCCAGCTAACTCGGTCAATGGAAGAATAAAACATGTACAAGTGGTTTTTCGAAACGAAATGAAGGAAATTGATGATTATATTTCCAAGGGTTTTTTGTAATTCAAAATAATTAATGTATTCATCTGGTACAAATATTTGTATTGATGAAATTAATGTCAGAAAACTAGATTCATCAATTGAAATTTGATAGATGATTGAATTTAAATTATGAAGGAGTGTAAATTGTACAAAAATCAAGAAGAACATAGAAGAGTTGAATATTTCATAAATACATATAATATTTAAGAGAAAATTTATATTTTGGTGAAATTTATTAATTGAAAATGATTTTGGGATTCCCACCAAAGACACCCATGGGTCACCTATAGAAGTTATGTACTTTTTACATTATGATGGCTACACAATTCACTACAGAAGAGAGATAAGATCATAGTTATTTGGGGGATGAATATGATTTCGTATTGAACCTTTTTTAGAAATTCTTTTAATGAAGAATTTTTAGGATAAAAAACAAGATTAAAAAGTTGTTTTCAGCTGATAATTGTTCTCATGGATTATGATACTCAACTCATTATCAGACTCTGTTTATCCATCATATATACCAGATAATTATTTCAGGCTGAATAATCAGATTGGTATTTCCGTATTGGGATTTATATATAGAGGAAGAACAAAAATTAATGTGGTTCTAATTCTTCTCTACCGAACATAGAAAGTTTTAACTTTTCATATTGGCGAGAATAATATGGAGAATATTTGGTTTGGAAGAATCTTACACCAAATAATCAGAATAGGAGAATTAGACTTTGAAAAATATGACAATGTTTTCATTTACAATGTCTAGGAATTTAGTAACATCATTTGGATGATAAATTAAAGAATTTTTCATTCCAAGAATATTGTTTTTGAATTGAACAGTACATATACAATGAATTGTTAAACAATCATTTTATTACCCTATTTGTGAAAAGAGGGTTCACACACACTTGTGAATTGTTTTCAATGTTCTATTTGATTAAAAAGGTATACCCTACTCATTATAATACTGGTATTGTCTTCTAGTCTATCATATGGAATGGGATAATTTTCATACCATACTTAAGCAATAATAATTCTTATTTAATACTGATCCATGTAAATATTTTTGTTCTATTGGATGTGTGTTGGATTAGTTTTTAGTACAGAATTAAAATCTATAAAAATAAGAGATGTTTTTTCATATAAAATGAAACATAAAATAAAAAGTATCATTGATTTACCCCCTCCCCCAATCAGTGATACAATTACACTCACTGGTTAGTTTCATGAATTTTGATGAAAGAACATAGCTCATTAACATTGTCTTATGTTGGTAATGTCCTGCTAGAGGATTATTATTAGACCTCCATAGATGATATTTGGTCTAAACAAGAAAAACTATATATGAAAATACCTTTAAATAATCTTCTACACAAGAAGAACAAATTTTATCAAATTAAGATGTGTCATGGAACCACCATTTATACATACATTGATAGGTTGAATAATATTTTATTATAGAATGCCAATATAAATTTAAAGGATGATGATATGACCATGACATCATACTTTTAATATATTTAGATAGTTCATATGAACATTTTATTAATTATATGATGTAGGAAAATGATTCCATAACCATAGTTTATGTCAAGTCTTTTTTTATTTCATGTGAGTTTCATGGAAAGGCTAAGGTTAGACTTGAAGCCAAGGGTCTGAATGTGAGGGTTTATTCAGAGTTTATAGGGATGAAGAATGCTTAACATATGAAGGGAAGTAAGGGACATCGACAAACACATGAAAAAATTGGCTCAATCTATTAAGATAAAAATATATTGTAACTATAAAATTAATATATACATAAGAAAATATTTATACAAAATATAAATCCATAACCAAAAAAATGTGATGACAAAATATTTTTCCACTCATGGGTATACAATCGCATCTTGCACCACCCATCCACCCATTGATTGCAATTACCATTATTAATTATAAATTATTTTAAATAATTATATCTGGAAAATTTTATTTTATTATGAATTTATTAAATTTATATATATATTTATATTTTGATAGATAATTTAAATGAGTTCCAATTCAAAGAGTCCACTTAAATTATGTAAAATTTAAATTATAACCTATATCTGTATCAGGATAAATCTCAACCGAACAACATCAAACAAGAAGAAAAAGAACATTTTATGACTCAATATGTAAGATGAATTAATGATATGGAAAAAACATCTTTTGTAAGACTATAATATATTTTATGTAGGATATATATGATCAATGATAAATAGAATTGAACAAAGATATTAATATTAATCAAATCAATCAGTCAGACAAGATCTTTTAACCATGCATAGAAATGAAGTAATTTCAATTTTAGCTCAGAGTAGAGAAGTTCAAAAAATTTAATTATAATAATTTAAAGAAAATATGTTTAATGAACATTCTATAATCAATTAATACTATTAGAGGAGCTTCCATCAAAATAAACAAATATATGTCTGTTGAAGACTAACATCCATCTGAATAATATTATGGTACCGTGTTCAGGGAAGATAGAGTCTTGAATTCAGATACTGTAGGTAGGGGTATTCATTGGAAAAGAGGCATAAGGTGAGCATGGGTCATAGTTTGGCGAGGTGAGTTGTCCTATAAAAAGAGGCGTTGACCAGGGCATGATGCACGGAATTAGGTGGGCATGGAAGCAGGGAGACAATGATGGACCCCAAACACATCATTACGGAAAGAGAAATAACCACGATAAGATTCCAGATGATATCATTGAATTCTTGAAGCACATGAAGGAGTCCCAGAATAGGGGAGGTGTGCCTATCGGGAATCCATGTCTTGTACAATAGTCAATCCACAGACCCTGAGGAACTATGAATCACTGGAAAGATGACACATTGATGATATAGGAAAATCACCCTACACGGTGGATCCAAAGCAGATTCACCAATGTAAAAAACAATTCTACAATGGTATTAATTTATTAAGGGAGGGGATATGTTTGGGAATGACTTCATATTCTAGGGTTATAGAGAAAATGGGATAGAGGAAGAGCGATTCCAGTTTCCCCTTTGTTGGTTGTCTTCCTAGCCTCGTGGCTCATTGGGATCTCCCTCGAGATGGCCCCATTCAGTTATATATACCATCATATTTCTACAACATTATTGGTATCCTATAATCATTCAAATATTCACCCATGTTTATCTTTTAAATGTTCAACTATATATACAGTCTTTTTTTATGATATTCTTGGTGAGTTTCAACTATTAAAAGCACTCAATCATGTTTTCAATGTATTTCAAGTTATTGGAAACAAAAATTAAATTTTTAAAAATTTAAACCATTTACCTGACCATGTATATTATTTCCCCCATAATGTGGAGAATAATCGATCCATAATATAATCATTTTATTGACTTGAATTTCATAACCAAATGATGGGGACAATGATCTCATCATTTGGATTTGTTTTCAATAACAAAAATAATTTTTTAATATTATAAATATGAGTATTCCAATTTTCAAAAAAGTAATTTCTCTTAATGTGCGGTTCTTCTAATTAATTCCCTTGTAGATAGTTGAGATTTTGTGTTCCTTGACACAGAAAACCATCATTGGTGGTCATTGTACTATGAAAAAACATTACCTATAACCCCACCCTACTTGTTTCCTACCTACAAAAACTATGAACCCCATGACTCCCTCGACACCAACCCACCATTGGTGCCGACACCACAACACCAGAGCCCGTTTCCAACCCCACTTACCATGTAACATAGATCTTACTCTCCATTTCCATTGATTTAGGATGATCCCACAATCATTGTCGCCCAAATTTCATCATTGATTTATCTCTCTATTAGTCTCCTAATTTGTGAGGTAAACCCTATTTTCAATACGTATTCATGATTCATTGAAAAAACCCTATATTTTAGGGTTCCAAATTGTCAATTGTAGATTCTATAGAATATTAAATTTTATTCTCTTTCACAATAATTTTTTCACTCAATTTCAGAGTTTCATTAAAAACAATAAATTTTTTATTAGGCTTCCTTAAATGAGTGAATTTATATTGTAATTTAATTATATTGAATTGAATGTAATCTAATGAAATATGATTATTTGGGAATACTAAAAGTGTTTAAGTTAACTACTCCAGAATACATGATTTCTTGAATAGATTTAGTTTATCCATCTAATATTACATTTTTATCCAATTTATCAAAATTCATATTTCAACACACTATCTTAAAAGAGGAGTTTAAAAATACATTAACTACAAGGATTGATATATCATTTTTTAACTTTTTATATACTATTATATAAGAAAAAAATTCAATCATATAAAACATAAAAAACATATGTGTTCTAGTAGTAGACACTAAATTCAATTCCTTATTCATTATTAATTATATTCTACATTGTAAATTCTACTGCAGTGCCATTTTCTTAACTGGATAATTGGGTTATTATGAATTTTATTGAAATTAATGTTATTAGTGTGGATAGTAGTTAAAAATATTATACCGAAATATCTATATAGTAAATATATATTTATGATATGTGGATAAATAATAGCATGACAAATATATAAATATATTAAAATATTTAGTAACCACGTTCAAATGTACATGGATACATCATTATATATAGATATAAGAGTGGAATGTTTCTATATTTTTTTGATAAATCAAATGAAAATTTTCTTAACATGGTCACCAAAATTTGGATCACTATAAGGTGATATGGTGAGTCATTAATGGATTTTATAATATAGTCATAATTTTTCATAAATATTATAGTATATGTTATCAATTATTGAAGCTATATATCATGATTTATTTTGTAAGAGTGATCTTTATCATATAATATTTAATTAAATATGTATTATGTAAATATTTAAATACATCATCTGATATTAAATTATAAAAATTCACTTAAAATTTGCATCAATGTAACTATTTTTATTCTATATATGGTGTAAGGGCTCATACCTCAGTGGCCCTACCATTTGTGGCTTTTGCGTTTTTCCACCACTTAGATGTGGTTTCAAGTAGTTTCACTACAAAAAATACGGATATTATAATGGATTATTATTTACATTAGAAGGGGTTATAACCCCTTATAAAGTCATTAGCGGCAGTTGTTAAAACCGCCGCTAATATCGCCAGCCACATGCCATCAGCGATGATTTATTCTATGATCTGGTATTATGACCTTTAGCAGTGGTTTCATTAGAATGGGTTACACCCCCCCCTCTAATATGGACAAACTAAATATCGAAAACATTAGAGGCGGTTAAAATTCCCTCTAATAGAAAAAATCGAAGAACATTAGTGGCGACATTAGGCCCCACTAATTGAGAAAAAAATAAAGGGTGTTATAACCCCCTCTAATGTAAAAAAATCACAATTTCCAAAAAACATATAGGGGGTTTTAACCCCTTCTAGTCTAAAATTTAATTTTTTTAAAGATATTAGAGGCCCTTAAAACTGCCTCTAATCAAAAAACCTGTAAAAATATTAGTGGTGGTTTTAACCGCCTCTAATGTAATAAAAGAAATTAAAAAATGATTATATATTCAATTTCAAGTCTAGTACGCAAGGAAGGATCATTGTTCTGATTTTGCTGAAGAAATCAACTCCAGAAACAAAGCTAGGGTCACATCTATTTGGTTGTTCAGTGTCGGGTAACCTCCCTTAAAACAACATCACAGTATTGTAGGGGAATGTATAATTAGGAAGGCTGGGTCTTGTAGGTGTATAATTCCATTCTAGGCATGTGGTGGGGCTCATCTCTTGAGAATGATTACCTGCATGACATCGCCTGCATAAGAGCTCACACATTGTTTCTATCAGAATCTGAATGTGATTATGCCATCAGCCTCAGAGTTTATGCATATTTCAGTCAGGTGTATTCAATTGGCCAGCTGCAAACTAGTATATTCCCAACAAATAAACTGTATGAATGAAAAAAATGAAGAGTCAAGTATATATAATACATGTCCGGTAACTTTTATGTTGGCTCCCATAACAAATAAGATAATTGAAGAGAACTTTGATGAGAAATCGTCCAATAAAAATATAATGAAATCTATGTTTTATTTATAGGGACATCACAAAGGAATCCTATGAACTATGAGAATCATTAAATAGATGATAAAATACAAGGGAATTTTCTAAAAAAATGTCATCCAAAAACATTGATGACAACCCCTCACCATCGAATGAAAGTCAGCACACCCCTCGCCACCGGATGAGAAGCAACACGTCCCTCACCACCGGATGAAAGGAATCCTCCTCATCGCCAAAAACACCCAATCAACAGGAAACCAAATCTGTAGTCTTCACTGGGAAAACAAACCAACAAGGAAACATAAAACAATGGTACCATAAGAAAATCCAGTATGAGCCAAGAGAAAAAGAAAAGGACAATAATATAACAAAAAACATATTAACAACATAAACATACGTATTTCTAAAACACAAGAAATTTTTCATGAGGCTTGCAGCATGCGATTTCTCATGCTAAACATCTATTGTATGGTATGATAATGGTTTATTTCATGTCATCTCGGACTCATAGACTTGGGAGTGAAATATGTGATTTATAGTTTGTATTTTGTTGTTATCCAATTTTTTAGGATTTGAACTCAAGCAGTAGATCAAAGAAAAAATTTCACTGCATGAAAACATAAATGTGAGAAACAAAGGCAACAGTAAGATAAATAAATAATCATGGGATCTATGAAATAATGAGCAGAGCAAGTGTATGATTATGGAAAATGGAAAAAACGGGGTTCACAACTATTCATCATATATAATTTTTATAAAAGATAAACCATTATTTGATGAATGTAAATGTGAATTGCAAGTAGAATAGAGTAATACCCATGTGGTTTCCTTCAAAAGTTTATACCATCATCTAACACAATCATAGAGAACAAGAACTTTTTTGTACATTGTGATGGCTTAGGTTTTTCAACTTCATTTTTTCCCTTTCATTCTATTCAACCACTTTGGGTAGCTCTTGTTGGGTTTTCATTAGTGTCACGATTCAAATTTCATAAGATTTATATGTTTATGAAATATTATAAACCCTTTAGTTTTTTTCCCAATGTGCAGGTAAACAAATGAGGGAATAACCACTTGTAAATGTGGCTAATATAGTGTTAGGTTATCCTTCTAGGACCCTACACTAATATTTAGTAAGATTTCATTGATATGAGAAATAGTAACCAATCACAAGTTTATTAAAATTTAAAAACCCCAATAAATATACCAATAATCACCGCACATCATTATACTTAAATACTTTACAAAAAATTAATTGGATCAAATACCTAAACAGTTTACAAAAAATTCATTCACAAAGAAGAAATCAAGTGAAGTAAAAGGAATGTAATAGAGTATTGGATAAAATACATAAACAAAAAGAGCATTGGAAGCTTTATAAAAGACATTATTTCCTCTATATGATTATCTATGATGTGGTGAGGGTTGATCTCGAGTCGGTATTTCATCTTCTTAATTAATGGAATCCTAAATATGACATAAAAACATTTTGTTTTAATATGTACAAATAATAAGCCATCAAACATTTGTGAAGCGGATGGGTTTGGAGTTGACAATAAAAATCATAACACCATATAAATAGATAAATACTAGATACTTTAATTTCTTAATACTCTGCGATCTCAACATTCCACAACATTAAAATAATAAACATGTGTTCATAAGAAAAAAACACCATAAATGATCAATCAACTACCAACAATCAATATAAAAATGCTTCTTACCAAGAATTCTACATTTGTGCTGGAAAACTAGAACCTAAGAGTAGTTACAAATCAACCTCAGGATGATCCAACAATGATGTTATTGATAGGGATAAAAATAAGCCTAACTAAAAACCCAACAAACCCTATGATGAGAAACCTAATGGAGGTTCAAAATGTAGCATTGGATAATTATTTACGACACAACCTTAGAAAGTTAAATAGAAACAACAGAAGGTAAATAAAAAAATACCTATCCAACATTGGTGGTTATGTTGACATTCATTAAAGGAATATTGGCCCCCATTCCTTTAAGAACATCAATGATTGTTTCATTTGTGCTTTTTTGGGATAAATCATCTTCATTACATTGTAATTTCAATTCATCTTGACTCATCTTGGATTTCAAATCATCCACCTATTTTTAAGATGTAGGATTGAAATTAGATGTAGTGTCACTGATGCCTCCAAATCGTTGAGCAGATGTGCGGAATACACATGTCAGGCATGCCCCCAACCCAAGACATCATACACATCCCAGATGCACTTTCCCAAATAATTTTCCGAAATCATCATCTAGATAATGTATTAAATGATGTGATGGTTCCTATAGACTTAAATCCACACACAGGTTTTTACATGAAGATGTCATCAATTTGGCAACATCGAAATGTTTCAAAACATTAATATGAATTCTTTCTCCAATTGTTTTTCCATTATTATTCATGAATGATCCATAATTGTTTCGATGAATTGAATCCCATAGATTAGATATAACAATCAGATGTCCAGAGATCTTCTCTTATAATAAACAATCTTATAAAAATAAGTAATATGAAATTAATTTCTAAAAATGTATATGATATATTACTATATCATCTTTCTTGTGGGAAAATGTTTTAGTTCCAGATGTATGTGGAATGGTTTGATTGCTGCGATTTAGTGAATTTTTCTTACACATGTCTTACACATATTAAATGATCATTTTAAAATCATTTAATGAATATAAAAAATTAACTGTTTAAATATGAAAGTAATAAATAATATTAATGTTCCTTTTGTTTTTTCTTATCATGAATGAGGATATAACTTTTCCATTTCTCTTTTGTTATAGCTTTACGACAATTCTGCTCAACATTTTGTTCTTTTGTTATGAAAGCATCATAATATTTAATAAATAAAATCCCTCTATTGTCTCACCATATTTTTCATATTTCAATTTTAGTAAACCACTTTTCCATCTTATCATGCGGAAATAGAAAATAGGGCGATAACAATAAAATAAAAACATTAGTTGGAAATTCTAAAATAAAACATCAAGTCATTAAATCAATACACATATAAATACAATGACCAATATGCAAAACACATCTTCCATTATCGAATTTACTATGCTTGGCCATGAAATCTAGTCAATAAGAAATTTTTTTCTAGCTATATGTTGCATTTGACATAAAAATAAACCTCTTTCTTCCCAAATCGGACAACCCTGATCATCGAAGTTTACAACAACCTTTTCATTCACTAATGTCCAAATTTTATCCATTAACAACTTTTTTTCATTTTTCACACCCTCAAAATCTAATCAAATAATGAAATAAAATTAAACATGGATTAATTAAAATAAATAATGCGTGAAAAAAAATGAATGTACCTATAACAATGCATATCAAACCCCTTCGTTGTTTTTCATTCTATAAAAGAATCGATGTCAGAGAAACATTCACATCCATCTCAACTTCAATGTCAAAACCTCCTTCAAGACTAGATAGTTGAGGACTTTCATATGCAGTTGACATTGATAATGTGAATTGTGTTGACTGAATGTAATCTAAATGTGTTTGCTGGGGGAAAACATCTTAGTGGATTTTCACATGGGTAGATCATGATGAAACATCTTGAGATGAAAGATTCCCTAATAGTGTTGTATTTTCGTTTATATGCAATATCCTAGGGAACGTTTCTTTAGGCATATCTGTACGATGATTCCAAGCAGTTATTGTTTGGATTAATCAATAATAATGTTGTTAAAATAAGAAATAACAATGGAAGATTACAAAAATAATTTTGTTAATAGGATTAATAAAAATTTTCAAAAAGCAAGGCCTTGTTTGAGAACAATGTGCTGCTTCTAAGAAAGATAATGCAAGGTTTTCCTTGGAATGATTGGATCCACATAGAGATACAAGATAATAGATGGAAAAAAACACAATTTCTATATAGATATTTAACACAACCAGTGAATAAAAAAATCTATTTAGAGTTCAAAATCATATGTTGTTTCTTGATATAGAGAAAAAAACCCAACAAGTTGCAGAATTCACTGCAAATGCAATGTTTTGTTAGAGAATAATTTTTTCTTTTCTAACTATTTTAAGAAAAAGAGACAACCCATTTGTTTTCCCTAACATACAGAAAGACAATTAATAACCACAACATAAATGTGATTCAAATTAAAATGAACACATGAAAAATATTATTTCACTATTAAAAGTCGAAAAAATTCCAAAAAATCAGAAAAAATAAAAGGTTGTATTTATTCAATATTTTTTTTAATTTTCCTGCATACCCTCAATTAAATAATCGTCACATTACTCTTCACTTTCCAGTTGAATATTTGAACTTTCGTTGTCAAAATATTTAATGAACTCTAGTTATTCCAATGGTTCTTGGACACATCTATCATCAACATCATCACCAATTTCATACAAATCTATAGGCTTAAGATGAACCACAACACTCTATTACGGAGACTCCTCAATATAATAATCCATATGATCTAGAGATGCGTAAATGAAATGTTCAAGTTCTCCACATACTCCAGTGTAAATCAACTTACTAAAATTGACAACATTAAAACCCCAATCATCTTTTCTAAAGCCTCTTTGTGTTATTGTATCAGCCCATATACAATTAAATATAGTTACAGATTTTCCATTGAAATTATGCTCAATAATATCATTCAACTTCCCATAATATAAAACATCAACATCGATTCAATTTTCATCATGGAGTCTTGAAGAAAATCTGGTTCATGAAGACATGAACACACCAGAATTTTGTGTTTTAATTTTTTTTCACGATCCATAGTACAAAACATGAATCCATTAATATTGAATGCAGAAAAACTTTTAGCATTCAGAAATGGTCCTTGTGTTTGATATTTCAAATCATTAAATATAGTCTCAACCACATCTTCCAAATATACCTAAAAAACAAAAAAAATTATGAAATTAATTATCTAATCATATTGTATTATTAATCATTCCTTCGACTTAATTATCTTGAAAACCATTCGGAAAAATCATTACTCACAATATTATATACTACCAAAGAAGAGCGTGTCCGACCCCACAATTTTCTCTTCACATGTAATGTGAATTCACTATAAGTAATGATTGTTAACATAATAAATCAAATATTTAATTACTGACTCTTGAAACATAAATTGATACATACTCTATGAATGGATCCATCTCTTCTCAATTGAATAACACTTGTTAGTGTGCCTGTTTCACCTCAAAATAAGTTAAGAAAAAATCAATACAACTCTCAACTGTTCTTCCTGTCTTTGAAAAGATAATATAGGCTTCATCATTGTCAACATCCATTACTTCATCATTAACACGACATGACCTATTGAATTTGGTCTCAATCCCTTCTAAATATCATGAAAAAAAGGTAAAACATTTTTTTCAATATGTACCTCACATCAATAAAATCTTTTGTTTGAGTCTTATTACGAACATATGACATTAAATGCCCCAAATATATATATATATAAAATGCACAAATAATAAAGTAAAAAACAAAATATTATGGTCTCAAATAATATATGTACAAAATTTTTAATTACCATTCAATAGAATACATCCATCGATACTGTACCAGTCCACCCAATCATTGTTCTTCTACTAGATCCACGCACAAGTGAATCATGACAGTGAAAAATGATGGGGGTGAAATAACATCTCCAATTGACAATGTGTGAGAACAATTCGATGTTCGACATTCTCAAAATAACCAATAATGAAATACATACCACATATTTGTCAAAATAATGAACATAACTCTATCAATATTACTAACACATTGTTCGGCTACAAATTACGTAGTACAATGGGAAGTAATTTCACCATAATGACATGAAAATCATCACTTTTTTAGCCAGATATTTTACCATATTTCAGATTGATACATCTAGAAAGGTCGTTTGAATAACCATCGGGCCACATCATATTCAATATACATTTCCAAAAATGCATCTCTCATTCGATTATTCATTTTATAAAAAACATGGCTAATATTTACCCTTATCATTAGGCCAAAAATACTTTCTTATACCCATTGTTAGAAGATCTTTTAGGGCCGCAAGATATTCTTTTGTTCTTACACTTTCATTAAACATGGTATAAATGACATTATCATATACATTATTTTCAATATTCATGACATCCTGATTTTTAAGTAACATATTAGTCTCCCAGTATGACAATTCAAAAAATATAGACTTTTTTCCATTGATTGAAGCTACCCCCATTGTTATTCCCATGATCTCACTTTATTTTACCATCCTATCTTATTATCTTTCCAAAAGAGATTATTATTTTTTCTACCAGTTTGAAAATATCCATGCTAGACAACTCACATGGAGGTTTAAAAAAATCATTATTTCTATCAAAACTTAATCTCATCAATCGATATTTATGACTATCACCAAGAAATCGACGATGCCCCCAAAAACACCACTTTATTATATGAGAAAAATTCAAGGGACTTGTGTCAAAATTACAAGTTGAAAAAGCTATTCCAGTATAAATATTCCATCTAGAAAATATACCAATTATGGGAAAGTCACTAATTTTCCAAATTAATGTAGCTTGAATTCTAAACTTTTCAGACACAGAGACATCATAGGTGTCAACTCCATCCACCGACAACTCTTTCAACTCCTTCAAAAGAGATCTCCAATAGCTATAAATGTTATTTCCCAACATTTGATTCCTGGGAATGATCATTGAATTAATCATAGATGATTTTTTTAAACACATCCACAATGGCATATTATATGGTATCAATACAGTAGGCCAAATAATATAACTTGAACTCACTCTACCAAGAGGATTAAAACCATTAGCTGCAAGACCCAAATGAACATATCAAGGATCAAATGAAAATTGAGAATGTGTGACATTAAATTTCTTTGATGCTTCAGAATTTATAGGATGCCTCACAAATTCATGATTTCATTTTTCACTTTCATGCCAATTCATATTCTTGGCAGTTTTACTAGACATGAACAATCATTGCAGCCCTTGTTTGAGTGGGAAATAACTAAGAACAATGGCTGGTTTCTTTTTTTCAACAACTTTATTTTCCAACTAGATATTTCAGATTAATAACATATTTTTTTCTTCATCATCCTCCAATAAAACATGCAATCATTAGGACAAACATGTTTCTTAATATAATTATGCCCCAGTTTATTGATGTTTTTCTTAGCATCCTAAAAAGAGTCAGGTCTTTTGGCATTTTCAAAAGAATCTCTTATAAAATCCAAAATCATTTTCATTGCCTTATCAATAATCCCACATAAACACTTTATGTGATACATTTTTATTATAAAAGAAAATTTCGAATATTTTTTACACCCTTCAATGTAACACCCCAAGCTTCCAGGGTACGCTTTTCATTGAATAATAGAGCAGTGTGTGTTTTACGCAACCTCGAGTTCTAACACACCGTGACCAACCATAGTAGCCGTTATGAATAGTGATACCCACATTTTGAAATTATATAAATTTTATATCTCAAAGTGGACTTCATTTTTGAATTCAGAATATCGAAATTATCTTATGTTGAAATTGTTGTATTTTTTTGAGAACATCCAATTTTCGATGAAAAGTAAAAATATTTATATAAATAAAACTTTTTTAATAAATATAATTTATAGCAATAAATTATACTATTGAGTGGTTTTAAAGTATTATTATAATTTAATTTTACCATTTTATCCAATGGTGGTCATTATAATTAATTTCACTTTGAAATTGGACATGAATAATGGTTAATCTATTGATTGATATTGCTTCTAAAAACCCGCTATTTGTTTTGACAACGGGAATTAATTATAAAATTAATTAATGAAACTTATATGTTTGGAATTTTGTTAAATAGACATAATTTTTGAATTAGGAATATCAAATTTTGCTTATGGTAAATTTTTGGTATTTTTCTGAAAACATCAATTTTTGATGAATAGCGAAACTACTAAGTGGTAGTTAAAACGAATTTTTCATTTAAATGAAACTTTACCACTTCTGTGAATTGAATTTCAAAAATCCGACATACATGGTTGTAATTATTATGTAAAATTTGGTTCAATAAGATGAAAATAATTTTTGGCGAATAGTAACTTTTATGTTTTTTAATCGTGATTAAAGGTAATTAGTGAAATTTAAGGTAAAAATGATATTATAAAAATATGAAAATACCTTTACACTTGTCCTACCCTTATTGGATGAGTTATGGCCGACCACAACAATCCATGGGTAAACTTGGGGACCCCATGGAGCCACTTGGGTAATAAAATGACATTAATATCTTTTCATTTAAAGTAAAAATAAAAGTCTCACAAACATGTATTGTTTTACTAAAATAATATTTAGAAGGGGTTATACAAGTCATTTTTTTGACTATAGATAATAATTAGAAATCTAATAAGATTTAATACATCATGATGTTTTTTTATAATTTTTATACATTTAATAAATTATATTTTTTATGACACCATGATGATGCAGCGATTAACTCAATAATTAACGATTTAAATAAAATGAGAAGATAAGGTATAATCTAAGTCTTACACTTGTCACAAACCTATTGGATGAGTGTATTTCAAACCCTTATCACTGTAACATTGAAATATATCATTGTGGGACCTTTAAAATCTGAAAATAATTTCATAATAATATAAAATTTCATTACTTTCCAAGAGTGCCCCTCCTCTCCTCTTATAAAAGGCCCACACCTCTACCACCTTATTAACACCTCTAAATCCATTTCGCTCGGCCAAATTCTTCCAAAATACTCTCCAAACTTCCCTCTCTTACTCCTATAAGCCTCACTTTGGGCCGAAGTCTTCCCATGTATGCCTCTGGCTCAAATCAAAAAGAGTTACCCGATTTTAATGGTAATGTCTTCACTTGTGTTCTTTTGTTTTATTTTGCTTCTACAACCCCTAAACTATTTTATTCCAATCTTTTGTAACAACAACAGTATCTTCAATATACTAGGATGTTTTTATGATATGTATTTTATTTACAATTACACACACCTCTGTCTAATGGTTAAAGAACATACTGTTTCTGTGGTAGGTGAATTACTGCCTCACGAAACGATGATTGTTCAATCTTCATTTAACACCATTTGTGGTTTCCATTAAGATGTAACTATATTTATTTTTGATATATATTATTTTTATGTTTTCCTTATGCTTCTTTATTTTTCATTTATTTCATGCCTTTATGATTTCCATTATGGGTAAAACCCGATAATTTCCTTTTAGGAAGTGCGGACTACCGCCACCTCAATGTGATTTGAATCGTTAATGCCATATGTGGGACAAGGATGGAGTAAATTTTATTATATATGATATTATAATAGAATAATAATATACCTTTATATCATTATTATTTCATTCAATTAAATATAAAACAGAAATGAAAGTAGCGGTCATGCGTACGTACGACTTACCATCTCCAAGAACGGTGCATATCATTTCTTAGCTCTAAATGTTGTGTAATTTTATAAATGCCTATATATACTGGGCATATATGATATATATAATATCTGCATCAGGAATATAATTCTTTATATGATGGATATTTTAACACATGAACAACTTTTAATTATATGATGTTTACTTTTGACTCAAGTACCAAAGATCGACAAAATGACCGTTATTAACTTAAATAATTACATAATGTTCATAACATGGTAATATGTGATATAAAAGGAATAATGATCTTGAAAAAGATTCTTAAGCTAGTAGAAATTAACTCTACTCTATTATTCATTTGGTTAAAGAATGATCGAGATAAGTCGGACATTGTATCAAGCCTCTACTTTTTGATTATGATATACTATGAATATGTGTGGATGACCTCCAAATGTTTTACACTTAATATCCTCTTATGTTATGTGTATTTATATTTTACACACATAATAATTTAATTAATTTATCCTTAATCTAAGGATACCGAATTTGTATGGGACATTGTCTCAATCTCCTATCATTGAGGCATATTTTGTTTTATACACAACTTTCTTTTATACGGTGTATAAACCCCTTTGACTTTTACATTTATTCGAAAGGAATATTTTTTATACAAAGCGTTTTACTAAACGACAAAAGGGAATGTTTTCTTGTCGTACATATACGGAGACAACGACTCTTCCGCCATCATGACCATTATTTGAGTTTTAGCTTCCTCTACAAGCCATAACTATTTCAAAAATGAAAAATAAATACAATGTTTTAATTTTATTTTTTTTTGTATTGAAAATGGTTTTATTATATCAACATGTTGCATAGATATATTGTTATTGAAATGTGGAAATGTTATGTTTCCTTTATGAATGGTTTTTGTGATACGACTATGTTATGGTTTATTATATGTGTAAGGATTTTCATATAAGGAATGAATTGGACTTAGTATGTGACGGGTGGAGCCCACTATTGCTCCTCGATGCATCAGTAGGTCTCATGAGACAAACTAGTGTCTTGGCACAAGGCCATGAAAAAAATATTATTTGTAGTTTTGGCATAAGGCCTTGAAAATGTGGTTATGATAGTCTGGCATTATGCATTTCAACATTATGAAAGTGGTTATTGATATTGAATGTGATTATTTGACTAGTAGAATATTCATGTGAATAAGTAAATGGAAATATTTCATTTTATGTTGCCATATTATGCTAAAATTCAAGTTTAAAAGGCTTTTATTTTGGTTATACATTGCCTTATATGTTTAAGTTTAATTATAAAATTTGTCACTATATTGTTATCCTTTTTGAGCTTCTGAGCTCACCCCTTTCTATGTTTTATTTTCCCAGGATGTGAAGAGATATTTTATGAATAACTTGTAGGGATAGACTGAAGGGGATATGGGGTTGGACTTGGAGACTATGTTATTGTAGTTTTTCACTTTATGATGTAATGTAACATTTATGAATGTATGTAGTGTTTCCAAAGCTACTGAACGAATAGGTCTTTCGAGACTTGATCTTTTGAGATCATGCCAATGTTACGTAATAAATCACCGGCTATGGGTAACTGGGGTTGGGGCGTTACAGGTGGTATCAGAGGTAGTTTAGTACTATCCTTGGAAGCTATATTATGATAAACTCTGATTAGAGCTCATAGCCCTAAGATAGACTTTGAGGATTAGTATAGAAGAACTTCCTAGAATTTTGGTATTATAGAGATTTTTGTGAGTTTTCCATGTAATAAATCCCTCTCTGGATACGAGCAGGTAGAGGCGGCTCTGGAAAAGATGCAACTAAGAGTAAAAACTCTGACATGGTGTTTTGGGTTTGACCCGCGGTATCTTGGTACACGACAATGGGCCTTGCTGCACTCTTGGTTACGACACTCCTTGGGGATATGCTTTGGATAATTCTCATTTTCTTTAAAAACAATTATAAAGGGTTTATGAGTATATACTACCTCAATGAAAACATTTTTATGATTATGGATTATATCCATAAATTGTTCAATTTATGTTAAGTGTTTTGCAAGTTTGTAATTATGTATTTCTATTCATAAACTAATCTATTTTATGACATTGTTTAGAAATGGATCAAAGTGGAAGAAATGGAAACCGTATCAATGCACACACACTATGTAGGGATTTCCATCCTTCTCAAGATAATTATAGCAGGGAAGGTGATACAACTGGTGCTGATCAGCTTATCACCATACCGGGACAACCCACTCTGGCTATGAATAATAACCTTACTCGTATGGAGCACCCTGATCCGCAACATGGAGGATCAATGTTAGATCATTTCATGAGGCAACAACTGCCTACATTTAATGGGGGTACAAATCCCTTAGTAGATGAGCAGTTGATACATTCCTTGGAGAAAATATTCCATGCCTTGGGGAGTAGTGAAAGTGAAAATGCTATCATGGTAGTTTACTGCCTCCCTGGAGATGCTGATCAATGATGGTCGCTGATTCAAAACAAAAAGGAAGATAAAGATGTACAAAGTCTGGAATGGAGGGATTTCAAATATCTTTTCTTAGAAAACTACTTTCCTTGTTTACATTGAGAATATATAGAAAAGAAATTTTTGTGTCTGAGGAAGAAGTAGGACGAGAATGTCGCAAAGTATGAGTCTAACTTGACAAGGTTAGCGAGGCATGTAGCAGATTATATACGTAACCAAAAAAGTAAGATTGATCATTTCATTGATGGGTTAAAATCGTTTCTCTCCATCGAGCCTTAGTCTCACAATCTTTCTTGTCGTACGAAGACATTGTCTCATGTGAGATTAAGACAGAAAAGGAATACTTTAAATCTTATGACCATAAAGTAAAGAAAGAGATGAAGAGAATGGTGGAACAAGAGACAGATAAAGGGAAAAAGGGAAAGAAGGATTTTCTATTATGTGATAATTTAGGGAAGAATCACCACTTACTTGCCTAAAAGGAATGAGAGTTTATTATAAATGTGGATAGAAAGGTCACCAGGCTCGTGATTTCAAAGGAAAGAAAGAGGCTATCAATGATGAATGCTACAATTGTAGGTAAATGGGGCATTATGAAAAGGAATGCCCTAAGCGTCAGGGAAACTTACCTCAGAAAAGCCCAAGGGATCAAGGTCAATATTATGCTATTAGTACAGTTGAAGTGGAGTAATTAATGTATTGATGCTTTTGGAATAATGAATTGTATTCTAGTTATAATAATAATGTGATATATATAAGGATTGTACTACAATATTTGATATTTTCATTAAGGTTTTAATAGGATGAAGGTAATCATATTTTTTGTATGTGACAATAAGAGAAACATTACATTGTTTGGGGAATCTGATGTTACAATTGTTTTTTGAATTTAGAGACCATTTAGAGAATGTTCGAAATGTGGTATTTTGGATAACTATAAAGGTTGTAATAGACTAAGTTTGACTTTGGATAGTATTGTTTAATGATAAAACATCTCTGAATATTATTTTATGAATATTATAACAATATAGTTTTAGGAAAAGGAAAACCCGCAGGTTGAAGGGATAACCTGTCGCATTGGACAACACAGCAAGAATAGAACCCACAACCATACTGTGACATGCCTTTATTACCTACCACTAGTCTACAGGAAGACCCAGGTTATTAAAAAATATTTTTCCCAATCTAAATTGTATGTGTTAATATTTAGAACACTATAAATATTAGGATAAATATAATATTTTTGAGTTTTGTTATCTTTTGGAGTGAAAGATGAGTTTGTGGTAAAAATTTAATAATGGATAAAACTCTAATTATAAAGTAAGTATATCTCCTTATGATTTTATCCAATATTTTAAAAAAATTCCTCATCATTATGAAAAGGAACATAGAACAAAAACGTTGTCTTAGATAGTACCATAGATCATCACAAATTTATGGCTTTGTGGTTGTTGCCTTTTCATAGCCATGTTCTCTACCACTCTCTATCAGATATTGATGGTTAGATTTTTCTTCCATATCCATGTTTTCCTTCATGGAACCCTAGTATGTGTTATTTTCGGTAACCATCATACTTACCACTCTTTATTTTAAATAGAGGCCACATTAATCCATTTTTCGATGTGGGTTTCCCACAAAAGTATTTTCTATTATCAACCTATTATTCTCAAGGATCATTTTCAAATTGCGAGGACTCTATTTATTGATGGTGGGTAGAATGTAACACCCCAAGATTCCATGATACGCTTCTCTTTGAATAATAGAGCAGCGTGTGTTGTACGCAACCTCGAGTTCTAACACACCGTAACCAACCAAAGTAGCCGTTATGAATAGAGATACACACTTTTTAAAATTATATAAATTTTATATTTCAAAATGGACTTCTTTTTTTGGATCTGAAATATCTAAATTAACTTATGTTGAAATTTTGGTATTTTTCTGACAACTTCCAATTTTAGATGAAAAGAAAAAAAAATACTTAATAACAAATTTTTTAATCAAAATAATTTATAGCGATAAATTATACTGTTAAAGGGTTTTAAATTATAATTAGAATATATTTTTAACATTTTATCCAATAGTGGTCATTAGAATTAATTTTACTTTGAAATTGTACATGAACAATTGTCAATCTTTTGATTGATATTGCTTCTAAAAACACGCTATTTGTTTTGTCAATGGAAATTAACTATAAAATTAATTAATGCGACATATATTATTGGAATTTTTTAAAATAGACATCATTTTTTAATTTGGAATATCAAATTTATCTTAGGGTGAATTTTTGGTATTTTTCTGAAAAACTTTAATTTTTGATGAATAGTGAAACAACTATGTGGTAGTTAAAAACTAATTTTTCATTTAAACGAATCTTTACCACTTCTGTGAATTGAATTTCAAAAATATGAAATACATGGTTTTCATTAGTAAGTAAAATGTCGTTCAATAAGATAAAAATATTTTTTTGGTGAATAGTAACTTTTCTGTTGTTTTAATCGCGATTAAAGTTAATTAGTGAAATTTATGGTAAAAATGATATTATAAAAATATGAAATTACCTTTACACTTGTCCTATCCTTATGGAAAGAGTTATGACCGACCAAAACAATCCATGAGTCAACTTAGGAACCCCATGGAGGCACTTGTGTAAGAAAATGACATTAATAACTTTTTATTTAAAGTAAAAATAAAAGGGTCACAAACATGTATCATTTTACTAAAACAATTTTAAAAGGGGTTATACAAGTCATATTTTTGACTATAAATATTCATTAAAAATCTAAAACGATTTCCTACATCGTGAAATTTTTGTATAATTTTTATATCATAAATAAATTAAATTTTTTATGACACCATGATTAGCAGCGATTACCTCATTAATGAATGATTTAAATAAAATGAGAAGATAAGGTAAAATTTAAGTCTTACACATGTCACAAACCTATTGAATGAGTATATTTCGAACCCTTACCACCTTACCATAGAAATATATTATTTTGGGACCTTTAAAATCCGAAAATCATTTCATAATAATATAACATTTCATCACATTCCAAGTGTACCCCTTCTCTCCTCTTATAAAAACCACCCCACCTCTACCACCTTATTCACACCTCTAAAGCCATTTGGCATGCCCAAACTCTGCCCAAATACTCTCCCAACTTCCCTCTATTACTCCTAGAAGCCACACATTATGTAGAAGTCTTCCCAAGGAAGCCTTTGGCTCAAATCAAAAAGAGTTACCCAATTTTAAAGGTAATGTCTTTCACTTGTGTTCTTTTGTTTTATTTTGCTTCCCCATCCCCCTAAACTCTTTTATATCTATCTATTGTAACCAAACAAGTATATTCAATATAATCGTATGTTTTTATAAGATGTATTTGATTTACAATTACACACACCTTCGTCTAATGGTTAAAGAACATACTGTTTCTGTGGTAGGCGAATTACTGCCTCACGAAATGAGGATTGTTAAATCTTCTTTTAACACATTTTGTGATGGCCATTAAGATGTCACTATATTTATTTTTGATATATATTATTTTTATGTTTTCCTTATGCTTATTTATTTTTCATTTATGGCATGCCTTTATGATTTCTATTATGGGTAAAACACGATAATTTCATTTTAGGAATTGTGGACTACCACCCCCTCAAAGTGATTTGAATTGTTAATGCCATATGTGGGACACAGATATAGTAAATGATAATACATATGTTATTATACCAGAATTATAAAATACCTTTATATAATTATGATTTCTTTCAATTAAATACGAAATAGAAATTTATATTTTCCACACATAATAATGAAATTAATTTATCCTTAATCTAAGGATACCGACATTGTATGGGACTTTATCTCAATCTCTTTCATTGAGGCATATTTTGTTTTATACACAACATTTTTTTATACGGTGTATAAACCCCTTTGACTTTTATGTTTATTCAAAAGGAATTTTTTTATACCAAGTGCTTTACTAAACGACAAAAGTGAATGTTTTTTTGTCGTACGTATGCGGCGACAACAACTTCTCTGCCGCCGTGACCATTATTTGAGTTTCGCCTTCCTCTACAAGCCATAACTTTTTTAAAAAGTAATAATAAATACAATGTTTTACTTTTCATTTTTTGTATTGAAAATGGTTTTATTATATCAATGTGTTGCATTGATATCTTTTGATTGAAATGGGGAAATGTTATGTTTCCTTTATGAATGTTTTATGTGACACGACTATGTTATGGTTTATGGTATGATTAAGCCTTTTCATATAATGAATGCATTAGACTTAGTATGTGACGGGTGGAGCCCTCTATAGCTCCTCGATGCATCGGTAGGTCCCATTAGATAAACTACTGTCTTTGAATAAGGCATTGAAAAAATCATATTTGTAGTCTTGGCACAAGGCCTTGACTATGTGGTTATGATAGTACGACATTATGAATTCCAACATTATGAAAGTTGTTATTGATATTGCATGTGATTATTCGACTACTAGAATATCCATGTGAATATGTAAATGGAATTAAGTCATTTTATATTTCCATATTATGCTGAAGTTCATGTTTGAAAGGCTTTTTTTTCAGTTATACATTACCTCAGATGTTTATTTTTTTTTATAAAAGTTTCCACTATATTGTTATCCATACTAAGCATCTGAGCACAAATCTTTCTATCTTTTATTTTCCATGGATTTGATGTGATATTTTATGACTGACCTGTAGGGATATACTGAAAGGGATATGGGTGTGGACTATGAAGACTATGTTATCGTAGTTTTTTACTTTATGATATAATCTAACATTTATGAATGTATCTAGTGTTTCCAAGGATACTAAACTCATCAGTATTTAGAGACATGATCTTTTGAGATCATGCCAATGTTACGTAATAATGCACCAGTTCTGGGTAAATGGGGTTGGGGCGTTACATTCATATTATTCATGATTCTCATCATTCAATAACTCTGAAAATTCTATAGAAGTTCCAACTACGATTACACTAAGAGATGAGTCTTCTTCATTTTCACAAGCATATTACCAAGACCAAATGTGTCATTCACCATTACCTCTATATAATCTAGGGGACCAATATTATGGAGAGATGTATCATTCTCAGGTGCTCTACTAGACTGTAGTTCATCATCATTAAATTCTCCATGCCATACCCATTTGGTGTATTCAACAAAAAATTATTTATGACTCAAAAGGGATTATGCTTAATCTTTGTTAAACCATTTCATAATTTAGCAATTATAAAAATGACATATTATTCTTCCCTCGACAGATTGATGCTCAAATGCAAAATCATGAAATTTATTTAATCCTTTCATATACTGATCAGTTTTTCGAGACCTGAAAATCCCTGATTTATTCTTTTCTAATGCAATAATTTAAATAGAATAAAACAATTAAATATATTCAAATAAACATAGGAAAAATAATAATGATGCACATAAATTTTATACAATAAAACAATATAAAGATATTTTCTTCGTAAAATGATTTGATTATAAAATATAAATATGTAAATCTATTTTTATCTAAGAAAATTATAAACTAAATTTATTATGTATTGTTTTCCCATTAAAAACATAAACAAAGAATGGCCTTTTTATTTATAAATATTCTAGAAAAAACATGGGTATTTTGTTCTATAAAAGAACTCATACATTGTTCTCATTTGGAATTACTTATTGAAAACTGCTCGTAGCCATTATCAGTTATGAAAAATGGTCAAAAAAATATTCAATGTTTATTCATTTTAAAAAACAAAAATTCTATTACATTTTAAAATAAAACCGCTAAAATAATCGATAAATATTATAACTATTATGTATTATAGACAGTTAACAATAACATTAACCAAATACCATATAATTCAATTAAAATGAATGGTAAAAATTATGTGTATCAGAGTGAACAATCATAGTTTTATAAAAAAGCAGTGATTCCAAAGAAAATAATAAACAAAATAATATCAATTTAGAAATTCATGGAATCAAAATTTAGCGTTAATTTTCTAAACCAATTCAAATATACCCAAGAACAAAATTGATCAGTTCAATTACCTCGTTAACCATACGTTAGATGTGGAATTAGAATCCCTGAGGTCTAAAGTCACTTTTTTCCCCAGAGCAAAGAATGAAATATTAAAACAACATGTTATGTGAGGGTTTTGTTGAGTCTTCAGAATAAAGAGTAAGAAAGACAATATGTGGCCTTTTATGATGAATGAAAATCCCTAAACTGATATGACCATTATAAGCACTAAACTTCTAATCCCCTAAATTAAAACCAACCCTAACCCTAGAATCATCAAACACACCCGTTAAGATTTGTTGAATAATATTAAAGGAATGTTAAATGAATGATTATGGATAAGGAAGGGGGAAAGTGGAAGCCTACCATTTAACCAACATGGATATATAAGGATATATGGCTCGAATCAACGGAGTGAAATTTAGAGATTTCCCATTGAATTCTAAATGAGATAGATGATTATAGTAAGGGGAATAGGGCTATATGAGGCATACATATGACATGGGTATAATTGTATAATTAAAAAAAATTAATAATTGGACACATGGTTGTCTTAGAGTGACCCCAGTTACTGTAGGACATTCCTTTGCTGAATAGGAATAAAATTGCGGATTAACTACCTACGTCCATGTTGTGACACAATGATGCCAACATAGTGTGACATACTCTACATGGGTACCCATTTATAGTGTGAACTATGACATGGTGTATTCATAGAATAAATCATATTTGTGTAGGTGGTCTCACAACATGTACCAAATAGTCATAGTACAACATACATTCACCATAAATTTTCCAAAATGGAAAAATATTTTAGACATGGTTCAACCTCCCTTAATAATGGCGTGACATACTATATTCCAAAAATGCATCTCATTAATGATTTCTAAATAAATAAAAATCAAATAGATCAGGGAATAACTTTATAATTTTTAAAATCACCCTCAAATATATAATATAATATTCAAGAGTGACTTTTGGGTGTAACTATTATCCCCACCATGCCATGTCTTCCCCATAAATGTCATTAATGAGATTAGATTCAATAAAAGGTCAAACCCACTACACTCACACATAAAATGTGGGAGGGTTAGTGAAGAAAAGAATCCTCCTTATAAAAAGAAACACTACCCATAATAAAATTCCTCACAATCAATGAATAATTCATCATTGAATCATTAGGAAATGCCAATCAAAACTCAAACTATCACCATTCAACATTGATTTATAGAAAAATGATGATTTTATATAGGTCTCAAATCCATTTATAATTCATTTAAAATTGAGAGATCAAGAATTGAGATACCAAAGAGAATAAATACGGCAAAACCCCCATGTTTCTATAAAATATCCATAGAATTTGTTTTAATATAATAATAAAAACAAGCCACTCGAAATTCAAAATGGAAACAAATCCTAATGAACATCCAAAATATAATAATACATGTTCAAATAATCCATTACATTACATAATAATCGCAATAACACACTAATATGGATAATTGATCAACAAGGGACACCACATGTCTAACTTAGTGTCATATGATAAAAGGAATGAAAACATGGGACCTAGACATAGGAACAATAGACCCTGATGAACCTAACAGGATAACATATATGACAACAAAACATAGTCTAACAAGAAATAATATATTTATCATATTTACCAAATAACATACAAAATGATTCCCTTCTACATTTAAAAAAATAAAATTCCTACAACTTATAAACAACACAAATCATAAAAAATAACCAGGAAGGAAAAATATCTATGAAACCAACACTTGAATGGGAGAAACCAATGAAGAACTCAGGGAATATGTCAAAAGGAATTAACTTAAGGATTTAATTTAGCTTATGAATTATAAAGTATTAACCTCAAAAAATCAACTCCCCAAATACAAAATAAATCAAAAAGACCACTCCTGAAAAACTAAAAATATTTTGAAATAATAAGCCTTTGAATAAAAACTATGCTCAGAACACATACCTCTCTTAATGAAACGAGCTTCTAGAAAGTCACTAGTGACTTGAACAAGAGAGGGGGGGTGGCTGTCGTGATGAGTGGTAGGGAAACAGTCGGCAATAGAATGGAGATAAGCATCATCGCGACGGGAGGTAAGAGAATCCATCAGCCACCGAAGTTATTGGAGCTATGTCACGATGTGAAGGAGGGAAACCACCAGCCATAAAAGGGAGGGGAGATTTGGGATTCAAGGTAAACCGCCACTAGAGGTGGGGATAGAGCTATAACATATGAAGAGGGAGAGGGAGAACTGGGAGGGGTGACCACGGGTGGGATAGTGTTATCGGTAGGGTTGGGCGGGGTTTTCAGAGGGGAGAGTTTCAAGGGCAATAGGGTTATCTGGGGGTTGGGTGGGGAGAGAAATGAGGAGCGCTGTAAGTGGAAGTGGTTGTGTTTTATGGGGTGAGCCTAGAGGAGAGTGGAACACTATGGGGGTAGGAACCATTTATCGGAGGGTGGGTAGTGATTAGGGGAAGTTGTTCATAAAAACCTCCTCTAATTAGATGGAGTTATTACTAACCCCTTCTAAATTTTATTTATAGGAGGTTTATAATAACCCCTTTTAAATTTCTTCTAGTAAATACCATGTTTTTTTATAGTGTTTGTAGGGTAAATGGGGAATATAGTATTCTTCCACTTCTATTTTAGGCCATGTTGGGATGTGGAGCCATGGGTTGTGTACTAATACATGCTTCTCTAATGTGGCCTCATGGTTGCGGTGTAGAAAGGCTACATGAGAAAAAATAGGGCATTAATATTTTTATGCCTAGATGTTCTATGTTGGTTGGCTGTGGTCTGGGACCATCCATAATGTTGAGTGCTATGATGTGGAGTGAGTTGGATACTAGGTACTTGTTTTGAGGATACTGTCAAATCAGGGGTGGTTTTCATGTGGGATGTAGGTTTGTCATAATCCCCCCATTGATAAATAGGATTTGTACTATGGATCCATCAATGAATCTCAAATTCATCTTTTTCCAAGGGTTGTAATTTGGATTCCACCGACAATGTAGTGTTCTAGGTGGTCTACTATGTTCTCTTAGGTGCTGTGTTGTGGTCCTCTACAACGTTTTGTTCCTATAAATACCCCTAATTCCCTCTGACCATGTTTTCATCCACTCCATCAACTTGAATCCTAGGATCCCAAAGGTGTTTTATATATTCATTAATGATCCCTTTCGATAGGGATCAATCCTGACTTCTTGAGTTCAATCTGTGGTGATTTAATGTAATATCATCCCCTTTCTAGAGGTTTCTCTCTATTTGATATCATTTCATCCCATTCAATCATTATATATTAAGGATGATGATCTCCATTATTCTAATGGGGGATTATTTATTGTTTATGAATGTGTTCCAGAAAAAAAATTCATGGCAGATCGTAGTTTCTCCATGTTAGTGGTGATCAGAGATCTATGACTTTGATTCATTCTTGTGGAGAGGATGTTGAAGCATTGAGGTTGGGGATTTATTACATCTCCTATTTATTTACATGAAATCATTACATGAATATGGGTTATCCCTTGAATGGTAGTGTAATTAGCATAATGAGGATTAAATTAGATTAAAGAATGTAATTGGTTTATGTTTAGTGGCCGCATGTAGTTTTTTTCTCCCGTGATAACGTTATCCTTTATGATTTTCTAGATAGTGATGTATTCAGACAATGTTTTTTATACATTTTTTCATTATATATTTATCATGTCTAAATTGATTAATTTAGAAAAATAACATAATACTGATAATGTTTTCTTCACAGACTAAATAATTACAGAGAATTCATGTTTAATAAATATTGTGTTTCAAATAATTTGGTGGTAATCAAATTTATGAATGTATTCAATTTTAATATATTGTTTCAATCCATGATATAATGGAATTGGATAAAGAACATGTAACTGGAATGAATTCAGATGATAATAAAAGGCATTATTAATGAGTTTTTTTCTTCCTTATGCTGGTTGAAACAAGAATATTATTCTAGAGAGCATGATTCAATTACATAATAGCTTGTCATATATGATTCCTTATGTTTTTGTAGTTGTAACCGTGTTATATTACCCAACCAAGATTTATGTATCATTGAGAGGGGGTGGGGGTGATCCAGTGATATCTTTTTCAATTAAGATTCATTTATTAATAAACAACCATCCCCTATGGTAAAATATTTAATTATATACTAAAAATAAATCCCGCACAAAAACACATGAACATAATCTTTTATAAGGTTTTATAAACAAGAATAGTCTCTTGTCTATGGTTTGGTATGAAAATAATTTGATACCACACAATCCACTAGAAAAAAATCCTTTTGTGTGGAATACAACAAGTAGAATATTTCCTTACACTCATGTATCAATACATTCGACAAAATAGTGAATGTGATTAAAGTAGCATTAAATAATAATATATATTTCTTATAATAAACATTTTATGGTTCACGTTGATCAAATTTCATAAATATGATCTTTTAAAAATGTTTTCACTGTATTACCGATAAGATGTTAAAAACTTCATGGAATTTGTAATTATAATCATTATGATTCCCAATGTCTGATTTCTCAATGTGGAAAATATAAATCCATATGAATACCACTAAAAAAATTATGGGCTTATTTTTATTTAGTATATAAATATAAATATGAATTTCCAAGTCAAATTATTCAATCCAACATGATAACTACCTGTCTATGATCTATCTCTTCTTCATTATCTTCTTCTTCTATCTGATAAATTTTTTTCATGTATTCTCAATGCAGAATCTATTTTTTTTCTATAAATGTGGAGCTTCTCCCTTGGATGAGGATTTTATCAATATCTTCTTTTCAACACTGTAATTTTTTTGTTGTTTTAAAAATATAGAAAATGTGAGGAATTTTCTCTCTAGTTTGACCTTGTTTTGTTATTATACGATCATTTATGAAAAATATTCAATATTACATAACATAAAAAACATTTTTTTTCAATAGTATACAATGCATTGAATCCATAGTTTATAATTATTTATAATCAATGTTCTATATTCTATAGGAATAACCTTTATGTCACTGGATACTGGTGTTATTATGAATTATATTAAAATAAATATTATATGCATGGATAGATTGATGAAATTTTATACCAGCATATCTATATGATAATGTGGAAACTTTTATAATTGAATATAAAATAATCTATGAAATATTAGAATTAATTAAAATATTTTGCAATATATTGTTTTTATAAATGGGAACATCATTATAAATTGAAAAAATTGTTGCATCTTTCTATAATTATTTGATAAATCAATTGAAAATGTGTTTAACCTGGTAATTGATTTTGTGATCACTATAAAGTTATATGGGGTGCCATTAAATGATTTTTAATATATTGAATAATTTAAAAAATATTTGAGTCTATATTATAAATTATTGATGCTAGTTGTCATGAAATATTCTGGTATTTTGGTCTTTATAAAATAATATTATTTTTGAATGTGAAATATAAAAATATAAAAATATATTTTATGATCTAAAATTATAAAAACTCAATTAATACAAAAGCTTGTGTAATTGTTAATGTTTGTTCAACATAAACTATGTTAGGGATCAAACCATAGTGTCTATTCCCTCTATGGGTTTTTGTAGTTGAAGGCACCTAGAAGAGATTTCATGTAGTTTAGAGAATAAATGGGGAAAAATGTGGGATTCATTTCAATTTGAGGTAATTTTTTGGCCTAGAGCCGTGGTTCTCATCGTAAACCAGGATTCTATGTTGTGTTCTCCCAAATGTTGCATATAGAGGCTCGAAGGAGGAAAATCGGGGGCTACTGCCTTTTTAGGCCTGGGTGTTCTTTGGTGGATGGATTCAATGTATGTTATTCCCTGTTTTGGAGCACAAAAACATGGAGCGAGGAAGCTGCATCATAGTGGTTTTTGAGGCTATTGACAAATCATGGGTTGTTGTAATGTGGGCTATAGGTTGTGTCGAATTCACTCCCCTTGATAACTATGATATGAACCATGGATCTAGCTATTGATCGTAGACATAATTATTTCCAAGGGTTATAATGAGGTCTCCTCCCATTGTGCAGCAGTCTAGAAGTTTTACAATGTGATTTTAGGTGATGCTTCATGGTCCTATAAAAATTTGTTTTCCTATAAATACCCTTGACGCCCAAGGACCTCATTTACCCAAACACCTTCCTCATAAACATTAGGCACATTATTATTATTTTCAAAGTCATTGAATCCACTTTTAGATAGTTAGGAATCCAAATTACTAAGTACAATCCATATTGATTTGAGATATGATCATCCTCTTTCACAGAGGTTTCTCTCAGTTTGATCTCAATTTACATTTATTCCATCATTGCATGTTATGGAAGATGATCTAAATCATTATAATGGAGTATTATATGTCATTTATCAAGGAATTCATGGAATGAAAACCTTGTGAAATTATGGTTTTCTTAGGGTAGTGGTGAATAGAGATCCATGGCGTTGATTCATTATGGAGTAAAAAATGTCAAATTGTTGAGGTAAAAGATTAATTTATTCTCCTAATTATTTATGTGAAATCATAAATTGGCTAGGGATTCTCCCTTTGGATTTTGATGTAATTAACCTAATAATTATTAAATAATATTTTTTAATGTAATTATTAGAGGTTTAGTGATAAAATGTCATTTCATTTCTCCGTGATAATGGTTTGCATATTTTTCTTCATTATAGTGTTCTATCTATTCTTTAATTTTTATAACATGTTGTTATGATTGGATTATAATGATTAAATTGATTATTTGGATGATGATAATGTTTTTATGATGGATAATGATTTAAAGGGGAGGCATGATTAACAAATCTGGTGTTTCTCATAAATTTATCATAATCAAAATGATGCATGAATGCATGTTTAAAAAAATGTGTTATTCCATGTGCTAATGGGATTTGATAAGGAACATGAATCATGATTTCTTGTTAATTAAAATAAAAGGAAAAATTATTGGGGTTTGTTCTTCCTTATGTTTGTTGAAACTGGAAGCATATGATGTAGAGCATGATTCAACAATTTTTATCCTGTTTTAATATATGTATTATTTGTTTTCATATTTGAAATTGAAATTCATCCTTTAAAATTTCTATTCAATTTGAATTTTTTAATTAAATTCAATTTGTTATTAACTATTTTCACATTTTTATATTTTCTGGATTTTGGTTTCATTTTACAGCATGAGTTAATTTCTGTGGCCTGGCCAATTGATTGGCCTACTCTATTTGAGATGCCAAAATGGATATTCGATGTATACCGATTATCATTATTTCAAGTCATAAATTGATACTATTAACTAATATATTCTATCGATCCATTTATTTGAGTCATTACATGTGCCTCTTGGTGGGCAGTTTGGTGTTAGCTTCACAGCAGCCTCCCCTTGGATTTTTAGTCCGATGCTCAGGGATATGGCTTGGTGTTTCACCACACTTCTGTAACAAGAATTTGATATACACAAAAGAACTGAAAATAATTTTTGGGTATTAGAGTTCATCGAGTATGTAGAGATCCAGATTCTCTCAATTGACACACTCTCACCATTGTTGGTTTGTTTTCTTCCCACTAGTGGTTTAGACTTTTTATTCTATCACACATTGTTGATAAGCTTCTTTCATAGCTTTAATCTTGTGGGGAGTGTTGGTATCACCCTCATCGGTGAACTCATCAAGTGGCCCACTGACAATGTTATACATCACTGGTGTGAGGCTCATTGTGTATCCTATTAGGGTTCTTCTCGGATGAAGGCGTGTAACCATTTCTCAAATCCTGAGACCTTACATGATTATCCTATAGCGATATCCAAATAAGTAATGAGATTAATGTTATTGGAATTTAATGGGATCTAGAGACCTGGAGATTTGTCAAGGGTTGTATGTTTTTCATAAACTCGATTTAATCTGTGTTGTTGCTTTTAGTACACAATTTCTATTTTAGTACTTCTATATATTTTAGTTGGCTATCATCATTGAATCTATACACTGTAATCCATATTTTGAGAATCTAATAAAATTTCACTTGTGGGTGGTGTTCTTGTTGTGAAATATTCCCCATTGGGAATGAATCACATAAATCCATGTGTTCCCACTGTTTTCTATTTTTGTTCTTCTTATGAAATTGTTGTTGTTGCACAATTCTCATATCAACACTCTATTTGGATTTGTTTTTAATGAAATAAAATTCATTTCATTGTTTTTTTTATTTAATGAAACCATATTTTTTATTTAGTTGTCTGAGGAATTAATTTTTTTTGGGTTTTATTCCACTATTACTCCACAATATTATGGTATCAGCGCCACATGAATAAACAATGGCACTTATAAAATATGAAATAGAAAAAATTTAGTAGTGAATTTTAATTTAATTTTTGTTGATTAAAAATTTGAGCCATGTTAGTCAAATAGTTGTAACCATTTGATGAATCTGGTGACCAGGTGTGATCATCTTATTGAAGGATCCAATGATTCAGGTGGATTGATGTTCATGGATCATGAATTGATCTGGATACCTGAACATTTGTCTGAGGATTCATGTTTTCCTCAAACCCGATTCCTTTTATGTTGCTACTTCTAAGCCGCAGTTTCTATTTTAGCACTTCTATGAATTTCAGTTTTCCATATACTTTGACCTTCTACAATATAATCTATTTAATTGTTGTGTATCTAATAAATGTTCATGTTTGGGTGGTGTTTTTTAGTGTAGTTGATCTCAATGGGACTGATGCACCTAAATCTTTGTGTTACCTATGTTTTTTTTGTTCATGTTTCTTGTTTTGTAATTGTTTTTGTTTATTTGTTCCAACACCAACACTCGATTTGTGGGTGTTTTCATTATAATAACATTAATATTCCTATTTTATATACTGAATTAAATGATAATCTTTATCCAATGGTCCAAGGAATTACTGGGGGGTGTTTCATTCCACCATTAACCCGTAATGACTATTATAGCCGATTCAAGAGGATTCCCATAGTTGGAACCTATGATAATTTAACTTGATAATACAAAATGGACTAACAACCAATTCTTTAATATTGATAATTGTATAGTGCCACAAATGCCCATTTTTATATGAAGGATTAATTTTTTGTTTTGGGGTTTTGATATCCCATTAACAAGTGAATTCTACATGTCTTATTATTAGGGCTAAGTAGCCTTCTTGAATATGTATATTTCATTCTACATTTTGTGTGTTCTTGATTTGAGATTTTTTATGTGATGCAGTATGATACTAGGATGGATGAAGAAAAATGGCTTGGGAGGCAAGATTATTAAGTCATTTATAATCTGTTGGAATCATTAGTACCTTGATCAGATACCCGAATTTCTTACTATGATTTAAAATCATGTTTGTCTCTCAGATTTGGAATTACGTGACAAATAACATAAAATGTATTAATACCAAATAAACACACATTTATTGACAAAAAATTATTACAAAATAATCCATAATAATCTTATAATATGTAGGAATTAGTGTTTCATCCATTATATTCTAGTGTCTCAATATATGATGGAAAACAATGAGTAACATTGCATAGTTTTATTAAAATTAAAAATCTCCACATGAGGTAAAAATATTAAAATGAATTTTTATTGATGTTAATATCAAATATAATATACCTTGAATCATTTTCAATAACTGGAATCAATCAAGAATCAATTTAATATCCAGAGTGATCTGTATCACATCTGGTATGATTTAACATTACTATTTTTTTGCAATAATTGGAAAATGATATGGTATGGGGTAAATACTAACAAAACTAGCACATAATAACATGAAATCATAGGAAAATTATCTTTAAGTCATTTAAAATCTATAGGATTCATCAGTACATCAATTAGATACAAAAATATCTATGTATGAATGAAAGTTGAATCCCCCAAAATTTAGGGTTAAGTGAAAAATTTCCTAAAATGGAATAATTTCAAGAGATACATTTTTATTGACATGAAGTCATTAGATAATGATCATCCATTCATTTTTATCTATTTACATCAATGATGCATCTATTAGATGCTCGTTTCTCTCAGTATGCTGGAAAACAATAGGTATCATTTTACAGTTTTATTAAAATGTCATATCTCTCACCATGGGCCAAAAATGAGTGAATTACTTATAATAGACATGAAACCCTAAGATAACTTTAATTTATTTTCATTATCTTCTGGAATCAACCAAACATCAATTTTTTTCTCATATTGATTGGTATGGATTAAGGTATGATTTGACATTATTTTTTTTTATAATAATAGACATATCATGAATGATGTTGTTAAAACTGACTGAACATGCTCTAGTTGACAAGAAGTATCTGGAAAAAGTTATTTTAGTCATCAAAAATATATATGAAACCTTAACACATTGATCAGATACCCAAATTGCTCAGTATTGTTTAATGTGCCATTATCCCATTCATTAGGAGCTAAGAGACAAATCACATAAAAGGTGTGATCGTGTGGTTGTTGGAGATCACAATCAATTTTTGTTTATTAAAAGCATAGAATAATGTACAAGGATAAACAAGATAATATCCTAGGGTGTGTTTCTGGGTTGTTTCTTCACTATTCTAATCTATTATTTATATTTATTTTGGTTTATTAACTATTAAAATAGCTCAAATATAGTGTTTTTTATGTTGGATTGAAATAACAGAATAAAAAATGTTGATGCAAAAAAAAAATGTGAGAAGTTAAAATGTTCCTATGGATTTATCCTAGTGATATCTATAATTATTTACTTTTTTTATAAATCATCCAATTCTATGGGAATGTTCAATATCATTCACCAATTCACCTTAATAATTTTATTTGGTAAGGAACTACTAATTTCTATGAAGAATTCTGAAACAGAAACAAATTATTGGATAAATGAGTACTTGATGGCTACAGGGGGGGTTAATTGTAGTTTAGAAAAGAAACTAAAACCAAATAAAAATCTACTTATGTAAAAATTATCAAACTCATTGATAGTTATATGATTAGTGTAATATACTCATATCTTGATACTTTCTGATTAAATTAATGTTTATCAATAACCCAGGAACACCAATAAAATATGTTTTCAGAAACAGCAGAATTTTTTTTATACAAATTAAAAGGAAAATATATCTATTATAAATATGAACTAGAAATTCTTGTAATAGTATAAATTACTTACAGTCTTATAAAATAATTTTCACTTTAACCATTGGAGTTAGAGTAGTAAGAAATAAAAACTAATGATATCCATAGTTTCTAGTATCTACTGTATGGTATGTCAATCTTTATTAGGAAGTCCCATGATCTTATGTATCAGAATCAACTGCATATTCAAATTCAGATGAATACCTTGTAACGATTATCTTATTCATCTCTCTCTTTCATGGCAATAAAATCCCTCAACATAATGATCGATATAATTATTCATATCCATTTCCATACTTGATTTGGTGGATCAGATTCCACATATTCATATCCCTATAATCCCTTGATTAGTATTGAAATTGTACATTCAATTACTGAAGAAAATAGTTCCTAAAGAATTACAACTCTCAAATGGATTTTATAGAACATCATCTATCTAAAGCATTACAAATCCTAGGAATGAGTTGTTCTTGTTGAGAAATATTTAGACGACTTGAGATTCAAAATGAATCATCTCCAAAATATTCAAATGACATCCAATTTATAGGTGATTTTCCAATGCTCATATATCAGAGTTAGTTTCAACAACCCCAGGAAGCTTGCATATGACAACTAATAAGGATCTGGATCTTCAATTTTCTAGCTAGGGAAGATTTGTACTTTAATTGTCCAATGTTATTTGGATTATCCCCATTATCATGGTAAAATGGATACCTTATGATAGAAATAATTAAAATGAATCAAATTAAATTTTTTGGATATTATGATGGACTTCCTTATTGATTTTTTATACAAAAAATGAATAAGGGTTATTCTGATGATACCATACCAGGGATAGTAGAATAGTTGTGACTTTTTTCTATAATACATAGCTCTAAGCACTGACTAAAACTCTAGTTAGTCTAATGTATTGTATTCACCTTCATTCCAATTTTTTATAATGAAATAGAACATGTTTATATTTTTTTTCTTTGGAATTATTTCTAGACTCGATATAAAGTAATTTTTTTAAAAAAACATACTAAAACTACATAGAAAAATAATTTTTGTATATTAGTGTATTACTGAAGTGTTTTTGATTTCCAAAACCATTGAGAGTAAATGTATGAATTAAAACATATGAATCAAAAACCCCCTCCCTTTGGGAATGTAAAAAACATAACACCTAAAATTAAAACATAATATCATTGAAAAAAATCAAATTTCCCTTTTTAATTTTAATATCACCAATGATATACCTCATATCATAACTCCCCTTTAGTTTATTATAAATTTATAATCCAATGAGTATTAATTTATTTTCATGCCATTTTGGATAATATATCACCCTAAGGATAATATCTAAAAGTGTTATCCCATTATAAACATCACCCTTTTTATAAATATCTCCCTCATTATAAATTTCCCCTCTTTGATTTACAGAAATAATAATGAAGGGATATCTACTGAAATGATATAAAAGGATAACATATGAAACAATTTTAGTTGAAATAACTAATCATCTAATGAGAAAAAGAACATATATACAAAATTTATTGTAATATATTCAGACATAAATTTTTTGGAAGAAATATTCAATCAGATTTATTATTCCATAAAAAATGATACAATATATACATGAAGAGTTGATGTAAAAAAATTTCATTCTTCATTCATCAACATTTTCAAAAATTCCAAAATTGTTTTGAATGCTTCATGATCCTTCAAAGCCTCTATAACTAATGATTTAGGATTCATGTTCTAGCCCTCTGTCACTATTTACTCTTGAATTTATGACTTATATCTTTCAACAACCATAGAGATCTATTTATTTTCTACCTTAATATTGAAAAGATCATCTTCACACATACTGAGTATGTTGTTTTGTAACACTAAACAATGATCTGATTATTTCAAAACATTTACTCCACATTACGATCATTAGTTGTATCTCTAAACTATGCCACAAACATCACTCTATCTGAAACATCCAGTGATAAATTATAAAAACAATTTCTTTTTATTTCTAAATAATGTTTCATTAGATCTATAAAATGATCATAATTATCAATGAGATCAAATTCAACATAACTGACCACTTAACCATCTAATTCTATTATATCGTTTAAGCCATTGAATTTTGTTTGTATGATTTCAAGCATTCCATAATATGAACAACCAATTTAGTCAAAAATATTAGTGAATCTAATTTTCCATTTATAATATTTTGTGTGAATTCACACATTTATTTTTGGTTATGTAGATATAAAATGGAAACAATTGATATTTTCATGGATTGAAAAATATAGTCACAAAATTATGAGGAATTATCTCATTAGAGTTTTATGAAATTGATAATGATTTAAAATAATTCAGTCTAGATGATTCCACATCTGGTTTCTCTTCTTTCTCAACATTACTCTTTTTTTTTCTGAGAACCATTTTTATATTCTAATACTTTAATAATGTCCACTTTATTATCAGATTAAAATATCTGATTTTTGGGGATTTTATATCTTCTACATACTCTTTTTATTATCAATATTCGTCTTCTTTGGATGACGAATTTTCTTACAGTAATTGTTCATGCATTATGGTTAATTGTAAATTAATATCTCATTTACATGTGTGATATCAAAGGAAATAGTGTATTTTGTCTATTTTCTTAGAATGTAAGTGATGTGCCAGGTTTTTACATAGCGTAATTGAACATCTGTTACGCCACACAATTTGAGTATTAGAAAAGTCATTCCATAGTCAGTGAGTGTGTGTTGCATGTACAACACTTGAGCACAACAAATTCCAGCTAAAACAAACTTGAATTTAGTTGTGGAATGTGCTACTATGTTTTGTTTCTTACATAACAAATAAACTAAATATCCTCCTAAAAATTTAAATTTTATAGAAGTACATTTAATATCCATTCTATATCCACCAAATTTAGAACATGAAAGACATTTTACATCACAATAATTTATAGAAGAATTCAACAAACATTAATGCATAATCCCTATAAGATAAAAAAATTGTTTCAAAATGTTAAGATGCGATTCTTTTGAATTTTATTGATATCTAGAAGATATGATTATTAAAAATAATATATCTAGATGACTAGATATTATGTAAATTAAACTTCCAATCATACCTCTATATGTTTGTGGATCAAATAGTTTCACAGCTTCTTTGACATCTAAAGTGTTGGAGGTTATAATTGGAGTACTAACACATTTAGTGCTTTTATTCATGAATTTCATAAGAAAAACATTTTTATAATTTTGATGACATATAAATCTACTTCTATTTTTTCATAAATTTGAAAACCACGAATTAATGTCAACTCGGGCTCATACCCATTTAAAATTCAGATTTCAAAAGATCTGAAAATTAATCTCTTAAATACTTTTGTTTTTACCCAAATATAAATCCATCAACATATATTTATACCATCATAATGTATTTATTAACATTTTTTATTAAAAAAGGATGGACATGTAACTCCCTTAGCAATGTTTTTTTGAAGAAAAAATCTAGTTAACTTATCATACAATGTTTTATGGGCTCGTATATGTCCATAAATTTCATTGGTAGTTTTATAAACATGTTCTTGATGTTTTTCATTTTCAAAACTAGGTGTTTTTATACATAAACACTATCACAAACATATCCATTATGGAATAGAAACATCATATCCATGTGATATATATTTAAATTTATTAATATTATAAAATAAATAAATATAAAAAGAAGTTCAATTATTCCATTTTCATCAAATTTGTTCTGAAAAACTAATTTTACTCCCATAATATTAGTATCTCAATTATATTCACCAAAATTCCAAACATTTTTCAATTCAACCTCATTGAGTTCATGTTTAATTTATTTAATACAATCCTCATAACATATAGCCTCAAAAGGATTCATAGGATTGAATTTTGATAAAAATGATTGACATTCAGTTTCATTTCTCATTAAAATTATTGTTCTAATCTATTACTCTATATCACCAATGATATTATCAGAATGATGATTCGTAAGAATCAACAGACTTCTTGTGTTTTCATAAATCTATTCTTCAATAATAATTTGAAAATATTCAGGATGATAATATTTAGAAATATATATTTTAGTTGTTTTCTCATAAGAGGAATAAATAACATATAAAGATGCAATGTGGGGTTGTTTGAGAATAAATGGATCAGTTTCATTGGGCTTTTAAAAATGGAGAGTTTTTCTAGTGAATTATAAATTAACTATTTACCAAGTGGAAAAAAACATTCAACCATTTATTGTTCGTTTTTTTAGTATTCCACCAACCCAGCTATGTATCTCTATTTTATTTTTTAGTCTATGCTTCAAACAAGAACTTCTTCTTCTATCTTGGGAGCTCCATAAATAAAATATACTCTAACTGACACACAATGGAGTGAAAATGGTTTACCTATATGAACCAATGTGCATTCATACCCTTAATAAGTGGAAAGATATAATGCATTAAAATAATTTAATTTAATAATAAATTAAATGAAAACAGTCTCATGCAATGGTATGGTCTCAGATCCTAATCATCCACATGCATGTAACAAATTAGGAATTTAATAAAATTATGATTCAATTATATTCATTCTTATTTATGTTAAATCACACTTGAATAAAGTAATTATATTCTATAATTAATCAATTTTTTTATTAATTGAAATCTAAATTTCCTTGAGATTCTTATCCATCATAATTTTTTAAAAACATAAACAAAATTATTTAAAAAAATGGTGTACATTATTTTACATTTGAGGCAACACAGTGAGTACCCATCTGAACAGCCCAATATGTATAATACACATATACTATTTACTCTTGATATATATTTCATACATGAATTATAAAATACATTTATGATTTTTACTATCAACTTAATGATTACTCTGATTAAATAATTTTCATGTCATGTGTTATCATTCAATATACATAGATAAATAAATATAATTTGAATGATACATGAAATGATGATCTAATAACAATAAATAAATTGATTAAACATTAATATATATTAAAAATCATTGAATTGGTGTGTACTATAATCATAATGAATACTGAAGATAAAATGTTAATAAGGATTGCATAGTATAATAAATTAAATTTTAAATTTTCATAATTTGGAAAAAGTACAAGATTAGCAATAGATAACTACACAACGTGTACTATATTCACCATCTATTCGAGACACGTATATTGGAACATGGTGTGTAAATGATTCCATATAAAAAGTTATATTATATTATTTTTACATGGGATACATGTTGTGTGGTCTCCAAGTTACACAGTCACTAGTTAGGTAGAATGTGTAAGAAGATACATGACCCATCTGTGACTAAATGATTACATGCCGTGTTTGGTAGTTACACAGTGTGTTCTCTAACAGATTATGTTCCAAACTACACCAATATATATATGGTAAAAAATCACAGGTATATCATGTAAGAAATGTACACTCATTGAATTAATTATTAAATAATTCTTAGTGAATTTAACACTTGTACATGGTGTGTACCACTTGGTTACAAGACATATACTCTTGTGTTATCATGTTAGATTCTTTAGCACCTCCAGTTGAGATCTGCAAATTAATTTTTTCATAAAATTAATCAATTTGATTTTATTTATGAAAAAAAAGAGGAATAAACAAATCCCAATATTTGAACAAAAAAAGTATTAAAATGAAATTGAAAACTAAACTGCCATTGTGTAAATCAATCAAAGATATTTAACTAATTATAATTATTTATGTGATCACTTTGAAAAAAACTAGTAGGTTTTGAGTGAAACAGAATCGTGGAGTGGGTCATTCCCAACTTTAATTTATGTTGTAATCAATGCTTAATCCAAGATATACATGACAATAAACACTGTGATCAGTGGTATGGAATAAAATATTGACATAATACAAAATGCATAAAATAGAGCATAAGATCATCACATATGATGGGGTGCACGATTTTGTAAACCCTGAAAGAGGGGAGGCCAAACCATACATGTTTAGAAAAAAGAATTCTGAATGATTGGTGTACAATTTGTCAAAATGTGTGGGAATCCCTAGTTAAACGTGTGACTGCAACCCACATGGATAGAGGTAGATGCACGAGCTGAACATTGTTTGGAAAACTATGTGTCCAAACTGTGCGCCCCATTAAATGTGGAATTTCACCATTTACCCACGTTGGATTTTATGTTCCTCACACGAATTTCTTCATTAATATTTCTCCTTAATCCCTATTGATAATACCAAACACCCAAATCCTACCATGGATCAATCTCCTTTGTTTCTAGTCTATATCGAGTGTCATTGGTTGTGGATAAAACCCATGGGTAGGTATTATACTCCCCTTTATTCTCTTTTCAGGTATAAGGCATACCTTTTCATTCTTGTTCTTCTAAAGCCCTATAACCCAATTTTTTTATATTGGATCATAGGAGAGGGAATAAATGTGTTCTTTAATCTAGAACTATGTATAAGGATAATAATGCTTTCATCTCATGTTTCTAGTATGTAGACATTATATTAGATCGTATTGAAGAATATTTTTGCATGTGTGGTGGTGTTAATATTTCTCTCTTGTTGTTCATTAGATTTCATTGATTGGGTTGGGTATAATGGACGTCTTAATGATGAATTCAACCAATAATGATCCCCATGAGATGCGTTGAGATTGACTAGACTGATTTATGGATACCCATGGGGTGTGTCAATATTCTCGAACATGAAAAATTATAATGTTAACTATGGAGTAGAAATGTGATATTTTGAAGACAAAGATTTACATGTTGACATATTGTTGAGGTGGAAATGAATTAATGATTTTTGTGCCTTCAATTTTATAAATCAATAAGAGTTTGATTAGAACAACTTGATGTGGATTTAATGGAATAAGATGAATGTGTCTAAGGAATTATGAGATCGAAATTGAAATGCATTAATTAGATAGTACATGTGAAATGATGTATTTTGTGAAATTGGATAATGTATGAAAATTGTTAAATATTTTAAATGGGTTGTGATATGAAAGGGAATTGTGTTAAATTGGATATATATTGTGTGCGTTAAATGTGTCAATGGGTTAAGGACCAAAGATTAGTTATGTGTTAAATAGAGTGTGAATTGTGAATGTTATGTGTATTTATATACATGGTCTGTGATTTGGTATTTGATGTAATTGGATGAATCATAATGTTCTAATGGCATGATGGTTTGTGGGATATTGGACTGAGGATCCTTCCATGGGTCTAGTTTATGTGAGGCTCTAAACATCACACACTATAATGCATACGTTAGAGAGTTGTATTGAGTGTCTATGCCCCCTATAGTTTTTTTAATGACTAATTGGACTGAGACTTCAAGGAGAGTGTGGCGTATTTATTATGAAATGTGTCTCCCTATTCAGATATGGAACTTTAGTTATTCACTTATTTATAATAATTTGTCATCTTAGGCTGAGGAGTAAATGATATGAATTCCAAAACCAAGAATTAAGTTTAAGAAATGTTTTATGTGATTTAATGGAATAAATGACAAAAGTTTCTAAAGTGTATATTGTTAACTAATGGAACCTGCGATGTCTTTTATTTATATTTCCATTTTTTAAGTGCATGCATGCACTATATATTCTGATCGAATATATTGTATAAACTATTGTTGGTGACCTACAAAGTTGTACTGACACACTAATCAGGATATCATTTTGTACTTGACCATATTTCATTGTTGCAGAATTGGATAATGGCAAAGGCCATGTGCTTGGGAGTGGAGCTAGGCTTGATATGATCCTCTATGAGGATATAGACGAGGAGTGAGGAATTGTTTTGGGGGGAGGTTTTTGATAGTCTTTATTTTGGATTTCATTCATTTTTGGAACATTTAGTATGACATTGAAAATTTATCATTTGGATATGGTTGTACCATGTGTGTGAAATGCTTGGTAATGAATTTTCTATATTATTATCTATTTTTTATTATTTATAATGTTACTTGATTTGTCATACTATGGTAAAGAAGTTATAGTCTCTCCACATGCCATATTAGACCCTTATTGCTAGTTAGTAGCACCTAGAATTTGCGGAGGCACACTTATAGTAACGTGGTGACCCGAATCGGAGCACCGTTTTAGTGGCCTTAAGGTAAAGTAAAATGAAAAGTTGTATCAGAGATGTTCTATTATGTGGTATTCCTATTTGGAAATGGTATATAAGATAATTGGGATGTGTCGGGTTATAGATATGAGCTCATGATTTTTAGTATCTAAACCATCCATAGGGGAAAGACCATGTATCTAGGGTGGGAATTATATTTCATGATATGTGTTGTTATAGATTAATGTAGTTTCCCCATTGGGTGATTCACTTGTTGTGTGATGATATTTTTTGTGATATTTTTCTCCTGTATAGAATTGAATAATGTTGTGCATACATATATCATTATAGGCAACTTGGGTTATACGTGGAACGCATCATGATGGGAAAACATTATATGAATGTTTGAGACATGAAAGGTAGAATTCTAATCACATTCACTAAAATATGAAGAAAGAAATGTCTACCAATGATTATGTGAATGGGTAAATGGAGATATTGTTAAAGAATTGTTAATGAATTTTTCGTGATAAGGGAGGTAAATGGGAAAAATAGCGGTTATAATAAAGGGTGAGATGAGAATTTTACATAAAAGATAAAGATTTTCATTGTGAATGTGGAATGGTTTAAAATAGTTTCAATTGAATGACTCATGATTATGTAATTTGGTTTACCATAGGTTGACCATGAACCATGGTATGAATGGTTTAGGGTATTGATCATTGTGATATGATTTTTGTGGAAAATGTTGTATGAAAACATAATTTGTTTATGGCTATTAGAGAGAATTATTTTCTGAAAAATATCGATTTTTATATTATGTATTCTCAGATGTGTCAGTTATAGGATTATTACTCCAAAACAGTGTGTGTTGGTTGGGAAATAAGAGTTTTTTCTGGAGAAATATACTATTGAAGTAGATAATGAAAACATGATTAATGAGGGTTACATATGTGAGGAGTTTATTTTTGAGAACATTACTCATTTCATGCAGATGATGGAATGGAATCCAGTGCGGGTCGTTTCATGTATGTTTGAGGTGAATAGAGAGTTTCAGTCACAACTCCCTCTGTCTTTTTTCTAGAGATGGGAGAAATTATGCAGCTTAGTTCTGGATAGAGTCTATCTGAATGATTCATGGATACCTAGAGACTCTTCTTAAGAAGACAGTCAGGTTGGAAGCTTACATGTTGTGAGTGTATGAAAATTTATAATGGGACATTCTAGTATAGATCTAGTAATATGACGATATTTCATTGAAATATTTCTAGGAAATGTTTAGAGAATATTACTATTTAGAGACCTTGAATCCGAAAAATGTTATCTAAATTTTAATGTTGATCCAGGGGTCAATGATAGTGATGAAATACAATATTCATTTCACAGACATTCAATATTTTCTTCCATAATTGGTAGAGGATGAGGTAGCAATGGAAAACCATTTTTACAATTGAATTAAATTAGATATTATGTCCTAGGTGAATATATTAAATTTAAAAAGAGTTACAAAGGTGGTTGAGCATGCCCTTATTAAAGAGGAAAACAACATAGAATCCCCCAGTTGTGGCCATGCAGTTCTAGTTTTGTGATCCCGTGGTGTGACATCCAATGAAAGAAAGAACCATTTCGAGATATTTCACCAGGGTGGTGGTAGTTAGATAACAGAACCATACCCTCATAGTAGTGATCAAATATTATACTATCAGTAAGGCAGGAATGGGTAATTGCATTGCTAGTGTTCCCAACATCCGGTTCAGTGCCAAGCATGCGGTAGTATGAAGAACGTGAACATGTTATATAGGAACCCCCGATAGATGGTAAATGATGGATGGATGGGGTTAATGATAAGTGAAACAAGGGGGTTGGTTAGCGTAAATTAGGCTGGCAGTTAGAGCACTAATAGTCATACTGGTTGAAGTTGAAGAAATAGTACTTAGCGGTGAGAGAATCTATTTGAGAAGGGTAGGGCAGTGCCAGGAATTCAAACCCAAGACCACAATATTGGAATGGGTTATCATTATATGGTTCAGTCAACACAAGGAGGTGGTGATCCTGGACCATCAACTGTTCATGGTACTATCCTTGTAGCTTCAACGCCTGTTAGTGCTTTATTCTATAAATGTACCTCACATTTTTTTATTTCTGCCCAGCTTGTGGTCATGTTATATCTAGTGGTGGAACGTTTTTGTGGGGTCATGTCGATTAATACACCATTAGGGATGAGAGAAGAGAAGATTAGGTAGTGTAAGGGGAGGGATCTTGATGTTGTTGGGTACAATTTCCTATGGGGCATGTGTGTGTATGAGATGTATGTTTTTTATCTAATTTTGTTAATGTATTGGATAGAGTTTTACAAGGACAATATCAATTATTACCAATATATTTTAACATTCTCATATCTTGAAGGAGGCACTTATTTCCATTTTTATGGGTGGGACATTTGGGTAGGCCAGGTTGGTGTAGTTTTTCAATGGTTGGGTGAGCCCAAGACTCAAATGGATTGTATTTTTCTTGATTGTAGAGGTGTATTTCATCATTTCTTTCCTCCTACGATGGATCGGTTTTAGGCTGTGTTTACTGAAGAAATATCAGGGATATCACTTGAAAGAGATGATCAGATCATTTTATAGTTGATATCTAGATCAGAGCCATTTTCTATTTCCTCATATAGAATAGAACTGGTAGAACCCCATGTTGATAAAACTCATAAAGAGAAATTTGAATAAAAGAGATTTTTTCTAGAGTATGTAACCTTTAGGATCTCAAATGATGTTTTCATAGAAGTATGACTGATTGTTTCAATTGTGTGTCGATTATTGGATGCTAAATGTGATGAATGTTAAGAACTGATACCCACTACCTCAAATCGATGTATGTTTTGAACAACTAGGGGTTGCATTAGTGTTCTCTAAGAATGATATGATATTTGGGTATCATAATATAATTAGGAGACCTTTTGATATACAATGGACATCCTTCGAGAGTAGATATTGTTTATATTTGTTTTTGGTAATGCCAAATGTATTGACCCATTCAGTAGTAGTGTTTCTGGACGTAATGAAACGAATCTTTCACCCATACATGGACCAGTTTGATGTTCTTTTTTTATGACATATTGGTGTACTCAAAAACTCATGATGATTATGCCAAACATCTTGAAATCATCCTCAGTACACAAAGAGAGAATAAGTAATAGTCCAAGAAATCCAAATGTCATTCTTGAATATATAGAACGCATTTCAGGTGTCACATAATCTATTATGAAGGTGTGTTAGTGGACCTATAGAATATTTATGAGATTTTATGTTGAGAAAAATCTATTAATTCTTCAAATATCTAATGTTTTTGGGGTTTTGTAAGATTTTACAAAAGGATAATTAATGTATTGTCTAGTTTTCTAGAACTGAAATTTGGTTTGACTATGAATGGAATCAAGTTGGAATGGTCTGGGAAATGTGAGGATGTTTTTTAAGATTGAAATAATTAGATTATATATGATGATCTTCTGATCTTACCCATCCTAGGTAAGGGGAATCACTTGTTTTAGGAAGTGTTTAGTTTTGTACTTGGGGTAGTGTTAATGTAGAATGATTGGGTTGTGGCATATGGGACAAGGCTATTATGGCCTCATGAATGAAATTACCGTATGCACAATCTTGAGTAGGACTCAATGTTTCATTATATATAGTGTTGGAAAAACTACATTTTGGGACAATATATTACTAAGTATACTGATCATAAAAACCCTAATTACATCTTAAATCATGGCGATTTGAATTTTCAGTAGCGAAGATGGGTCAAATACATGTAGCATTTTGACATCGAGCATTTTTACACTCCTCGAAAGGGGAATTGAATTTTAGATGCTTTGAGCTAGAGGACTCATATTCAGTTAGATTAAAAATCTAGTTCTCAATGGAGGATGATGGAGTTGTTCATTGAGATGCATCATGAGGTGCATAATTAGCATGGGAAAATGACACTTGTATCCATGTTAGTTCAGTTCATTATTTTTAAATGTATCATAGAAGGGAAACATGAGGCTTCAGAATGTTTTCATTTAAGGAAGTGTCATAACTTTGGGGAGTCAAATTCTGGTTGGACCATTTGTGATGATGTATAATTTCATTTCGTTGTCTTGTTATTGTGACAACATGTTTGTGGGAACAATTGATTCATGATTTTTATGCATCATGGTGGGTGGTGTATCCTAGTTTGAGAAAAATTTATCATGATATTCGTAGATAGTTTTTGTGGATTCTAATGATGATTTTTATATATATTTCATTGCGTGATGCCTTATCTATTTGCAGCTGACGGTTGAGTATCAATTGTTGGGTGGTCGGTTACAACCATTTCTAATTTTAGAATGGATATGGGTTTATGTAATGATGTATTTTTAAGGTAGGTATTCTGAAGACACCTTAGAATAATGACGTGATATGGGTAGTTGTGGATGTTTTGACCATGGGGGTATATTTCCTTCCAATTTTTTATAATTTCACCATTTATCATTTGCGTGATTTGTATGTTCGGGAAATAGTGCAATAACATGGAGTAACATGGACTATAGTTTTGGATCATAATCCATGTTTTACATCGAATTTCTATTAGGGATCATAGAATGCACTTGATACCTAGGTGTATTGATTACATATTTCCTCCCACGGATGGATTGGAAAACAAAGCATAAAATTCTGGTCCTAAAGAATATATTGAGGTTTTGTGTCCTGGATTTTAGTGGATTTTTGGGGAAGAACTTAATGATTGTTCAATTCACCTATAAAAATGGCTACCAGGATAAAATTCAGATATCACTGTATGAGGGGTTCTATAAAAGATCGTGTAGATCCTCATTGTGTTGGATGGAGATAGAGGAATCTGAATTGATTGCGATTAGTCTCATGTAGGAAACTTTAGATCAAGTTTAGTTGATTTATAAATGTACTAAAATTCCTCAGAGTGAACTGTAATCATGGGTGGATTAATATCCTAGACCTCTTGAGTTTAGGGTGGGTGATTGTGTGATTCATTGGGTGTCACCAATGTTTGGTGACAATTGTATATAGAAGTAGGGAATGTTGGAAACTAGGTACACAAGGAAATTTGAGATTGTTGGGAGGATCCGACCAGTGTAGTATTAAATGAATCTTCCACAGTGGTATAGTGGCATGCATGGCATTTTTCACATGTCTCATCTTGGAATTTATCACCCTAACCCATCTATTGTGATTGATGTTGAAGATATTGATCTTTGGTTTGATGCATCCTTTGAGGAGCATCAATTTATTATTTTGGATCGTTGTGAGAAAACCCAGTATGGAAAGAATGTGCCTTTGGATCAATTTTTTTAAATGGGTGGTAATGTTTTGGTAGAAACATGGGATGGGTAGATAGATATGTGGTCACAGTGACCCGATAACTTTTTTTTAATAGTTCGTTGATTCCTGGGAATGTTACATGAGCACAAGCCATTATAATGTGGGGAGGTTGCAAGCTATTTTTCTTTCTCGAGGTATATTCCTAATTATGCTTTGGATTATGTTTACTTAGTTTAGTTAATTGATAGTTTTTCTGTTGTATGAGGAATCTTTGGGATGTCTTGGGGAATCATGGCATGAATGGAGGGGGACTTTGGTCATCAGGATAATGATCCCAATTGGCGCATTGTTAGTATTAATCATGGACCCAAAAACATTGTATCCATGAGGAAGAGATTTGCAGTTTAGTAACCCATTTAAGAGAGATAAAAAATTTAGTCCTAGAAAAATTCATTCCACATGGTTGTATCATGGTTTTCCGAACCTTGCAGGTCACAATAGGTAATCATATGACATATCCCCACTTAGACGGAGGCATGCACATGGTTGGTGCATGGTTTTGAAAACTGTGTTTCCAAACTATAGGAGCCATTAAAATTTGAAATTTTCCATTTACCCCCTCAAGAATTGATGTTACTCAGTTGAATTGCTTCCTCATTATTCCTCGTCCTTCCCTAGTTACAACCTAAAAACCCAAATATTACCAAGGATTAACGTCCATCATTTGTAGTCTATTTCGAGTGTTGTTGTTTCTATATCGAAACTACAAGTACGACATACGACCCTATTGCTTCTCATTTATGGAATAAGAATTTTGGTTTCATTTTTCATATTCAAAATCTGGAAACCCCTCTTTTATCATTTATCAGAGGTTTATGCTTCAAATGGTGTTTGAATTCCAATACAAGGATATTCATTTGTGTGAATTCATCTTTGGAATTGGGGTAGGTGGACTATATGGTATATTACATGGTCTTAAAGTTGATTTGTGCATGTGTGGTTTTTTTATGGTTCTATCTTATGATGAATTTCATGCCTTTGAATGGATTTGGTAAAATGGTTTTCCAACAGATGAATTGAACCACTCATTATACCCATGGGATGTATTTTGGTTGACTAATCTAATTTTGGGCCACCCATATGGTGTGAAAATATTCCTGAACATGGAAAATTTTAATGTTATATATGGAATTGACTTGTGATAAAGTAGATCACAAGACGAACATATTGATATGTTAGCTGAGTTGGAAATGGGATTATTGATTTTTTTTCATAAACATTGATAATTACATAAGGGTTTGTTTATTACAATGTAATTAGGGTTATCTAGAATAAGGTAAATTTATACAACGACATGTGAGATTGAAATTGAAATGCATGAATGGGATAATACACGTGTAATGATAAATTATGTGAAATAGGCTAATGTATGAAAATTATTCAATATGTTCAATGGGATGAGATAAAAAATTGGTTTGGGAAAAATGGGATATGTATGGTTTGTGGTAAATGTGTTAATGGGTTATGGCCAAAAGATGATTTAAGTGTTACATGTAATTTGAATTTTTAATTTTATGTATTCTGATTATGCATGGACTATGATTTGGTATATGTGGTAATTCATTGAATACAAATCTGCACATGGGTTGGTTGTATGTGGGGTATTGGACTAAGGCTCCTCCCATGGGTCAGGTTGGATTGAGGTTCTAAACCCCACCCCTAGAATGCATGGTTTAGGGAGTTTGACTAAGGATCTAAGCCCCAAACGGTAGATCATGGTGAGACTATCTAGACCGAGAATCAAATAAGAGTGTGAGCTATTTGTTATGAAATGTTTAACCCCAGTGAGATAGGTAACATGACATATTACCTTCTATGTGATAATTGATTGCCTTAGGAAAATGTGTAAATGAGGTAAATTTCTAACTAATGTATTAAGTGATGAAAATGGATTAAGTGATTGAATTGAATAAATGATAAATGTTGTTAGGTGAATATTTTTAACTAATGAAAACCAAGTTGTCTTATGATTATCTTTTATTTATTTCGTACATGCATGTAATACCTATTTATAATGGATTTTTTCGACACCATTAGTGGTGGCCAACTGATTTTCACTAACACCCTCCATGGACTATTGTTGGGTACAGATGAAAATTTCATAATTTTACAATTGGAAATGGGGAAAATCCCTAATCTAGGGAGTTATGTTGGTCCTGGGATGTGCATGGATGAGGATTCATACAAAGATTCAGTACCCATTTTGGGGGGCTATTCCCATTAGTATTTATTATTATTTCCCTTCTATTTTTGCACTATTAGTAGGACATGCAATATTTATCATTTGATTTTTATTATACCATGTTTATGAAATTGTTGGTAATGAATGTTCTAGTTTAATTTGTATTGTTTTCCTTATTTATTATGTAACTTCTCATTAATAACTCTGATAAAGAGGGTATAGTCTTTTTATGTGACCTGTTAGACACTAATTTCAAGTCGACATCCTCTATAAAATGGGGAGGTGTGTTTGAGGTCATGTGGTGACCCATCTCCAAAAATTTATTTATAGGATTCTGGTTCGAGGACATTACATGTGATGATCAAAACATTTCCGACAAATATAGGAACATCAACAAAAGAATATTTTAGTGCTAGCATGGATGATCCAAATGCTTTTGTCATTTTCTTCTGATCATCTCGAGAATCTCTTCAAAAGGATTTTTCATGATATCTCTATATTTGAGATTATATAGTGGAAGAAGATAGATCTCCATTCTTGGGAGCGTTCCTGGAGAGGAAACTCTCTAGGGCTTGATTCGATTATCTATAACCATCATTATGCAGAACATGGATTAAATTAACTATCTTTAAAGATAATATAATTGGGTTTATATACTATTTTGTTTAGAAATAAATAATTTCACAATCACCACTTATGATTTATTTAATCCCTATAGAATCGACTATGAATAATAATAATAATTTTATTCTTATTTCTTGATATGTGCTAAACCCGCGAATTAAAAGTAAAAATTATTTAATAAATTAATATCCAATATAGATTTTTTTCTCCTCCAATCTATAATACTGACCCTTCATTCCTATAAAATATTTATCTAGCCTTAAGGAATGAATGTATACTTAGTAAATAAATATCACTATAATATTTGGAAATAAATAATTAAATAATATATTCACGATATAGAAAATAGATATTTTTTAAATAATCCACCCACATTATATTATCTAAAATCTCATATGAACGTCTATATGCAATCAAGAATGTAATATTAGTTATGAAACAAATTTTGAGAATAATAATTAGCAATATTTTTAAATATTTTATAGTAATATATTATATAATTGTGATTTTGGATACATTTAGTCTGTGATCCTCTATGCCTCCATCTCAGAGGCATTAGGCGAAGCATGTTGATGTCTAAGGATACCATCTCGTGGAACACTAAAGAAACTATAGAGATATATGTAAATACTATAATAATATGGTACATCATACAGATTCTCACTAAGTAATATAATATGTTTACCATTATATCTATAATTAAGCTGGTTGCATGTTGCTGTAATCAACCTATGTTCTAGATTTCTCTTCTGTTGATTTTTTTGAAATCGACTATGCATATAGAACACCATATATAGGGATTTATTTAGGGTAAATTATTTCCATTAAAGGGGCCAAGATATGAAATTTTTCTAAAGAGCATAAGGGATAAATCCTTTCTAGCACAATTCATTAATGCACCATTAGTTATGATGCACCCAACAAATCCAAGCTCACTGTGATCCTATTTTAAAATCATTTTCTTCAATACATCAATGTTTGTGACATAAAATATTTATTGATAATAATATTAAAATCTATGGATCAATAAAAACATATGTATATAGTAACATCCACTGATTCATATAATTGTGGATTTCCTACTAGTGGGTCCGGTTATCATAATATCATAAACTAGATATTAACATGGGCATACACCTTGAGAATGTGCCGCAAATTCAATTGTGTATCCACCTATGATCACTTGTATAATTTATGTCTCTCAAATGATATAATATGAATATAGTTCATATATTTTTAAAATACTATTGTGACACTTTTGTGTTCTTATCATAGTGGAGACCCACTATGAACTTTTAGTGTGAAAACTTCTCTTATCATATTATTACATACAATGACACACATACAAATAATCATTACATTATAGAAAGTTTATTCATATTAAAAGCTATGAATATAGAATATCATAAAGTACAAAAAATTCTGTTCTAAGACACCAACTACAACACAAACAACATATATCTCATGCTTATATGACCGACACAACTTCTCATGATCCATCAACTATGCAACCTTAGTAGATTCGCTATCGAGAAAGTTAAACATACACAATAATGACCATGTGTATTCATATAAATACAATAATATTATATATATATATATATATATATCAATTTAATAAATTTTCATACCCATATTTCTACATATTCTTTCTCCATTTTATTACACATATGCCTCCATGTGATTGGTTTCATTGGAATGATACCATTGTACATTGATAAAGTTACCATTAAACTTATACACTATCTATGATTAAAATATATCATTTTGTTGTATTTATTTTTATCCACCATTATATACATTTTATGATTCCTCACATCACACAAAAGTGTTTTCTCATTTCCCCTATTAGATGAACTCGCTAAATAAGTTAAAAGGGAAATAAAGAAGAATTAATTCACAACACAAAAATCAAAAAACAATGTGACATAATTCGTAATACATATAAAAAACATGACATCAAATGATCCTTAGTATCATATGGTTCTATGGGTTTTCCTATATCAATAACCACTAAATTATTTTACTATTCCAATGAATGCACTAGGTAATCTTCATGCACGAGGGTTAAAGCTGAAGAAAAAAATCATCAGATCTTGGATGGATTCTTGGAAATAGAGGCAGTGCAAACCTCATGAGATAATAATATATTTTCTGAGGATAAATCATAGGTTATGGATATGGTATAGGTGGGAACATATATAGTGGAGACATAAACATGGTATAAGAATAAGTGACTAGATAAGATGATAGTGGAGGCATGGGTGGAAACAATCCTGAAGGCTCGTGTGGATGAAGAAAAGGAGTATTATATGGGTTTTCATTTGAAGGGTTATTGTGTGAACAAGTATGACATGTGTTTGTGTTGTTCTAGGAGCACTGCTTCACTAACCCATACTATTGGACTAAGGAGAAGTCACTATGGTCCAGTCAAACATCCCTAAAAAATTGATAATAAATAAGGAAACTATATTAAATGTCATATAGAAGGAAAATATTACAATTATTATACTCAGTAGTGGAACCAAAGGAGGAAACCTGAGATCATAAATCAATTTATCATTATCAAAAAATATGTTCCTTTGAACTTTTTCAATATCATTCATAATATATATAAGAATGAAATGTACACTTGACATTAAGATGAAAAATAATTACTCAGAAAGAAAAACAATGTGTCACACAACATCACAACAAAAAAAACATGGTATATTAAAACCATATAAATTCTTCCATAATAAATATAAATATAAATATTCATCTAATCCTAATATCATATAAACTATGATTTATAAAAAATATCATAATGTAAAAATGGAGTTGGAAGCTCGAAGTTGTAGTATATATGAAATGAAATACAAAATTTGTTAGAAATACAGACTCATAACTAATAAAAAAAGAAAAACAAATATCACATGTTCTCTTCCATAAGCCAAAATAATATCCTATTATCAAACACTAACTCAAACCGGACCATTCAATGTTCAGAATCAATGTAAATTGGGACTACATACACATAGAGTGTGCATACATTGTGAAGCAAGTAAACTCAAATAAGTATTCTCTAAGGAATAAAAAGTCTAATGTGACTCTTATGGATATAAAATAAGTGTAAAGCAATAATTTATGCCCTAATTTTCTCACATATTAGTCAACAAGGCATGGGATAAAAGTTGTTGGAAGAGACCTCCATTGGAAGACGATTCATGTGGAAGTTTGCGAGAAAATTGTATCAAAATTAGTGGAAAGTATTAGTGGGATTGGTCTCATAGAGGGGAAATAACCCAATACAATAAGGATAAAGAATCTCATAGAGAACATTTTATGTGGAATAATTACAAGTGGTTATAAAAAAAATCAACAATCAAGGCTTGGAGGAAGAGTAGATGAATAGAGTCTGTCCACAAACAAAAACCAATGTAATTAACATGAGTATATAAGAGGTACCCCTATCCCATTTTACATTATTTTAAATATCATGAATTGAGTGATGTGGTATGAAGGGTTTAATATAATCCATGGGATTTATTCACCATGTGTTCATCAAAAATATTATTACCAATACAAGAGTGTATGATGAAATGACATTTCTAGATAAATATAAAATTGGAAAAAACTTGAATTAAGTGCAGAACATCTTGAATTTCACAACACATGCTACAATATATATGAATTTACTAATATATAAATGATACAATTGATTTAAAACATATTTTCTAGTGATTTAGGTTTTAAATCCATGTTTTAGTTTTACTAATGAAGTTAGGCTATATGGAAATCCATTCTAGTGATTTTGTGTAAACTAAGATGTTGGTATCATATGTGTGATTGTTATCATACTCTAAATCTACCTGTATAAATAATTCTACCAATAATGTGGTTTCAATAAGTGGTGCTTGGAACTTGCTTACCCACCTGTGCACCCATTTCATTGTTGGGATTCAAACCTAAGACCTCCTCCTTATGTGATTATGACTCTTCAACTCTAATATATTTCATTGTTTTGCATTTCATGATATATATATCTATATATATTTCCTTACATTTTTTCCATTTATATATATATACAAATACATATATAAAATTTTTTGTCTGTGTGTATGTTTATAAATACATACTCAAATATATTAATGTATATGTGTACATCTATAAATACAATTATACATATTTTAAATTTATTTATATATATTATAAATTTTTCATTATATTCATATATATAAATTTATTTATATATGTAGATAATCATATATTCGTTTGTCAATATACATAGAAATAAACTTATACATATGTAAAAAACATATATATTAATTTTATTTTTATAAGTATATAAATATTCATACATTTGTATTCTAAATAAAATGGATATTATATTTTATTTAGATATGGATTCTATATTGAGATATATATTTTATACATAAATATGTACAATTATTTATTTATAAAATTAAATTTTTATGGGTGAATATATAATAATGTGTGGATATTTTGTTATATAATTTATTGTAAATAATTTTCGATTGTTAAAATATGATTAAATATAAAAACTATAATCTCAATATGAATGTAATAACTAGGAATAAATTCATTCCCAACTTAAAAAGTAATAAATACCCCTTAACTAATGTTGAAAATATATCAAATGATAAAATATTATGGTATGATGACTTAATACATAATTTTGGAGGCCTTCTGAGAGTTATTTGGCATTGTAAAATGTGATAAAATTATTATGCTAAGTCATAAAGGCATCGATCTCATCTCAAGATTCGATTTGATATGTGGTGGAGCACAAATGGGCACCCATGTCAAAAGGTATATTATTTTGATGTTAGAGTTTCATTTTCATCATATTTTTGATCTTTTATTAATTTATTTTATTTTTTGTAGATTAAAATAATTAATTAAAGACAAAGACATGATAAAAATTAAATAATTATTAAATAAAAATATAATCTAAATTATATCACATGCCTTTTAAAAAAATAACTTTTATATTAATTTTAAATTTCTATTTATCGTTATAAAAAATTAAAACTATATATTTTACTTATATAAATATAAATATATAAATATACTTATATATTATTTTTAATGAAATATTTTTTTGAAGCATACCATTTTCTAGTAAAAAAGTGCTGATAAAGGGGGCCATTTATCAATGCCTTTTGTTACCACTAAGAAAGGTGTACCCTTTATTACTTTTTTTTTACTGGCACTATTAATGGGTAGCGCTACATAATGTAGTTTCTATGGTAGTCTTATTAGGGATCTTTAATTGAATGAATTTATGCTACTATATAAATATATTGAATTGAAATTTTTAATGAAATATAACTATTTTGGAATCCTGACAATGTATAAGTTAACTACATATGGAATACTTGATTTCACATATTTATTGAGTGTACCAATATAAAATTATATTTATATTAAATAATATAACAAAATCTACATTTCAACACAGCGATTTAAGGGAGGAGCTTAATAATATATTAAGAACAAATATTTTCTTCTATTGTTTGATATTCGTATGTTATTATACTGTCAGAAAAACTATTCATCTTTATAAAACCTAAAAAACATTTTTTCTCATAGTAGACACTAAATAGAATTCTTTATTTATTTTTATTTGGATCCAACGATGTATATTGTAGTACAATTTTTTTCATTATTGGATAATAGTGTTATTACGAATCCTATAGGAAAAAATATTAATTTAATGTACAGTTTGATGAAATTTTATACAATTTTATCTATATGATAAATAGATCACTAGGATAATTGGATAAATAGTTGAATGTAAAATATAAGAATAAATTATAATATTATGAAAATGTGATCAAATGTAAATGGGGACATCATTATATATAGAGAAAATTGTTTCATGTGGCAATAATTTTTTGTATGAATAAATTTAATTATTTTTAACAAGTTCATTTATATTGGGTCAATATAAGGTGATATGGTGAGTAATTAAAGAATTTTATAATATATTCATAATTCATCATACATGTTTTTTTATTTTATCAATTATTTAATATATATTTACCATGATTTATTTTTGTAGAGTGAGATGTATAAAATGATATATTTTTTATATTCATAGTATGAAAATATTTAAATATATTATCTTATCTAAAATTCTAAAAATTCTCTTAATATTTCTGTAATTGCTAGTGTTTTATATAGATGTAGTGTAAGGGATGAAATATTAGTGGTGATTCCCTCTATGTGTTTTGGGTGTTGGAAGAACCTGGAGGAGGTTTCGAGGATATCTACTGATAAATGTTGAAAAAGGTGGGGGCCACATTCATTTGAGGTAAGGATGTAATGTGGAGCTTGGAGTTGTGTCTTAAGACACAGTTCTATGGAATGGTATCCTAGCTATGTCATTCAGTGCATCGACAACGGAAAATTGTGGTACCTCCTTTTTACTCATAGTTGTTCCATGGTGGGGGGCTATGGCATAGGCATTTCCCTGTTGTTGGGCAACATGGTGTGAAGTGAGGTGGATGTGTCGTAGTGGTTTTTGAGGCTACATACAAATCCTGGGTAGCTGCAACAAGACCTATAGGCTGGGTCACAGTCACCCCATGATAAATATGATCTGAAATGTGGATCTAGTTGTAGATCCAATATTTGGGTTTTACCATGTCCTTTGATATGATATCCTCTGACTATGTAGTGGTTTAGATGGTTTACATGTAGAGACCCGTATCTTGACGTACATTTACATTACATTACATTTGCGGAATACTTAGTACATAATAAAAACACACACACACAAGGATCGTAATAGTTTAGTGTCTTTGGAAACTCGGAACGTAATCTTCTAATCGTGGTGAAAGATCTTCAATATCTCCCATAAAGATCTTCCCTTTTTTTACCTAAAACCTTTATTTATATCCTGGGGAAAAGAAAACATAAAAGGGTGAGCTCAAATGCTCAGTAAGGGTATACAAAAGAAATAAAAATCATATCATATCTTTTTGAAAATCATAACCTGCAAAAGAGATCATAATATCTTAACATGGAACAAATCATAGAAGTGAAAATGAGATCACCATAATCATAACATGAAACTTGAAACTTTGTGGCATGCACACATAATCTTGGAAAATCATTTCTTGTTAGTCATGACTCATTGCCAAGACTATCTTAGTGGACAAAGTCCCTTTCTGAATCGTGTAATCCTCGTTTCAGTCCTGTTTCACTGAACCGAAATAACCTTCCGTTCCAGCCATGTCTATCTCATGAGATATAAAATCTTTACCCAATGCATTGGAGGGAGATATAGGTCCCACCCATATTATAATGAATCCTTTCTTATGTGTGCCACATAATCATAAAACATACATCATCGCATAACACATGTAACAAAAATGGGATTCTTGAAACATCATGACATCATAAATCAATTCATATAAGATAAAGGAATTCATAAACATAATTCCATCACAACATAGTCAAAACAATGTAAAAATATGGATAGAAACAGAACCCTTTATTATCTTAGATGGAAAATAATTTCGATAAAACACTTGAAATGAATTCTTGAGGAAAATATCCTTTCTTCTTCAAAATCAATTTCTTTTCACAAAACATCATGAAATTTTAAAAGAAGGAGATTTTATTAAAAATAGTCATGAAATCTTTTGGAGGAAGCTTCATGAAAATAAGGCTTTATAAAACCATAAAAATCCATTCATGCCATATAAGTTAAAAAAAACATTCTTCGTACTTTTGTTGGAAAAGTCAAAAAGTACCTCGTACAAAAAACGACAAAAGATTCCTTTCATTTCTTTTACTAAAAACTCACCGAAGGGTAAAAATGGATTTAAACAATTGTAGGTGGATGGAATTAATATTACATATTGATGAAACATGGACGCGGATGATAAAATACACCCCAGTAAATACTTACGAATAAACAATCTCGAATAAAAATGAGATTGTGATATTTCCCTTACCTTAGGTCCGACTTGCTTTGTAAGTGTACGAACCTCCTGTATAATAATTTAAATCATGTTATTGACTTATTACAGAATCATATTCATTGTTATGATATTATATTACCCGTTCTTTTGTAAATTCCATGTTAAAGAAGCGTTTTGGGTAAAATCGTTTCATTTATCGTAGGTGTTTTGACTTGTTGCTCTTGACATCATTATTACATATATCATGATTTACACACTTCCAGAATATAAAATATGATTTATATATCATATATATTCAGTATATATATATATATAATAGGTAGATAAATAAAATGAAAAACACCGTTCATCGAGACGGTAGTCCGTACGTACGCATGAACGCTGTTTTCCTTTCCTTATTGTCTTGAATGGAAGTAAGTTGATGACATACATATATATATATATACATAAATCCTGTAACTTTATAATGTCATATATTTCATTATTATTTCTTATATATACTTTATAATCATTCTTAAATGGTTAACATGGAGAATGAATCTCATCGCGTCATGGAGACGGTAGTCCGTACGTACGCACGAGCGATGATATCATTTCCATAAATACTGAATTGAATTGGAGTGGATTATACAATATATCAGAATCAATATGATGTTGTAATAACTATTTATAGTTATTCTTTACACCATTATACCCTTCCATGTAAGGTGGTGGTGGAAAATAGATTACACCACGGCGTGGAGACGGTATTCCGTACGTACGCACGCGCGGTGATTTCTTTTCCCGTAGGATGGATAGATGGTGAAATATGGTTGTTTCATACTTATAATAACATATCAGTATATGAGTGATACTGATGTTATTACTTCATAATGAAACAACCTAAGAAGAAGAAGTGGAAGAAGAAATAAAGATGAAAGAATTGGTAACGGTAATTACCTCTTCTTTGAAGTGCCTCTTTGAGACCTCCTCTTAGGGCACTAGAATTGGTCTTTGAGGAAGACCAGAACCTCTAGGATGTTTCTAGGGAAGTGGAGAAGAGATTTTGGCAGGGTTTGGCCGAGCTTGAGTGCTCAAATTGGTGTGAGGAGGAGGGGGAGGAGGTGTCCTTTTATAGGGGAGGAGAGGGGCACCTTAGGAATATCTCAAAATATTATTTTATATTAAAGTCAAAATCGGTTTATAATGGTTCCAAAGGGTCTTATTTCGAAGCTAAAGTGGGGATGGGTCGAAATACTATCAACCAATAGAATTTAGACAAGTTTAGGATATTATTTTAACCTTATCAATTAGATTTAACTCTAAGTTAAATAATTTAACTTTTACCATGTCTTTTTGTTTTCTTTCACTATATGGTTAATACACTTACTATAACATGCCAAACGAACCCCAAATTGTTTATTATTAATATATATATCCTTATCTAAGTCATTTGGCCGAACCTTAGATTTTTAGGAATAAAATAACAATTAATAATATAATATTTGATTTAAAAACTATTTTGTGTCAATTTTGACACTATTTGATATATGATTTTTGTGAGAGTCATAACAGAATTAAATGTTCGAACCAAGTTAATTAAATCAACATTAATATATCATAGTAGCCTAGAAAATTAGTGGAATTCATAAAAAGTCTCAAATTACATTTATTTTGGTGTTTATAACATCAATTATGTCAATATTTCATTAATAAGATAATTACTGCATCATCATTGTGTCATAAATAAATTAAATTATTTAAAGTATAAAAATTACAAATAAAATACCATTATGTAGGAAATCTTTTTATCTTTCTAATGAATCTTTATAATCTAAAATCCAACATATATAACCCTATGTAACAATTGTTTTGCTAAAAGATATATGCTTGTGTCATTTTTGTATTCATTTTAACTTAATTAAAATAAAGTGTCATTATCACTTACAAGTGGATCAATGGGGTCCCAAAATCGACCCAAAGATGCCCATGGTTGACCATGTATCAACCAATAGGGTTAAGACACGTTTTAGGGTAATTTAATATTATTATAATATTATTTTTTTAACCCTTATTTACTGGATTTACTCTTAACCATGGTAAATAAAATATTTACCGCAGTAATTATTCAAAATGTCTAAAAATAAAAGTTACCTATTTACACAATTTGAACATCCTGATTCCAAATATGGAATCCATTTTTCTAAATTCAAAACACAGAAGTGGCAGAAATTAATTTAAAATTAATTCCCGCTGTCAAAACAAAAAGCGTGTTTTTAAGAGGTAATAACTATCAAAAGATTGACACTTGTTTATGTTCGGTTTAATTGTAAAATTGTGTCCAATGACCAACATTATATTAAGTGGTAAAAATATATTCTAAATATACTTTAAAACCATTCAATATTATAATTTAACCACATAAGATATTACGATGAAAAAAGTTGTTTTTAATTAAAATATAGCGTGTTTTTACTATTCATTAAAATATGAAAGTTATCGGAAAAATATCAAAACTTTATCTAATGTAAATTTTTACATCCTGATTCAAAAGAAGAATATTATTTTGTCAAATTGAACATATAAACATGTCAAAAACTATATTTAATGTGGGTGCGCCATCAAAAGGCGGTAAAACTGCATTTTTTGAAAAATACTTATTTTACCCGAAAAATTTATTTTGTTCTTATACCATGTTCTAGAAATGTGTAAGATGAATAATAATGTTATAAAATTCAAAATTTAGTTAATACTATTCATAAAGGCTAGTTCATGACAATATTATAATAATATAACATTGTTTATTAAAACTCGGTATTGCGTACAACACACGCTATCGAGGAAGGTCGTGATTGCGTGTAATGCAAGCCAAGTCAGGGTTGCGTGTTGTGAAAGAATCCTTCATTGTTTCGTATAACAGAATCCAACCATATTTCATTTATACATTTAATATATATATATATATATATATATACTCAATGTTGCGTAGAATAACTATTATCAAAATTGTGTGTAACTCGATCCAAGAATAGTGTTGCGTATACTGCAAGCTAATACGGTGTTGCGTATAGCGCAAGGTAATCTTGGTGTAGAATACAACACAAGACATTAATGGAATTAAAAGAATATTTTTCATAAAATCATGGGGTGTTACATTACAATGTGGTCTAAAGTCTATGATGTGGTCCTCTAAAAATCAGTTTTCCAATAAATTCCCCGAAATCCCTTGGATCTATTTTTCGCCAACTCATTCCTATTCAACCCTAGACTCCTAATGATTATCATCAAATTCATTGAAGCCCCATTTTGTTAGGGATCAATCATGATTTCCCATGTTCAGTATGTGGTGATCTTAAGTTTTCTCTACCTCTTTTCTAGAGGTTTCTTTCATTTTTTATCGTTTCCTAACATTAATTCTTTCAATATTATGATAGATTATATCCATCATTCTAATAGGGTATATCTTCTCCTTTATCAGTGCATTCATGGAACAACATCATTTTTGAGATCATAGTTTCCTCATGGTAGAGGTGGTCAGAGATCGTCAACATTGATTCATTCTCATGAAATGAATATTGAATCCTTTGAGGGGGTTGATTCATTTATTCTCCAATTTATTTACATGAAATCAGAAATTAACCAATGATTTATTCATTTGGATTGAATCAGAATTGACAATATTATTATTAACCGAGATTAAATAATGCAATTAGTTTATGTTTAGGGATTGCATGTTGCTGCTTTCAACCATGATAATTGTTTGGTTACTATTTTTTAGATAGTGTGATATTAATAAAATGATTTGTTGAACCTGTTTTTAGGATTTTTTATCATGTTGAAATTGTTGAATTTAGATATAGAACATAAATCCAATCATTTTTTGTTGTTTGGATAAATAATTTCATCGGAGGATTGTTTTAAAAATCCTCGGTTTCTCATAATTGTTTTATTCAAATTGATGAATGTATGCATGATTATCTTAATGTTTTATTCCATGTGTTATTGTAAATGGATGAATATCCTAATGCTGTAATACTTATTCAAGATAATAAATGGCTATAATAATTAGTTATTTCTACTATAAGAATTTTGAAGCTTGATGCTTATGCCAGAGGTCATGTTTTAATAATTTAATAGCTTTGTATAGCTAATTCCTTAGTTTTTTGTAGTTGGAACGTGCTGAGATTACACAACCATGATTTATGTACCACTAGGAGTCATAGTGGGGAATAAGGTGTATCTTTTTCCTTTAGGATTTTGTTCTTAGGAAACGACCATCACCTTCTGTTTATGATTTCTTTCTCTACTAAAAAAATAAAACACATAACCACATGAACATAAATATTTACATGGTTTACTACTCAAAATAGTAGCTAGTCCTTCGTATGGTTTTGAAATAATCCAATACCACGATGTCTACTAGAAAACAATCTTTTGTGTGGAATACAATGAGTATGATATTCTCTGAAAATTTTGAAGAACTATGTTGAATAAAATATTTCATGTGATTCAAGTATCATGAGAAGATGTAATAAATTTTTTGTAACAGACATGTTATAGTGCTTCATGATGAACTTTGATAAATATGATCTTTCATTACAATTTTTTATGTTCATAACCAAATTCGTTAAATAACTACATGGAAATTGTTTCGATAGGCATTCTGATTTCCCAATAAAATTCCACGGTCTGATTTATCAATTTGGAAAATATAACTCTATCACAGTATCACTAAAACAATTATATGATTCATCATCTTTAGAATATAATTATCTACTTGATTTTACCAGTCCATTTATATTGCCCAATATGATAACTATATGAATATGATATATATCTTCTTCCTCTTCTTCTTCTTCTTTTTCTTCTGCCTCATAAAAATTTTCAAGTAATCTTGATCTAGAAGCATCATCTCACATGAAATGCAGAGTATCTCTTTTATAAGTGGAGTTTGTCAAAATTTACATTTCAAGAAACTAACATAATAAAGGTGTTTTAAAATACATTAATGGTAAGAATTTTTATCTAATTTTTATCCTTATATCTTATTATAATACCATATATAAAAACTATTAAACATTATATAACTTGAAAAATATTTTTGTTCAAGAAAAGACCCTAAATTTTATTCCTTATATATTAAAATTTGGATTCGAAGTTGTATATTCTTTAGAAATGACTTTGGTTTACAGGATAATGGTGTAATTTTGAATCCTAATAAAATAGATATTACTAGGTTGGATTGTTGGAAGATATTTTACAAGTGTATCTATTTGATGAAGATGTTAGTGTGATAATTGGATAAAAAACACTTCGAGAAATATATGAAAGAATTAAAATATTTAAAAATAGAGTGTGAATATAGGTGGCAACGTCATTCTATATATGAATAATAGATGAATGTTTCTATAATATTTTCTGTTAATAAATTTATTTTTTTAAGATGGTAATTCAAATTTTGACCACTATAAGGTGATATGGGGAGTCATTAGATGATTTTATAATATATTGATAATTTTTCATATATATTTGAGCGTATTTTATTAATTATTGATGATATATATCCCAAATTTTTTATTTATAGTCAACTGTATCAAATAATATTACTTAAAAAATGTGTACTAGAAAACTATTTAAATATGTGATGTGACATGAAATTCAAAAAATCCATTTAATATGAAATCTTGTTTAATTGTTACTATCTGTCGTAAATAAACAGTGTAAGGGATTTAAACTTTGTGGACCTTCCCTTTGTGTGTTTTAGGAATTAGAGGAATCTGAATGAGGATTAAAGTATTTTTTATGATAAATGATGAAAAAGGTGGGTTCTAATTCCATTTGAGTCCATGTTGCAGTGTGGAGACAAGGGTAGTGTCATAAGCATGGATTCTATGGTGTGGCCTCCCGATTGTGTCATAGGGAGAATCAATGGAAGAATATTGGGGCTACTTCCTTTTTAAACTTGACCATGTCGTGGTGGTTGGGTACACCATAGGTCCTTCTATGATTTCGATCATTGTGGTATAGAGTGTTGAGGATGTGATGTACTAGTTTTTAAGGCTACTGCCAAATTAGGGGTGACTGTAACATGGGTTATAGAGAGGGACTTAGTCCCTCCACTGGATAAATAGGACATGCAACATGGATAAAGGAGTGGTTCACAGGCAAGGGTTTTACTGGGGTCTGTAATATTGTTTTCTCCCACTGTTTAGTGGTCTAATATTTGATCATAGGGGATGTGTCGTGGTACTCTAAAAAAATATTTCCCTATAAATACCCACAAGGCTACTGGACCTGGTGTTCTCTCACTCCATCTTATTGAACCCTAGGCACCTGAGTGTCCTTTTCAAAGACATTTAATCCCTCTTTCTATAGGGATGAATCCCACAATCTTGAGTTAAATCCTTGGTGATCTGAGGTAGCATCTTCCTCTTTTCTTGTTGTTTCACTCCACTTGATCTTGTTTCCTCCCATTTACTTTGTCAATGTTGTGGTGGATGATCTCCATAATTATAATGATGTTTTATTTTATTTTTATCAATGTTTTCATGGAACAAAATCCATTAGATTTTCGATTTTCCTAATGATAGAAGTGATCAAATATCTGTGACATTGATTCATTCTCATGCAAAGAATGTTAATGTTTTGGAGTAGGGGATTTTTTTTACTCTCCTATTTATTTATGTGAAATCATAAATTGACCGTGGTTTATCCATTTTGATAGCGATTGAATTAATCCAAATTGTTTATTCGGTGGTGTTCAGAATTATTTGGGAGGGATTGTATTCTTCTATTATTCTACACAAATGTGGTATTAGATCCACCTGAATAAATAGTGGAATCTATGAAATATGAAGTATAAAAATATGATGTGCATAATGATTTTAATTTTTGAATATGAAAAATTCAAGATATGTTTGTCCAACCAATGGATGGAGGATTCCCTTTTCGAACAGAAGAAACCCTATGTAAGTCTATATACTGATGGTCGATGATTCATATCCTAATCAGATGTCCCTCAATAGGTTTTGGTGAAAAAAAATTGTTGTTTATCATTGTCTACATGTGATAATGTCTAGCATGAGATTTATAATGGGACTTGTGTAGCTGGTGTCTGTACTAAACATGAAAAATTGTATACGAAAAAAGATCAATAATTGGCCTCCAACATAAGAAGCACAAATTATATACCTTCAAGATACGTCATGGAACAACCATCTAGACACACCCAGATCAGATTAATAATATGTTATTAAAACTCAAAAATATAAATTTAAATGATAAATATGTGGACCTAAAAATAATACATTTAATTTAATTATATATTTCATATGATCATCTTGTTAATTCTATTAAGTATGAAATAGATTCCTGGAATTTAATGAAATTTTGGTCTGATTTTCTTTCACATGAGTTGCATAGCAAGGACAAGGGAAAAGATGAAGCTGAGGGTCTGAATATGACGGTTCATTGAGAGTTTTGGGGATAAAATAATTATAATCAATGAATGGAATGTATGAGTCATATAAGATCCCATGAACATTGATCTAAACCAAGAATAAATAAAGATTCCTACTACCACTATGGGAAACCTATGAATATTAGACCCAAATGATCTAATTTGAAATATGGAAGAACTTCTAAGGAGTCTAGTGACCATTCTCTATTTTCCAACCAAGGATATGAAAGTGTTGAGGTGTTCTGTTTGTTTAGGGATAATTTTGATGTCGAGTGGGACTTAATATCATGAAATTCATTCAACATGTTCCACAATAAGAGTTCATTTTCATGTTTGAACAAGGGAGTTAATGGAGGGGTCGTTATAGGAAATAACAAGGGATGTCTCATCATAGGTATAGGTTATGTTATGCTAGAGATGTCAGGCCATTCTCTTTTAACCATATTGGATGTGAGATGGGTTCCATATTAATACTTGAATCTTATCTTAGTAGGTGTATTATATCAGAAAGTCCTTACCTTTAAATCTGTTTCTAATTGACTTAGAATCTTCTAGGGAGATCGTATGGTTCTTAAATGATTCTTTCTGAATGGTTTATATGTTTTGGATAGAAGACCACAAGTAATTAATTTAGGAAATAGAGATGCCACTAACAATGAAACTACTATTTATTGGAATAAGTGTCTAGGACATGTGAGTGAAAAAGGTCAAGAAAAATTTATCATGAAAGGGATTATCACTCCAGTTAAACAAAATACATTTCTCTAATATGAAGACTATGTCATGGGTATGTCTTAAAGTGTCTGTTTTAAAAGATGCAGTGTTAAAGATAAAAAGCCACATTATTATTCACACTATTATTTGTGTGGAACAACTAAGACTACCTCCCATGGTGGAGGCTCTTAAATTTTTACAGTTATAGATTACTCATCGAGGAAAGTCTGGGTTTATATTTTGTGAAATATATATAACGTCTTTGAGGTGTCTAAAACATGGAATGACGCTCTAGAAAATAATCTTGTGAATAAATTATAAAGGTTTGAGGAATGGTAATGTCTTTGATTACTTATCTTCCGATTTTATTATATTTTGTTAAATTGAGTAAAATTTAATGCACTGAATCATGAGTCATAATCCTCAATATAATGGTCAAGTTAAGCATATAAATCGAATAATTATTGAGAATGTTCGTAGCATGATTTCATTCTTTGGATTTCAAAAATCCCATTGGGAAGAAGCTATAACTATAAAAGATTACATAATAAATAGGTTTCCCTCATCTTGCAACTGATTTAAGAGTCTAATTGAATTGTGAAGAAATCACCCCCATCATAAGAACATCTTATGTTTTTTTGATGCACTATCTATGATCATTGTAGACGCCGGAAAAGTCCGTTGTTCCCAAACGAAGCTCCGGATGCGGGAAGCGAGGTCATATTTGGAGTCGGAAGCATGTTTCGGAGGGCCCGGAGGCCTTGCACGGAATTTTGGAGGGCCGCGCGCAAAGTTGATGAGCCGTGCGCAAACCTCCCGGGATGCGCGCAATGCGCTGGGCCGGCGCGCAATTTTGCGCGCCAGTGGCCCGCGCGACTCCCTTGCGCGCCGGGCCCGATTCCGCGCCCGCGAAGAGAATTCCGCGCCCGAGAACCGGATTCCGCGCCCGGGGTTGCCTATAAATATAAGGCGACCCCCGACGTTTTAAAGGTTCCGAGAATTCGAAAGGTCTCTTGTGCGCGCAATCCAACCCCTCCCGCGCGCAATGCCGATCTTCAGGTAACCTCTTTTCTTTCACGCAAGAAAGCCTCGGGGTTCGCCTTCGCGCGCAATCCCTTGGGCTCCTTTCCTTTGAATAATTCTTCACCCTAAGGCCTTCGCGCGCAAAAGAAGCCTCTTGCGCGCAATTGCCCTCGGGTGCGCGCAATCCGGCTCGGTTGCGCGCACCCCCCATTTTCAAAGTGTCCATTCATTAAAGAATGAGCCGTTGCCCCCGCGCGCTATCCGAAGCCCGGTGCGCGCAATCTCTATCTTCCGCGCGCAAAGCACTGGCTCAATTGCGCGCCAGCCTGCCCATTTGCGCGCCGACCCGCGGTATTGCGCGCCAAGCTCCTCTTTTGCGCGCAATCCGCCGGGGTCGCCCCCTTGACCCCCTGCGGGTACCCGCCTGCGTGGCGCCCGATGAACTTCATCCCGGGTTCCCGCACCACGCGTTGTCTTCCCGTGCGGCCCTCCAGGCTCGCGCGAAGTGACACGGACCCCTCGGCGGCACCTTTATTCGTCCAACATGATGTTAAACTGTGCCACGTCCAAGCTGCACGACGTTAAACTGCCAAGCACCCATCGTCCAACATGACGTTAAACTGTGCCACGTCCAAGCTGCACGACGTTAAACTGCCAAGCACCCATCGTCCAACATGACGTTAAACTATGCCACGTCCAAGCTGCACGACGTTAAACTGCCAAGCACCCATCGTCCCGCATGACGCTAAACTGCACCACGTCCAAGCTGCACGACGTTAAACTGCCAAGCACCCATCGTCCCGCATGACGCTAAACTGCACCACGTCCAAGCTGCACGACGCTAAACTGCCTAGCCCTCATCGTCCATGCGACAAGACGTTAAACTGCCAAGAATCTTCGTCTGCACGACAAGACGTTAAACTGCCAAGCACCTTCGTCCTCAACACACGACGTTAAACTGTACTTCGTCCGGCAAGACGTTAAACCGTCCGCTTCGTCCTCAACACACGACATTAAACTGTACTTCGTCCGGCAAGACGTTAAACCGTCCGCTTCACCCGATCCGGTGCCTCGCACGCAGGGTCCCCCTCCCGGTTTGGATGTGGCCCCCACCCGCTCGTCTCTGCAGGGATGTCGGGATTGGAGTGGCCTTCGCCCCCGGGGGTAGAGTGTTACAAACAGAACGAACTACGTGGACTTTGATCCCTGTCTCCTAAACAGGGTACGTAGGAAGCCTCTCCGAGGTTCAAGCCCACCACCTGGTCGTCCCGGTCGTATTCACGTCGGTTCGTCCATCAGTGGACCCCTCCCGGGTTCACACTTGCGTCGATTCACCTATGAATCCGCCCTGTGGGAGACTGCACGTGTGTATCTCCATTGTGCTTCCCCACTACCCCTTTTTCTATTTTCATCCAGCATGACGTTAAACTTTGATCCACCCGGCCGTTCCATCCCCCTCTGTGCGAGGTGGATCGGTTCAATCCTCCACCCGGCAGCCTCGACCTCTTCGTGAGTCGGCTTGCCATCGTCCAGCATGACGTTAAACTGTATATTCGAACTACGCTGACTTTGATCTGTGCTAACGTGCGGTACGTAGGAAGCCCCTACGGGGTCCAAGCTCTTTACTCCATCATCCACCCTGATCCTTACCCGGGCCGCCACATCCCGGTGGGGTCATGCCACTTCACTCCACTCCACTTCACTCTGGAAGCCGCCCATGTGCTGGCCCCAGCGTCGGAGGTTCCCCGCAAAGGGTTCTGTCATCTGATCCACTCCTTGTGTTGATCAGTCCGATTCCATCCCCGCTGGACGTTAAACTCGCGGCATACCCCGTGTTAAACATGGGAAGCTGAGGAAAACCTCAGGTGACGCAGTTCCCCGCACCCAGTGCGGGATGCCTCAGGCCATCATGCCTTCGAGAAGCCCTATTAGGGACGGAAGACAGATATGCAGTGCCGCAGTGTTAAGACACGCCCCCAACACCCAGAGCCACCCGGTCTCCTCACCGCAGGTTGCTGCCCCGACAAGACTCCTTGGAGCATCCGGGCGGAAGCAGTGTAATTAACCGGTGTCCATGAAGATATGGCGCCGGGAACGAGATTCACGAGCATGTCTTAAATCTATGAGGGAGACCCGGATTAGGAGACGAGTTCCGAGGAGATGTCCAAGGAAGGAGGAGCCGACATCCCATCATCCCGGTTTCGATCAAGGAGCAGACGCCCCTAAATAAGGGACGGATGCCGCTCGCCTTTGGAAAGCGGGACTGCGGGACCACAAGCCGCGCGCGCCCATCCCCTCGGGTCGACGGGTGCACGCGCGAACGCGTCCTGGCGGAACAGCGCCGGAACAGAAACCCGAAGCACATCCGCACCGAAACAGAAAAATGGTGAACCCGACGTGAATCTCTTCTCCTCAATACGAAGACCGATGGCTTTCAGAGGTGTTGGAAGACCGGCATGTTGCCCGGCCGAGCATTCAGTTTTACCCGCCAGGGGCTGGGGAAGGGAAATCGGGCACTCCGTCTCACGACGTCGATGGCCTGGGTTCCCCCCACGGAAGGCGTCGTGGCACTAAAGGTTGGTTGTCGATTCCTTTTCCCGTCAGTGTTAATGGGTTTTTCTCCCTGCTTTCAGGAATCGAGTCGCCCAGTCCAGTGCCCGATCGCCACCCGCCCACTGGCGCAGGGGTAGGGGAGACACCGACGCGGTTACTCCGCGCGGTCCCGCCCGTTTCACAGCCGTCCCAGCAGCCGCAATTGCGGGGCAACCACGCCCTCTCTCCCCTTCGGAGGTCATCCAGAGAAGGGTGATCAACAACTTGGTGCGGAGATATGAGGAAGAGGGAGTCATCCCCACCAGGGACATGGCTCGCCTAGACCTCGAGGAATCTGCACCTCGCCACCACCGCCGCCCCCGAGGGCCGCGCAGGGAGGCACCGCTGCCTACCTCGACGTCCACCCGCTTCGGGAGCTTATCCCCGGAGCACTCCGACAGTTCCCTTCCCTATGCGGATGAGGTGGAAGATGTCCGGGACCACCCTATCCGGGATTCGCTCCAGGGATCCGCGGTAAGGGCTCCCGCCAGGCCACGGCGACACCGCCGCCAGGCCTCTCAAGTCGAAGAGCGGGCTCTCCACCTGCCCGCACAGCTAATCCCGACTCGTTTGTCCCGACGCCAACGTCGGGCACCAGCGGAAGAGGATGCCCACCTTGGGGCCCTAGCAACAGCGACCACATTGGCCCAAGCCACTGTTGGCTCCAGTCGCCAGGCCCCTGCGCATCCTGAGCAGGGGAACTTCTATGCCCGACCTGGATCGAGGCCCCGACCGCCCCAAAGGCAGGTTGGGTCGACTCTCCCGGTTGCTGGTACAGGCAGTAGCCATCGCGGACCACCTCACGGTAGCGCTATTCACCAGCAGGGTCTACTCCGTGTGGCCGATCCAGGAGGCATGGGTCATCCCGCCTTCCGATCCCGGCCCAGAGGCCTGCCCAGAATCATCTCTCCCCGCGTCCCCTTTGATATCTGTCCCAGTGCCCCTCGCACCTTGGTTTCAAGTCCTCTTGGCCCCGGTACCGGTGCGGCCGGAGGACGCCAGGACAGAGATCAGCCCTGCCCCGAAGAACCACCCAGGGGCAGGAAGGCAAGGCGTCGACGCCGAGGGAGGAATGTTAATTCCGGACAGAGATCCGACCGGTTCGCTTCTCTGATTCAGAGGCGAAGTACGATTCGGCGACAGAGCCCTTCCCCCAATCCCGCCAGTCAAGGGCAGAGGTAGGAATGCGGCACGTCAGCCTCGTACTCCCCGAGAGCGAGATTGATGTGATCCCCGCATCTCTCCGAAGGTATATCCGGAGTAGCGAGGTCCTGGTAGACCCCCAAGGATCAAGCCTGTGGTTGATACCGGCCCCTCCGGAAGTGCCTTCCGCCTCGATCGGAGAAGCCGTGGACTTTATCTGGGGACCGACTGTCGAACCACGATCTAGTGCACCCTCGGCGAGCACCGATGCTGCGGCAGGATGTTCGCTCTCCGGCCCGTCCTATCGCGATGTGGTAGCTGGGGCACCGCCACCCTCAGAGGGCGGCCCGAGATATGGAGGCCAATCGGCCTGCTCGCCGTATTCACCGCCGGCCAGCCCGTCGGCCCGACGGCCCGCCTCGGCACCACTGCCGGTTCCCCGTCCGTTCCCAGTCATTGAAGAGGACCAAGGGGATCTGGGTCCCGAGTTTGAGTCGTGGAGCTTCTGGACCGTCCTTGCAGAGGGCCACTTCCCTGAGATGTTTTGGCCAGTCGCAGGACCGGGCTTTGATGCACCCGAATCACTCACCCCGGATGAGTTCGAATGCTTCCGCCGAACTCTCCGGGAGACTCACTCCCGTATTCACTGCCTACAAATGCCATACCCCGAGAGTTAACTACACCTGGAGGATATTGGTGAGCAGTGCCGCCAAATTGACCTGGCCACGCTCCCCGCGGTTCGGCACACCGGGTCATTAGGGCACCACGAGGCCCTCCAACAATGATGCGTTGAGTGTTTTCAAGTACTCCGCAAGGTTATCGAGGAAGCCACTCCCCACGTGTATATCCGTGGATGGGGGCAGTACGCTGCCCTACGCTTCAGTGCGATTCGCCGACAGCCCGATTCACTGGGTGGCCCTGAGGGTATATCCCCAGGGACGGAAACAATCAATATGGCTGACCTGTCAGGAGAGGGGAACGACTTGGAACTTCTCGACGGGGGCTTCCCCCCCGAAGACAAGCCATCGTTAGATCCATCGGTGAGAGTTACTCGTCATCAGAGGAACCTCCTGGGACTCCCCGCACCCACTGAAGCACTGACGTTGAGCCGAAACGTCAGCAAAGGTAAAGAGCACAGCGAGGCTGTAAAGCCCGCCGACCCATCTGCCTCCATACAGAGGGCAGAGGAGGATCCCGAGAAGGCTACGCTACGTCAACAGCTTGCCGAGCAGAAGAAGCTGGTTGACCAGCTCCTCGCCGAGCGCGCTGCAGAGCAGCGGCCTGACTACGGTGATCCTAGGCCAGGACAGTAGGGACCGGAACAACCGCTCCTCGACAAGACTCTCCCGGGAAACCGTGATTACGCCGTGTTCGCCGACAGGAGAGAGGCCATTGCCTATGGAAAGAGGGCGCGGTATGTTTCGCCACACCCTCCCGAGCGGCGTGACTACCTGAGAGACCCCGCTCGGATTCCTCCCGCTGCCCCAAGGGCCGCTCCGCCCACCATCCCACGAGCTGCCGAGTTCGACGACCCGGTCGACGACCCGATTGAAGGGCCATGCAATGCACTCGTGGTTAGAGATCCTCGCCAGGACTGGAACCCATGTCCGGATGATCCAATGGCGGCACTCATCGCCCGCTTGGAAGCCTTGGAGACTCGGCAAGTGGCGATCCCACCGGACGGCAAGCCATACCCAGCATGGGTGGATGACATGCCGGCACGTCCGGGATTCAGGAATCCCACTTTCGCCCCCTTCAATGGGACTGGAGATCCACCACAGCATTTGGCCCATTTCAACTCGAGGTGCGGACCTATGTTGGGGACTCCGGCGCAGCAGGAGGCCGCTAAGCTTCGCTGCTTTGTTCAGACACTGGAAGGGCCAGCATTTGTCTGGTACAGCCAGCTCCCCGTCGGTTCGATAACTAGCTGGGAGGACCTTCGTAGACAGTTCCTCTACCAGTTCAGTTCCACGACACGGAAGACGAGTATCGCAGACCTCTTCATGTGCAAGCAGAGGCCTGATGAGCGAGTCGCAGACTTCGTCGCCCGATGGAAGGGTCTCACGTATTCCCTTGACATGCCATTGACTCAGGAGCAGTTGCTGACAATGTGCGTCGGGAACGTCAAGACCGAGCTGGTCCCTTCCTTGATCACTCAGAATTACCCCGGAGGGTTCAGGGACTTCTCAGACAAAGCTCAACGTCTTGAGGAAGCCCTGCAACAGGCCAGTCAGGCACACCCGCTGCCTCCTATGATTCCTGCAAGGAGGGTCAGCAGGGCTGAGCCCGCTGCTGTCGCCCAGATAGAGGCCCCCAGGCCGTTGGAGCAGCTGCCGGCGAGGCCAGCTCCACAGCCTCACAGGAATCCGCCTCGACGGGCTCAGTTCCCGGCCCAGCAGCGGCAGCCCCAGAACCGGCCGGCCCCTCCGCGTAATGTACCGCCACAACCCAGGCGAGATAATCAGGGTCCACCTCCTCGGCAGGCCCCTCCAGCCCCTCGTCAAGACCACGCTCCCAGGGGCCCGCGATACCTGACTTACTCATTTCACGAGGATCAGGTCCCCGGTTATTTCCGGAGCGCCCTGGAGCAGAGGATTGTGCGACTGCCTGAGTGTTGGAGGCCAAAGGAGGCACATCTCACGGATAACCCCCGCTACTGCCCTTACCATCGAGCCCTGGGGCACACCATCCAGCGGTGCTATGCGTTTTAGGACTGGCTCCAATACCAGATTAACAACAATGTAATCAGGTTGGGCCCAGCTCCAGCACAAGTGGCGAGCGTGTTCGTGGGATCAGATGACGATAGTGGCAATGAGGACGAATGGCAGCTGGTCTCCGACCGCGGATCCCAGAAGTATAATAACTGGATGGCCCGCAAGACGATCATTCACGGCCATGGAATCATCCGTGCGCGCTTGAATCAGCCTGAGCCCCCAGAATCTGCGGGTGCTGCTTCGGCATCTTCGTCCCAGCCTGCCTCTTCCGAGAAGAGCAAACGGCGACGGCGCAAGAAGGAAGAGCACGCCCCGCCAGTCCCGCCACTGTCCCGCACTCTCGGCGATTTCATGCCCCCGGAGATGGGGGTCCCACCTCGGATCCACCCGGTGATGGAGGATTCGTCCGACGAAAGTGTTGGGTACGCTTCGGTTAATACCGTCGAGCTGGTAAATCCCTTTTCGGTTCCCGACGTTGAAGAACGCCAGGTGGACCTCCCTAGTGTCCCCGGTCGTCGCCACCGTCGGAAGACCCGCAGCAGCAGGAGTCGCCGGGGCACAGCAGTTGGTACCTCCAGCCAGGCCGTGCACGCCACTGAGACTAGGCAGTAGGCTCAAAACCCAGCTCAGCGTGCGCAGCCCCCCCATCCGTGGATGACGGATTCGCCTCCGCCACTGTTTGTGGTGTGGGACCAGGCAGAACCGCCTCAGCCGCGTCGCGACCAGCTCCGCCCTGCCACGAGTCCATCCCGGCCTCCTGACCCCAGTACGGTGACCATTTCCCGCACTGCAACCAGTGAACAGCGAGATGCGCCAAGCACCAGTCGGCCGCCGGTCCAACCGGCAAGGCCCGTCATGCCGCCAACCGCAGAGCAACCTCCTGCAACTAGGGGCTCGCGCTTGGCAAAAATGTATGATGTCCTGAAGCACTTGGCCGACATCCCAGCAAGGCTCTCCATCCTTGAGGCTATGCGCATGTCATCTGAGATGCGCGAGGCACTCGCTGAAGCCCTGAAGAGCCCCCTCCAGTTTGAGACAGAGGTTATGGCTGCAGAGGCCTTTCACGCCGAAACAGTCGAGGACGCCGAATGTCAGGCAGTTATCTCGTTCTCTGGTAAGGATGAAGACCCTCCTATACAGGGGCACATTCGTCCGCTGTATGTTACTGGCCAGTTCAACGGTTGTGAAGTCTGGCGCTGTCTTGTCGACACGGGGTCTGGGATTAACCTGATTCCCACTCGGACGCTCTGGAGATTGGGGTTGTCTGAGGATGACTTGATTCCCTCCGACCTCAGGATCCAGGGGTACGACCACACTGAGCAAACTCCGGTCAGCAAGATACGTTTGAAGACCCAGTTCGGTGACTTGGTTGCCAACACCGAATTCATGGTAGTCTCTCAGGACACTGCGTATAACGCATTGATGGGCAGGCCATGGCTCCACCTTCATGTGGCGGTTCCCTCATCATACCACCAATGCCTCAAATACTCCCTTAATGGTCGAGTAGGCGTGCTTCAGGGAGATGCATCTCCTTTTGCCTCATGTGAAGCCCGTTATCTGGACGCGGACTATTACAAGAGCAAGGACAAGCAGATCCTGGCAGGTGAGGTTGAGCCTGTCGCTATTGCAAGTGATCCCTGGGCAAGCGTGGATGACGCTTACATCCTCCCGATTCAACCGTTGGACGTAGCCATGGTCTCGACGGCCTGTGAGTCTCCTGATGAGATGACCGCGACCGCCCGTGCCAGCACCAGCGTCCCAGCAGGATCTGGTAGCCCCAATGCAGTTTCCAGCGCAGTCTCTCCCGTGGACGATCCCTCCCCGAGTGGAGAGGACGTGGAAGATGCACCCCCAGCCTTTGAGGAGGGCATCCCCGCCACGGTCGATGAGTTAATACAGGTGAACCTTGGAACCGAAGCAGATCCAAGACCCACATTGGTCAGTGCCGCCATGCCCTCTGAGGAGCGGCAGCAGTACGTGGACTTTCTCAGGCAGCACCGTGATGTGTTCGCTTGGGGCTATGACGAGATGCCAGGGCTAGATCCTCAGGTAGCCGTCCACCGCCTTGGTCTCCCGGCGAACCATCGCGGGTTCAAGCAGCCTCCCAGGAAGATGTACCCATCCCACTGTGCCATGGTTGAGGCCGAAGTTGAAAAGCTTATCAAGGCCAACTTCGTGAGGGAAGTCCAGTACCCCAAATGGCTGGCCAATATTGTGCCGGTCAGGAAGAAGAACGGACAGATCAGAGTCTGTATCGACTTCCGTGATCTCAACCGCCACTGTCCAAAGGATGACATTCCCCTTCCAGTGACAGAGCTGTTGATCGACGCCACAGCAGGGTTCCAAGCCCTCTCCTTCATGGATGGATACTCCGGATACAACCAAATCCGGATGGCCCCTGAGGATGAGGAGTTCACTGCCTTCAGGGCCCCCCAAGGTATCTTCTGTTACCGGGTCATGCCCTTCGGCCTGAAGAATGCAGGAGCCACCTATCAACGGGCGATGCACCGCATATTCAAGACAATCCTCGGCACACTGGTGGAATGCTACGTCGACGACTTGGTGGTCAAATCGCGCCAGCGTCAGGACCATCTCAAAGATCTTGAGGAAGTGGTCGGCTTCCTCCGGTCTCGCTGCTTGAAGATGAACCCGTTGAAGTGTGCCTTCGGGGTCACCTCCGGAAAGTTCCTTGGATTTGTGGTAAGATACCGGGGTATTGAGATCAACCCAGAGAAGATCAGGGCGATTAGCCAGATGCCTCCCCCAGGTAACATCCGGGAACTGCAAGGGTTCCAAGGCCACTTAGCCTATATACGCCGATTCATCGCGAATCTGGCTGGCAAGTGTAAGCCCTTTTCTCGGCTCATGAAGAAGGGTGGCACCTATGTATGGGATAAAGAGTGTCAGACCGCTTTCGAGGAAATCAAGCAGTACCTGCTTCAACCTCCGGTTCTGATGCCGCCTGTATACGGAAAGCCGCTGGTCCTCTATGTGACCGCCCTGGAACGGTCCCTTGGTGCCCTTCTCGCCCAGAAGAACAACGAGGGAACAGAGAATAGCTTCTATTACCTCAGTCGCATGCTCCTAGATGCGGAAGTTAGGTATTCCCCCATTAAGAAGAGCTGCCTGGCGCTCGTATTTGCCGTATAGAAATTACGGCACTACTTGCAGCACCATGAGGTACAGTTGGTTTATCGGGCAGACCCGTTGAAATATATCCTGAGCCGGCCTATGTTGACTGGTCGTCTATCGTGGTGGGCTGTGATTCTCTAGCAGTTCGACATCAGGTATGTGTCTCAGAAGGCCATCAAAGGGCAGGCATTGGCAGACTTTCTGGCAGCTCACCCGACCTCTGCGGATCAGCCGCTGGATCTAGGCTTTCCTGATGAGACCATTCTCTCGGTCGATCATGCCGATCCATGCTGGCAGATGCACTTTGACGGTGCCTCCCGGAGCCCTACCAGTAGAAGACTCGATAATCCTAAGCTCAACAGAGTGGGCTTGGGTATCGTCTTCATTACCCCGGAGCGAGCCGTGCTGCCATACTCTTTCCTGTTGTCAGAGGGCTGTACCAACAATGAGGCGGAATACCATGCCCTCATCACCGGACTCGAGTTAGCTCTCGAGATCGACGTGCCCCATCTGTGTGTGAAAGGGGACTCCGAGCTGGTCGTTAAGCAGATCAATGGCGACTATGTTGTCAGGAAACCGGAACTTGTGCCATTGCTGGAGTGCACCCTCCTTCTGATGGCCCAGTTCCCTTCTCGGCCAAAAATTGTCCATATTCCCCGGTCGCAGAACGGTCGAGCAGATGCTTTGGCCAGCCTCGCTGCGTCACTTGCAGAGCCTGAACAGGACAACCTGATCGTCCGCGTGACGCACCGCAGGCTCATCGCTCCCGTTATCCCGGAGGGAGATCGCGGCCCGTCAGTAAGTAATCTCACAACGGTTGCCCCCATGCCTGGAGCCTCGAGTACCCCAGATATGACAGTCGGGTCAGCCCATGATTGGAGGACGCCTTTGGTTGAGTACCTCCAACATGGCATTCTTCCATCGGATCGGGCCGAGCGCGAGCGAGTTCGACGCCGCGCATCGCAGTTTGTCCTCCAGAGCAGCCCCAGCCTCGAGCAGATCCTCTATAAACGCGGATTTGATGGTGTTCTCCTCCGTTGCCTTCAGGGAGTTGAGATCCCACGAGTCATGCAAGAGTTTCATGCTGGTTCATGTGGCGCCCACCAGACTGGGCCGAAGCTGTCCCACCAGATCCGGAGGTTGGGATTCTTCTGGCCCTCTATGATCCATGACTGCATCGAGTATGCCAGGAGGTGCCATGCGTGCCAGGTTCATGCGAACTTTGTGCATCGGCCGCCGGAGCCTCTCCACACCACCAGGTATTCCTGGCCCTTTGCAGTCTGGGGTCTGAACGTTGTGGGACCCTACCCGCCGGCGACAGCACGCCAGTGCCGGTTCATTCTGGCCGCCACAGACTTCTTCTCCAAATGGGCAGAGGCGATTCCGCTCAGAGAGGTCAAATCCTGTTCTATCGCTGACTTCGTGACCTCCAACATCATCTATCGATTTGGAGTGCCTCACGCTATCCTCACGGATAACGGAGCCAATTTCTGAGCATCCGAGTTGAAGAAGTTGTACGCCAAGTATAACATTCGCTCGAACCACACATCTCGCTATCATGCGCAGGCGAATGGACAGATTGAGGCATTTAACAAGACCCTCTCTAACATTCTGCAAAAGATGGTTGGTCAGAACAAGAAGAGTTGGCCGGACAAGCTCCCCAACGCCCTCTGGACTTATCGGACGACGACTCGCAATTCCACCCAAATGACCCCTTATTCCCTGGTGTATGGAGCTGATGTCGTCCTGCCCATCGAGATCCAGTTACCGTCCTTGCGCACTGCGGTCTACGACCAGCAAGCGCCGGACAGAGCTGCTGAAGCCCATCTAGTCGAGTTGGAAGCACTGGATGAGAATAGACTTCGCGCTTTGCACAACTTGGAGAGGCATCAAAGCAGAATGGCTCGAGCTTTCAATAAGAAGGTTCGCCTCCGCTCCTTCCTGCAGGGTGATCTAGTGCTGGCCCTAAGAGCACCGATGATCCCCGGCAGGAAGCCGCCCAAGTTGGAGCCCAAGTGGGAGGGACCTTTTGTTGTCCACAAGGTCTATCCCAATGGCGCGTACTCCCTAGCAACTATGGATGGTGAGCGTGTCACTCCTCCCACCAACGCTAGGTTCATCAAGCAGTACTTTTCCTGAGTGCATCTTCGTCCGCGCGGCAAGACGTTAAACTTCCAAGCATCTTCGTCCGCGCAGCAAGACGTTAAACTGCCAAGCATCTTCGTCCACGCGGCAAGATGTTAAACTGCCAAGCATCTTCGTCCGCGCGGCAAGACGTTAAACTGCCAAGCATCTTCGTCCAACATGACGTTAAACTGTACTTCGTCCCGCACGACGTTAAACTGCAGTTCGTCCCGCACGACGCTAAACTGCATTCGTCCTGCATGACGCTAAACTGCACCACGTCCGAGCTACAAGACGTTAAACTGTTCAGCATTCGTCCTGCATGACGTTAAACTGCACCTCAAGAACTACGTGCGGCTTGATTCCCATCCTTATGGGATACGTAGGACCGCCTGAACATTCATGCTTCAGGCCCAGCCCCATCCTTCGGGAATTTCCATCCCATCTCGGGCCCTTGGCCCGGTTGCCTCCGGGTGTGCGGCGTATGGTGTGAGCGCGGGGCTATGCCCTCATTCACGTCGGTTTGCTCGTCACGTTGTACGCCCCCGACGTTTGGGGATGCCTTCTGCTCCCCCCTTCTTTCTCTTTTCGTCCTGCATGACGTTAAACTGCACTTCTAGAACTACGTACGGCTTGATTCCCATCCTTATGGTATACGTAGGACCGCCTGAACATTCATGTTTCAGGGCCAGCCCTATTTCCCGGGAATCTCTATCCCGCATTGGGCCTCTGGCCCAAGTTCCCCTCCTTTTTTGTGCGAGGCGTATGACGTGAGTGGAGGATTATATCCCCATTCACGTTGGTCTACTGGTCGCACTGTATGCCTCCCCCGTGTGTGGGACTACCACACACCCCTCATCGTCCTGCATGACGTTAAAGTCCCTCTCAAGAACTACGTGTGGCTTGATTCTCATCCTTATGGGATACGTAGGAACGCCAGGATGTTTGAAACTTCGGGTCCAGCCCCCCACCTCTTAAAGATTCCCCCCTTCTCTGGGGAGTCCGCCGCCTTCGGGTCACCCTCAAGGCGTGTCCCTCAACCCCTTGCAGTGGTCCACCGGTGTCAAGAGTACTCTGGTTTATTGCCAGGAGGGTCAGGTCCAGCTTGGTCAGGTTCCTTCCACTTTTCAGGCTTCGTGCTCCCTTTCATGTAACACCCTAGACTTTTATGTTATATAAACCATCAAAGGAATCTTTTTCTACACAACACTTGCTTGGCTTGCTTTGCACGCAATCGCGACCTTCCTCGATAGCTTGCGTCGTACGCAATACCGAGTTTCACTAAACAACAATATACTATTAAAACTAGCCGTTATGAATAGTAATAACCACTTTTCGAAATTTTATAAATTTTATTTTTCAAAATAGACTTCATTTTTGGACTCAGAATATCGGAATTAGCCTAGGGTGAAATTTTGGTATTTTTCTGAAAACTTTCAATTTTTGATGAATAGTGAAACCACTAAGTGGTAGGTTAAAAACTGAATTTTGCATAAAACTTAATTTTACCGCTTCTGTGAATGGAATTTCAAAAATCCGAGAGACACGGTTAATATCAAGGACTAAAATGTGGTTCAATGAGATGAAAATAATTTTTTTGGTGAATAGTAACTTTTTACTATTTTTACCGCGGTTAATAGTAAATAGGATAACTAAGGGTAAATATGATATCAATATTACCCTAACACATGTCCGAATTCTATTGGACAAGTGTAATTCGACCAAAAACAAACCTAGGAATAAAATATGACCATTTAGGCCCACTTGGATTAGATTAGGACATTTATTATTAATTTATTTAAAGAAGGGTTAAAATAGTTAAAATCAATGTTTAATAGGTAAATCATTTTTTAATATGGGGTTATACATAAGATAAATTCGATTGTAAATATTCATTAGAAAGCTAAAAAGATTTCCTACATGATGTTATTTTATTTGTAATTTTTAGACATCAAATAATTTAATTTATATATGACACAAAGATGATGCAGTAATTATCTTATTAATGAAATATTGACATAATTAATGTTATAAACACCAAAATAAATGTAATTTGAAACTTTTTATGAATTCCACTAATTTTCTAGGGTACTATGATATATTAGTATTGATTTAATCAACTTGGTTCGAACATATAATTCTGTTATAACTTTCAAAAAAATCATATATCAAATAGTGTCAAAATTGACACAAAATAGTTTTTAAATCAAATATTATATTATTAATTGTTATTTTATTCCTAAAAATCTAAGGTTCGGCCACATGACTTAGATAAAGATATATATATTAATAATAAACAATTTGGGGTTCGTTTGGCATGTTATAGTAAGTGTATTAACCATATAGTGAAAGAAAACAAAAAGACACGGTAAAAGTTAAATTATTTAACTTAGAGTTAAATCTAATTGATAAGGTTAAAATAATACCCTAAACTTGTCTAAATCCTATTGGTTGATGGGATTTCGACCCTTCCCCACTTTAGCTTCGAAATAAGACCCTTTGGAACCATTATAAACCGATTTTGACTTTAATATAAAATAATATTTTGAGAAATTCTTAAGGTGCCCCTCTCCTCCTTTATAAAAGGGCACCTCCTCCCCCTCCTCCTCACACCAATTTGAGCACTCAAGCTCGGCCAAACCCTGCCATTTTCTCCTCTCCACTTCCCTAGAATAATCCTAGAGGTCCTGGTCTTCTCCAAAGACCAATCTTAGTTCCTTAAGTGAGGGATTCAAAGAGGCGTTCCAAAGAAGAGGTAATATCCATTACCGATCTTTTCAATTTCTTTCTTCTTCAAATTCTTCTTCTTTAGTTGTTTCATGATAAAGTAATAACATCAGTATTACTTACATACTGATATGTTATTATAAATATGAAACAACCCTAATTCACCTTCTATCCATCCTACGGAAAAATGAAATCACCGCGCGTGCGTACGTACGGAATACCGTCTCCACGCCGTGGTGTAATTTATTTTCCACCATCAGCTTACAAGGATGGGTATAATGGTGTAATGAGTAACTATATATGATTATTATGAAGTAATATTGATACTGAAATAATATATATATACTCCAATACAATTCCACGATCATAGGAACGATATCATCACTCATGCGTACGTACGGAATACTGTCTCCATGATGTGATGCGACTCGTTCTACATGATCTTCATTTCATAATGATTATATAAATGAATTGAATGAATGAATATGGTATATACTACACTAATACCATTCTGGAAATGAATTATCTATAACCTAAAGATAAGAATAAGAATTTATTCGACAAAACACGCATAAGAACAAAAAGTTATAAAGACCCGAGTAACAAGTAACAATGAAATATTACTAACAAGAAGCTAATAATATGACCATATATGATATCATATCAATATGTATGATTCTGGAATAAGTCAATAGCATTATTTAAACCATTATACAGGAGCTTCGGACACGAACAAAGCAAATTGGACCTAAGGTAAGGGAAAATATCACAATCTCATTTTTTATCCGAGATTGTTTATTCGTAAGTACTTACTGGGATGTATTTTATCATCCACATCCATGTTTCATCAATATGTAATATTATTTCCATCCACCTACAATTGTTTAAATCCATTTTTACCCTTAGGTGAGTTGTTAGTAATATGTATGAAAGGAATCTTTTGTCGTTTTTCGTACGAGGTACTTTTTGACTTTTCCGACAAAAGTACGAAGAATGTTTTTTTTTAACTTATACGGCAAGAATGGATTTTTAAAACATTATTTCCAAGAATCTTCCTTTACAAGTTTTCAAGTTTATTTTTAATCAACTTCTTTTAGTTTATAATTTTATGACATATTAAGAAAAGAAAAGTGTTTTTGAATAAGAAAGGATATTTTCCTCAAGAATGGTGTTCAAGTGTTTTGTCAAAATTATTTTCCATCTAAGATAATAAAGGGTTCTGTTTTTATCCCTTTAATTACATTGATTTGATTATGTTGTGAGGGAATTATTTTTATGAAGTCATTTGCCTTATACGATTTGTTTTATGATGTCATGATGTTTCAAGAATCCCATTTTTGTTACATGTGTTATGCGATGATGTATGATTTATGATTATGTGTCACACATAAGAAAGGATTCATTATAAGATGGGTGGGACCTATATCTCCCTCCAATGCATTGGGTAAAGATTTTATATCTCATGAGATAGACAGGGCTGGAACGGTAGGTTATATCGGTTCAGTGATACAGGACTGAAACGAGGAGTGAACTCGGTTCAGAAAGGGACTTTGTCCACTAAGATAGTCTTGGCAATGAGTCATGACTAACAAGAAATGATTTTCCATGATTATGTGTGCATGCCACAAAGTTTCAAGTTTTATGATTATGGGGATCTCATTTTCACTTCTATGAATTATTCCATGATAAGATATTATGATCTCTTTTGCAGGTTTTGATTTTCAAAAAGATATGATATGATTTTTATTTCCTTTATTTGCCCTTGCTGAGCATTTGAGCTCACCCTTTTATGTTTTCTTTTCCCCAGGTCAGGAAGATGGATATTAAGTAGAATATGCTAAAAGGGACCCTAGATATGATGAAATAAATGGGAGACATTGTAGAAGATTTATGAACCAGTTGTTCATGTTTCCCAGTTTCTAAAGACACTATACCTATACGGTCCTTTGTGGTTTTGTCATATGTTGTAATAAGTGTGCTTCAATTTTGAAGTATTAACAATGTATGTAAAGTATGGGTCGTTATAGTTGGTATCAGAGGAAAGGTATAGTCAACCTTTGGAATCTAGGATGTGAAAGCCTTAGTAAGAACCCTAAGGATAAGTCTAAGCATAGAACACAATCTTAGAAATGGCCATGAATAACCTAGGATAAGACCATAAGCATGAAAATTTTATTCTTGAATTATGTGGTTTCCTATTATAATTATTGTTGCTCACACTATTCTTCTTGGTTTTAGTCAATGGCTGGAACCCGAAGGAACCGTGTTAATGCGGAATGCGATGGGCAATGCAATGATTGTCCCCCTGAGCAACCAAACGATATGGGAGCTGGAATGCAAAATCTTGTAGCCATGCTCACACAACTTTCTCAAGCTATGAATCATGCAGGATTTCCAAACGAGCAAAGGAGGGAGCAACATTCTGTTGAATCCTTCATGAGGCAGCGTCCACCTTATTTCAGCGGGTCTACTGATCCATTAGTTGCTGAACAATGGATTAGTACTACTGAAAAGATATTTTCAGTTCTTCAATGTTCTGAGCATGATAAAGTCATCCTAGCAGTGTATCGTTTGGAAGGAGATGTGGATCAATGGTGGAATCTTGTTAAGAATACGAGGAAAAGGGATGAAATTGAGTCTATGGAATGGGACGAGTTCAAGAACTTATTTTTCAATAAGTACTTCCCTCGTATTCTACGAACAAAGATGGAGAAAGAGTTTCTTGAACTGAAGCAAAGGGATGATGAATCTGTTGGTACCTATGAAGAAAATTTTAACAGACATGCAAGGTACGCTTCTGGTATTATTATCCAACCTGAGAGTAAGATCGATCGATTCTTTAGCGGCTTAAAACCAAGTCTTCGAAGGGCGTTAGCCATAAGGGACTTCAATAGCTACGAGGAAATCGTTCGATGTGCTCTCAAAGTCGAGATGGAGATTGGAGTAACCCATCAGTCACATGGGTTTGATAAGAAGAGGAAGATGGAATTCAAAGAAAAATCTAAAGAGCACACGGAAAAGAAGATGAACTTTCCCTTATGCTCAAAGTGTGGAAAGAAACATGGAGGAAGTTGTCTTAAAGGGACAAGTAAATGTTTTAAATGTGGAAAGGAAGGTCATCGGGCATTTGAATGCCGCGATAATGGGAAGAAGATGTCTAATGATGCAAACAAAGGAAGGGATACACAGAATGAACATACTACACTTCAATGTTTCAAGTGCAAGGAGATGGGGCATTATGCCAATCAATGCCCAAATCCAAGGGTTGATGATGATGGTCGACGTCAACAAACTCTTAAGGCTAAAGACAAAGGAAAGTCACATGCAATTTCTATCAGCGATGTGGAGTACGATAACGATGTGGTGAAAGGTACACTTACCATCCACTCTAAAGTAGAAAATGTTTTATTTGATTCTAGATCCACCCACTCTTTTATTTCTAAAGAATTTTCTAAGGGTATCACCGTATTACCTCAACAATTAGATGTTGAGTTAGCTGTGACAACACCTAATGGCACAACAGTCGCATCAGAAGTTTATAATTCTTCTCCGATCGAAGTTTGTGGGAAAGTGCTTCCTGCAAATCTTGTGATCCTTCCTTTAGTGGAATTTGACGTGATTCTTGGCATGGATTGGCTTTCTCTACATGGAGCTCGTATCAATTGCCAAAGAAGGGAAGTCACATTTCATATTCCAGATCAACCTACGATCGTCTATCAATGCAAGGATGAACATAACCTTCCAGTGGAAATTTCATCCATCTTATGGGTATTGATTCCACTAAATGAAGGTTATTTATCTCAAATAGTTGGTGAGAAACTCACGATTAAGAATATGCCCATTGTACGGGAGTTTGATGATTTCTTTCCGGAGGAATTAACGGGTCTTCCACCAAATCGTGAAGTTGAGTTTTCAATAGAACTCGTACCGGGTGCTTTGCCTATTTCAAAGACACCTTATAGAATGGACCCAATTGAGTTGCAGGAATTGAAGAAGCAACTCCAAGAGAATCTTGATAAGGGATTCATACGCCCTAGTGCGTCACCTTGGGGAGCACCTGTTCTATTTGTTAAGAAGAAAGATGGATCAATGAGACTCTGCATTGATTATCGAGAACTTAACAAGATCACTATCAAGAACAAATATCCTCTCTCACGCATTGATGACTTATTTGACCAACTACGCGGAGCTCAATACTTTTCCAAGATTGATCTTCGTTCAGGGTATCATCAATTAAGGGTCAAAAGGGAGGATATACCAAAGACGGCTTTCCGTACAAGGTATGGACACTATGAATTTATAGTGATGCCATTTGGTCTTACTAATGCCCCTGCTATCTTCATGGATCTAATGAATAGAGTCTTTAGAGACTATCTTGATCAATTTGTGGTAGTCTTTATAGACGATATTCTTGTCTATTCAAAGAGCAAGGAAGAGCATGAAGATCACTTGAGAATTATATTGAAGACCCTGAGAAAAGAGAAGCTTTATGCCAAATTTACCAAGTGTGAATTTTGGCTTCAAAAAGTTGCATTTTTGGGTCATATAATCTCAAAAGAGGGGATATCTGTGGATCCAGCAAAAACAGAGGTTATCGAAAGATGGGCAAGACCAACAACAGTAACTGAGATCCGAAGTTTTCTTGGTTTGGCTGGTTATTATCGACGTTTTGTAAAAGATTTTTCACGATTATCTAATCCACTCACCAAGTTGACTCGGAAAGGAGTTAAGTTTGTCTGGACAGAGGAATGTGAAGAGAATTTCAAGGAGTTGAAAAGAAGGTTATCCAGTGCACCTGTGCTCACACTGCCTTGTAGTGGAGAAAGGTTTGTGATCTACAGTGATGCATCCAAGAAGGGATTGGGGTGTGTTCTTATGCAAAATGATATGGTGATAGCTTATGCCTCACGACAGTTGAAAATCCATGAGCAAAATTACCCAACACATGATTTGGAGTTGGCTGCGGTAATCTTTGCATTAAAGATTTGGAGGCATTACCTTTATGGTGAAAGATGTAATATTTATACTGATCATAAAAGTTTAAAGTATATTTTCACACAAAAGGAGGTGAAAATGCGTCAAAGAAGATGGTTGGAGCTGATTAAGGATTATGACTGCTCAATCCATTACCACCCTGGGAAAGCAAACAAGGTGGCAGATGCATTAAGTCGACAAGACCATGCTAGTTTATCCATGATGAGGATCACAAAAGATCCAATATTTATGGATTTACAAAGGATGGATATTGGAATTATAATGGAAGGGGAAAAATCTTATCTTTCTCAAATGAATGTTCAACCATCTATACATGTGAAGATTAAAGAGGCACAGAAAGAAGATGTCGAGTTACAAAAGAAGGTGAGAAATGTTCCTGATTTCAACCTTGATTGTGATGGGATAATAAAGTTCAGGAATCGGGTTTGTGTTCCTCCCATCCCCGAATTAAAGAATGAGCTGCTGGATGAGGCTCATAGTTCATCATTATCTATTCATCCTGGAAGCACGAAGATGTATAGGGACCTGAAAGAGTACTTCTGGTGGGATGGCATGAAAAGAGATGTTGCTGAATATGTCTCTCGATGCTTGGTTTCTCAACAAGTTAAAGCTGAGAGACAGAAGTCTAAGGGGATGTTACAACCATTACCCATACCCGAATGGAAATGGGAAAACATCACTATGGACTTTGTCACAGGACTTCCTAAAACATCCAAAGGCAATAATGCTATCTGGGTCATAGTTGATCGTCTTACAAAGTCTGCACACTTCATTGCTATTAGAGAGGATTTCTCTCAAGATCAGCTTGCCAGGATATATGTAAAGGAAGTGGTAAGATTGCATGGAGTACCACTTTCTATTATATCTGATCGGGATCCGAGATTTACCTCGAAGTTCTGGCGAAGTCTTCAGCATACTCTGGATACAGAGTTGAGTTTCAGCACTGCTTATCATCCCCAGACAGACGGTCAGTCTGAGAGAACAATTCAAACCCTAGAAGATATGTTGAGAGCTTGCTCTATGGATTTCAAAGGAGGTTGGGATCAACACCTACCTTTGGTGGAATTTTCTTATAATAATAGCTTTCACTCCAGTATTCAGATGGCTCCTTATGAAGCTCTATATGGAAAGAAATGCAGGACTCCAACTTGCTGGATGAAGTTGGAGAAAGAAAGCTATTAGGACCTGATCTCGTTGATGAAATGGCAGAAAAGGTCAGATCTATTCAACAACACATAAGAGCAGCTCAGAGTCGACAGAAAAGTTATGCCGACAACCGAAGAAAAGACCTAGATTTTGAAGTGGGTGATAAAGTGTTCTTACGAATATCTCCCTGGAAGAGGGTTATGAGATTTGGAAAGAAGGGGAAGTTGAGCCCTAGATATATCGGTCCTTTCGAAATACTGGATCGTGTTGGGAAGGTAGCTTACCGATTGGCGTTTCCACCGAATCTCTCTCAAGTTCACGATGTGTTCCATGTATCTCTCCTGAGAAAGTACATACCAGATCCTTCACATGTACTCAACTCAGAAGTTGTACCGCTGGAGCAAGATCTTTCTTATGAAGAACAGCCGATAGAGATTCTGGATCGTAGAGAAAAAGTCCTACGAAACAAGACCACTCGCTTGGTGAAAGTTTTATGGAGGAACCACCAACTTGAAGAAGCTACATGGGAGCTTGAGGATATGATGAGGGAGAAGTATCCTCATTTGTTTGTTACAAAGTGACGAATTTCGAGGGCGAAATGCTTTTTAAGGGGGGTAGAATGTAACACCCGAGACTTTTATGTTATATAAACCATCAAAGGAATCTTTTTCTACACAACACTTTCTTGGCTCGCTTTGCACGCAATCGCGACCTTCCTCGATAGCTTGCGTCGTACGCAATACCGAGTTTCACTAAACAACAATATACTATTAAAACTAGCCGTTATAAATAGTAATAACCACTTTTTGAAATTTTATAAATTTTATTTTTCAAAATAGACTTCATTTTTGGACTCAGAATATCGAAATTAGCCTAGGGTGAAATTTTGGTATTTTTCTGAAAACTTTCAATTTGTGATGAATAGTGAAACCACTAAGTGGTAGGTTAAAAACTGAATTTTGCATAAAACTTAATTTTACCGCTTCTGTGAATGGAATTTCAAAAATCCGAGAGACACGGTTAATATCAAGGACTAAAATGTGGTTCAATGAGATGAAAATAATTTTTTTTGGTGAATAGTAACTTTTTACTATTTTTACCGCGGTTAATAGTAAATAGGGTAACTAAGGGTAAATATGATATCAATATTACCCTAACACATGTCCTAATTCTATTGGACTAGTGTAATTCGACCAAAAACAAACTTAGGAATAAAATATGACCATTTAGGCCCACTTGGATTAGATTAGGACATTTATTAATAATTTATTTAAAGAAGGGTTAAAATAGTTAAAATCAAAGTTTAATAAGTAAATCATTTTTTAATATGGGGTTATACATAAGATAAATTCGATAGTAAATATTCATTAGAAAGCTAAAAAGATTTCCTACATGATGGTATTTTATTTGTAATTTTTAGACATCAAATAATTTAATTTATATATGACACAAAGATGATGCAGTAATTATCTTATTAATGAAATATTGACATAATTAATGTTATAAACACCAAAATAAATGTAATTTGAAACTTTTTATGAATTCCACTAATTTTCTAGGTTACTATGACATATTAGTATTGATTTAATCAACTTTGTTCGAACATATAATTCTGTTATGAATTTCACAAAAATCATATATCAAATAGTGTCAAAATTGACACAAAATAGTTTTTAAATCAAATATTATATTATTAATTGTTATTTTATTCCTAAAAATATAAGGTTCGGCCAAATGACTTAGATAAATATATATATATTAATAATAAACAATTTGGGGTTCGTTTGGCATGTTATAGTAAGTGTATTAACCATATAGTGAAAGAAAACAAAAAGACACGGTAAAAGTTAAATTATTTAACTTAGAGTTAAATCTAATTGATAAGGTTAAAATAATACACTAAACTTGTCTAAATCCTATTGTTTGATGGGATTTCGACCCTTCCCCACTTTAGCTTCGAAATAAGACCCTTTGGAACCATTATAAACCGATTTTGACTTTAATATAAAATAATATTTTGAGAAATTCTTAAGGTGCCCCTCTCCTCCCTTATAAAAGGGCACCTCCTCCCCCTCCTCCTCACACCAATTTGAGCACTCATGCTCGGCCAACCCCTGACATTTTCTCCTCTCCACTTCCCTAGAATAATCCTAGAGGTCCTGGTCTTCTCCAAAGACCAATCTTAGTTCCTTAAGTGAAGGATTCAAAGAGGCGTTCCAAAGAAGAGGTAATATCCATTACCGATCTTTTCAATTTCTTTCTTCTTCAACTTCTTCTTCTTTAGTTGTTTCATGATAAAGTAATAACATCAGTATTACTTACATACTGATATGTTATTATAAATATGAAACAACCCTAATTCACCTTCTATCCATCCTACGGAAAAATGAAATCACCGCGCGTGCGTATGTACGGAATACCGTCTCCACGCCGTGGTGTAATATATTTTCCACCATCACCTTACAAGGATGGGTATAATGGTGTAATGAGTAACTATATATGATTATTATGAAGTAATATTGATACTTAAATAATATATATATACTCCAATACAATTCCACGATCATAGGAACGATATCATCACTCGTGCGTACGTACGGAATACCGTCTCCACAATGTGATGCGACTCGTTCTACATGATCTTCATTTCATAATGATTATATAAATGAATTGAATGAATGAATATGGTATATACTACACTAATACCATTCTGGAAATGAATTATCTATAACCTAAAGATAAGAATAAGAATTTATTCGACAAAACACGCATAAGAACAAAAAGTTATAAAGACCCGAGTAACAAGTAACAATGAAATATTACTAACAAGAAGCTAATAATATGACCATATATGATATCATATCAATATGTATGATTCTGGAATAAGTCAATAACATTATTTAAACCATTATACAGGAGCTTCGGACACGAACAAAGCAAATCGGACCTAAGGTAAGGGAAAATATCACAATCTCATTTTTTTATCCGAGATTGTTTATTCGTAAGTACTTACTGGGATGTATTTTATCATCCACATCCATGTTTCATCAGTATGTAATATTATTTCCATCCACCTACAATTGTTTAAATCCATTTTTACCCTTAGGTGAGTTGTTAGTAATATGTATGAAAGGAATATTTGTCGTTTTTTGTACGAGGTACTTTTTGACTTTTCCGACAAAAGTACGAAGAATGTTTTTTTAACTTATATGGCAAGAATGGATTTTTAAAACATTATTTCCAAGAATCTTCCTTTACAAGTTTTCATGTTTATTTTTAATCAACTTCTTTTAGTTTATAATTGTATGACATATTAAGAAAAGAAAAGTGTTTTTGAAGAAGAAAGGATATTTTCTTCAAGAATGGTGTTCAAGTGTTTTATCAAAATTATTTTCCATCTAAGATAATAAAGGGTTCTGTTTTTATCCCTTTAATTACATTGTTTTGACTATGTTGTGATGGAATTATGTTTATGAATTCCTTTATCTTATATGAATTGATTTATGATGTCATGATGTTTCAAGAATCCCATTTTTGTTACATGTGTTATGCGATGATGTATGATTTATGATTATGTGGCACACATAAGAAAGGATTCATTATAAGATGGGTGGGACCTATATCTCCCTCCAATGCATTGGGTAAAGATTTTATATCTCATGAGATAGACATGGCTGGAACGGTAGGTTATATCAGTTCAGTGATACAGGACTGAAACGAGGAGTGAACTCGGTTCAGAAAGGGACTTTGTCCACTAAGATAGTCTTGGCAATGAGTCATGACTAACAAGAAATGATTTTCCATGATTATGTGTGCATGCCACAAAGTTTCAAGTTTTATGATTATGGGGATCTCATTTTCACTTCTATGAATTATTCCATGATAAGATATTATGATCTCTTTTGCAGGTTTTGATTTTCAAAAAGATATGATATGATTTTTATTTCCTTTATTTGCCCTTGCTGAGCATTTGAGCTCACCCTTTTATATTTTCTTTTCCCCAGGTCAGGAAGATGGATATTAAGTAGAATATGCTAAAAGGGACCCTAGATATGATGAAATAAATGGGAGACACTGTAGAAGATTTATGAACCAGTTGTTCATGTTTCCCAGTTTCTAAAGACACTATACCTATACGGTCCTTTGTGGTTTTGTCATATGTTGTAATAAGTGTGCTTCAATTTTGAAGTATTAACAATGTATGTAAAGTATGGGTCGTTATATTTCATTCGGACCCATCGCCTACGCCCTGGGTGGGATCCCCGTGAGCGGTACGGATACAATGCCCCAGTGCTCTCCCACCGACTCGGGCTGGTGCCCCCAAGGGCTTTGGGCAGCAAGTCGATATGAATCCTGCGCTTGAGCGGTTGATGCTCGTTTGCTGCCTCATTCCATCAACGGTTAGTGCGATATTGATGCTGCTTTTCCGCCACGGTCGGCAGTACTCCCATATCGTTACGCCGGTGCCCCCAGTCCTTGAGTGAATGGCCGCATGATTCACATTTTCCACCTCCCGTTCTGACCAGGCGAAACCTCGACACTCTTGACACTATCCCTCAGTGCATCTTCGCATATCCAGGGGATAGGACCACGATGTGGCGTGCTTTGAGGTCCCTTATGGTCCGAGCTCTAAGACCTTAAACTAAGATCTCTCCCCTTATGGTCCGAGCTCTAAGACCTTAAACTAAGATCTACCCCTATGGTCCAAGCTCTACGACCTTAAACTAAGATCTCCCTAAATGGGGTTCTACGTCCTGCATGACGTTAAACTGCAGCTTCAGAACTACGTATGGCTTGATCTCCAGCCTGATGGAGTACGTAGGAACGCCCGGGCATTTCGACTCAGGTCCAGCCTCAGGGATCGCTAAGTCCCGCCCCTCCTCGTCGCCGGCCGTCTGGCCTGACTTCGGGTAGAGTGGTGCGGTTGTGATATTCTCCCCGATTCAGCTCGGGATGCCCCATCGCAATGATGGGAAGCGACAGTTTCCTCGTCAAAGAGGTTCCGTCTGAGAATTGGGGTGATTCACGGCCAGATTAGTGCATCCGCCTAATACGCTTTCCCCACGGTGGCGCAATTTTGAGAGCGTTGGATTCTGTCCGAACAAATCGTCACTTCGCCCCACGCTTCGCATGCCCTGTTGATCTGGATTTCCACCCTTGTGCCTGAAGGAACCCCCAAAGAGGCATTGATGATGACATGTGATCCGCCTCTTGCAATATGAATGATGACCTTCGGTCCGTCTTTTGCAGTAGTATGGTCGATTGATCCATTGTCCGCTTGCCGTCTTGGGCATTTCCTGGAAGGCCGACCGTTGTGGATTTCTGAATTCGGGACACGCGATTCACCCTTTCTCATTTCCCTATGTTCGGATAAAATATTAACGCCCCTAGCGTTGTCCCGCTCGTGTGTCAGAACGAGTTGAGGGGATGATACATTGGTTAGGTCTGAGGTCTCCTTTCCTAGGAATGACCTCCCTCTTTTCTTTAGAAATCCAGGCCCAATTATGGATGCCTGAAGCTTGGTTAATGCTCCCGCGAGGCAATGAATTGTGGTTGAGCATGTTAAGCCAAAAGATGCAGATAAATATATTGGTTCATACAAATGGATCAAAGTAGCGGAAGCAAAGTGTTCTGGGAGTGGCAAAAACAAATCCCCTAGGGATTAGCGTGCTGAATGAGTCTCTCTAACACCGCTACCCTTTGGCTGGTGGCCTCCAGAGCTGCTTCTCGCTCTCTGCGTGCCCTCTCTTCGTCAGCGGTCGCAGCACGCAGTTCGTCGATCCTGGCCTGTGCACGCTCCCACTCGACTTAGAGTGTGACCATCTGTTGGCCCGCCTCCGTCAGCTGTACCTGGGCGTCGATCAGTTGGGCCGATAGTTGCTCCACAAGCTCAGTGCACGCTGCGACGAAGGCCTCCTTCTCTGCCACCTACCCTTCGAGGCGCCGGACTTCCTGCTCCGCCACGAGGAGCGCCCGCGTGCTCTCCGACATGTCCCAACTTTGTGCGACGTCGGCACGCCGGTGGCTCTCACGCATCTTCTCGGCCATGAAATCACGGACCGTTAGATGGAGGCGTTGAGCATCAGCTCCTCCGGCACACAGGAAGCGCAGCCAGGTTTGAAGCGATCCCATGCGCCCCAGCCACTCCGATGAGGGTCGCTTGAGGAAGCGCTGGATGCACTTCCACCCCCTGCGGCGCGTTATCCGGCTCTCCTCGACCGCCTCGGCGTCCGAGTCGTCCATCTCCTCGGGGTCGGCAGGCCGGTAGGCAGGGAAGGCAGCCAGCAGGTCTGCTGCAGGGTCCGCCCCTGGGATGTCCTCATGGGGGATAGGTTCCCCAACATCTGGGCGACCTTCTTCTCTCGCCCCAGCGGCGTTGACACCCTCATCAGCCCCCGACCTCTCTCCGATGTCAGCACCGCCGACGTCCGCAGCCCCCTGATCAGCAGTTGATGGGGCCGACTCGGTGTGGAAAGTCTGTTCCGGAGCAGGCAGCATGTCTGCCACCGGTCCACTCGTGGATGGCCCGGGTTCGGTAGCCCGACGAGCCTCCAGTGTTGAGATCACTGCGTAGGGCATGCCGCGGTTAGTCACGGATCGTCGACAACAAGCGCCGACAGTAAGGTAAGGAGACTTACGGGAATCCAAAGCGTCATCTTCCGCTGCCCCGGCCGCCGCAGGAACAGTTGCAGCAGGGGACCCTTCCGCGCTTGTCAATTCAATGATGGGTGTCTGGCCCCCGCCTTGTTCTGCTGGCGCCTCTCCTACTCCTGCTGAGGACGCCTGACCAACATCCGTGCGCTCCTGAGAAAGGTGGAGAAATGGGTTAGAAGCTGCATAAGAGAATGGATGAAGCAGGTTGAGTAGGGATAGAAGCGGACCTCGAGGAGCTCAGTGACATCAACATTGTCAGAGTCGGCCATGTCGCCGCTCTCCCGCGGACTCCCCGGATGGGACCTCCCCTCGGAGCCTTCATCCTCCCCCATCTCCTCCTCTTCCTCGGAGTCGTTGCTACTGTCATCTTCCTCCGGCGGCATCTGTTCTGGAGCGGGCTCTAGACTGAGCATCACCTTCACCAGAAGGTATGGCTCCGCACGCTGACCACGTTGGCGCGCGTACTCGTCCATGGTCGTCAGATACGCATACTGCCGGTTGAAGTCCACCCTGTCGGCGATCTGGAGGCGCCCGACCTCTGGCAGATGGATTCCTTCTCTGAGTAACTTTCGCAAGATGGCGTCGGTCCCCAGTGACTGCCGCAGGGTCATCTAGGCCGACCACAGCGCCGGGAAGACCGCATCGTGGGAGGGTTCGAGCAGACGCCTCACCTGCTTCCCGCGCCGCTCCCCGACCGCCGCATGTGCCCTCTCTCTGGGCGCTGAAGTCGTGGCGGCAGCTTGTGATGTGCCCGCCGCCGAAGTCCCTGCCCGCGCCGGCTCCGCTGCTTGGCGCGCCTCCGTTCTCCCCCGTGTGGCGGCGCCTCGCCTCCTTCCTTGACGCCCGGTCTCCGCACGGGTGACCTCGAGCCGCCGAACTGGCTTCCGTAGAAGCCCCTCGGGGTACGCGATGGCCCAGTGTTCGGCGTACTCGGTTGCCAAGCCTTCGTCGACCCCGGTAGGAGGGAGAGTGATGACGTCGCTAGAGCCGAAAGCGGCGAACATCAGCCACATCTGGCGAAGGACTCCAGGGTTCGTCTCCTCCCGAACAGCAGTGAATACCCTCTTCGGCATCCGTTGAAGGCACCCGAACTGCCTGGTGAACCGGGATGGCACGTAGGGCTCGCAGATCACCTTCCCGTCGATCCGAGCCACGAGCACCCCGCCCCGCATATTCAGGAAGTACTCGTGCTGCTCCAGCGGACCCTGCCCGTTGTCGATCATCTGACCAACGGGAGTGGGGAACGGGCTGAAGTTGAAATTGGCATGATTGCCAATCCAAATCCTCACGCCCTCCTTATTTAGGGTCATCGGAGCGACCCCCACGATGTTCAGCAGGGAGGGTCGCAGGCCGTTGCCCGGAGGAATGATGGCGTTGGGAAATGTGTACCCACCGAGGTGAGCAGCCAACCAGCCGTAGAAGAATTGAAAGGGCCCACAGACCCTTCGTGGCGACCCCCCTCGCGAGATGCGTCCCAGGATGGCGTACAGCTTAGCCAGCACTGGGACCCTGAGGTTATATCTTTTATTGGCGGCCATGGCGCCTGCCATCGCCAGTGTCGCCGGGCGGACGCCCATTCTCGCGTCCCGCACTGGCAGAAGCCACCCACTCAGAAAGGCGGCCAGGAACGCCGCGTATCGGACATTTGGGTCCCGGGCCTCGATGACGCGGTACCCCCATGAGCGGTAGTCGCCCGTCTCCAGGACCCGCCAGTACGACCCGTTCCGGCTCCTCTGAGCCGCGGTCGGGCACCGCTTCCCCCTGCCTGGCATCTTGACCGCTGGGTCATGCTCCAAGAACTGGCCGAACCACTCCTTGTAGGCTATGTCCTTGTGGAAGTCCTTGACCCCGAGCTGCTCTGTAGCCAGGTCCAGCAGATGCCATGTCATGATGGGAGTCCGCGACCTGTCGCCCCAGGTGTTCCTCGGAGGCAGGAACTCATCATATTGATACCCCTCCAGCGGGACACCTCCGATGCAGTGGATGTCCCAGAGACTGATGCCGACCTCCCCATGGTGAAGATGGAAGGTGTTGGTATCCAGGGACCAGCGGGTGAACAGTTCCGGACCGAGCTCGGACTGCTGGTAGAGGTGGAACTGCGACGTCCACACCGCCTCAAACAGGCCGATGTACCGCAGCTCCTCTGCGAAGTGATCGCAAGTGTGGCGTACCCAGAATTCCTAGGCCCATTCACTGGTGAAATTGCCCCCAGACCGCAAGTCCCAGTCCTTCAGCCAGCCCTTGGTGTCGTCGGTGACACTTTGGCGATATGTGCTCGAGTAGAGGGCTGGAGAATTCTCCGCAGTAGGCTCACCCCCGGTGATGGTTCGCGTCCTCGGGTTCAGGACATAGACGTCCAAGTGCCTGGTCTCCCTGGCAGGATGCCCATTGTTGGTGATGTTATAGCGGGGAAGCTCATCCTCCCGAGTCACCCAGGTCCGTGGCGCATCAACCTCGAACCCTGGCACCGGAACCTCATCCAGGATGCCAAAGTTCCAGAGCGGCAGGTTGTCCGACAGCGGATATGTCTTCTGGGCCGGCGTCAGCAAGTCGATCAAGGATTGATTGTTGGAAACAATCTCCTTGGCTCTGTAAACCTCCTCTTTCGTCGCCATCTCAGCTCTGCGAGTGGTGGTATCCCCGTCATTTCCTTGATTCGCGGCCATCTCAGAAGCTCCGGGAGTCGTGCGGGTTAAGGGATGAAGCGTGTGGAATCGGACGAGGCTGGTAGAGAAGTTTGAGAGTTGGCGCGCAATCCTAGTGGACGGAGTGCAATCAGGAAGTTCGTCGCTTAAAACCCCGGGTGTTCGCGCAAAAGAAGGCCGAATTCCGGACAGGTTTGCGCGACGAGCGGGTGAATTCCGCGCCGGAAAGGGCAATTTCGCGCACGAGAGCTCGAATGCTTATCGCGCGGATGGCCAGTGTACGGTGCGGGGGACCCATGGCCCCTATTTATAGGCGAGGCCGGGTGTCCGCGCTGCGCGGAAGGCGCTTTGCGCGACCGAGGCAGCGAATTTCGCGCCCGACACCCCTTTTTGCGCGCCACAGTCCCGCGCCACCCAGGACTTCGGCATTCCGGCGTCTCCCTCGGAACCCGATCGTTGCGACCTCTCGCCGATCAGATTCCGAGGGGGGGCTTTTGTAGACACCGGAAAGTCCGTTGTTCCCAAACGAAGCTCCGGATGCAGGAAGCGAGGTCATATTTGGAGTCGGAAGCATGTTTCGGAGGGCCCGGAGGCCTTGCGCGGAATTTTGGAGGGCCGCGCGCAAAGTTGATGAGCCACGCGCAAACCTCCTGGGATGCGCGCAATGCGCTGGGCCGGCGCGCAATTTTGCGCGCCAGTGGCCCGCGCGACTCCCTTGCGCGCCGGGCTCGATTCCGCGCCCGCGAAGAGAATTCCGTGCCCGAGAACCGGATTTCGCGCCCGGGGTTGCCTATAAATATAAGGCGAACCCCGACGTTTTAAAGGTTCCGAGAATTCGAAAGGTCTCTCATGCGCGCAATCCAACCCCTCCCGCGCGCAATGCCGATCTTCAGGTAACCTCTTTTCTTTCGCGCAAGAAAGCCTCGGGGTTCGCCTTCGCGCGCAATCCCTTGGGCTCCTTTCCTTTGAATAATTCTTCACCCTAAGGCCTTCGCGCGCAAAAGAAGCCTCTTGCGCGCAATTTCCCCCGGGTGCGCGCAATCCGGCCCGGTTGCGCGCACCCCCCATTTTCAAAGTGGCCATTCATTAAAGAATGAGCCGTTGCCCCCACGCGCTATCCGAAGCCCGGTGCGCGCAATCTCTATCTTCCGCGGGCAAAGCATTGGCTCAATTGCGCGCCAGCCTGCCCATTTGCACGCCGACCCGCGGTATTGCGCGCCAAGCTCCTCTTTTGCGCGCAATCCGCCGGGGTCGCCCCCTTGACCCCCTGCGGGTACCCGCCTGCGTGGCGCCCGATGACCTTCATCCCGGGTGCCCGCACCGCGCGTTGTCTTCCCGTGCGGCCCTCCAGGCTTGCGCGAAGTGACACGGACCCCTCGGCGGCACCATTATTCGTCCAACATGACGTTAAAATGTGCCACGTCCAAGCTGCACGATGTTAAACTGCCAAGCACCCATCGTCCAACATGACGTTAAACTGTGCCACGTCCAAGCTGCATGACGTTAAATTGCCAAGCACCCATCGTCCAACATGACGTTAAACTGTGCCACGTCCAAGCTGCACGACGTTAAACTGCCAAGCACCCATCGTCCCGCATGACGCTAAACTGCACCACGTCCAAGCTGCACGACGTTAAACTGCCAAGCACCCATCGTCCCGCATGACGCTAAACTGCACCACGTCCAAGCTGCACGACGCTAAACTGCCTAGCCCTCATCGTCCATGCGACAAGACGTTAAACTGCCAAGCATCTTCGTCTGCGCGACAAGACGTTAAACTGCCAAGCACCTTCGTCCTCAACACACGACGTTAAACTGTACTTCGTCCGGCAAGACGTTAACCCGTCCGCTTCGTCATCAACACACGACGTTAAACTGTACTTCGTCCGGCAAGACGTTAAACTGTCTGCTTCACCCGATCCCGTGCCTCGCACGCAGGGTCCCCCTCTCGGTTTGGATGTGGCCCCCACCCGCTCGTCTCTGCAGGGATGTCGGGATTGGAGTGGCCTTCGCCCCCGGGGGTAGAGTGTTACAAGCAGAACGAACTACGTGGACTTTGATCCCTGTCTCCTTAATAGGGTACGTAGGAAGCCTCTCCGAGGTTCAAGCCCACCACCTGGTCGTCCCGGTCGTATTCACGTCGGTTTGTCCATCAGTGGACCCCTCCCGGGTTCACACTTGCGTCGATTCACCTATGAATCCACCCTGTGGGAGACTGCACGTGTGTATCTCCATTGTGCTTCCCCACTGCCCCTTTTTCTATTTTCGTCCAGCATGACGTTAAACTGTGATCCACCCGGCCGTTCCATCCCCCTCTGTGTGAGATGGATCGGTTCAATCCTCCGCCCGGCGGCCTCGACCTCTTCGTGAGTTGGCTTGCCATCGTCCAGCATGACGTTAAACTGTATATTCGAACTACGCTGACTTTGATCCGTGCTAACGTGCGGTACGTAGGAAGCCCCTACGGGGTCCAAGCTCTTCACTCCATCATCCACCCTGATCCTTACCCGGGCCGCCACATCCCGGTGGGGTCATGCCACTTCACTCCACTCCACATCACTCGGGAAGCCACCCATGTGCTGGCCCCAGCGTCGGAGGTTCCCCGCAAGGGGTTCTGTCATCTGATCCACTCCTTGTGTTGATCAGTCCGATGCCGTCCCCGTTGGACGTTAAACTCGCGGCATACCCCGTGTTAAACATGGGAAGCTGAGGAAAACCTCAGGTGACGCAGTTCCCCGCACCCAGTGCGGGATGCCTCAGGCCATCATGCCTTCGAGAAGCCCTATTAGGGACGGAAGACAGATATGCAGAGCCGCAGTGTTAAGACACGCCCCCAACACCCAGAGCCACCCGGTCTCCTCACCGCAGGTTGCTGCCCCGACCAGACTCCTTGGAGCGTCCGGGCGGAAGCAGCGTAATTAACCGGTGTCCATGAAGATATGGCGCCGGGAACGAGATTCACGAGCATGTCTTAAATCTATGAGGGAGACCCGGATTAGGCGACAAGTTCCGAGGAGACGTCCAAGGAAGGAGGAGCCGACATCCCATCATCCCGGTTTCGATCAAGGAGCAGACGCCCCTGAATAAGGGACGGATGCCGCCCGCCTTTTGAAAGCGGGACTGCGGGACCACAAGCTGTGCGCGCCCATCCCCTCGGGTCGACGGGTGCACGCGCGAACGCGTCCTGGCGGAACAGCGTCGGAACAGAAACCCGACGCACATCTGCACCGAAACAATCATGAAAATGATTATAAAAATTCTATCAAATATATAATGTTCTTATTCACAATGAATCTATATGGGGGGAAGGGGAATAATATTTTGGTAGATAAACCTATCTTATAGAAGTGTATTCATTGCAGGGATATGTATTTCAAGAGTCTTTTTTTGCTGGAGTCCATCATCCCACTGTTGATAGTGTTGATCTTTCATATAAGAGGGACTATGATGTGGATTCTATTAGTTTTATTTAGTCTCCTTTGGAGACTCATTATAAAAATCAGATTCCCCTTTCTCAGCATAATCCGTATTATTGGTGTAATTATGATTACACTCTAGATGATGGAGTTCATAGTGACCTTAGGTATTATCATATCACTAGGTATAGATAGAGAATGTCATTATACCTCCTCCTAGGTAGATCCATACAATTATGGATTCATTTCCATAAATTTGGAAGTGGATCATGGTATAGTGTATCCCTATCATAAAATCATGTTGTCAATAAAAGCAACTCTATGCATTGGATTTCAGATATCGATGATGAGAAGAAATCACTATGAAAGAACCATATATGGTCCTTAGTAAAAAAACAACCTGCATCTTGGGTGATTTTTTTGAATTATTATATACAAAAAATCTTAAAATATAGTAGTAAATGAAATTATTTTCAATGTTGTACTTGTATACAATGTGTTCCTATAATGATAAGTAATTTATTACATTGAAATTGTTCTTCTGTAGTTAAACATTCTAAAATAAGTATTCACCATTATTTTTTCCCATTTATATATTAATACATAGAAACTAGATGTGAAATCATATTTCGATCCTAGTTATTTAATTGAAATATTATTCATGAATCCTCTTTATAGGTTTGAACATGAATTTATAGCTTACTATGTTTTTTTTACAAATTAAATCTTTTTGTTGATTAAATTAACTTTCTATACTAATTTGTTAGGTTTTATTGAAAATCCAAGAAAACCGCCTTGGCATGATCTTAAATTGTTCCTGAGGTCTATTTAATCTTCATTATATCATCAAATTTTCTATGGTAGGAATATTAATTCTTCTGAATTAGTCAGTTTTTATGTGGATTCTGACTATGATAGAAATGTTGATGCAATGAAATCACTAGCTGGTTATGTATTTACGTCATGTAGAAGACCTATATCATGTAAATGTATTATAAAATTGATGGTTACCCTCTTAAACACTATAGGAAAGTACATATCATTGAAATAAGTATTTAAGGAAGCCATATGGATTATGGGTTTTATATTAAATGTATATAAGTAATTATATAATTACTCTGCAATTGGATTCTCAAGCATCCATTTATTTGTTTTAAAAATTTAGTATTTGATGATAGGTCTATGCACACAGATATTAGGCTTCATTTTATTAGAGATGTCATTGAATGTGGATAAATGTGTCACTAAGATATGCACAATAAAAACCAAGTTGGTAGATTGACTAAGGATGCAACATTATCCAAGTTCATCAATTGCATATATATCATTATCTAGAATCAACTTGATGTCATTTAGGTGAAATAACATTAGAAATTTACAATTGAAAATGGTGGAGATATGTTAATATGGGTATTCTTTGTTTTTATACTTAAAATTTTAATTGACCCATTTAATTATTCATCTAATAATATTGACATATATAAAAGAAATTTATTGTTATATAATTTCCATTTTAAAATATATTCGATTTTGGTTTCATGTTACTACATGAACTTATTTATATGGACCGATCAATTATTTTCCCTATTTAATTTCAGTTTCCATCACTATTGTATATTGAATACCTATTTTCTTCATTTCTGGATGTCAATGAATGTTACCATTGAAAATATCGCAATTATCCATTCATTTGAGCCATTACCCATGCTGCTTGGAATGAAATTCGACGTTGGATTCATGGCAGCGACTACATGGTTGTGAAACTATTTGTTTAATGTTCTAGTGGAGGATATCATCACCAATATTACCCCTTCATTCAATATACAAAATAGATATGAAAAATTTTATTAGGTGGCCAAGTTCATATTTTATGAATAGAACCAGACTCTCAATATTGACACCCTCTCATCATTTCCCCGAGTTGGAACCTATGATAATTGAATTGGTTAATTCATGATGTTATAAAAAATTATTATTTATGAAATATAAATATTTTCATCCAACGATGCCCATTTCCTTGTGAATTCATAATGTCTTGTGTTGGGACTATAAGAGGACATTTGCATGTGAATGATGGATGCCTTGTTTTTTTGGAAAATTTTTCTTTCTGGACTGTGTTTGTTTCTTTTTGCCTTCTCTGAATCCTAGATATGGTCATTTTTATGTGATGAAAAATAATACTAGGATTGTTAATGAGTATGGATGGGTAGGCATGTGTTTGTGGGGGTAGTTGATGACCATGGTTGGCGTTTCAGGGTGATATGCATGAGGGTTTCATGGATGACACAAGATTTGATGGAATTAGAAGAAGTTAGGATTACTCATTGTTTTGATCAAAGATAATATTATTGCTTATTAATGATTATATTTAATAGTCGAATGATTGAAATACATGTTTAAAATTAATTTCATTCACAATTGCATGAGGTGGACAGATGTGTTTAGGTACATATCATAATGGTAACATATGATTTTTTACTAGAGTACCAAGAATTATGGAATGGTTATAATGTTTTATAAATGATTTCACATGATTTTAGATCCTTCAAGAATTAAAATGTTAATGTTATTCTTGAGAACACATGGAATCATTTTGAATTTTTCTTGGAGTGCATGGGCTTCACATAAATTGTTAATGAAATATAATCAAAATAATTTTAATTAATAGTTAATGAGTTAATTTTTGTGAAGTGAAATTTTAAATGAAAATAATGAATTTAATATTTCTCCTTTATTTTCTTGTGTTATTATAGAATATATTGTCCTTAGATGTAGCAGTCGGGTGTTCGAGAGATGATAGCCATTGTTGATCCTTGGACTGGGATTATACATATAGTGTGGTCATGGACTATACTATATAATTCATGTTTTTTATTAATCATGCTACACCACCAATGTTATTAGGGATAATGAAACACAGAGGAAGCTAGGAGGGTGTTTTTCCAATCATCTAGGTTGGAGAGGGACATATGACTGACTACCCGTTTCTGGTCTCGTTCTCTACTCCTAACAATATTATGGGTCGGTGTGCATGGTGGTTAGATTCCACATATATGTGTGTAGAGGGTTGAAATGGATTGTGGTTATTTCACACAAATATATCTCCGGATATTGTATCTAAATGTTTTTATTGGTATGATGTATGTGATTGGGGAAGAGTTTGGATTGTTTATAGTTAGGATAGTTGTGACACAGAATTCTAGTTATGGGTAGTGTGTCTGATCACCACACCTCATGATGGGATTTATGTTTCTAGTAGAAGTCAGGATTTATCTTTGTCCATTGATTTTCTTAGATCAGTGATGATTAGGGGAAATGAAAAAAGAGTTGGGATAATGGTCTTAGAAAGCTCGTTGGGCCTGAAAAGCCATGTGGAACCAAGGATATTACCTAGAACACCCGTTGTGACAGTGAGGTGATTATAATATGGCTGCCAACCATATATCCATATCACCAACTTAAACTAGTTTCCTCTCACATTGTTTTGTGTTTCAGTTTTGAAAACCTGGAACATTGGATTCATAAAGTATAATGTTTTACCGGAATGATTTTCGAATAATGAGGAAATGGTTTGATTTATGAAATGATGGAACTAAATTGTATGAATTGTTCTAAAAAAGAAAATGGTGTGCTTACACCTCTTTTGAATGCAGGAACTATATTGAAGTTGGTTTTGAAACGTGTTTCCAATTGAGTTTTATAATCAATCAAAGGATGTTTTAATAGGATGAGGTGTTTTGAAATCGATGTGAATATCATGAAATTGAGTTATTTTATAAATGGTTGTGTATTTCTAAAATGTTTTGTAAGAAGTGAATTGAGATTTTGATCTTTTGGTAAGCAGTTTTGAGAAAAACGATGTGTTGGTTGACTATTTGCGTTTTGAAAAATTGATATTTTTTTTGTTTTATCATTTGGGTTTTCTATAAGCAACGACATGCATGAGTTTATATGGGATGATGGATGGTTGATGGAATGACTGGATGAGTGTTGGGATGGATATGAGGAGGGTGCCCAATGTGGCATAGAAACATGCATGTGTAAGGCCCATTGGGTACAATAGGTAGATAAACTAACTGCTGAACCATTTGTTTTAAAGAAATTTGTTTAAAGAAAAATATGATGACTTGATGAGTGGTTTGGGGAAGGTTGTATTATGTGTTTTTGGAAATGTTGATGTTGTGGAATGTTTTGAGTCCAAGAACCCCTCTTCTTTGAATAGTGTTTTGGTTTGGTGTTGGGTTAGTAATCTGGGTAGAAGGACTGGTTAGTAGTCTCTTCTGAGATATGTTTCAGGACACCTTTATGGTGGTTCCCTTAATGTGGTTGGTTCTAGTTTATGGCTTGTTTTGACCAATGGACAAGATTTGTTGGGTCCTTGTGTTCTCTCGTTGGATAAGGTACACCCCATTAAATGTTAATGCAAAACTGAAGTGCAACCCGGATTGTTTCGCCAATGGAAAATCCTCCAGTTTATCAATATGAGGAATATTTTGTTCGATGATTGTTGATTGAGTGTAAAACCATTCATTTCATTGATTTTTAGATCCTATTTGTAGCGTGAGAGTTCTCATGGAATATTGAAAGAGACCAAAGTTTATTATGTTTTCAAATTCGTCGAAGCAGGAAGAGGTCTAGGGTTGTTAGTGGGGATGAGTGTCTCGATGGTATCTAAGAAGGCCTCTGAGTTATTCATAGTTTCATTGAAGAATGAGTTCATTTAAACAACATGTGTGGGGAATATGGTCATGATATGATATTATGGCCACTTTCTAGAATTGTTTTTTATTTGGGGATGTTGTATAAGGTCCGTCTCCATTCATTGTTTTTATCAGTCACAATGGTTATGTTTGGTGATGCCTTATGATGTCATGTGCTCAATTAACTATAAAGGTGAATGTAGGGAAATCATCTGAGAGTCTCTGTTAGGATGGTCGAATGTCTCCAATGGATAAAACATAAAAATATTCTATTTTATAAAAAGGTGAGTACATGTGTTCTTCACTTATATTGTTTCTCACCCAAACAAACAAGGTGTGATGTGTGTTCATATTCTAATCCCATGATTCAGTGAAATACCTGGTTAGGTTATAGTGTGTTTGGAATGTGATATTTCTTGGAAAACATATCGGGGATTTCCGTGTAGTTGTTCGTTTCACTAAAAGATGAATTCTCGTTCAGGGTGTTTCCAAAGCCAAAATGTGAGGCCGAATATGCTTCAATCATTTGAGCTCCATCCATAGGTCTCGAAGAGAAGCTCGCATTTAGTCAGTGGAAATTATATGGTCGTTTAAACCCTTTTTCAATGTTCTATCCTTAGTTTGAAAGATAAGAAGAGTTTAAACCAATGGTGTCATCATCTTTCTTCTGTTGTTCCTGTTCAATGGAAATAGGTGGAGGGCCTTGTACACATGTCATCACCCAATGTTATTACCTCTCCCTTTGGTTTCCATTGAGTTTTTGGAGAAAGGATTGATGTTTGGCTAGATATGTTGAGAACATTGCCTGCTCTTTTTTAGTAGTGACAATGCTATGAAAATCCATGTAAATGGAAGGATACACAATATTACAGCATGCTTTCCCAAACCCTGTAGACTAACCATGTGGTCATCCCTACTCTTTAAATTTGGGAGACATTCTGTACCAACCCTTGCTGGTCATTTAACATGGTTGGATCTTATGGTGAGGAGACCCACTATGAGTATTATATAAGTTTTTTTAATGTTAGGTTGGAAGTACACCCTTTGTACTAGGGAGTCCATTCAGGCCTCCCCCTAATTGTGTCTGGATTATGTCTCGGAAAAAAATATAGGTTGTCACTTATGGTGGGGAGCCAGTTTTTTCTTCCTCATACCAGTAACTCAGACATATCCATGGACTTTGATTAGTGGTTGCTAGTTGCATTTGGAGCTATCAAGATACCTAAAAATTCCTTGGGTAATCATTGAGGTTGGAGAGGGATCACTGGTTTAGTTATAGCAATGTAAGTGTAACCTTGTTCGATGTTGTTATTCATTTGGGTGAATTTCATGAGACTTGTTTGGATAGTGTCTATGCATTTTAATTTTAAGCTAATGTATGAATGTGATTGATCATTTCAGAAAAGTGGGTTATGTTTTGGTTGTGAGAGTAATCATTAATAAATTTATCACTAGAGGTTCTTTGGCCTTTGGGGGTGAAACCTGGAAAGGGAGTACATCTTAGTTTCTCAGTTGAGTTTGGTGGTTGCTTTTGACTTGATGTGACTTTTCGGGGCCCAATGTTTTCATATTAGAGAGAATTATCTCATACATGACATATTTTAATGTAAAATTCCATATAAATTTCATTCATGCTTTTTGGGGGTTTTCGAAGCTTTTATGGATGAATGAGTGAGTTTTCATGAATTGGGACAAACCGTGAGACCAATTTCAGATTTAAAAAAAATACACGATTCCATTATAACTCTTTAATGTTTCATCATTTTTCAACCATTCCAATTCCTAAATTTCATCCAATGATCTATTAATTCAATGTAAAATAAGAATAAAAAATAACGTGACATAAAATGAAAAACATATAAAAAACACGATGCAGGCTCCTAATTTGGCTCAGATGGATCTGGAGGTGGTCTGAGATCAGTAATGTCTGAGGGATGTGTCTATTCCAATGCATTCACTAGGTCATCACCATGCTCTAGAACTGAAGATGAACGATCAAAGTCATCTAATACTGTATGGATAGTAGGAAATGTAGTGATGTAGACATAGGGGGATAATGATCAAAGGAATAATGGTACATAATAGGATATTGATATGGTATTGGTGGGAAAATTTCTTGGGCGACATAGACATGGTATGATAATAAGAGTCTATATAAGATGATGATGGAAGAATGAGTGGGAACAACCTTGGAAGGTCATGTGGAGGATGAAAATGTTTGGTAGAATGGGGTTACGTTTGTGGGTTAGGTTTTTAATGGGTATGATAGGTGCTCTATGCTTTCCTAGGAACAACCCCACACAAAACTATACTAGTAGTATTAAATAAGTCAACACTAGTTTAGATGAATTTACCCAAAAAAATTTATAATAAATATTTTTATGACATTAAATGTCATGGAGAAAAAAAATATAAGAATTATTATACTCACTTAGGGAACTAAGTGAGGCAACCCAAGATCACACATCCGTTGATCAATATAAAATAATTTCATCCTTCAAATATATTCAATATCATTCAAAATCTGTATAAGAACGAAATTTACACTTGTCTTTATGATGAAAAACATTTACTGAAGAATAAACACATTCTGTCACGAAACATCAAAACCACAAAACATGGTAATATAATATAACTTAAATTCTACCATAATTGATATAAATATAATAATCATCTAATATTAATATCATAAAATTTTATATTTATAAAAAAATATAAAAATGTAATAAAGTACATGGAAGCATGAAGATGTATGATATTTTATATGAAATTAATTTTGTTTAGAAAAATTACTCATTTGTAATTGGAAAAATAAAAAATTTATCACTTATCTCCTTTCAAAACCTTGAATAATATTCAATGATCATCGAATAAATCAAAACATAACTTTAAACAAAAAAAAACATAGTAAATCGGGTCTACATACACATAGAGTGTTCATAGATAGAAAAGGAGGATCCCATAAATAAAGATTCACTAATGAATAATAAGTCTGAAGTGACTCTAATGGATATCAAAGAAGGGGAGATGCACAATGTAGGATTTGATGATCTCAAATATCTCCCCACAAGGATATATATATAAATGTTGGTGGAAGAGCCCTCCATTGGCAAGAAAAACATGTATAAGGGTGTGAGAAAACAATATCAAAAGTAGATGCATGTATTAGTGGGATTGGATTCTTAAAGGTGAAGGAAACCAAGCAAAAAAGGATTAATAATCTCATAGGGAACATTTGAAGAGGAATATTCAAAAGTTTTTTTTCCAAAAAATAGAAACTATAAAGGCTCAGAGGAATATTACAATATAAGAGTCAGTTCATCATCAAAAAACAAAATCACTATCCTGATGATGTCATAAGAAACCCTCTCCACTTTTACAATATTTTTAAATATGATAAATTGAGAGATGTAGGATGAATAGGGAAATACATTCCATGGGGGGATTTACGATTTGTTAATTAAAATAAGGATAAAAAATACAAGAGTTCATGATGTAATGATATTTCTAGTGATATTTGAAATTCCATAAATCAATGAATTATGGGTTGAAAATTGTAAATTTTAGAATACAAGATGGAATATATATGAATCTACTGATATTATAATGATATGGTGGATTTCTAGCCTATTTTAGTGTGATTCAGGATTCAAATCCATGTTTTATTTTTAATAATAACGTTCGGCTATTTTGAAAAGATTCAGTGTGATTTGTTAAAAACTAACATGTTGGTACCTTCCGATGGGTTTTTACGATATTCAGAAGCTATATAGAAAAATACTTCTACAAAATAACTATATTCAACAAGTGGTGTCAACTAGTGTTTCCAACTATCTCATCAAGTGTTATGTTTCCCACCTATGTGTATGGTTAGACTATGTACATTGAATAATATTTCAAAAGTCATTAATGATTTGAAATACATATGTAATGGTGTTTAAGTGTACCTTACCTATGTGAAGGAAAGAATAAAAATTTAAATTCTATAAAAGGGTATATTGATCTATGTAATGTTAAATCATGAATTATTCTATATAATCCTAGGACATAATATAAAACCTAATAAATTAATAAAACAAACAAATTAGTAAATTATTAAATTAAATAATCATTTAATATATATTAAAAATTTAAATTGTATTGTATTGATGTAAAAGTTTTGGATAAATAAATTAAAAAAGAAAATATAACAATTATAATCACATTTATTATGAAAATTATAATAATGAAAACAATAGTCTATAGAAGAGAATAATGATTTGGAAGTCACTAATATGATGTCGAAAAAGAAAAGAATTAAAAAATATATAAATTAGTTTAGAATGCAGTTGGAGAATATTGTCGGTTAGTTCTAGGGTGTGGAGAGAATAAGGCACATGAGTGAATCAGGGATGGTAGGAGGTCGAGTGATAAGAGAACAACCACAGATGAGCGCAAGAGAAATGAAACATTTATCAGTGCTAGAAAAAATATACTAATAAAAAGGGCTTTATGAGGATGATCTGAAAGCACTGACAAATCTACAAATTATCAATGCGAAAAAATGCACTAATAATTTGTACATGTTGATCAGTGCTTTTTTAGAACCGATACATAGTCAATGTATAAGAACAAATGTTAAAATTGATAAAAATTATTTAATAAATAATAATATTAATTAATTTATAATAATTATATTTATATTAAAAAATAATTTTTATTTATATTAATTAATAAAAAAAGCATGTTTATATTAAGACGTTTTGTTATCCGAGCCTACTCGGTCAATAAAATTCATTAATGAAAATAAATCATAAATTGTGGTACAATGATGTTGCACAAGTTCCACCAATCACAAGGTGGCATACCACACATTCCACAAGGCAACCAGATCGAACGCTCGAGACCAAAAGAAATGATCCATTAGGTCGGCCCAACTGATCACAAACCCAATAGACAAAAATTAAGTCGCAAGGAGGCTCACTCTATAATCCTCACGGACCATTAAAAAAATTAAAATAATCCCAAAAGGAGAAATGATCCAAATTCTTTTGTGTGTCCACCACACTACTATGCCAATATGATCGAGAAACTCCGTCCATCAACACAAATGATGTGCCATGCAGTAACCTCCACTACCATCCAACACCATCCTGTGTAGCCCAGGGTCATTATCGGTCCTCCCCCAAATAGTGGTCTTCTTGGATCCCACATCCCAAGGCCTCACTACCAGAAAGAATGCCTTGAAGGCCAATCCTAATCATCAGACCACATCTACATTTGTTAGACAATCCAAGAAGATTTCCATCATTATGGAACGAAACATGATGTTTATTTTATGTTTCTTCATACCATCCACCCAATTTCATCATAGTCCTTGATGGGAAGGTAACCTGATTGTGGTGCGGGACAATGATATCACAATAGATCTTATAGGATCCCACACATTGAGGTGAACCATCACTGTTTTCTACCAAAACAAGGATCTATCACAATCCCCACAATTGTGGAGGACCCCATCCCGGTATCCCTGGTCATCAAAAGAAGCCATCATCGACACCCTAATTACAACTCCGATGAGATGCATCAATCTAAAACTTTCACCAGGACCTGTGCATCTCATGGCCAAATCAAACCTGAGACCATCTTCATCCCGAGTAAATCATCATTCTATTTTTCAAAAAATAGTAGTCACCATCTGATTTTCACTCATATAAGCCTTCAATGACAAAAACCAACTAGTAACCCAATCACCGAATGGGGAAAACCACACTTCCTTGTTTTATGAGACATAATTATGAACTTCTGGACAATTTTGTTCACAAAAATGGGAAAATAGCTCATTCTGTCCAACTACCTCTAAGGGGATTTGATCGTCACTGCACATGTTCGATTTGAAACAATCAACATGATTTCCATATAATTAAGAAGATAGAATCTATCATCAAGAGATAGAATTAATTCCAACACCCAAAATACAGATGTATATAATTAAAATATATTTTTGATATTTCAAATATATATATATATATAATCATTAAATTAAATTATTTATGAGAACACAATTAAATAATTTTATATATTTAAATAATTAAATGATTATAGTAAATTATATTAAATAATAGACATATTTATTTTATTAATAATTATATAATTTTGTATATAAATTAATAAATATGTAATTAAAAGTAGATATTTAAAATTAGATATAAATATTTTTTAAATATATTTATTTATATTATAATTATATTTATATTTTGAATGTAATCTATGTTTCTATTTAATTTGTTCAATATATATATTAATGCATGAGTATAATTTATGTTCACATGTTATGTATTCATCATGAATGTTCATTTATACATTACACCCTCATTACATTTTATGTAGTCTATATATGTGATGGGACATTTTTTATGATTTATACGTTACTAGGAATATGATTCATTCATGTTTTTTAAATAACTATATTTTATACGTTCTAATATATACTTCTAAAATTAAAATAATTGAATTTAAATAATAAATATTGTTATTATATTTAGAATTATAAATTTTTAGTTATATTAAAATTCCTATTAAATATATTTATTTATAATTATAATTTTAAATATATATATATATTTCAATAATTATAAAATTAAAACAGATAGAGCTAATATATATATATATATATATTTATACATATATTAATAAATATATTATTTTAATCTTATAATTATCAATAAATATACCTATATAGATATATGAAAATAATTTAAAAATTATAATATATATATTTGTTATTCATATATTGTTATAAAAATATATGTTTATATAAATATAATTATAAATATATATATTTATTATTTTCATTAAAGAAACTATCCTCATTTCATGTTTTGAAAGTGTTTAATCACTAATTGGAGTTTTCAATGGTTTTTTCATTTAATGTATTATGTTCTTTTTCTTATCTGTAGTATTACGTGTTGTGGTTTAATTATTGTTTTTACAAAATACAAAACTATTATTTAGTAATGTATATCAATATATTTATTTGTTAGATATTTATATACAAATTAATATATATATATTTATTATACTTTTTATAATTTCCAAAATTATTTAAATATATCTATATTTATATGTAATTATAATTTAAATATTTTTATTCATTTCTTGATATATAAATATATTTAAACCATTATAAGTATAATAGGTATATTAGTTATATGATTGATAGTGGGAACCATGGATTAAAACCCATCGTTCAATACATTTATTAGAAGAATGAAAAACTCATGCAATTGAGATGGTTAAAAATATAGTAGAAATACAGAACATACAAATCCATTATTAAAAAATGCTTCAAACAATGGTAACAATCCTATAGTTCCAACACCCGTACCTCAATGGCTAACTTGACCATTCATATGTCTGCCTCTCCATTTTATTTGGGGACATCCGAGTTTCCTTAAGTTCATCTATGTCTGATGAGCCTTCTTCATGTGTTTTGTTTCCCCCAATGAGATAATATTTTTGAATAAAGAGGTCATCTAGATTTGTACCATCCTTCAAATCAACAATGCCACATTACTTGATAGGTTTAACGCATATAAATTGATCTCCATAAGAATTTCCAAATTCTTCTTTGAAAAAATACATGCTCTGGGATGTATTAAGAATTTCAATCAAACTAAGAGAGTGGTCCCTTCCCATTGGAATCAGAGTCAATTTCTTATCCTCATTTTCTGCTCGAGCCTCATGCTTTCATGGAAGTTGAACTCTACACCCACCAATACCTCCACCTCCACCTATGCCTCCTCCTTCGCCACCACCTCCACTACCTCTACCACAACCTCTGCCTCCACCTCCAAATCCACAACCACCTACACCTTCTCCTCTTCCTCTACCTCCACCTCGGGCACCACTCCTATTTCCTTTGCCTCTACTGCCTCTATCTCTACCCCTGCCTCGACCGCCTCGGCCTCCTCCACCCCCTCGACTACCTCCTCGTCGAACTCATATACCTACACCTATGCTTAACCCTTCACATCTACCCATGCCTCTATGTCATTGCCTCTTTCTCTACCTCCCTCCTTTTCTACCTCCTATACTTCAACATTTTCCACCTCCAACTCCACCCTATCCTACATTGCATCATCTTTTCCCCCCTACCCTACCTATGCCTTCACTACCCCAACCCCTTATCTACTACCTATAAATCCACTTCACCAAACCCCTTATCCACGACATCTGCATCCGCCTCCTCTACCACCATATTCCCATTCCATGGGACCTTATGTTTTAAATTGTCTAAATTATATATATATATATATATATTATTTGTGAATATTAATTTATGTTATTCTTGGATGTACTATGATTTGATGTGATATAATTCATGATTTCTAGGAAAATAGAGGTATATATTATAGATTTCAGTTTTACATTGAAATATTGAATAATTCCCCTTTTCCAATACTTATAATTGTCTCATAATAGATTAGTGGTTCATTAAATAATCCTCTATATGATTTATGGTAGTGATGAATATTGTATTTGTTGAAAATCATTTATGTTGTGTGATATTATCAAATTTTGTTGATGAATAATTGAATATGAATAATATTATGGTATAAAAAATGAATTAATAAAATATATACATTCATTTAAAGGGGTTTCATGTCAATGAAAATGTTTCCCAGAGGATTCTATTTTTTTTAGAATGATTTTCTTAATAATGAGTAAGAGTTGTTGTCGAAGGATTTGGAGCTTTATTAAAAGCACAATTTTCATCTCTATATCATGGTGTATTTAAACACTATATAAAACTCCAAATTAACTGTGATTACATGCATATTCGGATCATGCTTGATGAGGTCATTTAAATAGTTGGAGATCTTCTGATGTTGAACAATTATATTCCCCTTGTGTATGATCCCAATCCATGTATATGTTATTCTTCATAAAAATTTATGTTTCTAGATTCATGTTCCTGTGGGATATATATTTATTTCATGATTTTATATCATTATACTAACAAAATATTTCATTTTTATAGTGTTTTACCAAATTATTTAATCATTTATAGTACATTATATACCAATTCATGTATGTTTTTCTATAATATCATATTATTGTACATAAAATATTTATCTTCATTTGGAAAATAATATATTTGAATGGATAAAGAGATTTTATATTGTGAGATTATTTAAAAACACAATTTGTGAGGGAATGAAAATTATTTTTAGGGGTTTGAAATGTTTTATATATGTGTTCTATTCTCATTTCATTTTTACATGGACTTTTTGGTATTGAAGTTAAAAGAGGATTTTGGGAAATGCATTAGTTTTCGAAACCATATGTAAATATTTTCTTATAAGAAGGAATTTATTAAATTTTAAATTTTTGAGATATAATTGATTTAATTTTGAAAAATTATAATTTATTTGAATGTGTGGAAACATTTTTAGGGTATAAATTTGAGTATCATTTTAAATAATAGGATTTTTTTTAAATTGATATTGTAATTATATATTTATTTTATTAAATACAAATAATATCAAATAAAATAGGATGGATATGAATATTTATTTGATAGGTGTCAATCATCATAGAAAAGATTATGTATATGGAGTAAAATATTTCATCTTGTTTACAAAATTCATGCATTTGACCCCTCTGAAATCCATTGTCGGTGTTTAGACTATTGTTATTCAAGAGTAATTAGTCTAGAGGAGTTGGATGAACACTTGATATAACAGGGAATTGATCAATGTTCTAAATTCTTTAATAAACATGGGGAAAAGGAGGATATTTCTAGTGGTCAGGATATCACTGCGTTTTTGGGATCATCAGACATGATTACAAGTGTGGAAAATGAATAATTTTGTATTGAGGATGTGATTATAATTGTATATAATGATGAATATCATATTGAGTATGTGACAAATAACGTTGTATAATAATATTTTTATTTCCAAAAATTGTTGGAGAAGGTAAGGAGTTTTGACGAGACACCATTTTATGCTGGTTTCACTAAATATACAACATTTTTTTACCATACTATTGATGTATAATTTGAATGGAGGCAATGAATGGAGTGACATAGGTTTAACAGAACTACATAATATCTAGAATCACATGATTCTATAAGATAATGAGTTCCCTAGACGAATATAAGACACCTAATAAATGTTATAGTCTATTGGTATGATCTCTAAAAGAATAAATGCATACCCAAATGGTTGTATACTATTTAGAAAGGACCCAAAATATCATATATAATTCCCAATGTATTGTGGTTCTTCACACAATAATGTTGAATTTATTACTACAAAAGTTTTATGGAACATTCCAACCATTACATGGTTTAGGCGCCTCAATGTATGTGGGGATACTATAAAGCAATTAATGTGGTATGCAGAAATACAAATTAATGATGGGAAAAGTATGTCCCACAAAAAACTCCCTTTAGTCATAGGAAATTGATCATGAGTATCATGAATTTGGAAGCAATCTTATATACTCTTTTCTTATATTATTTGTAGATTTAGTGAATCGTTTGGGATATCAATGTAGAACACACACTATATGGCTAGTTGTGTTTGTAAATTATAACTTTCCACCATGTTTATGCATATGAAAAAAATAAAAAAAATTATCTATGATTATATCATAACCAAAATAATTGAGAAATAATATTGATGTTTATTTGGATCAATTAATAATAGATTTAAAATTATTGTGGGATTCATGTGTTACGTTGTATAACACTTAAATAAATGATGATTTCATGTTGATATCCTTGTTGTTTGGGCTGAAAGATTACATTCCTGCTTAGAGAAATTTTATAAGAATTAAAATTAAACGAACTATAGGGTTCCTAGTTTCCAAACAAGGTACATAGTCAATTATGTAGAGACATTCATCTAAAACCATGTATCTACTATATTGTAGATTTCTAAACCGATGAAATATGTACCGATATTATACGACATAATTCGATTGATGTTTAGAAGACTATATAACACCATCTCCAATAACAAGTGATCAACTGTTTGAGAATTCAAAAGCTATGGAAATAGATTTTGTTAAACCATTTATGAAAAACCTTATCAAAATATGTTGTAAAAAGAGACCATCATTTTTCGAATTACCACGTTGGAGTTATCAATAAATTTAAAATTTTCATTTTTTTCAGGATGATGAAAATTTAAGTGATATTATCATATACATGATTCAAAATACTCCTAAAAATATTGAATGGAAATAATGCATGGTTAGAAATGGTTAATAAGGAAATATAAGAAGAGTCTACACTATGGATGGTTAAAAAAAATTTCCTCCTCCATCTACTTACACACTTTCTAAGAGGGACATATTTCACTTTTCCAACTTCGTGAATGACATAAAAATTATCGAGGGGTGTTCATAAAATATCAATAAAATTGTTACAATGATACATTTAATGTTAAAGGTTATAAAATCGTATGAATTACATGTTTTTATGATGAAAATAATTCCAATATATTTACATTGAAAATTTATTATCAATGTTTTTCAAAAACTAACCAAGAACTCTTTCTTATTCAATGATATATGTAGAAAAGTTTTAGACCTGGTGAAAATGATGACTATGAAATGAGAAATTACCACAATAGTATTTCAATTGGAAATGTTCTTCCTGCAAAAACTATTTAATAATATTATTAATTTTATTGTTCACATGGTGAGAGAGATTCTACAATGTGGTCATGTACACAATTGATTGATGTACCCTAATTAATGGGGTATGATGATTTTGAAAGGGTACATCAAAAATAAAAATCGGATAGATGGTTTTATTGTAGAGAAATATATTGTTGAAGAGGTCATTGAATTTTGAACTGAATACCAATCAATTGTTAAAACCAATTATCTAACAAAATTACATCTTATTGTAAAGATTATGGGTGAAGGAATTTCATGAAGAGATATTTTCACAGTCCATATTATATATCAAATGTACCCCACTATTAAATATTGACTAAAAGATTGTAGGATTATATATATGTTGAAACCCAAAATTAAATTCTTAGGTCATTGAATCCATACAGGGTTAAAATATTCATATCGAACACCAATAATCAATATATAATTTATGGTTTTGGGACAATATTTTTAAAGAATAAAATGAAAATCTAGATTAAATTTTTGAAAACTCTAATGGATATCCAGAGGACCATGTTTTTATATATTATCATACTGTGGTTATGTAATTAACATCTATATGTTTTATATAAATAAACAAGATGAAAAATGTACCATGAAAAAAGTGGAGTTAATCTTGCAGGTAATGCTAAGCATATTTATGGTTCTATGGGTAGAAATCCAATTTACACGAATATGTTATACTTTTAAATCATAAAACAAATATGGGAGTTGGATTATACAACATTGAATGTTATTATTTTTTAAATAATGAGTTTTGATAATAGGAGTTCTGTAAAAAATATATGTATTGGTATTCATGAATTTTGAATTCATTAAGAAAGTGTACAATGAAAAACAGGTTGTAATGGAATCACATGGAGTACATGTATTCTATGTTTCATATCCAACAAATCAAATGTGGTCAATTGTTCTGTTATAGATCAAAACTGTTGATGTTTCATTGGAAAATTCAATTTGGAATGACCCTTTCCTTAGGACATCACAATCATTTCACATCGGTCCCAAAATTGATGGAATTTTTTATGTTAGAGGAGACCAAAATGAATGGATTTTGATAGTTGATTGAGTGGTCAAATCCCATCACCCAGTTAACATAGTGTGTTAGAGAATCAGGTTATATTGTTATTCAAATATACATGGTGTTACCTCATATTATTATCAATTAGTTTGTATATTTATTTAATCTTAATTAAAAGTAAAACCACCTCTATAGATAATAATAGAGATCATGTAACATAAAAAACTTGCATCCCAAAAGAGGTATTTTATATGTTAATTACAATTTCAAATGAAATATTTATTTATCCATTGTGAATTATATTTTAGTGGTAATATAATGACTATAAAAAGACACATAGTAAAAATTCAATATAAATTTTCTTAGAAATGAATTGGAAAAATTCCTGATGATAGAATGTACAAAAAAACAATAGATGCGACTTCTATAAAAATAATGGATTTTGATCATGAGATATTGGGCATTGAGGATGAATCATACAAAATTAAAATAATGAAATGTGTCAAAAATACATACAACAATCATGAAATAGTGAATTCCTACTACTTATTTATTTAATCTTTTTCATTATTTTATATTCTATTTGTATATTGATTTCCATATCATTATTATTAAACACTTATTTTGTTTGTTTCATATATATTTATGCTTTCTATTTCTTTTGTATGTTGAGTTTCCAATACTACATCAGTTGAATGTTGTTTAGTAGAGAAACCATTACCGTTGAACACCAGTATAGTGGATAAAGCTCATGTTCTCATTTCTATGAATTCTCATGATATAATGATATCTATAACATCCTCTACTCCCCTAGTTTTCAATAATGAGAATTTTTTCCTAATATGAGCATTGATTTTATACATAATGTTATATATTTATAGTGAAATACAATTGAAATCATGATAACATTGACATTTATTATAACACCCTAATCGTTCATGGTACACTTCTCATTGAATAATAGGACAGCGTGTGTTGTACGCAACCTCAAGTAATAACACACCGCGTCAAATCAAAGTAGCCGTTATGAATGATAATACCTACTTTTTGAAATTTCATCTCTCAAAATGGACTTCATATTCAGATTCAGAGTATTGAATTTAGCCTACGGTGAAAGTATGGTTCTTTTCGGATAACTTTTATATTTTAGTGAATATTACTAAATTTTAATTAAAAACAACATTTTTAATCGAAATAATTAGCAGTGATATATTATGAATTTGAGTTGTTTTAATGTATAATTATAATATAATTTTACCATTTTATCCAATGTTGATCATTAAAATTAATTTCACATTGAAATTGGCGAAAAACAGTTCACAATCTTTTGATTGATATTGTTTCTTAAAAACATGATATTTCTTTTGACAATGGGAATTAATTATAAATTTAATTAATGAAACATATATGTTGAGAATTTTGTAAAATAGATATCATTTTTTATTTGGAATATCAATTATAGCTTAGGGTGGAGTTTTGGTGTTGTTCTGAAAAACATCAATTTTTGATGAATAGTGAAACCACTAAGTGGTAGTTAAAAAACTGATTTCTTGTTTAAATTAAAATTTACCCCTTCTACAAATAGGATTTAAAAAATCTGACATACTTGGTTTTCATTAGTAAGTAAAATGTGGTTCAATTGGATGAAAATTATTTTTTGGTGAATAGTAATTTTTTTATTAATCGCGATTAGAGGTAATTAGTGTAATTTAATGTAAAAATAATGTTATAATAATATAAAAATTACCTTTACACATGTCCAATATCTATTTGATGTGTCATTGCAGACCAACACAATCTATGGGTCAACTTGGGGACCCCATGGTGCTACTTGGGTGAGAAAATGACATTATTAACTTTTTACTTAATGATAAAATAAAAATGTCACAAACTTGAACAATTTCACTAAAAACAATTTACAAGGGGTTATACAACTCATTTTTTTTACTATAAATATTCATTAAGAAGCAAAAATTATTTTTGACATCATGATATTTCTTTTATAATTTTTAGACAATAAATAAATTAATTTATTTATGACACCATGATGATGTAGCGATTACCTCATTAATGAATGATTTAAATAAAATAAGAAGATAAGTTATGATCTAAAATATACACTTGTCCGAAATCTATTGGATAAGTATATTTTGAACCCTTATCACCTTATCGTCGAAATATATCCTTGTGGGACCCTTAAAATCCGCAAATCATTTTATAATAATGTAACTTTTAATTATTTTCCAAGAGTGCCCTCCTCTTCTCTTATAAAAGGCCCCCAACTATACCACCTTTCCCACACCTCTCAAGACATTGGCTCAGCCAACCCATGCCCATTTCCTGACTCCACATCCCTCTCTTACTTATAGAAGCCTCACTTTGGGTAGAATCTTTTCCAAAAAAGCCTTTGGGCTCAAATCCAACCAAGTTACTCTTTTAAAGGAGGTTAAAGAACGCTCGAGTCAAGTCGGACACGAGGTAAGGGATCTTCTTCACCCAATTTCCATTCTTTGCTTTAATCTCCTACATTCAAATTATGTCTTTATATTATTATGGCATATCTTATATTTTTACTTTATTTATGAGTACTTATAGTGAATACACATAATAAATCTATTTTATTTAAAAAAATGATCTTTGTAAGGGACTTCCTCTCAATCTCCTATAATTGAGGCATATTTTGTTTTGTACACAAATTTCTTTTATACTGTGTACAAACCACATTGAAAATTACGTTTATTCAAAATGAATATTTTTATACTAAGCGTTTTACTAAATGATAAAAAGGAATGTTTTTTGTCACACGTATGCGGCGACAACGACTTCTCCGCCGCCATGACCATTAATTGACATTTGGCTTCCTCTACAAGCCATAACATTCATTAGAATGAAAAATAAATACCACGTTTTACATTGTTTTATTTTGGTTTTAAAAATGGTTTCATTATATGAATCTGTTGGAATAGTATGTTCCGGGTTGGGGACCGGTAAAGGTAAACCCTCCGGGTTGGGGTCCAGTTACAGCAGACTCTCTAGGATGGTGTCCGGTTATTAGAAGCACTCCGGGATGGTGTCCGGTTATTAGAGACACTCCTAGTTGGTGTCTGGTCATTAGAGGCACTCCGGGTTGGGTTCCGATTATAGTTAACCCCTAGGTCTTGGCTCGAGGCCTTGACAAAAAAATTAATGTTCCTCATTATGCCTTCCAACATTATGGAAGTGGTTATTGATATTGCATGGGATTAATTGACTAGTAGAATATCCTTGTGAGTATGTAAATGTCATTGTTTGATTTTACCATTGTCATATTATGCTGAAGTTAAAGTTTAATAAGGATTTTGTTTTTGTTATACATTGCCTTTAAAGCTTATGTTTAATATGAATGTTTTCTATATATTGTTATCCTTACTGAGCATTTCAGCTCACCCCTTTCAATATTTTAATTTTTCTAGGATGTTTAGAATTATATTATGACTGACCTCTAGGAATAGTCTATGGGGATGTAAAGACAAGTTGTTGTTGTATTTTTCTTCAATTTATGATGTAATGTAAGACATATGAATACATTTAGTGTTTCCAGTGCTACTAAACTAATCGGTCTTTCGAGACATGATCTTTTGTGATCATGCCATTGTTATGTAATAATGCACTAGCTCTGGGAAAATAGGGTCGGGGCGTTACAGTTTGTATCAGAGGCAGTTTAGTACTAAACTTTGAAGCTAGATTTAGATAAATTCTGATTAGAGCACATAGCAATAAGATTGACTTTGAGGATTAGTATAGAAGAACTTCATATAATATTGGTATTATATAGATTTTGTGAGTTATCCGAGCAGTACATCACTGTCTGGATACGAGTAGGTAGAGGCGGCTCTGGCACATATGTACCTAGGACTGAAAACTCTGATAAGGAGTTTCGGGCATGCCCCGGGGTATCCTGGTACACGACAATGGTCCATGATGCACTCTTGGTTACGACACTCCCAGGGGATACGCTTAGGATAATTCTCATTTTCTTTACCAACCATTAGGAAGGGTTTATGAGTATATACTTTCTCAAAGAAGAGATTTTTATGATTATAGATTCTAACCAAAAACTGTGTAATTCATGATAAGTGTTTTACAAGTTTGGTATTAGGTATTGGCTTCGATAAACTATTCTAGTGTATGCCATTGTAGAGAAATGGCGCCCAGTAGAAGGAATGAGAACTCCAACAATACGCATGATCCAAAGTGTAAAAATGATCATATATTTCATGGTCTTAATCCAGAATTAAGAAGGAAAATAGGTTCCCACGTACTCTCATCATTTTAAGAAATAATATCATGTGTTAAGAAGTTATGTAATGAATTCTCTGAGTCCTATGGATTTGAAGGGAAGAAAGAGAAGAAAAGGATGGAAGAGAGAAAGATGAATAAAGGGAAGAAGGGAAAGAAGGATTTTACCATATGTGATAATTGTGGAAAGAATCACCTTGGTAAATGCCTGAGGGGAATGAGAGTTTGTTATAAAATTGGAGAAAAAGGACACAAATAACGTGACTTCAAGGATAAGAAAAAGGTTTCAAATGTGCAATGCTTCATCTGCAAAGAGTTGGGTCATTACGCGAATCAATGTCTTAGTCATCAGAGTATACTGAAAATGATGCTATTTGATAATAATCAAGTTATGATACTACCACAGATGAAGAGGAATGACTAGTTTTCTTATGTTGTTATTAAGGAATTATGTCATTTCGGTGTTGTATCGATGATGTTCCATTATATAAATTATGGAAATAAATAAGAATTGTAATGAAGTACTATTTTAGTGAGGATATGAGATTATATGGTACTATGAAAAGTGACTCAACAACAAGTTAAACTTTTGGGAAAATACAAGATTGAAAGAAAGGTAATCCTTAATACGGTCCTGATACTAAGATAGTAATGGTTGATTTGGATAAATTACATCAGATATTCTTGACAACCTTGGAACTGATTAAAGGTTTGTTTATTTCATCATTCTTAGAGCATTCAATGTTTTTGGATATAAGGGATATATCTAGTTTTCTATAAGGAATAAGAGAGCATGAATGTAATCAATAAGGTTGTATGGTAATTCAGGGTGTTGTAATGTTATAATATAATACATGATGAAGGAATTCACATTTTACTACGTGGGAAAAATGGGAACTTCATTATGATTACCTTCCATATAAAATTTAGACTGTGAGTTTGGATAGAAGTATTTTGGATAAGTCTAAAGGTTAGAATGGATTAAGTTTTAAAGGTTATTTTTGGATTTTATAAAAGGACAACACACAGACCGTGTGACAACCCATCGTGTCGGACAAAGCTGCGGGAATCAAACCCACAACCATAGTGCGATTAGTATTTTCCGCCTACCACTGGACTACGTGAAGTCACTAGATATTAAAATGTAGATTATTTTTTTAAAAGGTCTGATATGTTAATTATAAATTCATTATTTTTTGAACCCTATACGATTAGGATAATATATATATATATATATATATATATATATTTGAAATCATTTAGAGTGAAAGATGAGTTTGTGGTAGGAATTAGTTGAAGGATGAAACTCTAATTGTCAATTATATATATACATATATATTTTCCCTCTTAATCTATGGATAAATTAATTCTTAAAATTTATCATAAAATAAATAAATGTTTTATCCTAATACCTTATGTTTTGTTGAACCTATGGTATTTTAAATCATCATAGATTGATGGCTTTGAGGCCCTCAATTTTCCACTTGTTTGTGATTGATGACCTCAATCGCTCCCTATAAACATTTATGTTTTCCTCTAATTACATATCTATAATTGCAACCAATGTTCTTCTATTCGAAACCCTAATTTGGTGGTGACTTTCTCATTTCCCTTTCCATCTTATTAGAACTAAATATTATTAAACCTATTTTCGATATAGGTTTTCCACAATGTTATTTTCTATTTTCAACCATTTATTACTGATGAAATATTTCAAATTGCGAGGACGCAATTTATTGAAGGATGAGAGAATGTAACACCCCAAACATCCATGGTACGTTTCTCTTTGAATAATAGGGCAACATGTGTTGTATGCAACCTCGAGTAATAACACATCGCGACCAATCAAAGTAGCCGTTATGAATAGTAATACCTACTTTTTGAAATTTTATCTCTCAAAATGGACTTCATTTTTAGATTCAGAGTATCGAATTTATCCTACGGTGAATGTTTGGTAATTTTCGGATAACGTTTATATTTTAGTGAAAATTATTAAATTTTAATTAAAATTTTTTTTAATCGAAATAATTAGAAGTAATATATTATTAATTTGAGTGGATTTAAAGTATAATTAGAATATAATTTTTCCATTTTATCCTATGGTGGCCATTAGAGTTAATTTCACATTGAAATTCGACAAAAACAATTTACAATCTTTTGATTGATATTGTTTCTTAATAACACACTATTTGTTTTGACAACGGAAATTAATTATAAATTTAATTAATTCAACATATATGTTGAGACTTTTTTTTAAATATACATAATTTTTGGATTCTGAATATCACTTATAGCTTAGGTTGATGTTTTGGTGTTGTTCTGCAAAACAACAATTTTTGATGAATAATGAAACCACTATGTGGTAGTTAAAAAACTGATTTCTTGTTTAAATGAAAAATTAACGCTTCTACAAATTGAATTTCAAAAATCCGACATACATGGTTGTCATTAGTATGTAAAATGTGTTTCAATGGGATGAAAATAATTTTTTAGTGAATAGTAACATTTTTTTATTAATCGCTATTAGAGGTAATTAGTGTAATTTAAGGTAAAAATAATGTTATAATAATATAAAAATTTCCTTGACACATGTCCTATACCTATTGGATGTGTCATGTCCGACCAATAAAATCCATGGGTCAACATGGGGATCCCACAGAGCCACTTGGGTGAGAAAATGACCTTATTAACTTTTTATTTAATGATCAAATAAAAATGTCACAAACTTGAACTGTTTTACTAAAACAATTTTTACATGGTGTTATACAACCCATATTTTTGACTATAAATATTCATTAGAAAGATAAAACGATTTCCTACATCATGATATTTTTTTTATAATTTGTGGACAATAAATAAATTAAATTATTTATGACACCATGATGATGCAGCGATTACCTCATTTATGAATGATTTAAATAAAATAAGAAGATAAGGTAAAATCTAAAACCTAAACTTGTCCAAAACCTATTGGATGAGTATATTTAGAACCCTTATCACCTTATACACAATATTTATCAATGTTGGTCCCTTAAAATCCAAAAATCATTTTATAATAATGTATCTTTTCATTATTTTCCAAGAGTGCCCCTCCTCTACTCTTATAAGAGGCACCCACCTCTACCACCTTTCTCACACCTCTCAAGCCTTTGGATCAGCCAAACCCTGCCCATTTCCACTCTCCAAATCCATCTCTTACTCCTAGAAGCCTCACTTTGGGCAGACGCCTTTCCAAGAAATCCTTTGGCCTCATATTATAAAAAATTACTCTTTTAAAGAATGTTAAACAACACTCGAGTCAAGTCGGACACGAGGTAAGGGAATGTCTTAACCCAATTTCCATTATTTGGGTTAATCTCCTACTTTAAAATTATGTCTTGATATTATTATTTCATATCTTGTATTTGTAATTTATTTATGAGTACTTATTGTGAATACACATAATAAATCTATTTTATTTAAAAATATGATCTATGTAAGGGACTTCATCTCAATCCGCTTTCATTGATGCATATTTTGTTTTATAAATAACTTTCTTTTATATGGTTTATAAACCCCATTGACTTTTACGTTTATTCAAAAGGAATCATTTTATATGAAGCGTTTTACTAAACGACAAAAAGGAATGTGTTTTTGTCGTACGTATGCGGCGACAACGACTTCTCCACCACTGTGACCATTAATTGACTTTTGGATTCCTCTACAAGCCATAACATTCATTATAATGAAAAATAAATACCATGTTTTACTTTCTTTTATTTTGGTATTAAAAATAGTTTCATTATATGAATGTGTCGGAATAGTATGTTCCAGGTTGGGGACCTGTAAAAGTAAGCCCTCCGGGTTGGGGTCCGATTACAGCAGACACTCCGGGATGGTGTCCGGTTATTAGAGTCACTCCGGGATGGTGTCTGGTTATTAGAGGAACTCTAGGTTGGTGTCCAGTCATTAGAGTCATTCTGGGTTGGGTTCTAGTTACAGTTAGTCCCTAGGTCTTGGCACGAGTCCTGGACAATGAAATTATAGTTCAACATTATGCATTCTAACATAATGAAAGTGGTTATTGATATTGCATGTGATTAATCGACTAGTAGAATATCCATGTGAGTAAGTAAATGGAATTGTATGATTTTATCTTCATCATATTATTCTGAAGTTCATGTTTAATAAGGCTTTTGTTTTAGTTATACATTGCCTTAAATGCTTATATTTACTTTTGAATGTTTCCACTATATTGTTATCCTTACTGAGCATTTGTGCTCGCCCCTTTCAATGTTTTATTTTTCTAGGATGTGAAAAAAAGTATTATGACTGACCTACAAGAATAGTCTATGGGGATGTGAAGACAAGTTTTTTTTGTAGTTTTCTTCTATTTATGATGTAATGTAAGACATATGAATATATCTACTGTTTCCAAGGCTACTAAACTAATCGGTCTTTTGAGACTTGATCTTTTGTGATCATTCCAATTTTATGTAATAATGAATCGGCTCTGGGCAACTAGGGTCAGGGCATTACATTTATTGTTTGTTTTGAGACTTTGGGATGTGTAGTAATCAATAACACCTCAATCCGACACATGGTGTAACAGTTATGACTCCAACTACTTCTTTCTATTTAAAATTGACATTAATTGTTTTTAAAAATAAAATCGACATACTCAAAAATGATAAAACCTATTAATATTTTTTTGATATTTTAATATAAGTAAATATGTGTAATATTTTAAAAAATTGACATTAATTTAGAAAAATAACATTTGACTTAATGAAAACTAAGAAAAAATTCAGATTATTTTTATACTATAAGAAAATGATCCATTAGTCATTTTTATGAGTAGGACTCGACCCCATATGAATATTATGCTCATTGTGATCTGTATGAAGAAAAGTGACTGTTATCATTCTAAAATTTATATTTGCAGTTCAAAATGTGTCGGTGATTCAAAACTAATAAACCATGCTCTAATTTTCGTGATAATTTAGGACAATTATTAATAAGACATTGTTAATGGGTATGAAGTATTATCACATAAAATCGATGAACAATGTGATCAATATGACTCAAAATGTCTGTTTAAAGTTTGAAATGTCATTTAATTAAAAATACACCACAGACATCATGAAAAATGTGAAAACACTTTTGGATTGTGTCAATACTTTATCAAAATGATCTATGAGTCGTCTATGATGTGTAGACTCATCCCCAACTCAAACTGACAGATGGTGTTACCTATATGAATAAACGTTCCCATTTTCAGTTTAAAAATATCATTTTAGTTCCAAATGTGTCACTTTCTTAAAACTAAGAAAACATACTCTGATTTTAGGAATATTTTAGGATAGTGATTGATAACTCATTTCTTAAGTGTATGATGCTATATCATATCAAACTGATGTACGATGAGACTGGTAAGACAGAAAATGATTATTTCCGGTTTTGAATGAAATTTTATAAAAATAACACAACTAGAATTATCTATAATGATAAAACACATTCGATTTTTTTGATACTTTTTAAAAAAGATCCCTGATTTATCTTTTATGTGTATGATTCTATCACACCTCAATATGATCCATGGTGGAAGTAGAATGAATTGAAGTGTTTTTTTTATTTAAATTTTAAATATTTTATTTAATAAGAATAACTGATTCGTTCGAAATATGAGGAATATCATTTGTATTGTTTTCAAACATTATGAAAATGATCCAGGAGTCATTTTTGAAGTTTAAGACTCAACCCCAACTCAATGTAATGCACGGTGTGACCAGGATAACTAAAAGTGTCTATAACCTATTTAAAATTGACATTTTATTCCAAATAGATTCACTCACTAAAAACAAATAATGTTTTCTCTGATATTCTTGATTTCATAAATCATTTTTGATGCGAATATAGCAGTCTCACCAAAAACTGATGCACGATGCAACTAGTGTGACTCAAAGTGAATGTTTCTAGTTTGAAATGACTTTTTAGTATAGAAACACGATTGGAATACTATGAACAAATGAAATTCATTAATATTGTTTTGATAATTTATTAAAATGACCGATGAGTCATTTTTATGTTTTCGAGTCAACCAAACCTCAGTACAATTGATGGTGTGACCAGTATGGCCTTAAGTATACCTTTTAAATTAAATTTGACATTATTATAGTTAAAAAAATATATTGGGATACTATAAACTAAGAATAAACATTATTATTATCTTAATACATTATAAAAATGATCCATAAGCCATTCCTTATGTGTTTGAGTCAACCCCACCTTAATACATTTCTTAACATGACCAACAAAACAAATGGTGTCTGTTATCATTTTAAAATTTACATTTTATTTTAAAATGTGTCACTCATTGAAAACTATGAAAAATTACTCTAATTGTCTTGATAATTTTGGACAGAAATTCATATGTCATTTGTGATGTGTATGAAATAGTGTCACATCATATTGACTCACAATGAAACCGGTATGACTCAAATGCATTCTTCCAATTTGGAATGACATTTAAGTAAAAAAACAAATATCATACTTAGAACCATAAAATTTCATTCAGATTGTTTCTGATAAATTTGTAAAACAATTCATGATTCATTTGTGATTTTTAGATGTCAATTTTACCTCAATACAGTGCACAATGCGAGTGGTTTGCCTCTAAGTGTGTATTATTATTTAAAACTGACAATAATGTTGGTAAAAAAAAGAAGTGTAATATTGAAAACCACGAAAAATGCATTCGTATTGTTTTGATATTTTTGAACAATGATCCTTGATTCATTTTTGTCATGTAAAACTTAACTCCAACTCAATTTGATGCATGGTCTGATTGGTATGACTAAAAGTGTTGGTAATCATTTTAATATTAACATTTTATTTCTAAATGTGTCACTCACTAAAAAGAAACCAAACCAGAAAAAAAATTTCTTGTCAATATTGGACCTTCATTTATAAATCATTTGTGATGTTTATGAAGTAGTGTCACATCAAACTGAAATACGATGCAAACGACGTGACTCTAAATGGGTGTTTCTAGTTTGAAATGAAATATTTGTAGAAAATACAACTAGTTTACTGAAAAAAGAAAAAACACTTTAAGATTGTTTTTATACATTAGGAAAACTATGTATGAGTCATTTTTGATGTGTTAGAGTCAATCAAACCTCAAAACGATGCACTGAGTGAAAGATACAGTATTGGAAAACTAACCTATACCAACGGTTTGGAACCATTGGTATAGCCCTCCTAACCGTTGGTATAGCCTATACCAACGGTTTGGAGAACCGTGGAAAAGTAAGCCATTGGGATAGGTCTATACCAACGGTTTTGGGAAAACCGTTGGTATAGACCGATACCAAAGGTTTTGAAAACCGTTGGTATAAGTAATATGAAATACATATACAAACAGTTATAAAACTGTTGGTACATGTATTTCAAAAAAAACATTCGGTGGGATTTGATCCCAGGAACCCCTGTTTATAATTGAATGATTTAACCACTAACCTAAAATGACTTTTCTAAACATAATTTCATAATTATATACATGTATTATCATAATTATTTAAAATTTTTATTTATATAATGTTTTCGGGTAGTAGATCTAGAAAAAAATAAAAGAAACTATCCCAACGGTTCTCAAAACCATTGGGATAGGTGACATGTTTCTGGGTGTATGCTGGATTTTGGGGTGAACATTCCCAACGGTTTGGGCAAACCATTGGGAAAGGTCCACTCTTTCCCAACGGTTTGGCCAAACAGTTGGGAAAGAGGCTCAAAACCCATCTGTTCCCAACGGTTTGGCCAAACCGTTGGGAAAGGGTGTGTCTTTCCCAACGGTTTGGCCAAACCGTTGGGAAAGATGCCTCATAACACACCCTTTCACAACGGTTTGGCCAAAACGTTGGGAAAGGGTGTGTCTTTCCCAATGGTTTGGGGGAAAAGTGGGGAAATCCATGTCTTTCCCAATGGTTTGGCCAAACCGTTGGGAAATGGTACATATACCAACGTTTTTTACAAACCGTTGGTATAGAAGTGTTTGGAAAGGTCCAATTTCTAGTAGTGATATGACTCCAAGTGTGCCTTTTTATTTAAGATTTACATTTATTTAATAAAAAAATGAAATAGTGAAAACCCATAAAATGCATTAAGCCTATTTAAAAACATTAGGAAAACAATCCCCAGTCACCTGTAATCAATATTAATCAATCATACCACAATTTGATGCATGGCTTGACTAGTATGACTAAAAGTAACTGTTATCAGTTTAAAATTGGAATTTTAGTTCAAAATAATTTAGTGACTAAAAACCAAGAAAATATTATCTGATTGTCTCGATAATTTTGGAAAATAATTCATATGTCATATTGGACATTTATGATGTAGTCTTGCATTAAAAAACACACTATATGACTCGTAAGATTCAAAATGTGTGTTTCTATTTCAAAATCACATTTGAGTAAAAATACTCAACTGGAAAACTATAAATTGAGCAAACACATTCCAATTGGTTATATACTTTAAAAAAACAATCCATGTGTCCTTTTTGATTTTTTGGAGTCAAACACACCTCAATACAACACACAATGAAACTAGTAAGACTTCAACGGTGACTTTCTATTTAAAATTGACATTAATTTTCATAAAAATAACATGTGACATACTGAATACTAAGAAATCACTTTTGGATCGTTTTGATACTTCTGTATAACGATCCATGAGTCAATTGTGACATGTATGAATTATCCCCACCTCAATCTAATGCTCGGTGTGACTGTTATAACTCTACGTGTTACTTTTTTTTATTAAATATTGTTATTTTATTAATGTATTCATTCATATTATTATGTTTTTTATTTCATTATAATATTACTAACATAATACATTTTCATATAAAAGATGAAACATTTTTCATGGGTTGAGAAAATTTCTTTAGGTAACTAATACACATGGTGGACATTTTTGAGAGGGGATCACAAGCGCCAAAAGATGAAACATTATTTTTTAAAAACAATTATTGGATAATTTTCAAATTTAATTATAGAAAACCTTGTTTTAAAATTATTCAGCTAGGTTTTTTTGTATATAACATGGGTGGAAATATTTGGGTTCATGGAGTTATATTAAAGTTATATATGATTATTTGAAATTATATTTGTTTTTTTGAAAATATAGGTTTCTTCTGAGTGTCTTTTTGTATTAACAACACATTGCATGTAGCTAGGCCTTTATTTGAACTATTTAGATCACTATTAAAGGGATTCCATTATCATTTTTTAGTGTGAATAATGGACCTCCATTATATGTGCTTTTTTATTGTTGAGAAAGGGGAGCCCCTTTACCAGGGCTGTGTCTAACAATGCTTTTTTAACGCTATTAAAAGCAAAATTTGCCCATGTTGAAGGACATATGTGTAGTTTTGGTGAGAAATCAATTCCAATGGTTTTCAAATAATAATTGATAAATCTCAATCCATAACAATGATTTTATAAAACCCATTAGGATAACATGCCTATACCAATTGTTTAAATAAACAATTGGTATAGACAGTTTCCATCCACTCTATACTCAAGGTTTATATAAACCAAGAGTATAGATGAAAGAGGACAGTTCAATTTTCCAGTTTTTATAAATCATATTTAAAAATATATAAATATTTATAAATGAATTATTTTATCCACAATATCATTCATAATTGTTATAAAAATATTGATAAGTGGAACCATTTTTCAGTGAAAAATAAAACAGAAGGAACAAGTACCTTTTTATCACTACTTTTTTGAACAATGTGAAAATAATAATTTATAATTAATTATTGATATCAGTGGAAAAATGATATCCTATATTGGTGATTTCATAACAATTAACAAGTGCAATGTTAAAAATTATGAGATCTAAGGATGTGTATCTAATAAAAAAAGGATGAATAAATATAGTTCATAAATATATTAATGTGTCACGTGGTGGGGTGGGGAAGCGCTATTCAATATGTTGCATTGAAATGTACATCCGTTCACCTGAAATGGTGTAATGAAATTCCAACAATGATTTCTATAAATAATTTCAACATGTTTGTATATTCTATCATTTGATTTGGGAGCTCATATAATGATTTTTATAAATACCCACAAAATAATTTATGTTCATGTTATGAATGAAATCTCATTATTTTTAGAATCGAACTACAACAAATTTTTATAATTGAGGTGTGGTTTTATGTAATTAAAATCATAGTAAATATATGTTAAAATGGGAAGTAGTTCATCCAAAATGATTTGAAAAATATTTTATATGATATTAATATGTTAAATTGAAATATAAATCCCCACACCATTATACATGGGAATGAAATAAGAAGTCCCACGTGCCACCTTCAACCAGTTATTTTGAACATAAATCGGAGAATATTAAATTTCATTGTGGAAAATGCAGTTATTGGAAAAAAAATAAATACACATAAAATAAATTATGATTATTTCATTTACTATTTACTTTTTTACTTTTTTAAAATTTTAAATTAAAATGTTTTCAATGAAATATTAATAAATACATGTTAACTAAATTTAAAAAATATAATTTTATATATGTCACTATAACGAGATATTATATATATATATATATATATATATATATTTTATGTCATAAAATTTTAAATTAAAACCATTATAAATAATTATTAACTAATATCAATCGCGTGACTTAATTAAATTTGTTAATATTTCAATAATTTTATTATTTTCAATGTCATATATTAATGACATCATGTGAGTGGCATAATTAAATGATGTAATGTTTTACTTAATTTTAAAAGAGGTACTAAAGTTCTATTGATTATATTATTTGGATAAGGAATAATATTAATGATAATAATGGTTTATTTTAATTATATTTATTGTTTTACAATTATTGAAAATTTAAGTGGGAAAATCCGGGGAGGGGAAGCATCTTCTAAATCACAATCACCTAAAGAGAATGAACACAGTTAGGATGGTTTCTAAGAAAACATATCTATTTGTGTAATTTACGTATATGGAGGATTGGGATTTTAATTTTATTTTGTGTTGATTATATAATGATTATAAACATGGTTTTCTCATTTTTGTATATAACCATGCCTTTGTTTTTGTTGTGTAGAGTCGAGGACATTAAGAAAGAAGTGAAATTCTAAATTGAAATGCGGGTGTGCATAGAGGGTTTTGATTAGGGATGTCATGAAAGATTTTTTAATCAATTAGACTCATAATAAGAAGACATTAATCACATATCTCGACCATGAAGGTTTTCCACATTGTTATAGCTCTATTTTGAGGAGGGAGGGAGGATAATGGGGATAGGTAGAGGTGATCCACCATTAGGAAGATGTAAATAAAAATTTGATACTATAAGTGACACCATGGAATGAAATATGGTGGGGTGGGTTTAGTATTGTAGATGCGAAGAATGTTTTTATGACTTATTCAACCTTTACATCATTATAAACAGAGTTGAAACATTGTGTGACACCATCTAGGAGGTCTAATATGTTCTCTTAGGGGATGCACTGTAGTCGTATAAAATTGGTTTTCCTATAAATACCTATGATACAACTAAACATGACATCCTCTAACTCTTACCTCTTAAACTCTAGGCACTGAGGGATGATTTTATATGGAATTGAAGCCAATGTTAAATATGTATGACACCCGAATTATTGCATTCAACCCACAATGATCTGAGGTAGGATCTTCCTCTTTTCTAGCCGTTTCTATCTATTTGATCTCATTTCCCTCATTCCTTATTTCCATGTTAATAATGATGATATCATTAATTCAAATGGATTTTTCTTTTTTGGATATCAAATAAATAATGGAATGAAGCATTTATGATATCATAATTTCCAAACAACAGAGGTGGTCATAGATATCTGCCATTTATTCATTATCATCTGAATAAAGCCAATGCACTGATGTAGATGGTTCTTGTATTATGTAACACCCCAATATTTAATAGTATGTTATTTTTTCAATGTAATTCAATAAATTGCACTATACGCAACACCGAGTTTGAACACACCACAAGATTACCAAACTAGCCGTTCAAAAAAATTTATGAATAGTATTAACTGAATATTTAATTATATATATAATCCTTATAATTTTAGGATCCATAATATGAGTCTCTTGGACATAATGTAAGAACAAATTCATTTTTTTCAGATAAAAGAAGTATTTATTTCAAAAATGAACTTTTACCTCCTTTTAATGATGAAACATTTTTAAATCCAATATTTGAAACATTAATATATTTTAATTTACAAAATAAACTTATTTTTAGAATCGGGACATATAAATTTAGTTTTAATAAATTTTTTGTTCTTTTCTAATACCTTTCATATTTGGGTGAATAGTGAATAATACAATATTTTAACAAAACACAAATTTTTTAATCAAAATAATTTATAGTTTTAAATTATACATTTTAATGGTTTGAAAGAATAAATAGATTTTATTTTTACCATTTAATCCAATACTGGTAATTTTAAGTAATTTCACTTTAAGATTGGACATAAATATGTGTCAATCTTTTGACATATAATGTTTCATTAAAATACGTATTTTGGTTTTAAAAGCTGGAATTAATTTTAAATTAATAAATGAATATTCTATGTTTTTAATTTTGTAAAATGGATATCATTTTTGGATTCGGAATATCAAAATTATCTTACAGTGAATTTTTTGGTATTCTTCTGAAAACATTCCATTTTTGATGAATAGTAAAAAACACAGAGTTATTGGTTAAAAACCGAATATTTATTTAAATATTTATTTATTTTATTTAAATTTAGTTTTGGTAAAAATACATACATAATACCTATAAAAGTTCAATTTAATTCATTGGAGTCATTTTATAATAATTTTAGATATGCAAATTTTTATTGAACTTTTCACCGTCTTTTACCCACCTCCTAGGAGAATTTGCAAATTTACATAACACATAATTTTAACGCTTCTGTGAATGGAATTATAAAAATCTGAGAGAAACATTTATATCAGTAAGTAAAATGTGGTTCAATGAGATTAAAATAATATTTGGTGAATAGTAAATTTTTCCTTTTATTTACCACAGTTAATTGATTAATTAAGGGTACAAATGATATTAATATTACTCTAACACATGTCTTAATTCTATTGGGAAAGTGTATCTAAACTAAAAACAACCTTAGTAATAAAATATTATCATTTAGGTCCACTTGGATTAGATTAGGAATTTTATTATTATTTAATTCAAAGAAGAGTTAAAAGAGTTAAAATCAATGTTTAATAACTAAAACATTTTTAATATAGGGTTATACATAAGATAATTTCGATTGTAAATATTCATTAGAAAGCTATAAATATATCCTACATATTGATATTTTATTTATAAATTTTAGACATTAAATAATTTAATTTATATATGACACAATGGTGTATGTAATTCCCATAATTGAATTCTTTGTGTAATACACATTAATTTATGTGTATTTACATATTCATTGTATGATACCTCTTTCATGGGTTGTATGTTTTGTAAGTTACCAAATTGGTAAGGGTTTTTAATCTCACTTCTTATTCTTATAAGATTCATGCCATATTGCCACTATTACCTTTTTGTTGGTGTTTGTACTGCCCATAATTGTATTCCTTGTGTAATACACTTTAATTTATATGTATTTACATATTCATTGTATGATACCTCTTTCAGGGGTTTTATGTTTTGTTTGTTACCAAATTGGTAAGGGTTAATTCCTCAATATCATTATTATTCGAGATTGTTTATGTAAAAGTATTTACTGTGACATTTTTATCATCCTTGTCCATTTTTCATAAAAATGATTTCAAAATGAATATTTTAAGTATTTTTGAAAGGTAATCGTTATCAAGATCAGAATTTTAAATGTTTTAATGATCTATCTTCATAAATATTTTTAATTAATTTCTATGTTTTGAAAATGATTTTTATGGATTTAATTAAATGGAAATGAATGTTTTGAAATGATATTTCTTTTCAAAAGTTTCAAAGTGGTATGGGACACTCTGATTCAAAAATCTCTTTTAAATTACTTCCTTTATATATGTGTGACTTTTAAATGATTTTACAAAAAGGATATTTTCCTCATAATATTTTACTCATCATTTTCAACTATGTCAGCATCCTTTACTGGATATTGTTTTTGATTGAGGTTGATTTATAATAATACAATATTACATATTGTATTGATTGAGTTATGATATGTTTGACTATGGATGTGTTATTGTTATACCATTCTTGGTTTATTGTTAATGTATTGGGATTTCGTATGCTAGTTTTAATACGAATGTTTATGATATGTTTAATCTTTTTCACAGGAGGAATGTATTGGACGCAGTATGTGACGGGTGCAGCCCGATATATTTCCTTGATGCATCGGAAGGTCTCATGAGACAACTAGACATGGAATTGTCCGAGGCCCTTTCCCAATTTGATTTACGGTTTTGTGCGAGGCCTTAATCATTTTAGAAGTCTTGGAAGAGGCCTTGACAAAATGTTTCAGAATGTCCGACACTATACATTTCGTCATTATGAAAATAATATCGATGATTCATGAGGTCATTCTACTTGTAGAACGGCCATGATTATGTTTTACTATGGCATTATTTACTCCACTCATATTCCTGCCATAAAAGTATTCATGTTTATTATTGGTAAAGACATGTATTTTAAATTATTCACCATGCTTAATATTTATGTTATCTTCCGCTGCATTGCTTACCCTAACTGAGCTTTTGAGCTCACCCTTTCTATGTTTTATTTTTCCCAGGATTCCAAGAAGTGTATTGTAATTGATATGAAGGGTTAATCTATGGGAATAATGGCGTTCTCAAAGCACTATCTATGTTGTGTTGTATGATTGAAATTTTAATGTAATGTTCATGTATGTAATCTATTTTCCAAGATTGCTAAACTGATCGGTCCTTCGGGACATGATTCCTTGTAATCATGCCAATGTATTAAAATAATGCATCGTCTCTGGGTAACTAGGGTCGGGCATTACAGTTGGTATCAGAGGAAGTATAGCAATAACCTTGGAAACAAGATTTTGATAAACTGTGATTAGAGCATATTACCCTAAGAAAGACTTTGAGGATTATTATAGATGAACTTCGTAGAATTTTGGTATTGTATATATTTTTTTAGTTTTTCAAGCAATACATCCCTGTCTGGATACGAGCAGGTAGTAGAGGCTCTGGCATAGTTGTACCTAGGGATAAAACCTGAAAACACTGCTTTGAGCTAGACTCGAATGGGAACTGGTGCACGACAATGGGCCTTGCTGCACTCTTGGTTTTGACACTCCCAGGGGATATGTTTATGATAATTCTGATATTCTTTACAAACCACAATGCAAGGGTTTATGAGTATATGCATCCTCAAAAAAAATTTTTTATTATGGATTATATCCATAATCTATTCAATTTATTTTAGTTTTTTTACATGTTTGGAATTTTGAATTATGATTCATAAACTGACCAAGTGTATGCCATTGTTTAGAAATGGCACCCAGTAGAAGGAATGTGAACTCCAACAATATGTATGATCCAAAGAATAAGAAGGATCATATATTTTAGGGTATTAAGCCATAATTTAGAAAGGAAATAGTCTCCCATTTATTATCATCATATGATGAAATAATATCATGTGTTGATAAGTTAAGTAAAGAGTTTACTGAGTCTTCTGGCTTCAAAGTGAAGCAAGAGAAGAAAAGGATAGAAGAGAGAAAGATGGATAAAGGGAAGAGGGGAAACAAGAATTTTCCAATATGTGATAACTGTGGGAAGAAACACCTTGGAACTTTCCGGATCGAAACTGGAGTTTGTTATAAGTGTGGAGAAAAAAGACACCATGATCATGACTGTAAGGGTAATAAAAAGGTTTCAAATGTCAAATGCTTCATCTACATGGAGTTGGGACACTACATGAACCAATGTACAAATCATCAAAGTATGCCCCAAATGATGCTATTGGATAATAATCAAGTTATGATACTACCACAGATGAAGAAGAAAGATTAGTGTTTTTATGTTTTTTTATAGAAATATTTCATTTGAGTGTTTTATCAATAGTATACCGGTTACATAAATTATGGAGATAAACAAGGATTGTGCTGCTTTACTATTTTATTGAGGATTTGAAATTATATGGTTCAAAGAAAATTGACTTAATATTAAGCTACACATTTTTTGAAAATACATGGTTGAATGAAAGGTAATCCTTAATATGGTCATGATAAGGAGGTAGTATTTTTGAAATATGAGATGGTTGATTTTGGTAATTCTGGATGTTGTGGTGTTGTAAAAGAATTCATGATGAAGGCATTCACATGTTATTACCTGGAAAAAAAATTCCTCATTGCGTTTAACTTCCTTATAAATATTTAACTTAGTGTTTTGATATATGTATTTCTGATAATTCTTAAGGCTGGAGTGGATTATGTTGGAAATTGGATACTATTGTTAAAGATATTTTTGGATTGCCATAAAAAGGACAACCTGGAGGTCGGGCGACAACCCATCGCGTCTAGAAAGGCCGCGAGACATGAACCCGCAACCGAAGGGAGAAAACGGTGTATCACATATCACTATCCCACGTGATGTCCAAGGTTGAATAAGGTAGTTTTTTAATGGGTATGGTAGATGAATTATAAATTCATTTTTTTGGAACCCTATATGAACAGTATAAATAGAATATTTTTTATGTTCTATTATCTTTTAAATTGAAAGATGAGTCTGTGGTGTAAATTAGTTAAAGGATGGAACTCTAATTATCATGTATATATTTTTCTTTTTCGCTTATTCTATGAAGAAATTAATTCTCAAACATTAGTGAAGGGATCTTAAGACCAAAAATGTGTTATCCTAATACCTTATGTTTTGTAGAACCGATGGTATTTTAAATCATCATAAATGATGAATTTAAGGCCCCAATTTTACACTTGTTTGTGATAGATGACTTCAATCACTACCTATAAATATTTACATTTTTCCTCCAATTATATGTCCCTAATTTCCACTAATGTTCTCCTAATCTAGATCATAATTTGGTGGTGACCCTTTCATTTTCCATTTCCACTTATTGAGACTAAATATTATTAACCTAATTTCCGATGTGGGTTTTACAAAAGGTATTTTATAACTTCAACATTTTATTTTAGAAGAATAATTTCAAATTGAGAGGAGAAAATTTATTAAATTAGGGAATAATGTAACACCCATAGATTTCATAGTGCGTTATTTTTTCAATGTAATTCAACAACATGCCCCACATGCAACACCGAGTTCGAGCGCACCACATGATTACCAAAATAGTCATTCAAAAGCTGTTATGAATATTATTAACTGAATATTAATATATATATATTTATAATCTTTATAATTTTAGAATCCATATTATTAGTCTCTTAGACATTATGTAAGAAAAAATTCATTTTTTTCAGATAAAAGAAGTATTTATTTCATAAATGCACCTTTACCTTCTTTTAATGATGAAACCTTTTTAAATATAATATTTGAAACATTTATATATTTTATTTGACAAAATAAACTTCTTTTTAGAATCGATAAATATATATTTAGATTTAATAAATTTTTGTTGCTTTTCTGATAACTTTCATATTTGGGTGAATAGTGAAAAATACTATATTTTAACTAAAAACAAATTTTTTAATAAAAATAATTTATAGTTTTAAATTATACATTTTAATGGTTTGAAAAAAATAAATAGATTATATTTTTACTATTTAATCCAATGCTGGTCATTTTATGTAATTTCACATTGAGATTGGACATAAACAAATGTAAATCTTTTGATAGATAATGTTTCTTAAAAATACGCCTTTTTGTTTTTAAAAACGGGAATTAATTTTAAATTAACAAATGAAACTTCTATGCTTTTAATTTTGTAAAATGGACATCTTATTTCGATTCGGAATATCAAAATTATCATAGGGTGAATTTTTAGTATTCTTCTGAAAACATTCAATTGTTGATGAATAATGAAAAACACTTAGTTATTGGTTAAAAACCGACTCTTTATTTAAATTTATTTTATGTAAAAATAGATACATAATACATATATATGTTCAATATAATTCATTGGAGTCATTTTATATTAATTTTAGATATTCAAAAATTTTATTGAACTTTTCACCGTCTTTTACCCACCTCCTAGGAAAATTTTCATATTCACATAAAACATAGTTTTAACACTTCTATGAATTGAATTTCAAAAATTCGAGTTACATGGATGATATCAGTAAGTAAAATGTGGTTCAATGAGATGAAAATAATTTTTGGTGAATAGTTAGGTTTTACTTTTATTTACCATGGTTAAAAGTAAATAGTGTAATTAAGGGTACAAATGATATTAATATTACCCTAACACATGTCCTAAATCTATTGGACAAGTGTATCTCGGACAAAAACAATCTTAGGAATAAAATATTATCATTTAGGTCCACTTGGATTATATTAGGATATTTCTTATTATTTAATTCAAAGTAGAGTCAAAAGAGTTAAAATCAATGATTAATTACTAAAACATTTTTAATATAGGGATATACATAAGATAATATCAATTGTATATATTCATTAGAAAGCTAATAATATTTCCTACATAATGATATTTTATTTATAATTTTTAGACATTAAATAATTTAATTTATATATGACACAATGGTGTATGTACTGCCCATAATTGTATTCTTTGTGTAATACACTTTAATTTACGTGTACTTACATATTCATTGTATGATACCCCTTTCATGGTTTGTATGTTTGTTAAGATACCAAATTGGTAAGGGGGTTTCTTATCAATCCTTGTTATTGTGAGATTCATGCCATATTGCCACTATTCCCTTTTGTGTGGTGTATGTACTGCCTATAATTGTATTCTTTGTGTAATACACTTTAATTTATGTGTATTTACATATTCATTGTATGATGCCTCTTTCATGGGTTTTATGTTTCATTTGTTACCAAATTGGTAAGGGTTAATTCCACAATCTCATTATTATCCGAGATTCATTATGTGTAAGTATTTACTGGGACATTTTTTTCCTTGTCAATTTTTCATAAAAATGATTTCAAAATGAGTATTTTATGTATTTTTGACAGGTACTCTTAATCAAGATCATATTTTTAAATGTTTTAAGGATATATCTTCCTAAATATTTTAAATTAATGTCCATGTTTTCAAAATGATTTTTAAGGATTTATTTATATGGACATGAATGTTTTGAAATGATAAATATTTTCAAAAGTTTCAATGTGGTATGGGAGACTTTGATTCAAAATTCTATTTTAAATTACTTTTTTTATAAATGTCTTCCTTTTAAATGATTTTAAAAAAAAGTATATTTTCCTCAAAAATATTTACTCATCATTTTCAACTATGTTAGCATCCTTTACTGGATATTGTTTTTGATTGAGGTTGATTTATTTTAATATAATATTCAATATTGTATTGAGTGAGTTATGATTTGTTTGATTGTGCATGTGTTATTCTTATACCATTCATGGTTTATGGTTAAAGTATTGAGATTTCGTATGCTAGTTTTAATATGAATGTTTATGATATATTTAAGCTTTTTTATATGAGGAATGTATTGGACATAGTAAGTTACGGGTGGAGCCCACTATAGCTCCTCGATGCATCGATTGGTCTCATGAGACAACTAGATGTGGAATTGGCTGAGGCCCTTTCCCAATTTGATTTATGGTTTTGGTCGAGGCCTTAATAATTTTAGACGTCTTGGATGAGGCCTTGACAAAATGTTTCAGAATGCATGACACTATACATTTCCTCATTATAAAAATAATATCGATGGTTCATTAGGTCATTCGACTAGTAGAATGCCCATGATTATGTTTTACTATGCCATTATTTACTCCGCTCATATTCGTGCCATAAAAGTATTCATGTTTATTATTGGTAATGACCTGTAGTTTCAATTATTCACCATGCTTAATATTTATGTTATGTTTCACTGTATTTCCTACCCTTACTAAGCATTTGAGCTCACCCCTTTCTATGTTTTATTTTTCCCAGGATTCCAAGAAGTGTATTGTAATTGATAAGAAGGATTAAACTGTGGGAATAATGGCGTTCTCAAAGCACTATCTATGATGTGTTGTATGATTGAAACTTTAATGTAATGTTCATGTATGTAATCTATTTTTCAGGACTGCTAAACTGGTCAGTCCTTCAGGTCATGATTTCTTTTAATCATGCCAATGTATTAAAATATTGTACCGAATCTAGGTAACTGGGGTCGCGGCGTTACATATTATCTGATTTATTTACGTGAAATCAAAAATTGACCATGGTTTATCAATTTTTATAGTGTTGAAATTAACATAATAATTATTAAAGAGGATTAAAGAATGGAATTTTGGTACGTTTATCAATATTGTGTTGTTGGTTTGCACCGTGATAATGGTTTGCTTCTTGCTTTTCTAGATTGTGTGCTATCTATACTATGATTTCTAGGAATGTTTATATTATTATTTTATCATGATGATATTACAAATTTAGATAGAGAACATAAATCCAATAACGTTTTGTTAGTTATATAAGAAATTAAATAGGACACGTGTTTAACAAATATAATGTTTCTCAAAATTTTATGTTAATCAAATTGATGAAACTATGCATGTTTAACAAAATCTGTTATTCCATGTGTTTGAGGAATTAGCAATGAACATGAATATGGAATGAATTTTTTTGATAATAAAAGGCATGAATAATTAGTTTTGTACTTCCTTATGTTTTTTGAATCTAGAAACATCTCACATAGAGAATGTTTAAATATTTTAATAGATTGTTGTTAATTTCAGTATTCTATGTTTCCCATATTAAAATTGAAATTAACCAATTTATATTGTTCTTCCATTGAATGATTTTCAATATATGTAATTACTTATTAAATATTTTTTCATTTTAATATATGTTGGATTTGGGGTTTATTTTAACACTGGAGCAGATTTAAGTTTCCCGCTAAATTGCTTGGCTTGCTCAAGTGGAGATGAAACCTTGTTTATCTATTGAATAAAAATTCTATTCATTTTTAGTCCTTGATGGATTCTTCTACCTAATATATCCTTGTCAACCATTGATTTTTAACGTTCCATGTGCTACTTGGTGTGGAGTTCGATGTTGGCTTTGTGGTAGCCTCCGCTTAGCTGTGTTGTTAGCCAGTTACGGTTCTGGAAGGGTTTTATCAGCCCTTCAGCTCCTACAATTGACATATGAAATAGATAAAAATTAATATTCATGGTATGTCGAGTTCATTTTGTATGAATAGATCTAGATTCTTGAAATTGACACCCTCTTGTCAATTGTGGTTTGTTTTCTTCCCGCTTCTGGTTCAAACATCTTTTTATCTCACCATGTACTACGAATCATCTCACATGGCTTCAATATTATGGGTGGTGGTGTTATTTTCCTCATCTATAGACTCATCTGGTGGCCCTTCGACCCCCTAAATGCCTCTGCCACATGACACATAATGGCGCCTTTGTGGGTTCATCCCGGTTGAAGACGTGTGACCATTTTTCAAAACTAGAGATATAGTGTGATCATCCAATGATGAGATCCAAAAAATTAGGGAAATTAATGCTCTTGGATCGTGAAGTGATCTAGAAACATGCATATATTTCTAGGGAATTATGTTTTTCCTAATACTAATAACTTTGGAGTTTTTTATTATAGTTTACAGTTTATATTTTAGCGTTTCGGTGCATTTCAGTTGGTGGTCTACTTTGCCTCTATACACTGTAATCCATTTTTTGAGAATATAATAAAAGTACACGTGTGGGTGGTGTTATTTCCATTAAATAGGTCCCAAAGGGAACCAATTACATATATCCAGATGTTTCCTTTTATTTTATATTATATTTTTAAATTACGCAATTATTTTCGTTTTTCTATTCCCACATTAGAACTCAATTTTGGTGTGTTTTCAATCTAATAAAATTCTATTTTCAGGTTGGAATTGTAACGCCCTGACCCCAGCTACCCATAGTCGGTGCGTTATTACGTAACATTGGCATGATCACAAAAGATCAAGTCTCGAAAGACCGATTAGTTTAGTAGACTTGGAATCACAAGATACATTCATAAGTCTTACATTACATCATAAAGTGAAACAAAACTATGACATCATATTGTCTTTATATCCCCTAATAATGTCTCTACAGATCATTCATAAATTACATTTTCACATCCTGGAAAATTAAAACATTGGAAGGGTTGAGCTCAAATGCTCAGTAAGGATATCAATATAGCAGAAACGTTCATAAGTAATCATAAGCATTTAAGGCAATGTATAACTAAAACAAAAGCCTTATTAAACTTTAACTTAAGCATAATATGGTAAGGATAAAATCAAACAATGCCATTTATAGACCAACATGGATATTCTACTAGTCGAATAATCAAATGCAATATCAATAACCACATTCATAGTGTTGGAATGCATGATGCTGAACTTCAATTTCTTTGTAAAGGCCTCATGCCAAGACCTAAGGGCTAACTTTAACCAAAACCCAACCCGGAGTGCCTCTAATGACCGGACACTAACCCGAAGAGACTTTAATAACTAGACACCATCCTAGAGTGCCTCTAATAACCAGACACCATCCCAGAGTGCCTCTAATAACCGGACACCATCCCGGAGGGTCTGCTGTAACCGGACCCCAACCTAAAGGGCATACATTTACTGATCCCCAACCCGGAACATACTTTCCCAACAAATTCATATAATGAAACCATTTTTAATACAAAAAATGTAAAGTAAAACTTGGTATTTATTTTTCATTCAAAAGAATGTTATGGATTGTAGAGGAAGCCAAAAATCAATTAATGGTCACGATGGCAGAGAAGGTGTTGTCGCCACATTCGTACGACAGAAAAACATTCCTTTTTTTCATTTAGTAAAATTCTTTGTATAAAAAGATTCCTTTTGAATAAATTTAAAAGTCAAAGGGGTTTATACACCGTATAAAATAATGTTGTGTATAAAACAAAATATGCCTCAATGAAAAGAGATTGAGACGAAGACCCTTACATAAATCATATAATTGAAGATATACATAATATAGTTGATGGAATATGTATATCCACTGTAATTAAACATAATTTAACTTATTATATACAAAAACCATGACCTAATCACTTTTAATACCGCATAAATAATCATATAGGATGCTAACCCAAAGAATGGAAATTCGGTTAGGATGTTCCCTTACCTCGTATCTGACTTCACTAGATCATTCATTAAACTCCTGAATAATCAACTAGAGTTAATTTCTACTTGCTTAAGAACCTTTTTAAAGTTAATTATTCATTTTATATCACTTGTTACCATGATATGAACATTATGTAATTATTTACGTTAATAACGATCGTTTTTTCGATCTTTCGTACTTGAGTCAAGAATAAACTTTTTATAATTACAAGTTACTCATGTGGTAAAATATCCATTATATCCACAATTATTTTCATGATTTAGATATCATATAAATAATATATATCCAGTATTTATATGCATTTATAATACTACATATCATTAAGAGGTGAGAAATGAAATGCACCGTTCATGGAGACGGTAAGCCGTACGTACGCATGAACGCTACTTTCATTTCTATTTCGTATTTAATGGAATGAAATCATAATTATATAAAGGTATTTTATAATTCCAGAATAATATCATATATAATTTCATTTACTTCATCCTTTACACATCCCACAAATGGCATTAACGAATCAAATCACTTTGAGGGGGCGGTAGTCCGCACATCCTTAAATAAAGATATCAAGTTTACCCATACTGGAAACCAAAAAGGTATGCCATAAATGAAAAATACAGAAGCATATGAAAAACAAAAACATATTATATGTCGTATATAAACTTAGTGACATCATAATGACCTCCTTTGAATGTGTTAGATGAATATTGAACAATTATCGTTTCGTGAGGCAGAAATTCACCATCCACGGAAATAGTATGTTCATTAACCATTAGACGTAGGTGTGTGTGAGTGTATCTAGAATCCTTCTTATAACAATATCCTAGTATATTTAAGATACTTTTTTTGTTAAAAATGAAATTAATAAAAAGAGTTTAGGGGGATGGAGAAGCAATATAAAACAAATGAACATAAGAGAAAGCATTTCTTTAAAATGGGTAACTCTTTTTGATTTGACCCAAAGTCATCCATGGGAAGGCTTCTGCCCAAAGTGAGGCTTCTACGATGAGGAGAGGGATGTGGAGAGATAAAAGGATCAGAGTTTGGATAAGCCCATGGCTTGAGAAGTGTGGTAAAAGAGGTAGTGGTCGGGGCCTTTTATAAGAGAAGAGGAGGGGCTCTTTTGGAAAATCATGGAACCATTACTTTATTTACAAAATAGTTTCGGATTTTAAAGTACCACATTGATATATTTCAAGGATAAGATGATAAAGGTTCTAAATATACTCATCCTATATTTTTTGGGAATGTGTAGGATTTATATTTTACATTATCTTTTTATTTTATTTAAATCATTCATTAATGAGGTAATCGTTGCATCATCATGATGTCATAAATAAATTAATTTATTTAATGTCTAAAAATTATTAAAAAAGTACCTTGATGTAAGAAATATTTTTATCTTTCAAATGAATATTTATAGACAAAAATCTGACATGTATAACCCCATGTAAAAATTGTTATAGTAAAATAATACATGTTTGTGTCATTTTTACTTTTATCTTAAATCAAAGGCATTAATATCAATATCTTACCCAAGTGGCTCCATGGGGTCCCCTAAATCGACCAATGGTTTGTAATGGTCTTCCAAGACTCATTCAATAGGGGTAGGACAAGTGTAATAGTGAATTCATATTATTATAACATTTTTTTACATTAAATTATATAATTACCTCTAATCGCGATTAATGTTAAAATGTTACTATTTACCCAAAAATTACATTCATTACATTGAACCACATTTTACATAATAATGACAACCATTATAACGACCCATACTTTACATACATTGTTAATACTTGAAAATTGAAGCACACTTATTACAACATATGACAAAACCACAAAGGACCGTATAGGTATAGTGTCTTTAGAAACTGGGAAACATAAACAACTGGTTCATAAATCTTCTACAGTGCCTCCCATTTATTTCATCATATCTAGGGTCCCTTTTAGCATATTCTACTTAATATCCATCTTCCTGACCTGGGGAAAAGAAAACATAAAAGTTTGGCTCAAATGCTCAGCAAGGGCAATAAAGGAAATAAAAATCATATCATATCTTTTTTTAAAAATCATAACCTGCAAAAGAGATCATAAAATCTTAATAAATCATAGAAGTGAAAATGAGATCCCCATAATCATAACATGAAACTTGAAACTTTGTGGCATGCACCCATAATCATGGAAAATCATTTCTTGTTAGTCATGACTTATTGCCATGACTATCTTAGTGGACAAAGTCCCTTTCTGAACTGAGTTCACTCCTCGTTTCAGTCCTGTATCACTGAACCGAAATAACCTTCCGTTCCAGCCATGTCTATCTCATGAGATATAAAATCTTTACCCAATTCATTGGAGGGAGATATAGGTCCCACCCATCTTATAATGAATCCTTTCTTATGTGTGCCACATAATCATAAAACATACATCATTGCATAACACATGTAACAAAAATGGGATTCTTGAAACATCATGACATCATAAATCAATTCATATAAGATAAAGGAATTCATAAACATAATTCCATCACAACATAGTCAAAACAATGTAAAAATATGGATAGAAACAGAACCCTTTATTATCTTAGATGGAAAATAATTTTGATAAAACACTTGAACTGAATTCTTGAGGAAAATATCCTTTCTTCTTCAAAATCAATTTCTTTTCACAAAACATCATGCAATTTTAAAAGAAAGAGATTTTATTGAAAATAGTCATGAAATCTTTTATAGGAAGCTTCATGAGAATAAGGCTTTATAAAACAGTAGAAATCCGTTCGTGCCGTATAAGTTAAAAAGAAACATTCTTCGTACTTTTGTCGGAAAAGTCAATAAAGTACCTCGTACGGAAAAACGACAAAAGATTCCTTTCATATTCTTTACTAAAAACTCATCTAAGGGTAAAATTGGATTTAAAATATTGCAAGTGGATGGAAACAATATTACATATTGAGGGAACATGGATGTGGATGATAAAATACACCCCAGTAAATACTTAGGAATAAACAATCTCGGATAAAAATGAGATTGTCATATTTCCCTTACCTTAGGTCCAATTTGCCTTGTATGTGTCCGAAGCTCCTGTATAATGGTTTAAATAATGTTATTGACTTATTCCAGAATCATACATGTTGATATGATATCATATATGGTCATATTATTAGCTTCTTGTTAGTAATATTTCATTGTTACTTGTTACTCGGGTCTTTATAACTTTTTGTTCTTATGCGTGTTTTGCCGAATAAATTCTTATTCTTATTTCAAGGTTATAGATACCTTATATCCAGAATGGTATTAGTGTAACATATATCATATTTATTCATTCAATTCATTTATATAATTAATATGTAATGATGATCATGTAGAACGAGTCGCATCACATCGTGGAGACGGTATTCCGTACGTACGCACGAGTGATGATATCGTTCCTATGATCGTGGAAATGTATTGGAGTATATATAGATGTTATTTCAGTATCAATATTACTTTAAAATATTCATAAATAGTTACTCATTACACCATTATACCTATCCTTGTAAAGTGATGGTGGAAAAATAGATTACACCACGGCGTGGAGACGGTATTCCGTACGTACGCACGCGCGGTGATTTCATTTTTCCGTAGGATGGATAGAAGGTGAATTAGGGTTGTTTCATATTTATAATAACATATCAGTATGTAAGTAATACTGATGTTATTACTTCATCATGACACAACTAAAGAAGAAGAAGAAAGAAATTGAAAAGATCGGTAATGGATATTACCTCTTCTTTGGAACGCCTCTTTGAATCCTCCACTTAACGAAGTAAGAGTGGTCTTTGGAGAAGAACAAGACCTCTAGGACTATTCTAGGGAAGTGGAGAGGAGAAAATGGCAGGGGTTGGCCGAGCTTGAGTGCTCAATTTGGTGTGAGGAGGAGGGGGAGGAGGTGCCCTTTTATAAGGGAGGAGAGGGGCACCTTAGGAATATCTCAAAATATTATTTTATATTAAAGTCAAAATCGGTTTATAATGGTTCCAAAGGGTATTATTTCGAAGATAAAGTGGGGAAGGGTCGAAATCCTATCAACCAATAGGATTTAGACAAGTTTAGGGTATTATTTTAACCTTATTAATTAGATTTAATTTTAAGTTAAATAATTTAACTTTTACCATGTCTTTTTGTTTTCTTTCACTATATGGTTAATACACTTACTATAACATGTCAAACGAACCCCAAATTGTTTATTATTAAAATATATATCCTTATCTAAGTCATTTGGCCGAACCTTAGATTTTTAGGAATACAATAACAATTAATAATATAATATTTGATTTAAAAACTATTTTGTGTCAATTTTGACACTATTTGATATATGATTTTTGTGAAAGTCATAACAGAATTATATGTTCGAAACAAGTTGATTAAATCAACACTAATATATCATAGTAACCTATAAAATTAGTGGAATTCATAAAAAGTCTTAAATTACATTTATTTTGGTGTTTATAACATCAATTATGTCAATATTTCATTAATAAGATAATTACTGCATCATCATTGTGTCATAAATAAATTAAATTATTTAAAGTCTAAAAATTACAAATAAAATACCATTATGTAGGAAATATTTTTAGCTTTCTAATGAATATTTACAATCGAATTTATCTTATGTATAACCCCATATTAAAAATGATTTACTTATTAAACTTTGATTTTAACTATTTTAACCCTTCTTTAAATAAATTAATAATAAATGTTCTAATCTAATCCAAGTGGGCCTAAATGGTCATATTTTATTCCTAAGTGTGTTTTTGGTCGAATTACACTTGTCCAATAGAATTAGGACATGTGTTAGGGTAATATTGATATCATATTTACCCTTAGTTACCCTATTTACTATTAACCGCGGTAAAAATAGTAAAAAGTTACTATTCACCAAAAAATTATTTTCATCTCATTGAACCACATTTTAGTCCATGATATTAACCGTGTCTCTCGGATTTTTGAAATTCCATTCACAGAAGCGGTAAAATTAAGTTTTATGCAAAAATTCAGTTTTTAACCTACCACTTAGTGGTTTCACTATTCATCAAAAATTGAATGTTTTCAGAAAAATACCAAAATTTCACCCTAGGCTAATTTCGATATTCTGAGTCCAAAAATGAAGTCCATTTTGAAAAATAAAATTTATAAAATTTCAAAAAGTGGTTATTACTATTCATAACGGCTAGTTTTAATAGTATATTGTTGTTTAGTGAAACTCGGTATTGCGTACGGCGCAAGCTATCGAGGAAGGTCGCGATTGCGTGCAAAGCAAGCCAAGCAAGTGTTGTGTAGAAAAAGATTCCTTTGATGGTTTATATAACATAAAAGTCTCGGGTGTTACATTCTACCCCCCTTAAAAAGAATTTCGCCCTCGAAATTCGTCACTTTGTATCAAACAAATGAGGATACTTCTCCCTCATCATATCCTCAAGCTCCCATGTAGCTTCTTCAAGTTGGTGGTTCCTCCATAAAACTTTCACCAAGCGAGTGGTCTTGTTTCGTAGGACTTTTTCGCTACGATCCAGAATCTCTATCGGTTGTTCTTCATAAGAAAGATCTTGCTCCAGCGGTACAACTTCTGAGCCGAGTACATGTGAAGGATCTGGTATGTACTTTCTCAGGAGAGATACATGGAACACATCGTGAACTTGAGAGAGATTCGGTGGAAGCGCCAATCGGTAAGCTACCTTCCCAACACGATCCAGTATTTCGAAAGGACCGATATATCTAGGGCTCAACTTCCCCTTCTTTCCAAATCTCATAACCCTCTTCCAGGGAGATATTCGTAAGAACACTTTATCGCCCACTTCAAACTCTAGGTCTTTTCTTCGGTTGTCGGCATAACTTTTCTGTCGACTCTGAGCTGCTCTTATGTGTTGTTGAATAGATCTGACCTTTTCTGCCATTTCATCAACGAGGTCAGGTCCTAATAGCTTCCTTTCCCCAACTTCATCCCAGCAAGTTGGAGTCCTACATTTCTTTCCATAGAGAGCTTCATAAGGAGCCATCTGAATACTGGAGTGAAAGCTATTATTATAAGAAAATTCCACCAAAGGTAGGTGTTGATCCCAACCTCCTTTGAAATCCATAGAGCAAGCTCTCAACATATCTTCTAGGGTTTGAATTGTTCTCTCAGACTGACCGTCTGTCTGGGGATGATAAGCAGTGCTGAAACTCAACTCTGTATCCAGAGTATGCTGAAGACTTCTCCAGAACTTCGAGGTAAATCTCGGATCCCGGTCAGATATAATAGAAAGTGGTACTCCATGCAATCTTACCACTTCCTTTACATATATCCTGGCAAGCTGATCTAGAGAGAAATCCTCTCTAATAGGAATGAAGTGTGCAGACTTTGTAAGACGATCAACTATGACCCAGATAGCATTATTGCCTTTGGATGTTTTAGGAAGTCCTGTGACAAAGTCCATAGTGATGTTTTCCCATTTCCATTCGGGTATGGGTAATGGTTGTAACATCCCCTTAGACTTCTGTCTCTCAGCTTTAACTTGTTGACAAACCAAGCATCGAGATACATATTCAGCAACATCTCTTTTCATGCCATCCCACCAGAAGTACTCTTTCAGGTCCCTATACATCTTCATACTTCCAGGATGAATAGAGAATGATGAACTATGAGCCTCATCCAGCAGCTCCTTCTTTAATTCGGGGATGGGAGGAACACAAACCCGATTCCTGAACTTTATTAACCAATCACAATCAAGGTTGAATTCAGGAACATTTCTCACCTTCTTTTGTAACTCGACATCTTCTTTCTGTGCCTCTTTAATCTTCACATGTATAGATGGTTGAACATTCATTTGAGAAAGATAAGATTTTTCCCCTTCCATTATAATTCCAAGATCCATCCTTTGTAAATCCATAAATATTGGATCTTTTGTGATCCTCATCATGGATAAACTAGCATGGTCTTGTTGACTTAATGCATCTGCCACCTTGTTTGCTTTCCCAGGGTGGTAATGGATTGAGCAGTCATAATCCTTAATCAGCTCCAACCATCTTCTTTGACGCATATTCAACTCCTTTTGTGTGAAAATAAACTTTAAACTTTTATGATCAGTATAAATATCACACCTTTCACCATAAAGGTAATGCCTCCAAATCTTTAATGCAAAGATTACCGCAGCCAACTCCAAATCATGTGTTGGGTAATTTTGCTCATGGATTTTCAACTGTCGTGAGGCATAAGCTATCACCATATCATTTTACATAAGAACACACCCCAATCCCTTCTTGGATGCATCACTGTAGATCACAAACCTTTCTCCACTACAAGGCAGTGTGAGCACAGGTGCACTGGATAACCTTCTTTTCAACTCCTTGAAATTCTCTTCACATTCCTCTGTCCAGACAAACTTAACTCCTTTCCGAGTCAACTTGGTGATTGGATTAGATAATCGTGAAAAATCTTTTACAAAACGTCGATAATATCTAGCCAAACCAAGAAAACTTCGGATCTCAGTTACTGTTGTTGGTCTCGACCATCTTTCGATAACCTCTGTTTTTGCTGGATCCACAGATATCCCCTCTTTTGAGATTATGTGACCCAAAAATGCAAGTTTTTGAAGCCAAAATTCACACTTGGTAAATTTGGCATAAAGCTTCTCCTTTCTCAGGGTCTTCAATATAATTCTCAAGTGATCTTCATGCTCTTCCTTGCTCTTTGAATAGACAAGAATATCATCTATAATGACTACCACAAATTGATCAAGATAGTCTCTAAAGACTCTATTCATTAGATCCATGAAGATAGCAGGGGCATTAGTAAGACCAAATGGCATCACTATAAATTCATAGTGTCCATACCTTGTACGGAAAGCCGTCTTTGGTATATCCTCCCTTTTGACCCTTAATTGATGATACCCTGAACGAAGATCAATCTTGGAAAAGTATTGAGCTCCGCGTAGTTGGTCAAACAAGTCATCAATGCGTGGGAGAGGATATTTGTTCTTGATAGTGATCTTGTTAAGTTCTCGATAATCAATGCAGAGTCTCATTGATCCATCTTTCTTCTTAACAAATAGAACAGGTGCTCCCCAAGGTGACGCACTGGGGCGTATGAATCCCTTATCAAGATTCTCTTGGAGTTGCTTCTTCAATTCCTGCAACTCAATTGGGGCCATTCTATAAGGTGTCTTTGAAATAGGCAAAGCACCCGGTACGAGTTCTATTGAAAACTCAACTTCACGATTTTGTGGAAGACCCGGCAATTCCTCCGGAAAGACATCATCAAACTCCCGTACAATGGGCATATTCTTAATCGTGAGTTTCTCACCAACCATTTGAGATAAATAACCTTCATTTAGTGGAATCAATACCCATAAGATGGAAGAAATTTCCACTGGAAGGTTATGTTCGTCCTTGCATTGATAGACGATCGTAAATTGATCTGGAATATGAAATGTGACTTCCCTTCTTTGGCAATCGATATGAGCTCCATGTAGAGAAATCCAATCCATGCCAAGAATCACCTCAAATTCCACTAAAGGAAGGATCACAATATTTGCAGGAAGCACTTTCCCACAAACTTCGATCGGAGAAGAATTATAAACTTTTGATGCGATTGATGTGCCATTAGGTGTTGTCACAGCTAACTCAACATCTAATTGTTGAGGTAATACGGTGATACCCTTAGAAAAGTCTTCAGAAATAAAAGAGTGGGTGGATCCAGAATCAAATAAAACATTTGCTACTTTAGAGTGGATGGTAAGTGTACCTTTCACCACATCGTTATCGTACTCCACATCGCTGGTAGAAATTGCATGTGACTTTCCTTTGTCTTTAGCCTTAAGAGTTTGTTGACGTCGACCATCATCATCAACCCTTGGATTTGGGCATTGATTGGCATAATGCCACATCTCCTTGCACTTGAAACATTGAAGAGTAGTAGGATCATTCTGTGTATCCCTTCCTTTGTTTGCATCATTAGACATCTTCTTCCCATTATCACGGCATTCAAATGCCCGATGACCTTCTTTTCCACATTTAAAACATTTACTTGTCCCTTTAAGACAACTCCCTCCATGTTTCATTCCACACTTTGAGCATAAGGTAAAGTTCATCTTCTTTTCAGTGTGCTCTTTTGAGTTTCCTTTGAATTCCATCTTCCTCTTCTTATCAAACCCATGTGACTGATGGGTTACTCCAATCTCCATCTCGACTTTGAGAGCACATCGAACGATTTCCTCGTAGCTATTGAAGTCCCTTATGGCTAACGCCCTTCGAAGACTTGGTTTTAAGCCACTAAAGAATCGATCGATCTTACTCTCAGGTTGGATAATAATACCAGAAGCGTACCTTGCAAGTCTTGTAAAATTTGCTTCATAGGTACTAACAGATTCATCATCCCTTTGCTTCAGTTCAAGGAACTCTTTCTCCATCTTTGTTCGGAGAATACGAGGGAAGTACTTATTGAAAAATAAGTTCTTGAACTCGTCCCATTCCATAGACTCAATTTCATCCCTTTGCCTCGTATTCTTAACAAGATTCCACCATTGATCAGCATATCCTTCTAAACGATACACTGCTAGGATGACTTTATCATGTTCAGAACATTGAAGAACTGAAAATATCTTTTCAGTATTACTAATCCATTGTTCAGCAACTAATGGATCAGTAGACCCACTGAAAGAAGGTGGACGCTGCCTCATGAAGGATTCAACAGAATGCTGCTCCCTCCTTTGCTCGTTTGGAAATCCTGCATGATTCATAGCTTGAGAAAGTTGTGTGAGCATGGCTACAAGATTTTGCATTCCATCTCCCATATTGTTTGGTTGCTCAGGGGGACAATCATTGCATTTCCCATCGCATTCCGCATTAACACGGTTCCTTCGGGTTCCAGCCATTGACTAAAACCAAGAAGAATAGTGTGAGAAACACTAATTATAATAGGAAACCACATAATTCAAGAATAAAATTTTCATGCTTATGGTCTTATCCTAGGTTATTCAAGGCCATTTCTAAAACACTAAGATTGTGTTCTATGCTTAGACTTATCCTTAGGGTTCTTACTAAGGGGTTCTTACTAAGGCTTTCACATCCTAGTTTCCAAAGGTTGACTATACCTTTCCTCTGATACCAACTATAACGACCCATACTTTACATACATTGTTAATACTTCAAAATTGAAGCACACTTATTACAACATATGACAAAACCACAAAGGACCGTATAGGTATAGTGTCTTTAGAAACTGGGAAACATAAACAACTGGTTCATAAATCTTCTACAGTGCCTCCCATTTATTTCATCATATCTAGGGTCCCTTTTAGCATATTCTACTTAATATCCATCTTCCTGACCTGGGGAAAAGAAAACATAAAAGGGTGAGCTCAAATGCTCAGCAAGGGCAATAAAGGAAATAAAAATCATATCATATCTTTTTTTAAAAATCATAACCTGCAAAAGAGATCATAAAATCTTAATAAATCATAGAAGTGAAAATGAGATCCCCATAATCATAACATGAAACTTGAAACTTTGTGGCATGCACACATAATCATGGAAAATCATTTCTTGTTAGTCATGACTTATTGCCAAGACTATCTTAGTGGACAAAGTCCCTTTATGAACCGAGTTCACTCCTCGTTTCAGTCCTGTATCACTGAACCGAAATAACCTTCCGTTCCAGCCATGTCTATCTCATGAGATATAAAATCTTTACCCAATGCATTGGAGGGAGATATAGGTCCCACCCATCTTATAATGAATCCTTTCTTATGTGTGCCACATAATCATAAAACATACATCATTGCATAACACATGTAACAAAAATGGGATTCTTGAAACATCATGACATCATAAATCAATTCATATAAGATAAAGGAATTCATAAACATAATTCCATCACAACATAGTCAAAACAATGTAAAAATATGGATAGAAACAGAACCCTTTATTATCTTAGATGGAAAATAATTTTGATAAAACACTTGAACTGAATTCTTGAGGAAAATATCCTTTCTTCTTCAAAATCAATTTCTTTTCACAAAACATCATGCAATTTTAAAAGAAAGAGATTTTATTGAAAATAGTCATGAAATCTTTTATAGGAAGCTTCATGAGAATAAGGCTTTATAAAACAGTAGAAATCCGTTCGTGCCGTGTAAGTTAAAAAGAAACATTCTTCGTACTTTTGTCGGAAAAGTCAAAAAAGTACCTCGTACGGAAAAACGACAAAAGATTCCTTTCATATTCTTTACTAAAAACTCATCTAAGGGTAAAATTGGATTTAAACTATTGCAAGTGGATGGAAACAATATTACATATTGAGGGAACATGGATGTGGATGATAAAATACACCCCAGTAAATACTTACGAATAAACAATCTCGGATAAAAATTAGATTGTCATATTTCCCTTACCTTAGGTCCAATTTGCCTTGTATGTGTCCGAAGCTCCTGTATAATGGTTTAAATAATGTTATTGACTTATTCCAGAATCATAAATGTTGATATGATATCATATATGGTCATATTATTAGCTTCTTGTTAGTAATATTTCATTGTTACTTGTTACTCGGGTCTTTATAACTTTTTGTTCTTATGCGTGTTTTGCCGAATAAATTCTTATTCTTATTTCAAGGTTATAGATACCTTATATCCAGAATGGTATTAGTGTAACATATATCATATTTATTCATTCAATTCATTTATATAATTACTATGTAATGATGATCATGTAGAACGAGTCGCATCACATCGTGGAGACGGTATTCCGTACGTATGCACGAGTGATGATATCGTTCCTATGATCGTGGAAATGTATTGGAGTATATATAGATATTATTTCAGTATCAATATTACTTTATAATATTCATAAATAGTTACTCATTACACCATTATACCTATCCTTGTAAAGTGATGGTGGAAAAATAGATTACACCACGGCGTGGAGACGGTATTCCGTACGTACGCACGCGCGGTGATTTCATTTTTCCGTAGGATGGATAGAAGGTGAATTAGGGTTGTTTCATATTTATAATAACATATCAGTATGTAAGTAATACTGATGTTATTACTTCATCATGAAACAACTAAAGAAGAAGAAGAAAGAAATTGAAAAGATCGGTAATGGATATTACCTCTTCTTTGGAACGCCTCTTTGAATCCTCCACTTAAGGAACTAAGAGTGGTCTTTGGAGAAGAACAGGACCTCTAGGACTATTCTAGGGAAGTGGAGAGGAGAAAATGGCAGGGGTTGGCCGAGCTTGAGTGCTCAATTTGGTGTGAGGAGGAGGGGGAGGAGGTGCCCTTTTATAAGGGAGGAGAGGGGCACCTTAGGAATATCTCAAAATATTATTTTATATTAAAGTCAAAATCGGTTTATAATGGTTCCAAAGGGTCTTATTTCGAAGATAAAGTGGGGAAGGGTCGAAATCCTATCAACCAATAGGATTTAGACAAGTTTAGGGTATTATTTTAACCTTATTAATTAGATTTAACTCTAAGTTAAATAATTTAACTTTTACCATGTCTTTTTGTTTTCTTTCACTATATGGTTAATACACTTACTATAACATGTCAAACGAACCCCAAATTGTTTATTATTAAAATATATATCCTTATCTAAGTCATTTGGCCGAACCTTAGATTTTTAAGAATACAATAACAATTAATAATATAATATTTGATTTAAAAACTATTTTGTGTCAATTTTGACACTATTTGATATATGATTTTTGTGAAAGTCATAACAGAATTATATGTTCGAAACAAGTTGATTAAATCAACACTAATATATCATAGTAACCTATAAAATTAGTGGAATTCATAAAAAGTCTTAAATTACATTTATTTTGGTGTTTATAACATCAATTATGTCAATATTTCATTAATAAGATAATTAGTGCATCATCATTGTGTCATAAATAAATTAAATTATTTAAAGTCTAAAAATTACAAATAAAATACCATTATGTAGGAAATCTTTTTAGCTTTCTAATGAATATTTACAATCGAATTTATCTTATGTATAACCCCATATTAAAAATGATTTACTTATTAAACTTTGATTTTAACTATTTTAACCCTTCTTTAAATAAATTAATAATAAATTTCCTAATCTAATCCAAGTGGGCCTAAATGGTCATATTTTATTCCTAAGTTTGTTTTTGGTCGAATTACATTTGTTCAATAGAATTAGGACATGTGTTAGGGTAATATTGATATCATATTTACCCTTAGTTACCCTATTTACTATTAACCGCGGTAAAAATAGTAAAAAGTTACTATTCACCAAAAAATTATTTTCATCTCATTGAACCACATTTTAGTCCTTGATATTAACCGTGTCTCTCGGATTTTTGAAATTCCATTCACAGAAGCGGTAAAATTAAGTTTTATGCAAAAATTCAGTTTTTAACCTACCACTTAGTGGTTTCACTATTCATCAAAAATTGAAAGTTTTCAGAAAAATACCAAAATTTCACCCTAGGCTAATTTCGATATTCTGAGTCCAAAAATGAAGTCCATTTTGAAAAATAAAATTTATAAAATTTCAAAAAGTGGTTATTACTATTCATAACGGCTAGTTTTAATAGTATATTGTTGTTTAGTGAAACTCGGTATTGCGTACGGCGCAAGCTATCGAGGAAGGTCGCGATTGCGTGCAAAGCAAGCCAAGCAAGTGTTGTGTAGAAAAAGATTCCTTTGATGGTTTATATAACATAAAAGTCTCGGGTGTTACAACCATGTCTTTTGGATTTTCGAAATTCAATTAAAAAATGTGGTAAACTTTCATTTAAATGAAAAATCAGTTTGTTTGACTATCACTTAGTGGTTTCAATAATTATAAAAAATTGATGTTTTTCATAGAATTACAAAAAATTCACTCTAAGCTATATTCAATATTCCGAATTCAAATATGATGTTTATATTAACTAATTCATTTAATCTAAGTAAAATTAATTATTTTAATGATTAACTCCCATTGTCAAAACAAATAGCGTGTTTTTAAGAAACAATATATATCAAAAGATTGACATTTGTTTACGTCCAATTTCAATGTGAAATTAATTGTAATGACCATAATTGGATAAAATGGTAAAATTATATTCTAATTATACTTTAAAACCACTTAAATCTATAATATATCACTCTTAATTATTTTGATTAAAAATTTTGTTTTTAAGTATTTTTCACTATTCATAGAAAATTGGATGTTTTTGGAAAAATTCCAAAATTTCAACATAAGCTAATTTCAACATTCCGAATCCAAAAATGAAATCCATTTTGAAATATAAAATTTATATAATTTCAAAAAGTGGGTATTACTATTCATAACAACTACATTGATTGGTTGCGGTGTGTTAGAACTCGAAGTTGCGTATAACAAATGCTACTGTATTATTCAATGAGAAGCGTACTGTGGAAGCTTGGGGTGTTACATTCTCCCCTCCTTGAAATAATTTCGTCATCAAAATTTGAAATTTTTCTTCAAAAATAATAGTTGGAAAATAGAAAATACCTTTGTGGAAAACCCATATCGGAAATAGGTTTAATAAAATTTAGTTTTAATAAGAGGGAATGGGAAATGAGAAAGTCACTACCAAATTAGGGTTTCGAATAGGAGAACTTTGCTGGAAATTATAGACACATAATTAGAGGATAAACATAAATATTTATAGGGAGTGATTAAGGTCATCAATCACAATCAAGTGGAAAATTGAGGGCCTCAATGCTATCAATCTATGATGATTTAAAACACCGTCGGTTCAACAAAACAAAAGGTATTAAGATAACACATTTTTGGTTTTGATGTCCATTTTAATAATTAATTTATCCATATAATAAGAGGAAAAATATATATTTATATATATAATTGACAAGTATTGTTTTATCCTTCAACTAATTCCTACCAAATACTCATCTTTCATTCTAAAAGATTTCAAAAATATATATATTTTATTTATCCTAATCGTATAGGGTTCCAAAAATAATGAATTTATAATTCACATATTAGACCCTTTTTAAAAAAAGAAACTACATTATACAATCCAGGGACTTCACATAGTCCAGTGGTAGGCGAAAAATCCTAATCGCACTATGGTTGTGGGTTCAATTCATGCATCTTTGTTTGACACGACGGGTTGTCACACGGTCAACATGTTTTCCTTTTATAAAAATCCAAAAATAACCTTTCAAACATAATCTATTCTAACCATTAGACTTATCCAAAATACCTCTGTCTAGACTTTCTCTTAAAGGTCTCTAAATCCCAAAACCAATTGTATCATCATATTCCCCAAACAAAGTAAAGTTTCTCTTATTGTCACAGCCTATGATTACCTTCACCATATTAAAACCTTAATGAAAACAACATGTACTACAGTACAATCCTTATACATATCACATTATTCTTATAACCAGAATATAATCATTGAGTCCAAAAGCACCAATACATTAATTATTCCTCTTCAACTATAGTAACAGCAAAATATTGGCCTTGATCCCTTGACCTTTTCTGAGGTATGTTTCCCTGATGCTTAAGACATTCATTTTAATAATGCCCCATTTCCCTACAATTGTAACATTCAACATTGATAGCCTCTTTCTTTCCCTTGCAAGCACGAGCCTGGTGACCTTTCTCTCCACAATTATAACAAACTCCCATTCCTTTTCGGCAAGTACCGGGGTGATTCTTCCCACAATTATCACATAATGGAAAATCCTTCTTTCCCTTTTTCCCTTTATCTGTCTCTTGTTCCACTGTTCTCTTCTTCTCTTTCTTTACTTTATTGTCATAAGATTTAGAGAGTTCCTTTTCTGTCTTGAGAGCACATGAGGCAATATCTTTATACGACAAGAAATGTTCTGAATGTAATTCTCGATGAAGAAAAGGTTTTATCCCATCAAAAAACGATCAATCTTACTTATTAGGTTACGTATGTAATTTGAAACATACCTCGCTGACCATGTAAAGTTAGCCTCATACTTTGCGACATTCTCATCCTCCTTCTACCTCAGACTCAGACATTTCCTTTAAATATCTGCCCGTTGGTCTCGAGGAAAGTATTTTTCTATGAAAATATCTTTGGACTCCCTCTATTCCATACTTGATACTTCTTCATCTTCCTTTGTGTTTTGAATCAGTGACATCCATTGATCAACATCTCCAGTGAGGCGGTAAACTGCCATGATAACCTTTTTCGTTTCACTACTCCACATGGGATGGAGTATTTTCTCTAAGGAATTTATCCACTGCTCAGCTACTAAGGGATTTGTACTCCCATTGAATGTTGGTGGTTGTTGCCTCATGAAGCAGTCTAACATTGATCCTCCACGCTGCGGATCATGGTGCCTCATTAAGAGTAAAATTATTATTCATAAACTGAGTGAGTTGTCCTAGTATGGGGATAAGCTGATCATCACGAGTAGTATCACCTACCCCACTATAATTATCTTGAGAAGGTGGGCAATCCCTACACGGAGTGCACGGATTGATACAGTTTCCATTCCTTCCACTAGGAGCCATTTCTAAACAATGGCATAAACTGGATTAGTTTATGAATCAGAATAAATAATTCCATACTTGTAAAACACTTAACATAAATAGAACTATTTATGGATATAATCCAGAATCATAAAAATGTTTTCTTTGAGGAAGTTTATACTCAAAAACCCATCACAATGGTTCGAAAAAAATGAGAATAATCTTTAGCATATCCCCCGAAAGTGTCGTAACCAAGAGTGCAACAAGCCCATTGTCGTGCACCAGTTCTCGTTTGAGTATAGCTCAAAGAAGTGTTTTCAGGTTTTTCCCCTAGTAACATCTGTGCCAGAGCCTCTTCTACCTGCTCGTATCCAGACAGGGACATATTTCTCAGAAAACTAAAAAAATCTCTACAGTACCAAAATTCTTGGAAGTTCTTCTATACTAACCCTCAAAGTCTATCTTAGGGCTATGTGCTCTAATATAAGATTATCTAAATCTAGAATCCAAGGTTAGTACTAAACTGCCTCTGATACCAACTGTAATGCCTGGACCCCAGCTACCCAGAGCCGGTGCATTATTACATTACATTGACATGATAACAAAAGATCATGTCTCGAAAGACCGATTAGTTTAGTAGCCTTGGAAACATAATATATATTCCTAAGTCTTAAGTTACATCATAAAGTGAAACAAAACTACAACAACATCTTGTCTTTATATCTGCTCATATTATCCCTGCAGGTCATTCATAAATTAAATCTTCACATCCTGGAAAATTAAAACATTGAAAGGAGTGATCTCAAATGCTCAGTATAGATAAAAATATAGCAGAAACTTTCATAAGTAAACATAATCTTTTAAGGCAATATATAAGTAAGAAATCCTTATTAAACTTGAACTTCAACATAATATGGTAAGGATAAAATCAAACAATTCCATTTACTTACCCACATGGATATTCTACTAGTCGAATAATCACATGCAATATCAATAACCACTTTCATAATGTTGGAATGCACGATGCTGAACATTAATTTATTTGTCAAGGCCTCGTGCCAAGTCCTAGGGGATAACTTTAACTGGAACCCTACCCGGAGTGCCTCTAATGACCAGACACCTACTCGGAGTGCCTCTAATAACCAGACACCATCCCGGAGTGCCTCTAAAAACCGGACACCATCCCAGAGTGCCTCTAAAAACTGAACACCATCCTAGAGGGTCTGTTGTAACCGGACCCCAACCCGGAGGGCTTACATTTACCTGTCCCCGACGCATACCATACTTTTCCAACACATTCATATAATGTAACCGTTTTTAATACAAAAATAAAAGAAAAGTAAAACTTGGTATTTATTTTTCATTCCAAAAAAAGTTATGGCTTGTAGAGGAAGCCAAAAGTCAATTAATGGTCACGGTGGCAGAGAAGTTATTGTTGCCGCATTCGTATGACAAAAAAACCTTCCTTTTTGTCATTTAGTAAAACTCTTTGTATAAAAATATTCCTTTTGATAAAGGTAAAAGTCAATGGGGATTATACACCGTATAAAAGAAAGTTGTGTAAAACAAAAAATGCCTCAATGAAAAGTGATTGAGATGATGTCCCTTACATAAATCATATAATTGTAGAGATACTTAATATAGTAGATGTAATATGTATATACACTATAATTAAATATAATTTAACATATTATATACAAAAATCATCAAACAAACACTTTTTGTACCACATAAATAATCAAGTAGGATGTTAATCCAAAGAATGGGAATTGGGTTAGGAAGTTCCCTTACCTCATATCCGACTTGACTCGATCGTTATTTAACCTCCTGAATAATGAACTAGAGTTAATTTCTACTTTCTTAAGAACCATTTTCAAGATCATTATTTATTTTATATCACTTATTACCATGTTATGAACATTATTTAATTATTAACGTTAATAACGATCGTTTTGTCGATCTTTCGTACTTGAGTCAAGAATAAACATCTTATAATTACAAGTTGCTCATGTGGTAAAATATCCATTATATCCAGAATTATTTTCATGATATAGATATAATAGATATCATATATATCTAGTATATATATGCATTTATAATATTACATATCATTTAGAGGTGAGAAATGAAATGAGCCGTTCATGGAGATGCTAAGCCGTACGCACGCATGAACGCTACATTCATTTCTATTTCATATTTAATGGAATGAAATCAGAATAATATAAAGGTATTTTATAATTCCAGTATAATATCATATATAATGTCATTTACATCGTCCTTTACTCATCCCACATATGACATTAACGAATCAAATCGCTTTGAGGGGGCGGTAGTCCGCACGTCCTTAAATGAAGATATCGTATTTACCCATAATGGAAACCAAAAAGGTATGCCATAAATGAAAAATACAGAATCATATGGAAAACATAAACATATTATATATCATATATAATCATAGTGACATCATAATGGACACTTTGGAAGGTGTTAGATGAATATTGAACAACCGTCTTTTCGTGAGTCAGAAATTCTCCATCCACGGAAACAGTATGTTCTTTACCCATTAGACGTAGGTGTGTGTGAGTGTATATTGAATCCTTATTATAACAACATCCTAGTATATTGAAGATTCATGTGTCGTTACAAAATAAATGAATAAAAAGTGTTTAGGGGGTTGGAGAATCAAAATAAAACAAGTGAACATAAGGGAAAGCATTACCTTTAAAAAGGGAAACTCTTTTTGATTTGAGCCAAAGGATTCCTTGGGAAGGATTCTACCCAATGTGAGGCTTCTAGGATGAGGAGAGATATTTGTAGAGATACAAGGAGTAGTGTTTGAATGAGGCAATGTCTTGAGATGTTCTGGAAAAGATGAGAGTTGGGGGCCTTTTATAAGAGGAGAGGAGGGGCTCTTTTGGGAAATCATGGAACTATTACTTTATTTTCAAAAGCGTTTCAGATTTAAAAGGACCCACATTTATATATTTCGAGGATAAGAGGACACGAGTTTGAAATATACTTATCCAATAGTTTTTGGACATGTTTAGATCTTAGATTTTGCATTATCTATTCATTTTATTTAAATCGTTCATTAATGAGGTAATCATTGCATCATCATGATGTCATAAATAAATTAATTTATATAATGTCTAAAAATTATAAAAAAAGTACCATGATGTTGGAAATATTATTAGCTTTCTAAATAATTTTTATAGACAAAAATCAGACTTGTATAACTCTAGGTAAAAATTGTTTTAGTAAAACAATACATGTTTCTCTCATTTTTACTTTTACTTTAAATAAAAGGCATTAATGTCATTATCCTACACATGTGTCTCCATGGGGTCCCCTAAATCGACCCATGGTTTGTAATGGTCGGCCAAGACTCATCCAATAGGGGTAGGATGAGTGTAATAGTGATTTCATATTATTATAACATTATTTTTACCTTAAATTACCGTAATTATCTCTAATCACGATTAATGAAAAAAGTTACTATTCACCAAAAAAAATTTCATTCCATTGAACCAAATTTTACATAATAATGACAACCATGTAAGTAGGATTTTTGAAATTCAATTCACAAAACTGGTAAACTTTCTTTTAAACGAAAAATCAGTTTTCTTGACTACCACTTAGTGGTTTCATTATTTATCAAAAATTGATGTTTTTCTAAAAATTACCGAAAATTCACTCTAAGATATATTCGATATTCTGAATTCAAAAATTATGTTTATATTAACTAATTAAATGAATATACATATAATTAATTAATTTAATGATTAACTCCCGTTGTCAAAACAAATAGCATGTTTTTAAGAAACAATATATATCAAATGATTGACATTTGTTTATGTCCAATTTCAATGTGAAATTAATTATAATGATCACCATTGGATAAAATGGTAAAATTGTATTCTAATTATACTTTAATACAACTTAAATCCATAATATATCACTATTAATTATTTTGATTAAAAATGTTGTTTTTAAGTATTTATCACTATTCATCGTAAATTTGATGTTTTCAGAAAAATACGAAAATTTCAACATAAGCTAATTTCAGTATTCTGAATCCAAAAAGGAAATACATTTTGAAATATAAAATTTATATAATTTCAAAATGTGGGTATTACTATTCATAATGGCTACTTTGATTGTTCGCGGTGTGTAGAACTTGAAGTTGTGTATAACACACGCTATTGTATTATTCAAAGAGAAGCGTACTGTGGAAGCTTGGGGTGTTACAGGAATATTGAATCAATGAATTAATTTTATTTGGTATTCCATGGAATTGTTATTTAAGGGGTTTTATTTTACAATTACACACACAAAAATTTGGTTTCAGAGCCACTTAAATTAACAATTACATATGTGAAATATGAAATAGTTAAATTTGCTGGCTGCAATGATTTTAATTTGTGGAAATTTTTAATGAGAGCCTTGTTCATCCAGAAATGGATGTAATATTCCATTCACAGGCCTATGAAATTCCATGTAAGACTATCCAATGATGGTAACAAAATAACCTTTTCATATTTCCCTCCAAAGGGTTTTATGAAAGAACATAACTGTTTATTCTTTCCTTTTTGTGTTAAAGTCGCACTGGAGGTTCCCTATGAGACCTCTTTAGTCTATATTAGTCTAAAATTGAAAATATATATATGAAGACATCAATAATTATTCTTTTATATAAGAATAACATATTATATTCCTTCAATATTCATCAAATAACCACCATTTGTAACCCATGATGAGTTTAACAAAATATTATTAGATCTCCCCAATATAATTTTTTTTGTTGAAGATTTGGACTAATTCAAAAAAAATTCATTTTCTTTAGATAGTTCATATGAACATCTTAATGATGCTATGGTGTATGAATGATATTCTGTAACTTTATAGGATGTCAAGTCCTCTTTCTTTTCATGTAAGTTTTGTATCAAGGTTATGGATAAACCCGATGTCAAGGGTCTGAATGTGAGGCATTGTTCAGTGTTTTGAGTGAAGAAGAATGCTAAAGATAATAATGGATATCAGAGCTGAATACAATTACATGAAATAATTCATTGTATCTATAAAAGAAATATTGTAAATATCAAAATAATGAAATTATTTAATAAATTATTCTACTAAATGAAAATCAATATCTCAAATACATATATGAAATAATATCTATCGAAATAGTACTTTAAAATTCTATATGTTCACCTCGCTGCAACACATTGATCACAAAGACAATTATAAATAATAAAAAATTGAAATAAGTCATTTTTTATAATATTATTTTACATGTAATTTTTTATATTTTTATACAGATTTATATAATGATGGATAATAAAGAGGTTATTCAATACATACATTTCCCTTCAATTAGGTAAAATTATAATTGTAACATGTATCAATAATAGTAGAAGTCTCAACTGGATAAAATCCAACATGCACACTAAAAATTTATGGTGACATTATATCTATGATTCATAAAATCCAGAAAAATACGACTTCTTTAAGACTATAAAATAATTAATCCTAAAAAATATGAATGATGATTAAAGAAAATAAATATCTAATATGAAATTAATCAAATAAAAGGGTCACACAAGAGTTTTGAACCAAGAATAAATTTGTAATAATTTTATTTTAAGATCAGAGTGGAGATTTTCAACAAATTAAATTCATAGAATTTGACAAAACAATTTTTATAAAAATGAGCTAAAACCACCTAAAATTATAAGAGTAGATTCAAACAAAATACACGAATATTTGATCATATAAGGACAACCTATTGTTGAATAATTTTATGTTACTGAGTTTGGGGAAGATGGAGTCGTCTTTTTAGTTGTCAGATGTAGGGTTATATGTTGGAAAAGAAGATGATGATGAGGATGGGTCATGGTTATGTGAGGTGAGATATCCAAGTGAAGAGTGGAATTGACCAGGTAATGAAGTAGATATTTAGATGGGAAAGGAAGTAGGTAGATGAGGTGGCATACCCAACCCATCATTGAAAAAGGCGTTTTCACCAATATAAGATTCAATAACCTAATGTCGAATTCCTGGAGTACAATGAAGCATCACAAAATAAGGGTGGTTTGTCTTTTTGGAAACCAGGGAGAGTACAATAATCAAGAAGAAGAACTTGAAGCACTGGGAATAACTAGAAGACCCCAAATCAACCAATACAGTAGAGACAAAAAAGAAATGTCCATTCCAACAATAATATAATGAGTTAATAAATGGTTTTAGGGAGGGTGATGGTTAGAACAGACTGTTGGTTCTACTGTTGTTGTTAAAATGGGACAGAGGTAGATGTTTTATTGTTTCCCTCATTTTGGTTATTTCCCTAACCCTGGGGATTGAAGGGAATTCTCTCAAGCCGACCCTACTCACTCATATCTACCATCTTCTATTTACGACATTATTGGTGTCCTATAAATAGTCAAACCAACACCCAAGTTTGTATGAATAATGATCGTGTATATATACAATCTTCTTGTATGACATTCTATTTGAGTTTCTTCTATTGGAAGAACTCAATCATGTTTTCAACATGCTTAATGTAATTGAAAACAAAATTCACATTCTACAAATTTATCTTATTCACATGACAATGTCTTTTAATTCATTCTTTATATGGAGAAAAATATATCAAAAATAAAATTATTTCCACAACATTAATCTCAATCCCTAATCATGGACACAATGACATTATCATTTTGAATTTTTTAATAACAAAAATCATTGTAAATATTATAAATATTATTTTCCCATTTTCAATTAAATTATTTCACTTAATGTTATCATCTCCCAAATGATGCACTACGAGAGATTTGAAATTTTGTGAACTATGACATAGACAACTATCATTGTCTGTCTTTACACTGAAAAAAACCGTCCCTATAACTTCCACCATGTTCATTCCTTCCCTACCCTTACTGCGCAACCTCCCCTGCATCCCTCACACCATAACAACCGCTGGTGCCACCACTATAGCACTAGAGCCCATTTCCAATCCCGCTTACCTTTCATAACATATCCCACATTCCATTTTCATTGATGTAGGCCAATCGAACCATCATGGCCACCGCCATTTCCACAACTTTTGATTGCTACATTAGTCTCCAGATTTGTGAGGTAAACCGTATTTTTTATTTTTATTCAAGATTCATTTAAAAAGCAATCAATTTTAGGGATCCATCTTTTCACCAATAGATTCATGACAAAACATTATTTTCGCTCTCTTTCACCATTTTTTATTTAAACATGTTTGGGGTTGGATTTAAAAAATGTTTTTCTAGGGAACCATAATTGAGTGTATTTATTCGGCTATTTAAAAATATTGAATTATAAATTTTTTAATGAAATTAAATTATTTTGGGTTCCAAATGATATATAAGTTTACTAAATTTGGAATACATGATTTCATGTATTGATTGAGTGTATAAATCTAATCATATATTTAAACTAAATATTTCAAAAAAAATCTATATTTAAACACACCAACATACAAGCAGAGATTACATATACATTAACTACAAGGATTTTTCTACCTTGTTGGACCTTGATATGTTATTATAATATCATATAAGAAAAATATTCAGCCTATACCACTTAAAAACATATTTATTCAGCTAGTAACCACTAAATGTAATTCTTTATTTATTATTATTGTGACTATAAGTTATATATTCTACTAAAATAACATTTTTTTCATTAGATACTGGTGTTATAATGAATCTTATTGAAATAAATATTATTAGGATGTATACATGAAGGAAATATTATAAAATCGTATCAATATGATAAATATATCACTATGATAATTAGTGAAAAAATTATGAGAAATATAAGAATTAAATAAAATATTTAGAAACTGAGTTCAAATATAAATTGGTACATCATTATATATAGAGACAATATTCGCATGTTTCTATATATTTTTTATGACATAGTTGAATATTTGTTGAAAATTTATATTTAAATTGGAATCATTATAAGGAGATATGATGTGTTATTATAAGATTTTATATTATATTAATATTTTCTTATACATATTGGAGTCTATATTTTCAATTATTTAAGAATGAGATCATGATTTTTTTGGTAGGGTGATATTTATAGAATAATATTTTTTTAAATGTGTATTATAAAATTATTTAAAAATATTATGTGATATATATTTCTAATAATTATCATAATATTTGTGTAATACTTACTATTTGTTTTACATATACTGTGTAGGAGATCGAATTTCAGGGGACCTTCCATTTATGTGTTCTCGATGGTGGAGGCACCTCAAGAAGGTTTCATGGTTTTTGGATTGTAAATTGGGGATGTGGTGGGTGACACTACCATTTGAGGCTAGGGTGAAATGTGGAGCCATGGGATATGCCATAAGCCAAGATACTACGATGTGGCCTCTCGACTAAGGCATAGAGAGGATCTAATGAGGAAAATAATAGCTACTAAATTTTTAGGACTTGCTATGATGTGGTTGTTGGTTGGGGGGTAGGCCCTTCTATGGTGTCGAGCACTAAAATGTGGAGTAAGGTGTCAACACTATATTGGTTTTGAGGATACTTTTAAATTTGGGTGGTAGTTGTAATTCCATGACACTATAAGCCAAGTGTCGGTGCTTTATTTTAATATATTAGCATGATTACAAGGAATCATGTCTCGAAAGACCGGCCAATTTAGCAGTCTTGGATAATAGATTACATACATGAACGTTACAATAAAAATTATAAAATATAACACAACATAAATGATCTTTTCATAACTCTATTAATCACCTAGCTTAACTGTGATCATCAATCATAATTTGGTTCTTAGAATCCTGATAAAATAGAACATAAGAAAGGGGTGAGCTCAAACGCTCTGTAAGGATTACAATATAGTGGAAACATTTACAAATCAGCATAAACATTTTATGTAGTTGATAAAACTAAATCAAAAGCCTTTTAAACATAAAATTAATCAAAATAAAAAAAATATAAATCATATAATTACATTTACTTATTGACATGGATATGCTACCAGTCAAATAATCAAATAAAATATCCATAGTAAATTTCAAAATGATGGAATGAAAAATCCCAGACTTCATAACCACATAGTGAGGGCCTTATGCAAAGACTACAAATAAGATTTTTTGAAGGCCTTGTTCGAAGACAATAGTTTGTCACATGATACATACTAATGCATCGAGGAGCTATAGTGAGCTCCACCCATCACTTACTAAGTCCAATTCATTCCTCATATGAAATTGATTAAACATAAAAAAAACATTCATATTAAAACTAGCATACAAAATGTAAATACTTTGTCCATATACCATGTATGGTATAAAAATAACACATCCATAGTCAAACATATCACAAAACATTAAATATAATATGGAATAATTGTATTATAATAAATCAACCTCGATCCTGAATAATACCACATAAATGATGTTGACATAGTTGAAAATGATTAGTAAAAGTCTTTGAGAGAAATATACCTTTTTCATGAAATCATTTTAAAATCACATATTTTTAAATGAATTCATTTAAAAAATATTTTTTAATCAACATTTCCTATACCAAATTGATACATTGGAATGGGATTAACATTTTAAAACATTCAATTACATACAAATAAATCCTAAAACTATTTTGAAAACATGGACACTAATGAGAATGGATTAGAGAAATAAATCTTTTTAATAATTTTAAATGATGCATTAGTAAAAATTCCATTTAAAATATTCCATTTGAAAACACATTTATAAAACACGAACATGGATAATAATGATGTCTTAGTAGATATTACATAAAAACAACCTCGGATAATAAATAGATAGTGAAATTAACCGATACCATGTATATGACGTGACCCGTTCATTGTATAATCTCCTGAATAAAAAAAATAATGTTACTTTATAAATGCTTCAGAATAATTTTCATATTTACTATTTCTTTTATATTACTTATTATAGTGTTATATGAATCACACACTCATTTCAGTTAATAACTGTCGTTATGTTGATATTTGGTACTTGAGTCAAAAGTAAACTTCTTATAATTACAAGATGTCCATATGGTCAAAAGTATATTATCTCCTGATTGATATTCATGATTTAGATATCAAATATATATTATATATCCAGAATATATATGTTTTTATAATAGTACATAGCATTTGGAGATAATAAATGAAATGCACCGCTCATGGAGACGGTAAGCCGTACGTATGCAGGAGCGATACTTTCATTTTTTGTTTGTATTTTAATTGAATGAATACATATTGTCACATAGGTATATTATAATTCCAATATAATTTCATATATAATTTTAGTAACACCATCTTTTATACATTCCACGTATGGCATAAATGAGTCATATCATTTTGAGGGGATGGAAGTCCGCACTTCCTCAACTGAAATTATCGCATTTAACCATTATGGAAACCATAAAGGTATGCTATAAATGAAAAATAAATAAAATAAAAACAATATAAATATAATATATATCACATGTAAATATCGTTCTATCTTAATTGCCACCATAAGAGGTGGTTTGTGATAATTGAATAGTCAGCGTTTCGTGTGGTTGTAGTTTTTCTTCCAAAGGAACAATATGTTCTTTCCCATTAGATGGATGCGTGTGTAACTGTAGCACGAATCCATTTCATAAAAACAACCTGGAATATTAAAGCTACTGGTTTTGTTATAAATGTATTTAATAATAACATTTTAGGGGGTTGGAGAAGTAAAATAAATGAAGAGAACATTAGAGAAGACATTACCTTAAAATTGGGTAAAACCCTTTGGTTTCATCCAAAAGGATTTATGTAAGCACCTTCTACTTAAGATAAGGATTCTAGATGGAAGGGATGGATCTTGAGAGCTTATTTGGGCAGTGTTTGGACGATCCAAGGTTTATTAGATGTTTGAGGAATGGGTTATAAATGCGGTATTTTTATAAGGGGGAGGAGTGGATCTTTAGGTAAGTGCAAAAATATTGTTTTATTATATAATGGTATTCGGTTTCTAATGGTCTAAAAAAATTTATGTCGAAGATAAGACAACTCATTATTGTGTCATAAAATTTTTTATTTATTTGATGTCTAAAAATTATAAAAAAATACCACTATGTAAAAAATATGTTTAGTTTCCAAAATAATATTTATAAACAATGAGATAACTTATATAACCCCATGTATAAATTAATTTATTATAGATATTTGTTTATGCCATTGATTCCATTTAATTAAGTTATTTATAATAATGTTTCATTATTGATTTTAAGTGGCTCCATGGGGTTTTAAAATTGAACCATAGATGACCATACTTGGCCATGACTCATCCAATAAGGTTAGGACAAGTCTAAAGTAAATTGTATCATATTAAAATATTTTTTTTCCTTGAATTACACAATTTACCTTTAACTGCGGTAAACCAAATTCAAAAGACACTATTCACAAAAATTTATTTTCTTCTTATCGAAATACATTTTACTTTATAATAACAACCATGCACGTATGATTTTCGAAATTTAATTAACAGAAGTACTAAAATTTCATTTAAATGAAAAAGTCATATTTTTATCAACTACTTAGTGGTTTCAATATTCATAAAAAATTGATGTTTTTCAGAAAAATACTAAGAATTTACTCTAAGATAATTTTGATATTCTGAAGTCAAAAAAGAAGTGTGTTTGAAAAAATTCAAAACATTTAACATCAATTTATTAATTTAAAATTAATTTATATTGTCAAAACCAAAAAGCGTGTTATTTAAAAAGTAAAAACAATCAAAAGATTGACATGTGTTTATGTCAAATTTAAAAATGGAATAACATATGATGACCCAAATTTTATTAAATGATGAAAATATAATCTAATTATACTTACAAACCATTAAAATGTATAATTGAACACTATAAATTATTTTGATTAAAAAAGTTGTTTTTAATTAAAATTTAGTATTTTTCACTATTCACCCAAATATGAAAGTTAAAAGAAAAGAACAAAAAATTTATGAAAACAAAATTCTATATTCCCTAATTCTAATGAATAAATTTATTTTGTCAAATTAGATATATAATAGTGTCAAATATTTTATTAAAAAGGGTTTTCCAATAAAAGGCAGTAAAATTGCATTTTCTGAAACATTCTGCACCAAATTATTATCTCAATTATGATAACATTGGTGGTAATTAAAGGCACATAATTTGGAGGAAAACTGTAAATATTTTTTGGGGGTGATTGAGATCATAAATTATAAACAAGTGTAAAATTGAGGGCATCAAAGCCACTATGATGATTTAAAATATTTTTGGTTCAACAAAACATAATGTATTATGATAACACATTTTTTTATTTGAATATCCATTCCCTAATGTTTAATAATTAATTTACTCATAGAATTAGAGGGAAAAAATATACCGGAAAAGTATAACTTCTTGTTTAAATTAATTCATACCACAAACAAATATTTCACTCCAAAAGATAATAGAATTCAAAAATATTCAATTTATCTTAATCTTATAGTGTTCCATAAAGAATGGCTTTTATAATCCATTTTTCAGATTATTTAAAAAAAATACAGTATACAAGCCAGGACATCATATAGGCTAGTGGTAGGTGATGCACCCTACCTCCCTTTTGTTGTGGGTTTAGTATCATAGCCTTGTCGGACACAACTGTTTGTCACCCGACCTCTGGGTTTCCCTTTTTATAACAATAAAAAAGTAATCTAAACATATTCATTTACCTTAACAATAGTATCCAATTTAATACCTAATCCATTCTAACCATTAGACTTATCCAAAATTATTCTGTCCAAACTCACAATCCAAAATTCATAAGTAAGGTAAACAAAATGAAGATCCTTTTTCCACATAATAACATGTAAACACTTTCATAATGTATTTGTTTAAAACACTTTAACACCCTGAATTACCTTAAATCCTTATTAATTACATTAATTCTCCCTTATTCCTTATAGAATACTCAATATACTCATTCTATCCAAAAATGTTGTAAACTCCAACAATAATGGAATATATAAATCATTAATCAGTTTCAAGGTAGTCAGGAATATCCGAGATAAATTTTCAAAATCAAAAATATATTATTCCAAAATCAGTACCTTTGTATCAGAACCATATTATGTTTTATCTTTCTCATAACCATGTATTTTACAAAAACAATTATTCTTATATTGAGTGACTTTTCTTGGTTCCACACAATCTCACATCCTTACTGAAAAAGTACTAAAATACAATCCTTATATCTTCGATAATAATTATAGTATGTACCTCATTAATACAATACTCAAATGACTCAATAAATTAATAACAACATAATCACCCTAATCATTCTTTATCATCTTCAGTAGTATCGTAACATGAATATCCAACAGTAGCATTTATGGTATACTCTGATGATTGGACATTGATTCACATAGTATCCCAACTCCTTGCCGATGAAGCATTTTACATTTGAATCGTTTTTCATACCCTTGCGATCACGTACATGGTGTCATATTTCTCCAAACTTATAATAAACTCCTATTCCATTCAAGAATTTACCAATGCAATTCTTTCCACAGTTTTCACATATGGGAAAATCCTTCTTTCTCTTCTTCCATTTATCCATCATTCTCTTTTCCATCACTTTCTTCTCATTCTTCACATCAAAGCCATATGACTCAAATAATTCATTACTTATCTTATTAACAAATGATAATATTTTATCATCTAATGAGAACATGTGGTAGAATATTTTCCTTTTAAATATTGTCTTAATACCATGAAATATATGGTCCTTAATAATATTTCGATCATCTGTGTTGCTGGAATTCTCATTCCTTCTACTAGGCGTCATTTCTAAATAATAACATACACTAGGTTAGTTTATAAATCATAATGAATAATTCCAAACTAATAAAATACCTAACGTAAATTGAAAATATTATCCATACAATCTATACTCATAAATTTTTTAGGACGTATTTACTCCTAAATCCTTCATAATGTCTTGTAATGAAATTATGAGTTTTCCTAAGAATATCCCCCAAGAGTGTAGCAACCAAGAGTACAACAAGGCCCTTTTTTGTTTTCCAAGATACCCCGGGTGAAGCCCGGATCTCCATGTTGATGTTTTCACTCCTTGGTACATTTGTGCTAGAGCTGCCTCTATCTATTCGTATCAAGACACATATGTATTTCATAGAAAATACACAAAATTACTACATTACCAAAATTATATGATGTTATTTTCTACTAATCCTCGATGTCTATCTTAGGGTAATGTTATCTAATCAGTGTTTATATAAATCTATTTCCAAGGATGTTTCCAAACTTCATCTGATTCCAACTGTAATGCCCCAACCCTAAAGCCTAGAGTTGGTGAATTATTTTTATTCATTGGAATGATTACAAGGAATCAAGTCTTGAAAGGCTTACAGTTTACCAATCATGGAAAATAGATTACATTCATGAACTTCACATTACACATTAGAAAATAAAATGCAACATAAATGATCCTTTAAAAACTCCATTAATCCCAACGCATAACTCTTATTATCAATCATAATACACTTCATGGGATCCATGGAAAATAAAACATAACAATGGGGTGAGATATAATGCTCATTATGGATAAAAATATAGCAGAAACTTTCAAAAATCAGCATAAACAGTTAAGGAAATGTATAAAAATAATGCAAAATACTTTTAAACATAAAATTCTTCATAATGTGGAAAATATAAATCAAATAATTCCATTTACTAATTCACATTGATATTTTACTAGTCAAATAATCACATGCAATATCCATAGTTAATTTAATAAAGATGGAATGTATAATACTAGACACCATAACCACATAGTCAAGGTCTTTTTCCACAACGAGAAATAAGATTTTGTCAAGGCCTTCTTCCAAGACAGTAGTTGTCTAATGAGACCTACTAATGCATCATGGAGCTATAACAAGCTACACCCGTCACTTGCGGAGTTCAATGCATTCCTCACATGAAAATTTTTAAACATAACATAAACATTTATATTAAAACAAGCATATAAAATGTTAATAAATTATCCCTAAATAATGAATGGTATAAAAATAAAACATCCACAATCAAATATATCACAAACCCTTCCATACAATATAGAAGATTTGTATCCTAATAAATCAACCCTAATACAGAATAATAACCTGTAATGGATGTGGACACAGTTGAAAATAATAAGAAAGAATATTTGAGAGAAATATCAATGTTTCAGGACATCATTTAAAAGTAACATAATTTATAAAGGAAGTAATTTAAAAGAGTGTTTTTAATCAATTTTTTCCATTTTACTTTGAAACATTTCAACGGAATTAACATTTTGAAACATTCATGTCCATACAAATAAATCTTTAAAAGCATTTTGAAAACATGGCCATTAATGGGAAAGGTTTATAAGAATAAATATTTTAAAAAATTTTAAAATTATGTTTTAGTAAAAATTATTTCAAAAATATTACCATTGAAAAACATTTATGAAACTTGAAAATGAATAATAAATATGTCTCAGTATATACTTAAGTAAAAACAACCTCATATGATAATGTGATTAAGAAATTAACCCTTACCTTATATCCGACTTGACCCATTCGTTCATTAAAATCCTAAATAACAATAAAAGCTAATATCAACATTCATAAGAACCTTTTTAAAATTTATTATTTATTTCATATTGCTTAATATCTTGTTATAAATATTTCATACTCATTTATGTTAATAAAGGTCATTTTTTTGTTATTTGGTACATGATACAAAAGTAAACATCTTATAATTACATGATATCCATGTGGTCAAAAGAACATTATCTCCAGAATGATATTTATGATTTAGATATTATATATATTATATATATCTATTATATATATGTATTTACAATAGTTTACAACATTTGGAGATAAGAAATGAAATGCACCGTTCATGGAGACGGTAAGCCGTATGTACGCATGAACGCTACATTCATTTCTTCTTCATATTTTAATTGAATGAATAATTACATTTACATGGGTAAATTATATTTCAATTATATTAAAATATATAATTTTAGTAAATTCATCTTTTATACATTCCGCATATGACATAAATGAGTCATATCATTTTGAGGCGGTGGTAGTCCCACTTCCTCAAATGAAATTATCATATTTACCCATTATAGGAAATATAGAAGGAATTCAATAAATGAAAATTAAATAATCATAGAAACAATATAAGTATAATAAATATCACATATAAATAATGTTACATCTTAATGACCACCATAAGAGGCAGTAGAAGATAATTGAACAATCTTCGTTTCATGTGGAAGTAGTTTGTCGTCCACAGAAATAATATGTTCTTTTCCAATTTGATGGAGGTATGTGTAAGTGTAGCTCTAATACATCTTATAAAAAAACTAAGATTATTTATGATACTTGTGTCATTATAAATGAAATTAATAAAAATAGTTTTGGGTGTTGGAGAAGTAACAAAAAGGAGAGATCATTATAGAAAACGTTACATTAAAATTGGTTAACTCCATTTGGTTTGATCCAAAAACTATTATTGAAGTGGATTCCTCTTAAGGTGTGGATTCAAGGTGGAAGGTAGGTATATTTTTTTTATTTGGTAAGAGTTTGGATGAGGCAAGAGGCTAGAGAGGTGTGAGGAATGAGTTATAAGTGAGAGGTTTTTATAAGGTGGAGGAGGGGCTCTTTAGGAAAGTGTAAAAATATTATATTATTATATAATGATTTTCGACTTCTAAAGGACCAAACCTAATTGATATCTATGATAAAATGACTCTAGGTCGAAATAAAATCATCCAATAAAAATTGGGCGGGTTTGGGATGTTATTTGAATCATTATAATCTTATTTATTTAGATCATTTATTAATGAGGTAAACACTGCATCCTCATTGTATCAGAAATAATTTTATTATTTGATGTCTAAATTTTTATAAAAAAATACCATGATATTAGAAATATTTTAATCTTTCAAAATTATATTTATAGTCAGAGATATAACTTATATAACCCAATGTAAAAATTAATTTTCTAAATGATATTTTCTTTTGTCATTTTTGCATTTACTTTATGTTAATTAAAATGACGTGTCATTATAACTCTTAAGTGAGTCCATGGGGTCCTAAAATAGACCTAAAGAGTCCAATGGTCGTCTATGACTCATCCAAAAAGGCTAGGATAGGTGTTAAGGTAATTTTGCATTATTATAATATTTTTTTCCTCGAATTACCCTATTTAATTATAACGCCGGTAAATAAAAGAAAACAGTTAGTATTAACCAAATGAAATTTTCTCTTAATGAACAAAATTTTACATACTAATTACAGACATTATGTATTATTTTATAAATTCAATTCACCAAAGTGGTAAAAATTTATTTAAATGAAAAAGTCAGATTTTAACTACTACATTGTGGTTTCAGTATTCATCAAAAATTGATGTTTTTCAGAAAAATACTCAAAATTTTCCCTAAGGTAATTTTGATATTCTGAATTCAAAAATGAATTATATTTAACCAAATTAAAAATATATATGTTTCATTTATTAATTTAAAATTAATTTCTATTCTCAAAATCAAAAAGTGGGTTTTTAAAAAAGTTAAAAACTATAAAAGGATTGACATGTGTTTATATAAAATTTAAGTGTGAAATTAATCATAATTATTAACATTGTATTAAATGATAAAAATATAATCTAATTATAAATTGAAATCATTCATATGTATAATTTAACACAATGAATTATTTTGATTTTCAATGTTTTTTCAATTAAAATGTAGTATTTTTCACTATTCACCCAAATATGAATGTTATCAGAAAAAAGGAAAAATATTTAAAAATAATAAATTTTTATGCGCCAATTATAATGAAGATTTTTATTTTGTCAAATTGATTATAAAAAATTGTAAAATATTGGATTTAAAAAGGGTTTTCTATTAAGAGGTGGAAAAAATTCATTTTCTGAAAAATAGTTCCTTTATCTAAAAAAATGAATTTGTTCTTATATTATGTCTAAGGAACACATTATAAGGATGTTAAATGTTTTTGAAATATATAAAATTCAAAATTCTGTTAATAATATTCAACACCGCTTTTGAACGTCTAGTTTGGTAAGTCGTGGTGCACTTGAACTTGTTGTTGTATTTATCACAAGTAATTGAATTACATTGAAGTAATAACGTACTATGAAATCTTGAGATGTTATAGGGGTTGCTACAATGTGGGCTATAAGATATGTCATTTTACATCTCTTAGTGAAATATGATATTTATTGGAGGTCTAGTGGTGGATCATATATGCTGGTTTTAGTAGGGGCTACAAAATGGCCTCCTTTAATTTTGAAATTGTCTAGGTGATCTACTGAATGTTCTTAGGGGTTTCCTTGTGGTCCTCCAAATATTTGCCTGCCTATAAATACCACCAAGACCCATAGATCCTATTTTCTCCCATACCTACTTATTGGGCCCTGGGACCTAATGGTGATTTTCATAGAATTTGAATCCACCATTCTTTAGGGATCAATCCAGAATTCCTGAGTTTAATCTATTCCAATCTCATGTAGGTTCTTATTCATTTATATTAGATTCTCTTAGTGTGAAATTGTTTCCTCTCGTTTAGTTTTCCACATTATGGTGGATGATCTCCAACATACTAGTGGGGTTTTTACATCACAAGATCTTTGGTTTCTAAAAATATTATGGTAAAAAAAATGATTCATGCATGGATGCTTAAATTATTGTGTTATTCCAAGTGTTAATGGAATTGGATAATGAAATTATTGATTGAGCACTTGATGATTAAAATAAAAGGTAGAATTAATGATTATTTCTCTCCATCATGATCGTTGAAACTGAATGCTTAAGGTAATGGTAATTTGAAACTAATTTAATATAATTTTGTAGATGATTTATTAGGTTGTCGTAGTTGGATCTTTTTCATATTACCCAACCAGGATTTAAGTATCATTGAGGGGGGATGGGGTGAATCTTTGATATCTTTTTTAGTTATGTATCATTTCATTATAAAAACCCTTCAATACTGTTTAGATATTTATTTCTATTCTGAAATAAAAATCAAACTGATAAAGAAATGAACATAAAAATTTACAAGGTTCACAACTAAACAATAGTAGCTTGTTTGTGGAATAGTTTGGAAATAATCTGATACCACAGAATCCACAAGAACATAAATCCTTTAGTGGGGAATATAATGCATTGGATGTTCCCTTAACCTTGTATTGAATTATGATCAATACAATAGTGAATGTGATTCATGTATTATGAAATGATGTAATACAATTTTTTAGAAAAACAAGTTATGATTATTCTGGATAAACTTTCATAAATATGATCCTTTAAAAAAAATATTCAATATCGTACGCAGAAGATGGTGTGATATTCTTGGACTTTGTAATGATACTCATTCTAATTTTATAATCAAATTCTTAAGTCTGATTGGTCAATACAATAACTGTATATCAATTAGAATACCCCTAAAACAATTCTATGTTTCATATTCATTAGTCCAGAAATCTCTATTAGAATTTCTTATACTGATAATCCATCCAAATATGATAACCCTCTAAATATGATCTATCTATTCATAATATTTTTTTTATTCATCATCTTCTTATGTTTGAAAAATGTTTTCATGTATGCTTGATCTAGAAACATATTCTTTCTATAAATGAGGAGCTTCCCTATTGGAAGAAGAGTTTATCAATATCTTCATCAAATAACATTGACTTACAATATATGTTTAAAAATATATTAAATACAAGGAATTTTCTCTATATATTGACCTTGGTTTGTTATTATTCAGTTATATAAGAATAAAATTTAACATTATAAAACCCAAAAACACCATTTGTTAATGCATTGGCTCATTAATTAAATTCCCCAATTTTTAATTTGAATTCTATGTTTTATCTTCCATATCAATAACCTTTTTTTCACTGGATAAAAATGTTATTATTGATATTATTGAAATAAATATTATTAAAATAAATAGTTGGATGAAATTTTATAATCTCGTATCTATATGAAAGAGAGGTCACAATGATAATTGGATAAAAACACTATAAGAAATATTAGAATAAATTATAATATTTAGAAAATGTGATTGAATGTAAATGAGAAAATCATTATATAAGGAGACCATTGTTGAATGTTTCTATAATTTATTAGTTAATAAATTGAATTTTTTTAACATGGTCATTGTAATTCTGAACACTATATGGTGATATGGTGAGTAATTAGAGGATTTTATAAAAAATGGACAATTTTTCAAATGTATTTGAGTTTATGTTTTCAATTATTAGGGATATATAAACTGAATTATTATGGTAAAGTGATCAGTATAAAATAATATTTTAATGAAATGCGTACTAAAAAACTATTTAAATAAATTATGTGATATGAAATTCTATAAATTTATTTAATTTGAAATCTTGTTTAATTATTATTGTTTTTTGTACATAAACTGTGTAAGCGATAGAACCTTACAGGCTATTCCCTCTGTGTGTTTTTTTGTCTTTGAGGCATATGGAAGAGATTTCAGGGAGTTTGATGTATAAATGGAGAATAATTGTAGGTTCAACTTCCATTTTATGCCAGGTTGCAGTGTGGAGCCACGAGATGTGTCATAGGCTAGGCTTTTATGGTGTGGTCTCCCGATTGTGACATAGGGAGGCTCGAAGGAGGAAATTTGGGTCACTACATTTTTAGGCATGGATATTTCATAGTGGTTGTCTAAAGTGTAGGCCCTTCCCTAGTGTCAAGTGTTTCACTGTTGAGTGATGCGGTCGTGTCGTAGTCATTTTTAAGGGAACATCCAAATTGGGGGTGGCTAAAATATGGGCTAAATGCTGGTCCATTGTTTAACCCCTAGAGAAAATGGGATAAGCACTATGGATCTAGCAATGGTTTATAGAAATGAGTTTTAATATGGGTCACTATATGGTTTCCACCAACTATGATGTGTACTAGAAGGACAACTATGTGATTTAGGGGTTTCATTGTGGTCCTCTAAAAATTTGTTTTTCAATAAATAACCAGGAGGCCATTTGCCATGGTATTCTCCCACTCCTTCCTATTGAACAATAGTCACCCTATGGTGATTTTATTGGGTTTGTTGCCTCTTTCAATAGATATGAATCATAATTTTTCAAGATCAAATTATGGTGATCTGAGGTATGCTCTAACTCTTTTCTAGCAGATTATCTCTATTTAATCTCTTTTTCTCCCGTGACTACTTCAAATGTTATAGAAAATTATCTCCATAAATATAATGGAGTTTTATTTATCACTTATCAAAGAGTTTTTTGAATGAAACATAGATATATTATTTATTCCTAATGGTATATGAAATTAGGTATCCATGACACCGATTCATTCTCATGCAAATAATATCAAATAATTGATGAATATTATTCTTTTCCTATATGATTTATTTATCTAAAATCCAAAATTGACCATGTTTCATCTATTTAATGGAAGTGGAATTAACCTTGTATAGATTAAATTTGATTAAAGAATGGATTAATTTATGTTTAATGAATGCATGTTGTTTTATCATGCCGTGAAAATGGTTTGCTTCTTGTTTTGAAAGGTAGTGTTCTATATATACTACGATTTGTATATCATTTAATTACGCATGGTATATATTGTTGAAATTGATGATTCTGGATAAGTAACATAATTTTGGGAATGTTTCTTTTCTTGCATAAGAAAATAAACAGTGGACATGTTTAACCAAACTTGTGTTTCTTATAATTTGGATGGTAATAAAATTGATGAATTTTTTCATGTTTAAATGAATCTGTCATTCCTTGGGATAATGGAATTTGATAAAGTACCTTAATAGTGAATATTTATTTATGATAATAAAAGGCTTGATTAATGAGTTGAGTTCATCTATATGTTTTTTAAATGGGAGGCTTATGTCATAGAGCATGTTTAGATAATTAAATAACATGTTGTGAATTTGGGTTTTCATTGATTTAATATTGAAAATTGATATTAACACTTAAAATTTTTCATCCATTTAATAATTTTAAAATATATTAAATTTATTTTTTAAAATTTTATTATTTATTGTCAGCTGGTTTTTTGTTTTATTATGTTGCAAGACCTAAATTATGTGCCCGACTCCATTGTTTTGACAACTCATTTTTAGAGACCAACATGGTTATATGTTGTTTACTTATTTTATTCATTTCTAGAAATCAATGTTTGCGTTTTCCTAATTTTTTTTGGCTATCTATTGAATTGTTCTGTTCCATGTGCTACTGGGTGCATAGTTTGGTGTTGGCTTCATTATAGCCTACCCCTGACTGCATAGTTAGAATGTTAGGGTTTTAGCAAGGGGTTTCAACTCCATTGTGGTGACTACATTTGATATATGAAACAAATCATAAAATCTTATTCTTGGATGGTTGAGTTAATTAGGTATGAAGAAACACATATTCCTAAAATTGACACCCTCTCACCATTAGTGGGTTGTTTTGTTCTTACTGGGGGTTTGGACTTCATTTTCTCTCATTTAATGTTGAGAATCATATTCCCTAGCTTCAATGTCACTAGTGGTGGTGCTATCATCCTCATTTAAAAACACTTTTAGTGGACCTTCGACCATCCTAAATTCTACTAATGGACAACTCATGGTGGAGCCTATTGGGTTTCTTCCCGACTGAGAATGTGAGACCAGTTCTCGAATCCAGAGACATAGCATGATCATCCTATAGAAAGATCAAATGATTAAATAAGATGTGAATTCCCTGATCATGATGTGAAATGGACACCTAAACATTTTTTCGGGGTTGTGCGTTTTTTAATCTTGATTCCATCTATGTTGCTGCTTCAAGTGCTCAGTTTCTATTTTAGTGCTTCTATGAATTTCTAGTGGCTATATTTTTTGCCTCTATACACAATAATCCATTTTGTTTTGAGAATATAATAACTGTATTTGTGTGGTAAGAGTTGTTTCCAGGAAGAAATTCCCAAAAGAGACCAAATCTCATAAATCCTAGTGTTACCTATTTTTTTGTTCTCATTTCTTCTTATACAACTATTGTGGTTTAACTATTCCCACTTCAACACTTTGATTGGTTGTGTTTTCATTGTAATAAAACTCATTTTTATGTTTTTTATATTGAATTAAGCAATTTTTCTAATTACATGGTCTTTGGAATTAATTTTGAGGGGGTCTTATTTCTCTATTACCCGAAATCAATGTTTTATCAGAGCCACCTAAACAAACAACGACATTTAGAATATTTGAAATAAAAAATTTGATGGGCGAAATGATTTTAATTTATTGTTATTAAAAATGTCAACCATGTCAGTACATCAAGGGAAACACAATACCCTTGGTGGACCTATTAAACACCAATAATATCTTTCCACTAATGCTTAAATAGTCACAACCATTTTATATGTTCCTATTAACATTTTGATGAAATAACATGGCCCTAAAACCTAGTATTTACGTGATAAACTCCAAACAGAGGTTTCTTATGATACCTTTATAGCAAATATTTGGAATAAACATGAGTGATTCAATTATATAAAAACATTAATCGGCCTTTTATATAATAATCACAACATAAATTCCTTCAAGATGCATCATTGAAGAACCATCCCGCCAAATATTAATGATTTTAATAATGTTTTATTAGAGCCCCACAATATAAATATAAATTTTGAAGATGAGGAACAATCCATCATACATTTAATTTATGTATATATTTCTTGTCAAAATTTTATCGATGCTATGATATATGAATGATATTACTTGACATTATAATATTTTATGTCCTCATTTCATTCACTTGAGTTTCATGGAAATGAAAATATTAAATAAGAAGTTAAGGGTCAGATTGTAAGGTTTAGTTCATTGAATGAAACAAAAAAAATCCAAACATAGGAAATGAATTAAGAGTCATATCCAATCACAAGAACAATAGTATAAACATATTTCAAAGGAGGTTACCAACTACCACTGTGAGAAACATGTGAATATTACACCCAAATTACCTAATTTGAAATCTGGAAAACCTTGTAAAGATTCTAAGGGTCATTTTCTCATAAGTGACCTAGTCTATAAAAGTGATGAGGTGTTGTGTTTGTTCTTAGATACTATTGATGCTGGTTTGGTTTGAGACTGATTTTTTTTCATTCCATATTTTCTAAGATATGAGTTCTTTTTTAAGGACCTATGGAGTTGTAGGAGAGGTTGTTATAGACAACAATAAGTGATGTTTTATCATTGGTATGGAATGTATTATGGTATATCTCTCAGAATAATCTCCTTTAAACTTATTTAATGTGCTGCGTGTTCTATATTTAGATTAGAATCTTATCTCAGTAGAATTTTTAGACTAGATTGGTATTATCTTAAAATCCAATTATGGTCTTCTTTGAATATCCAATGTAGATTGTAGTGTTCTTAAAGGCTCATTGTTGGGTTATATGTTTTGGATGGAAAACTCATTTTAAGAAGCTGGGAAAACCATATGTCATTTGCAATGACAACAATATAATTATTCATAGGTCGATAGGATGTGAGTGCAAATGATCTATGGAAATTGAAAAAGTAAGGGATTCTCACCCAAGTCACACAAAGTTACATACTCTTTTTTGAAGATTGTGTCATGGGAAATTCTAAAAAAATATGTTTTCATAGACCCAACTATAATTTTTGGTACCTACTTGATTATGTTTACTCTGATTTATAGGGACCTTCTAGGACTACCATGCATAGTGGAGACTCTTACAATGTCAATGATATAAATGAATTTTAAAGGAAATTATGGGTTTATTTTTTGATAATGAAATATGATGGCTTTTAGGTATTAAATATAAGAATTCCTCTATAGAAAATCAATATGTGAAGAAGTTAATGGATTTAATGGATAATAATTCCCTTGAATACTTGAAAATTGAGTTTATCATGTTTTTTAAAAAGGTGGGAAATTTAAATCATCGAATCGTGGGTCATACTACTCACCATAATGGTATAGATGAGTGTATGAGTCATACCATTCATGCACGAGTATATACCATGATTGCATGCTCGGGATTGCCCAAATCATTTTGGGAAGATTCTTTCACTATGACAGTGTAATTAATAAATTGCATAGCATATTTGACTTGGTATTCCACCATATCTATCCCTTTTATACCAATTCTCTTCATTTATGGCCGTCAATGCATATTTACACCTAGTATATATTAGAAATCAATTGATTTGAACTGTTCCATGTGCCACTATGTGGTCTGTTTGGAATTGTATTAATGGAAGCCACACCTTGGCTATGTATTTATATAGTTTATATTATTAAAGGGGATTCATCACCCCTTTGGTACCTTAATATTTTAAACAAAAGAGATCTAAAAATTATCTTCTTTGGTGGTCTAGTTCATATGGAATGATGAGATCCGAATATCCTAAATAAATTCCCTCTCCCCAATTTTGGTTTGTTTATTCCATATAGTGGTTCGTTTTAATCTTCCTTCACCCGATGATGATAATCGTCTTTGTTTTCTTTAATATTAGAAGTGGTCGTGTTATCTTCTACATTATTGGACTCATTTGGTGCCCTACTAACCCCTACATTACACTAGTGTACGGATCCATGTGGAGGCTATTAGGGTTATTTTCGATCGAAGATGTGTGACCATTTCTCGATTCTAGAGAATTGATGTGATGATCCTATACTGAGATCCAATGAAGAAATAAGAAAATTTTTCTTGTATCTTGAAGATATTTGTGTTGTTGAAATTTTTTCTGATGTTGTATGTCTTTCATAAACCCAATTTTTTCTATATTGTTACTTTTAGAGAAGTGTTTTATTTTTAGCAATTCATGTGCATTTCAATTTCATATCAATATTGGATCTGTAAAATATAATTTTGTAGAGTATATAATAAAATTAATTGTGTTGGATGTTTTCATTCAATGTAGTATGTCCCAAAGGGATTGAATCACAAAAATTCTTGTGTTTTTACTATTATCGTTTCTTCTTTTGTAATTGTTATTGTTCCATTATTCCCACATCATAACTCCATTTGGGTGTGTTTAGATTATAATCAAATTTATTTTTTTAATTTATATATTTAGTTAAACCATATTGTTTTTTTGGCGGTCCATGGAATTACTGGGGGGTTGTATTCCACCATTACCCCATAAGACATGTTATAACTGATTACTTAGATTGATCATATTTGGAACATATGATAATTGAATCAGTGAATTCAATATGGAATTAAAAAAATATTTTTTTAATAAAGATAAATGTTTAGGCCTAGGATTCCCATTTTCATCTTAAGTATTAATGTCTTATGTTGGGTTTCTAATATATTGTTTTCATGTGGCGGATTGAATCCTTGTTTTAGATCCATGTTTCTTTATTGAATATTTTCATTTCATTCTACATTTAGAATGATATAGATATGTGATGCAATATATGAATATTATAGATGATGAGATATTAGTGGGGAGGATTGTTCTTTATGTCATTTATAATCTACAAGAATTATTTTCACATCGATAAGACACTTGAATTTCAATGTATTATTGCATTTTATTTTTTCTCGTGGATTTGGAGATATGTGGAAAACCCCCAAAGGGTTTAATATAAAGTAAACAAAATAAGATTGATATAAAATTATGGGAGAACGATCACTGAGACATTTTTGATCCTTATGAATCAATACGACATTCATCAGTTTAATGTTTCTCAAGATATTATGGAATACAAAGACTAACATTTCATTGATTTATTAAAAGGAAATGTCTACTAGTGCTGAGGGAGAGGGTGGGGGGTTAAAAAAATAAAACTACTTTAGGTTGATGTGAAAATCAAGGAGAATTTACCTTGAGCCATTTTTTAATCATTGAAATGAACCCAGAATCAATTTGATTCCAAGATTTATCAGTTTCACATAAATTATTATTTTACATTATTATCATTTTTGTAATAATGGAAAATTCATATAGTTAGAGGTAAAAAAAACCAAGAATACTGTAATTGACATGAAATCCAATAAAATGATAATTATTTCAATTACAATCTATACGATTGATGGTCACATAAATTGGATACACACATTTATTAGAATGATCAAAAGATACATTTCCCCATGAATTCAGTGTTTTGTGACAAATCATATAAAATGAAAAAATGCCAAGAGAGCACACTTGGTTTGAAATGAAATAATAAGAGATTGATGATCTAGTTTTTTGATCTAAATAAATAAATGACGCTGCCATCAGATGCTCCCATTTTATAGTATGATGGAAAACTACTGGTATCAGTTTATTGTTTTTTTAAAATGATATATCTCCCATTAGGGGGAAAAATGTGAAAATTACTTCAATATGATTTGAACATAAAAGATAAAATTCCTTAAATCATTTTTGAACTTTTTGAATCAACCAATCATTAGTATGATGCAAACATTGATTGTATATCTTGAGTAATGATTCAAAATTATTATAATGTATATAGTATTATACATATCATGCTTGTAGCAGTTAAAACCGACCAAAAAAAATCCTATTGAAATGAAATATGAGTAAAATGATATTTTTGTCATTTAAAATATATATGAATCATTAAAAAATTGTTTGGATTCCCAAATTTATTAGTACGTTCCATTATGGAAATATCCCCCACTCTTGGATCAATGTGACAAATCATATTTAAGGGGTTATCACAAAATTTTTACAGATAATAGTAATTTTTTTTATTAAAATCATGAATTTAATTATATATATATATAATATCATTTCCCAAGATGCATGTGTTTGATGAATCATCATTATTTTAATAACTTATTAATATTTATATTGTATTATTAATGTTTAAAATAGCAAAAACTTTGTGTTTTTATGAATAAAATAAAGAATTGAATAAAAATGTAGATGCACACAAGATGACAATGGGAAATGTAAATGTTAATAAGGGTGAATTTGAGTGAGATCTATCATTATTTAATTTTTTCTCTAAATCATCCAATATAAATGAACAATTTCAATGCCATTCACATATTCCCCCTCAACTATTTTCTATGGTATGAAACCACCAATCTACATGAAAGATCATAAAAAACCAAGAATTATTGGATTGAAAGATTATTCGATGTCAACAAATGGTGAGTGAATTCTAGTTTGAAAATTATACTAAATCAAAATAAAAAACCTATTACGTAAAAATGATCAGACACATAAATCATTTGATAATTGAGTAATTCAATAAGATCGAGATAATTTTTGATTAAATCAGATTTTATCAGTATCACATACACAGTGATATAATAATTTGTTATAATTATAAGTATAAGAAATAAATTTTAATACACATGAACAATATAAAATATATCTTTTATAAATAGTAAATACATAATTTTATAATAGTAAAAATGAATTACATGCTTATAAAATATTTACTCGTTAACCTTACGTTTTAATGATGTTAGCTATCTAGATTAAATATATCTACTATTTTCAATACAAAAAATAATGAATGACTTGCAGTTGTAAGAAATTCCAAAATCCAATGGATCAAAATCAGCTCAATCTTCCAGTCCCTAGGAAGCACCCAATACACTGTTCAGATTCAACTCTATATTTTATGATGAATAAATACCTCTATATGGAGATCGGTGTTTTTCTTCATATCCTGAGAAGAACTAGATCCAATGAATCAGACTCACTATCTTACTACACCTAAGATCCCTCCATTAGAATCATGATTGGATATGTGTTTACAAAAGAAAATAACTCTTCTGTAATTACAATCCTCATAAGGATTCCTTTGAACATCAACTCTCCAAATTATATCAAAGACTTAAAAAGAGGTGGTAATAGAGAAAAATCATTAAATGACATTAGTTGCAAACTACATCATCTTTCGACTATTCAAATCACCTCCTATTTATATACAATTTTATAATGATCATATTTATGTGTCAGTTGAAATGGACTCAAATTGCATGCACTTGAAAACTCATAAAGAGCTAGATCTTCAATTTTCTACTAAAGGATGAATTTTTTACATTGATATAATTCCATAATTTTGATTAGCACCATTAAAATCCTTTTCTAGATTCATTATGATATATATAATTCTATTTTATCCAATTATAAACATTGGACAGTCGATGGGATTTTTTATTGATTTTAAATATGATAAATGGAATAGGGGCTTACTCTGATGAATTGGTATGTGGGTTAGTCTGATGGACTAGATCTTTTTTAGTAAAACATAAATCTAACTACAAATTAAACCTATTGTTTGAAAAACATTTGTTACACACATTTGTTCTGATTGATCAGAAAGAAAAATAATATGCAAATATTTGGTTTTATTTGAATTATTTCTATGTTCGATATAATGTCATGTTATCTAAATAAATATACTAAAACACATAGGAAATATAATGTTAGTGTATTGGTGTTCTGAAGAATTTATTGTGATTTACGAAATAATAGAATGGAAATGTATGAAGTAAGATAGTTGACTCAACAATCCCCTACATTGTGGAAATCAAAAACCTAAACACCTTAATTAATAAAACATTGAAAAATGGTATATCCCCTTAATAACATCATTGTAATATAATGGAAAGTATTAATTTAATTTCTCCCATATTATTATAATATCTCACCCTTAGTATAATATCTCAAAAGATTCTCCCTTTATAACCTATTACCTTTTATAAATTTCTCCATCTTTATTAATTTATAGATTTTTTTAAAAAATAAAAATAGGTAAGTCATATATCTTGAAATTTTGGGAAGATATAATATATTAATCAATTTTATGTGAAATAACTAATCATCCAAGAATTGAATGAATGAACCTAAATAAAAAATTAATTGAAATACCTACAAAAATATTGTTTTTGGATGCAAAATTCATTCATAATTAAAATTCATTCAAAAAATGTTTCACAATATACTTTAATAGTTCAAATAAAAATCGTTCATTCATTATTTATCAAATTTTAATCAATTTTCTTCAGTTTCATAAATGCATCTACATCCTTCTAAGAGACTACAACCTATGAATTTTGATTCATGATCCGGTCCACCATCGTTGTTTTTTTCTAAATTTATTACATACGTCTTTCAACTTCCTTATAGATATTTTCTTCCACCTTCACTAGAATAATATCAACATCACATATTCCGAGTTTGTTGTTTTCTAAATCTAATATGTGAATCATTTCTTTAAAAACATTCACTTCCTAGGTTTGTTAATCAGTTGTATCTCTAAACTCTATAAAAAACATCACTCTATCAGAAACATCTATTATAAATTATCAAATGTTATATCCTTTATAATAAAAAGTATATTTACTACTATAAACTCATAATCATGATCCATGAGATAAATTACAACATTCATTGAAGACATAGCCATCTAAATTTATAATATATTATAAGAATTTGTCTTTATATTAATGATTTCAAATCATCTTTAATGTGAAAAACTAGTTCACATTAAATTTTAGTTATTATAATTTATCATTTAGACTATTTTGATCAATTTATAACTGTCTTATATGTTAGTAAAATTGGGAACAGAAATAGTTATCATTTTTATGGTTCTAAAAATATAGTCCAAAATATTCAGAGAAAATATCCCTTCAGTTTTCGATGAATATGATATAACATTATGAGATTTTGGTCTAGAAGATCTACATCAAGTTTTTATACCTTCTAAACATTGTAATTACCATTCTGAGAATCATTTCCTTCTTCTAATACTTTAATAATATTCATGTCATTGTAAAATTCAACATTATCACATAATTTTGTTTAGGTTTTTTATCTTATTCCTTTTCTTTTGATGACGACTCTTCTCCTTTGTGGGATAATGATTTTTCATCAACTAATTCATATAGTAGCATCCTTATCTTATTGGGAAGGTATTGGAGTTTTTAATTATTATGATACTGATGTTTTCTTTTCATTTGACTCTTCATTAGTATCTATATCTTCATTATCTAGATGTTTTTTATTTTCAAAACTAGGGGGTTGTTATACTTATACATTATTCTAAAATTATCTATTAAATAAATTACACTTCACATCTATTTGATATATATTAAATTTTATGAATTATTCCAAAACATGATGTATATGAATATGTTCAAGTCTTTTTACTAGTGCATTGGTTCTCCTAGAGTCTATTCCCTCTTAGAGATTATCACCTTTCCAAATATGTATAGGTTTATTTCAAACTATTATTTCATTTTCATCATATTTTTTCTGAAAAATATATTTTACTCCAGTTATAGATGTATTATTTATGATTTTCAATAAATGTTAAAAATATCTTCCTTTCAATCTTATTGATTTTGTCTTATAATGCTTTAATCTAGTTATCTTCACCCAAAGACTATTTAGGATTCATAGGTTCGAATGATGATGAAAATTATCGATTTTTAATTTCATATCTCAATGAAATTTGAGTTATATTTTTTTAATCTACATGATGAATAATATTATTAATATGATGATTCATAAAAAACAACTGACTCATTGTATTTTTAAATGAATTTTCATCAATAGTTTTTTAAAAATATTCTTGATAAACAACTTCAAAAATTTATTCTTGAGTTTTTCCCATAAGAAGAGCTTTCGAACATAGGTTCTAAATAATTTTTAGAAATAACATACCAAGATGTAAGTTGGAGTTTTTTATAACAAAAGGATCAATTTCACCAACATTTTACTAATTTCCAGTTCATCTCCTGGATGATAAACTAACTATTGAATGAGGTAGAAAACACCGTTATCCATTTATGGGTCATCTCATACTTTTCCACCAATCCACCTATGTATATCTATTTGATTGGTTTCATCTACATTAGAAACATAATGTTCTTCCACTATCATGGGAGATCCATCCATTACATATGATTTTATTCACACAAAAGTGATGGAAAATGGTTTACACAATAGAAATAATGGACATGTATACCCATACATAATTAGAGGATAGATGGAATTCATGCCAACAATTTTATTTAATAATAAAATTAAAGATACATTTTATATCTAATGGTCTAGTCTAGGCTTCTGATTATTCACATCCCTGAAACTAATTGTACAGTTTCTAAAATTAGCATTCAGTTTTTGTCATACTTTCTTATGATAAATATCACTTGAATGTATGAATTATATTTTTTAATTAATCAATTAATTTATATTAATTAACACATAAATTTCCTTGATATTCTCATTAATCATAATTTTAAAAAAAATTAAATATATTTATTCAATATTAACTACGTACATAAATTTACCTAGGAGGAAACACGGTGAGAACCCATCGGAAATACCCAAAATGTGTTATACTCATATACCATTTACTGTTGAGATATGTTCCATATACTACATATCAAAAACATCCATGATGTGCCCAATCAATTTAATTATTACAATGATGACATGATTTCTCTGTCTTAGGTTATGCATCATTGTATGTAACGAAATAACTATAATATGACTCATATATGTTTATAAGATCCAAAAATTATATAGATAGTTATTATGAATTTATACATATTATTACTCATCACCTCAATTGTCCTATAATCATAATTAACATAACCAAGATCATATTGATAAGATTTACATAGAATAATAAATTAATTTATAAATTTTCGTAATTTGGTAAATATAGATGACATATACAAGCCGGCTACATGTTGTGTACTATTTTAACAGTCTATCCAAGACACGCACTTAGGGAAGTGGTGTTTATACCATACCATCTAAAATTTTAGGGCACATGTTGTGTACATTGGAAAAATGTCCTATGGTATTTCATTTACACAATCACTAGTCATGTAGCTTGTGTAAGAAAATACCTGAATTATTTATGACTAATATATTACACACCCTGTGAAGTAGATAAACTAAATGTATTCTAGAAAACTGTGAACTAGACTTGACCAACCAACACGTTGTTTAAAACTAATGGTACCTCATGTAATAAATGTACACTCTATGAAATAATTCATAATTAATTCTTCTTTGCCTTGAAAACTATTACATGACATATATGTCTTGGTTACACAGAGTGTATTCTTGTGTTAACCTGATATATTCCTCATATCCTCTATATTATATCATTGAATTTATTTCATTTAAAAAACTAATCAATTTTATTAGATATATGATAATTTAATGAATATCAAAAAAAACCACCATTTGAATTTAATAATGATTAATTTGAATTTGAATAAAAAATAAAATGCGTAAATCAATTAATGTTATTTAAATAATTATAAATAATTACGTGACTTTTATGATACAAATAGTAGGTAATGAGTGTAAAAAAAGTTTGAAATGGGTCACACACATCTATTATCTTTTACATAATCAATGATCAATCTATGATATACATGATAGTAAACATCATGTTCAATGTAATTTAATAAAAAATAAAAAATGGATTAAATTCTAAAACTAGATTAAAGGATCATTACATATTACTTATAACTAATTCCATAAATTAAAGAATTAAGTTTTTTGGCAATATTTCATTGTTGATCAATATAACAATTCATCTATGTTGTATTGTCATTACGTTACAAGAATCCAGGGCATATTCTCTATAGCAGAGTAAGATTTCAGATTTTCTCAAGGTACAATACTTTTTATGTTTTTGTTTAAGCTTATTTTGGTTAATGGAATGTTTTTTACATGTATGGGAAAGCTAGTGGGTCTCTTAGGGGATTCAGAAATGAAATAACAGATAATTTGGCCACCATGTTCATGATTCACAATTGTAGCCCATTTTGTAGTAACAATTCGACCAAACCCTCCTAGCTAAGAGGTTAGGTGCATAGTTTTATTAAACCATGCAAGAAAGGAGGCCAATTCTTGCATGTATAGATAGAAGAATTCTGAATAGTTTTTTCTTGTTTTTTTTAGAATGGGAGGGGAACACCTGGTAACTGTCTAACTCGACCCCTCTTCTATAAGGGAAGATGCTTGGTTGACTGAGGGTTTATGATACTGTTAGAAAAAACCATAAGCCTGATTAATAATGGTACTTTACAATTAAATTCAATATTATATGTTCCACAGAAAAATTTATTCCTCATTTTATCTCCTCCATCCCTGGAGAAGAATATTAACATCCAAATATTCCAAGGCATTGATCTCCTTTATTTATAGTCAATTTTGAGTGTCCTTGGCTGTGGATTGAAACTCCTAGATTGATGTATGCTCCTCTTCCTATATTTTTGAGATATGGGATTGTGGTTTCATTATTCTTTGTCAAAATCCATGAAAAATCCATTTTTCTAGAAAATCATAAGTCAGGGATTCAATGGGTACATCAATCCAGATATAACACTACGGTTAATAATTTGATCATCTATAGTTTAGGAGGGTGTCATGGCCCCCATTCCACAAGCTGTACCCCCCCACGGTCTGTCGATGTGATAAGAGAGACAATGACCCCCATGTCTAACCTCATGTTCGTCCTAGGTTGGAGACTAGAACCACATGTATTGAAAACACACAAATGGGTGGAATTTCCCTCTAATAGAAAACATGAAGAAGATGGAGATATGATAGACACCAACCAACTTGAACTAAGGCTGAAATGTAAGGAAATACCAAGTACACATATGTAATTTCATGAAAAACTACAACAACTGGAATTGAATACTGCAAGAACCAATGAAAGTAAAAGATAACAATGACCATGAAGCCTAAACAGCAATTGTAACCCCAAGCTGTTAGTACCCGCCTGATCTCCATCATACTGCAAGTGAACTAAAAAATAGTTTATATATATGTAGGTTTAGTTTAAGAGTACACTATGTAGGATCCTCCATGGAGCCTCTCATGAGAAATAATGAAATCCTTATAAAGCACAATTAGAAACAAGTGAATCTATTTTGTCACCTAAACATGTATACTAATTTTCCAACCTCACTATGTATAATCTCTCCAGGTATCACATACAAGAGTATATAATATGATAATATATAACAACGGTACCCCGATACTACTTCCCAACAGGATTCCCTCTTTTCTCCAGTATAGCATGTCCTAAGAATATCTCTCAAACAATTATTCCCCACAGACACCTGGGTGAAGCACCACAACAAGGACCTCATGCAGCACAACCACGAAATCTATATAACTAATGTAACCTGCTAGTTTCAGGTTTCTACCATAATTCACATAATGTGTATCATATGTTAGATATTAAACCACAAGACATTATAGCCCATACCCTAAGTAAGGATACTAAATTCATCAGATCCTTTACTTGTTACACCTATATTAGTACATATGAAACTATTACCGGAATAAATGATTTGGAATATCAACAATACATTACATCCCTATACATACATATATGTGGAAAACTAACCGATATTCCTACCATAACAAGTAACTACCAAGAGAAGAGAGCAGATCCCAAGGGGGTGGTTATCCATCCGTCCTCTCACCATAATTTTGGGGAAAACAACCCTAGGGCTCAGAATCCCTTGAATGTCAGTTTACCTAATTGAATGGGAGGAGTAGCGTATGAGAACACAAAAAGTACATAATATACTATAGCTCGCAACAACACAAATGTAATAACCTAGTCTTTTACTCAACTACAAATAACTACTCTCAGACAACTGACTTCCACTACTAAATATCGATATCCAACAAACACACAACAATTTAAAGAGTTTTATTTTATTACTTAATTATCTTTTAATCAGTTTCACATTACATTAATTAGATGCTTTAACAATAAATAGTCATTATCTATTCTAAATTACAATTTATTAGCATTCCAACCAAGATTCCCAATTCCTTTAAACTACAACCTTACCATTGCGTCCCGACAAGCTCCAACCACAAGGGTAAACATCATTTATTCAATCATTTATTAAAATAATTATTACATTTCCATATTCCCATGAAATCTAGAAAAATGTTCTAATCTAAAAACACAAGGGGGTTCAACATGGTAAGTACATGAACTACCTATCATGACTTTTTCACTTATAGTAGGTTCATAGACCCTTCCTCCATCAAGAAGTTAAACACAGAAAGCAAGTGGAATACATTGTGCATTTTCTCCCCTTTTGAAAGGAGTGTTTTCAAGACCATCTTCCTTATGAAGTTCGGAATGTAAAAAGATAAAAACCCCAAATTATTTAGTAAGAATCCAGTATTTTATATCCTGACCATTTTTCATCTCTAGTGTCCTCCCTGAAACCCACATGCATAAACTGATGCAACTCACCACTCTATATGTCAACTATTGCCACAACCATTGTTTCTCCCTAACCCCATACATCAAAAAAGATATATGGGATCACATAAAAACACATGGAGAAGGAAAAACATTATATCAACTGGGATATTGGACCTCAACTAACGAATATATAATTCATAGAAAATTAGCACCCATGGATCCAAGAATAAGGCTCTGGGCCTTTACAAGCAGAGGGTAAATCTGAACCCTGCCAGGAATTATATTTTATCAAATATCTGATTCCATAATCCATATAGAATTAGCTGATTTATTAATTTTAGGATCCAACTATGGAAAACATAAATAGTAAGCTTACAAAAATTAACTGAAGGGTTAATTTCGACGCAATTTATTCAATATCAACAAGAATCAACATGCCTCTGGATCATCAATTAATTCAATTAAACATGCATACTAAAATACCACCAAATTCATTTACATAACTCTTTTATCTTCAACAAATTATTTTAATTAATCCCAACATTAAATTATCAACCAATTTCTAACAAGAAAGATATGCTAAAAACGACAATCATTAATATCACACAATCTAGAAAAACAAAAGGAAATAAAATATAATCAAAACCTACTTATTTATCAGGTTAAAATATTTATTATGTCAATTCAACTGTGATCCAGTGGGATAATACCTGATAAATCAATAGTTGCACGTAAATTAATAGATAATCCATGAATATCCTACCTCAAAAGGTTTTGAATGCTCTTTTCACAAGAAAAGTACAACAAAACAGATCATGATCAACTATCATAGAGCACTAAATCCACATGGGGATCTAGAGACACCTCCAAATTGTCCCACACCCCATAAATTTTCAATAGTAATGTGGAGATAACCTGAAATTATAGTTCAAAGTGAAATAGAACAGAAAGAACCCAAAAGAATGACAATAAATCATAACTTATATCGACGATAGATCTATATTGCTTGGTTGCACCAAAATAGGGGGTGCTCATGCAGGTGGAAGAATCTATAAGGAATACATGATACAATGATAAAAAAATACGATTGTCTTTTATAGGATGTTAGGAATGGTTTGAGTGACTCACACCAGGGGACATGGAGAAAGAAAAAGGGAGGAAGATATCTAGTCCATTTAGATGATTTAACAGAGCAATGGTTTCTGATATGATAGATTTTAGATTAAAAGAGGATCATATTAAACCACATAGTTTGACAATGTAATGGCATCCCAAATATAAGGAAAATTTATATAGGACTTACAGGATTTGAATTGGCCTTAAATCCATCAAAATAATGCTTTTAATGCATTTTTGTCAAAGAAAAGATTAAATGGGTGAATCTGGAAAATTTGGAAATAACTCATTATTTTTGACAAAGGAAATGAAACATTTCTGGAAACACTATAGAATCTCTATTCTGGAAACAATGTAGACTCACCAAGATTGTATCATTATAGACTCACAATTATAAAAAAATATAGACCGACCATTCATGAAACACTATATACTCACTATTTTGGAGTTACTGTAGACCTACTAATTTGGAAACAATGTAGACCTACCATTAAATGTCTCATTGTTCAGTAAACACATTATACTCACCATATTGTAATCACTTTAGACTAACTGTTCTTGAATCACTATAGACTCACCATTCTGGGAACACTATTCACAGAACTAGAAAATTTGGAATGGTTTTGGAGAGGGGTGACCTTCACCCACCAGAACACCTCAGACACCAGTTTTTAGCAATGTAATTGACTAGATATGTCTGATCCATTACAATAGATGTTCTATAAGTCATATTCCATGGTTTTGAGGTTTTTTTGTGCATGTGGGGTTTTGGTAATGGCTCCCTGTTGATTTTCTTTTGATGACCTGGAATGGATTTGTTAAAATGGTTTCTCAAAGGATGAATGGAACCCCAATTCAATTGTGTTGGATGAATTGAGAATATATAGACTAATTTTGGGCAACCCCTATGGTGTTAAAATATTCCCCAACATGGAATAATGGAATGTTAAATATGGAGTTTAACTGTGTTAATGTATATCACAAGATGAACATGTTGATATGTTTGATGAATTAAAAAATGGACTATTTAATGTTGTGTCTATATGTTAATAATGGAATAAGGGTTTATATGGAACAATGTAGAGAGTGTTAAATTGGAATCAGTGAATGTGACTAATGTCTTGTGACATTAAAAATAAAATGCATGAATAGTATATTAAATGTAAAATGAGGAATTCTGTTAAATGGGATAATTTATAGAACATGTTGAATAACATAAATGGGTTAAGATATCTATGGAAATTAGGTTAAATCGTCTATTTATGGTGTGTGGTAAATGTTTCCAGGGTTTAAGGACCAATGATGATTTATGTGGTAAATGGAATTTTAGTTGTTAATGTTATGTGTAATGATTATGCATGATATTTGATTTTGTATTTATGATAATGGCATGAATAAGCAAGTTCACATGCTTTGGTGGTATGTGGGTTATTAGACTGAGGCTCCGCCCCTAGGTTGGGTTGGACCAAGGCACTAAACACAACCCCTTTAATTCAAGGGTTATGGAGTCAGATTGAGTTTCTAAGCACATTATAGTTGCATTTAAAAAAACTACTTGGTCTATGACTCCAAGGTGTGTGTGACATATTTGTTATGAACCATTTATCCCTAGTGCGATAGGGAAGTTGACCTATTTCCTATGTTTGATAATTTATCTTTCTAGGATGAGTTGTAAAAGTTGAAAATTCCTAACCCATGAATTATGTGAAATAAATTGTTTATGTGATCGAATATAATAAATTATGAAATTTGGTAAGGTGAATATAGTCATCTAATGGAACATGATTTGTGTTTTGTTCATTCTTCCATTTATTTAGTACACACATGAACTATCTTATTTGGATAGATATATTGTTGACACTATTGTTTCAATCCTGTTAGGATTTACTCACACCATTCTTAGGCCACCATTGGGTACTAGATCATATTTCACTGTTGCGTGATTAGACAAGGTCAAAGACCATGTTCATGGGAGTTGAGTTGGGATTAGGGTGTGAATGGATGAGGATATGTACATGGAGTTAGGATCCATTTTGGGGGATGTTTCTGTAAGTCATCAATTTTTGTTTCCATCACTTTTGGAACTGTTATCATGATAAGGAATATTTATCATTTGGTTGTGGTTGAGCCCTATTTTTGAAATGGATGGAAACGTATGCTCTTGTTTATTATATATTTTTTCATAATTCATATGTTACATGATGTGTCATTCTTGGGTAAAGATAGTATAGTATCCTCACATGACTTATTGGATTCTTTTTAGTAGTTGGAATCTTACAACATATGGGGATGCACACTTAAGGTCATGTGGAAACCCCACTCAAAGCATTGGTTTAGGGGCTATTGGGTCTATAAAATTGCAAAGTGCCATCAATTCTATTCTTATATAAGGTATCACTATTTGGGGATTGTATATAAGAGACTAAGATGTGTTATGTTTTGTGGGTGAGCTCATGTTTGGTAGTAGCTAACCCATCTATGGGGGAAACCCAAGCACCTAGGGTGGGAATTATTGTTTCTGCTATGTGTTGTTATAGTTAATTGATATTTCACAAATGGGTGATGCACTTATTTTGTGATGATATTATGTGATGATATTTCTCACATGTCCCAAATCAAATGAGTTTGTGTATATATTCATAATTATAGTAATCTAGGGAAATATGTGGAATGAATCTTTATGAGAAGACATGAGATGGATGTGTAAGACATTATGGGTAGAATTATTTCCCATTCCACTAAATATGATTAAAGTAATGCCTAATAAAAATGATATGAATGTTTAAATGTAAATATAATTATAGAATTGTTATATAATTGTTCTTGATAAATAGAGTGAAATGAGGAAAAAATGGTAGTTATAATAAATGGTGAGATTAGAAGGGTTCATAAAAGGGATGGATTTATCTGGTGAATGTTTAAATCATTTAAAAATGCTGTCTAATGGAATAATCATGATTGGGTATGTTGGTTAATCCCATGATTACTGTGAACCTTAGTATGGATGGTTGAGGGGAATGTTCAATGTGAGATAATGACCTTTGGGAATGGTGAATGAAATGAAGGGTTTTTATTGCTAGTGGAGAGCCATATTTTTATGAAAAAATCGATGTTTTATGTTATGTGTTTTGATATGTGTGTTGTATTTGTAGGAATATCCCACCAAAAGTCATGTGATTGTTGAGGAATAAGAGTACATCTTCATGAAATATCCTATAGATGAGTAGGAAGAAAAACATGTGGTTTAGGGATCATAATAGAGAATATTTTTCATGAGAACGTTACTCATTTTTTGCAGATGATGGAATGAAAACTAAGGAATGTTGTTCCATTTTTCTTTGACCAGACTAGGGAGATTCAGATGCAACAACCACATATTTTTGTAGAGAGGGTGAAAATGATGTAGTTGTGTTCTGGATAATGTCAATCTAGATGATTTTTATCAACATAGATACTCTTCCAATGAAGAGAGTCATGGTGTCATCTTACATGTTGTGAGGTTAGGAAATGGGCTCCTGGGATATTCTACATGATACACGTTGGCCGATGGTATGTCATGGATTTATTTTAAACAAATGTTTCTATAACATTTCTACATGGAAGCCATGATGTAAGGAAATGCTTCATAGTTTATGTGGTTGACCTAGTGGTCGAAGAGAGTGTTGATATAGACAAGTTGTTTCATAAACCTAAATTTTTTTGTTCTATTTTTTATGGGAAAAGGAATCATTGGAAATAAAATTTTATGATTTAGTTAAACATGTGATTAAATCTTAGGTGAATATCATAAGTTCAAAAAGAGTTTCTTTGGTGGTGGATCCTACCCTTATTTTGGAGGGAAACCTAAAGGAGGCCCCCAGGGGTGGTCATGATAATTTAGTTGTCTGTGTGATTAGTCGGAAATCTAATAGATAGAAACAAAATTTCAATATATTTCACTTGGGTGGGGGTGGTTAGATTTTTTAGAAGAAATAACCACCCACTAAGAGTTCTCATCATGTTTTATACTATTAGTCTGGCATGCTGAGGTATATATATGGTCATTGTCCCTAATATCCTGTTGAGTTCCGAGGATGTGGAAGAATGAGGAATGTGCAAAAGTTATTTAAGAACCCTCGAATGATGAGAAATGATTGAGTGTAGAGGGTGATGTCGAGTACATGCATTGGGTTTGATACTCCATATTAGAAATGTCATTGTAGCTCTTCTAGTCGTACTGGTTAAGGTAGAAGATGAGGTTATTTGGGATAATATATTCCATATCAATAGGGTAGTATAACCCAAGGAACATTGACATAATCCCAGTGTAGTGGAGCATTTCAGTTTCATATAGTTCAATATACACCAGGTGGTGGCGAGCCTGGACCATCAATTGTTCGATGTACGATCCATGTCTCTTCCATTCTTGTTAGTGCATTATTCGACATAGGTTCCATGTATTGTTTTATTTAATCTCAGGTTGTGCTTATGTTGGGTATCAAAGTGGAATTTTATTGTGGGGTCATGAAGATTGATACACTATCAGTGATCTGTGCAAAGAATATTTGGCATTGTAAGGGGTGTTATCCCGATGATGGTTGGTGTCATTTCTTATGGGACATGTTTGTTCTTGGATTTTTTGGATTTGATCTAATTTTGGGAACAGATTGAGTAGTGTTTTACTATTAACATATTGATTGTTTCCACTATAGATTATCATTCAAATATCATGAAATAGAAACTGATGTCCATCATTGTGAGTGTGACATTCAGGTAGGCCATGTTGAGACTATTTTTTAGTGGATGGGTGATCTCACAACTCAAGTGGATGCGTGATGATTTTGGAGTAGAGAATATTTTCATTACTCTGGTGGAAGATAAGTATTAGGATTTGTTATTAAAATACATCTCTAGGTTGTTTCTTGAATGATATGTCATGTTATTGATACAGTTGTGGTTGGGAATAGATCCAGTTTCGATTCGTTTGTAGAGAATAGCACATATAGAACTCCAGTAGCATAAAACTCGGATAGAGGAATTGGAAAACAAGAGGTTTTTTACCTGAGTATGTGACCATTGGGATCTCTAGGTTTGTTTACTAAGAATGCTGAAATATTCTTGTGTATATGTTTCGATTATATGAAGCTGAATGAGATGGTTTTTAAGAATTGATACCCTCTTCCTCAAATCAATGATATTATTCAGTAGATAAGGATTCATTCAGTGTTCTATATTTTTTATCTTCGATCTGAGTATTATCATATATTAGTGAGACATTCTAATATACCACATATTTCCTTCAGAAGAAGTTATAGTTTATATGAGTTTTTAGTAATTCCCAGTGGATTGACCAATTGAATAGTAGTGCTTATCTCTCTAATGAATTTAATCATTCACCGATACCTATATTAGTGTTTATTTGATTTTGTTGATTACATCTAGGATTAATATAAAACTCATGATAACCATTACAATTAATGTGACAATGGCTGGAGTACACTAAGACAACATAGTATATTCTCGAAGCTATATAAATTTTATTTCTGTATTTTTAGGGTGAATTTCAAGAGTCACATCATATCTAAGGAAGCTGTGTTAGTGGGCCCAGATAAATTGAGAGAATTTTTATCATCGGATCTGCCCAAAAAAGTTTCTTATATCATGTGTTTTTTGGGTTCAACCAGTTATTACCAAAGGTTCATTAAGGACTTCTCTCATTTCTAAATAATGCTTTTGGGTTTAACTAAGAATGCCATCATGTTTGAATGGTTTTGGGAATGTGATGATGTTTTCCAAGGGTAAAATAATTAGTTTATATCTTCACCAATTATGATCTTACCAATCCCTTTTATGGGGTATACCATGTTTTGTGATGTGTAAGGTGTTGGACATGGGGTAGTGTTGAGCAAAAATGACCAGTTTGGGTCGTATGGATTAAGGAAATTGAGGCCTCAGGAATGAAATACCTAGACATACAATCAGATGTGTTCTGCAAATGGTTAATGCTTTATATAGTTTCCCAGAATACTTATTTGGATAACAATTTACTATATATAGTGATAATAAAATTGTTAATTACATCTTCTCTCACTGAGATTTGAATATTTCTCGGCGAAGATGGAAGGAGTATGTGCAATCTTATGACATTGAGATGCTTTACAATTTGGAGAAGGGGAATAGTGTTGTAGATGATTTTTTAGAGTATTCAAATTGAATCAGTTTATGTATCATGTTCTAAATAGAGGATGATGTCTTTATTCACATAGATTCTTCTCATGGTGTAGAATCGGCACGACAATATGACAATCGTATAATTTGCAGTTGGGTTCATACATCTGATCAGGATCAAAAATAAAAAACAAGATGATTCACAAAGTGTATCATTAACGAATAGTATTAACGTCACAAAGTCTACAACTAGTTAGACCCTTAGTTATGACATATCATTCATGTTCATGGTTGTGTTTTTGTGACAACATGTTTGTAGAAAGAGTTGATGTGAGAGTTTTACACATCGAGGTGGGTGGTTCTTCTTGTTTTGACCTAAATTTATAATGATATTTTTAGATAGTATTGGTTTACTACAATGAATAAAAAGGATCAGGTTTCATGGTGCGATGCCATACCTGTCTGTTGGTGAATGTTGAGAATTAAATGTTGGGTGGTTTTATATAGCCATTTCCCTTTCTAGAATGTAAATGGGAGGAAATAACAATAGATTTCATTTTAGGACTTCTATGGATGCCCTAAATAATGATTTTATATGGGTATTTGTGGATCTTTTGATAATAGTGGCACTATTAATGACAATTTAAGAGACATTCACTATTGATAGGTTGGTTTAATTGTATGTTAGAAAAATTGTACAGTTTTGTGGAGTGCAGTAGACTATATCATCGGAACATGATCCACATTTCACATCATGTTTCTAAATAGAATTATTGAAAGAAATTGTTAACAAGGTATTTTTACTATGGATTACCACCCCTAATGGATGTGAAATCATATCATAATATTCAAGTACTAGAGGATATGATGTGTGATTGTGTCCTGGATTTTGGGGTATCATGGGAGAATAATTTAGTGGATATTAAATTGACATATAACAATAGTTATTAGATGATGATTCATAATAAAATATATACGACGATCAATTGTAGACCATGTATATCCTAATTGTGTTGGATGAAGGCAATGGAATATGATGTCTTATGGTAAACTATCATGTATGAGAGGTCAGAAGATGATCGGTTGATTTAGAAACATATAGAAACATCTTATTGTAGTATGATGTGGTATATGGATCGGTGTTATATACCAGTTGAGCATATAGTGGGTGATCGTGTGTTTCTTTGGGTATCACAAAGGTTTGGTCACCATCATTTATAGAAATAGGGAGTGTTGGTAACTAGGTTCATGACGATACTGGAGATTATGGTGGGGATTAGTTTAGTGGTGTGCAGATTGGCTCTTCCACAGTAGTATAGTGGCATGGATGATGTTTTCAGGTGCCAAATCTTTAGAAGTATCATCCTAACCCATATAATGTGTTTGATATCAAGGATATTGATCTTGTGGAAAATGTGTCCATTGAGTAGAATCCAGTTCCTATTGTAGATTGTAGTGTAAGGGTTGGTGTCATGAGAACCAACTGTCTTGTACTTTTGATTACATGAATGTTCACTTATTATATATTGTTCATTGTTCTGCATGACTATAATATAATAATGTCATAGAATATTTGTTCCATTGATAAGGTCATGGCAGATCCCCACTATGATGAGATCCTTGAAATACTATAACAATATTCGTAAAATAATGTTCTACGGTTGGATGACATTTTATTGATAGGACACATAGTATACAGACCGTCATGTGCGAGTACTCATAAGAAGACGAGACTCTCTCTCATAGAGTTGGAACTTGGTAATATCCAAGATAAGAGATTATGAGAACAGACCCGCCAGTAGTAATTCCACATATCTTGGTGTCATTGGACATTACTATCTGCGAGCATGTGTAATGGTACATATACTGGAAGATTATCATTAACTCATGTCATGACTAGCGCACTTAGATTTACTGACGAAAACTGTCACGCAGTCAGTTGGCAGGAAGTAGGGTATTTTGGGTGCGTCACGAGTGACATGTTGTTAATGGATATGTCGAGGAAGGATTTGTCCCTTCCATTTATGGAACTTGATATCTCAGCCCATTGATTGAAATAAGAACTATCATATTAAATTCCATGTCCATGGTGTAAACGAAGAGTTTATTTCAGGTAGTCAAAGAACGACGGATCAAGAATATAGGTTTATGATACTGCCATGAAACCTGCTTGATGAGATATCGAGACAAAGGGATTAAATTACATAGTAAGCATTCGTATGAGGTGATACGTCAATGCAGGGTCAACATCATTCTCTTGGGTGCCCTGACCAATTACTAGATAGTAATCTTGGACTTTAGGCAAGCCAGCCTAATGCTAATGAAAAAGGGGCCTAGAGGGTCACACACTAAGTGTATTCAAGCATCTCAAGTAGAATAAAAAATATTCCCGTATGTGGTTTAATAATTATTCATGGAAGCCTAAATCATTTTATGTTGGAGAAAGAATAAAATAAAACAAGTACACGTCGTGTATCAATAAGTACACGCCGTGTAGTTTTATTACACACAGTGTATTATTAATTGTACACATCGTGTATTTTTCTTTTGGAATGGAAATAAATAAATGAAAACAAGATATACATGCAGTGTACATTAAATGTACATGCTATGTAATTTTCAATGAAAAACAAGTAAACTCCGTGTATTTATTAAATACACGCCATGTAGTTTTTCCAGTCGGGATTTTGATGAAATATCATTTTTATTAAATGATATTTATTTATAATCAGTGTCAAGGAATTAATGACTCAACATGGGGTTTTCAAAAGGGAGTTAATGAAATAAATAAAATACGTAATGCGTTTATTTATTGTCATAACTCTACAACTTCAAACCCGATTATAAATATCCTCACAACCCCAACTCTTTTCTTACCCCAAGAGAATCGTTGTGCACAACAACTCTGGAGAATTCTATCATGGCCGAAAGAACCTCTTCCTCCAAGAATGCTCTCAAGACTGAGAGAGATCCTCTTCCATCAGATCAAGGCGATCAAAGGCAAACAATGCAAGCAAAGGTTTCTCCATGCTAGCATCCAGAGACTCCTTTGGCAACGCCCCGAGATACGAGGTACACATGTAGATCACCACTAGAGGAAGTCTACACTTGGCTTCTGCGACGCAATGACAGATCACATCAGAACGTGATCAAGAACGTCAATGGAGAAATAAAACCCAAAAGGTATTTCTTTTAATTTGATTAAATTTATTATAATCAACTTGTAATGATCCTACTTTGTGGTTCCAGGATTTTTCTTCTCTTTGTCCATTACTGTTATTAGATCCATGGAGACTGGCGTTTATCGTCGTATTGATCCCGGATTGATCATTGTTAATGACAAAATGCCAAGTGGGCACATCCAACCATGCGCATCCGCTGTGCCAGGAACCATCAAATGGTAACAGAGGGAGGTTACAACATTGATTATAGTTATTTAATTTTTTTTGATAATTTATGCATTTACATTTGATTCAATTTGAAATAAATTGTTCTCTAAATCTGAATCAATGAGAACTGTTATTCCTCTTTCGTGTCTCAATTCATATCATAGAAACAGACTTTTAATTTTAATTTTGATTAAAATAAAAATGAGGAACTCATCCGGAGGAGCCGATAACTTTTTCCGTACAACACGTGATTACACGTCGTGTACTTAAAACTACACGTCGTGTACTTAGGTTTAATGAACCGACACTGGTCTGCCAAAACACGCCGTGTGAATTGAATATGCCTAAGTATTAATCATGCCGTGTTGACCAGAATTGAATGGCGTGTGGAAACCGGAATACACGGCGTGTATGTTGGAGCAACATGCCGTGTAGTCCATTGCAGCCCATGTGAAACTGTGTACAAGGATAAGCCGCGTACCGCATACACGGGATCGCTAGGCCGGTTACCGTGTAACAAGGAAGTACATGCCGTGTATGATTTATCTACATGCCGTGTACTCAAAAATTTCCAATGTACAAAAACACGCCAAAGGCCCAACGTGTACTTTGGATAAAGGGTGAAAGGAATTACATGCCATGTAATTATAAACTACACGCCATGTACTTCCCAAAAATAAAATTTCACCAAGTTTCCTCCATTGTACAAAGACCTGTACAAGGAATATGGATGAGAAGAATCTCAAGGAAATTCAGAAAGGAATTTAAGATAACGAATTGATTAATTATAAGATCATAATTAACTGAATTCGAGCGCGACTTATCTTAAATAAAAGAACGATTAAAATAATTTGAAATCTAAATATGCGTAAATGTCGTTTCTTGCTTTGGATGATCATGAGCTATACCAAAGACCCTTTGTATGTGTATGGTTTCATTTAAATTTATTTAATTTAAATTTGATGGCCTATAATCCTTCTTCTAATGAAATGTTGGGCCTGCGTGCCCATGGTTTCATTAATGTAAAACCATGTAATGGAGGATCTCACAAGCCGGAGGAGACGGTTCAAATCATGAATCTGAGGCGAAACCGATGCATGTAGATACAATGGTGGATAGGTGGGAGCTGGAAAACATGAACCATTGGTTCTAGGTATTTTTCCCTAGGTCACTGTTAGCTTATCAAAACTGATAGATAAGCTAACCAATAGAAGCTCATGATAATGCCATTTTATTTTATTTCTGTCTGATTGCATGGTTTATTTATTATGTATGTGTTGTCGCGATCACATAATTAATGAAATAAAAAAGCATGCAATGATGAAATAAAATAAAAACCGGACAATGCGTAAACATTATCAGAACATGGTTAATCACTTAAACAGGCATCACTTAATATTAACAAGCATGTGATAATGCGAAACTACGCATAAACGACTAAAATCCCTTAATACCATATTAAGTTAGACAAAGCCTTCCATTACCTAATTAAAGGCAAGACTAAATAAAACTATGTTTTTGACCAACTCTTGTTGGGAAACTTACTTTTATAAAGGAATCACTTATGAAAGGTTTCAGGATGACTTAACCATATTACATCAACAGAAGTATCCCTTTCTAGACATGGTGTAATATTGGAGGCAAGAGTTGAGGAAATCCAAGTCAGGATTTCAGGATTGGGGAGTCCACTAAATAGATCAAGGGACTGTAGGCTCACAGTTGTCAAAGACCTTCCTACCTAAATAACTTTAAATAGCTTGACCAACCCTTGTTGGGGTTATGCGAAGGGGAATATGGATCCTTGCCACTAGAATGTCAAAGCAACTAGACATTCCAAGTTCAATGGTGAGGGCCATTGGGACTTGATAAAATAGTAGGAGACTTAATAATGATTTATTATATCTCATAAAATGTAATCAAGAATGTACTAATAAATCTGCTCTTTCAATTTGTAGAATCGAAATGACAAACTCATCAACCACATTCTCTCTGTGATCAATTCTTGATTAAGACAATATCCTCACCACCAGTAACTTTTATGAATGGTTTAGGCACCTTCTGGTTATCCTACGCTATGAACAAATGTTTTACGTGTTGGAGTCCTCATTTCATGATCCGCCTCTCCAAGGGGAGAGTGATGAAGCTTTCCTGGTCTATGATCAACATTTGAGCGACACACTCGACGTTCAATGTTTGATGCTATCATCAATGTCTAGTGTGCTCATGAAGTCTCATGAAGACATGGAAGCCTATAGCATGCTCGATCACCTCCATGGTTTATACAAGAAGAGAGCAAGACATGAAAGGTTTGAGATCTCCAAGGCTCTATTTCAGAGCATGCTTGGAGAGGGTTCCCCAGTCGGGCCTCATATAGTCAAGCTCATTGGCTACATTGAGCGCTTGGAGGTTCTTGGGTTTAAACTCTCCAAATAACTGGGTACCGATCTCATTCTTACATCACTTCCCCAGAGCGTCTCAAACATTGTTGTAAACTTCAATATGATCAACATTGAGAATTCTCCGTCTGATCTTCTTATCCTCATTCACCAAGTGGACAATGACATGAAGCGTGAAAAGCCTTCGGTCCTCATGGTGAATAATAGGAAAGGGAAGGTGAAGAGCTTTAAGCCGGAGGATTCTTCAAGGCCTTCCAAGAAAAGGATGATTAAAGGGGAGGCAAGATAACATGATGCTGTTTTTTTCGCATGTGGCAAGAAGGGCCACTGGATGAAAAACTGCACCCAGCCAAGGAAGCAAGGGGATGCTTCAGGTGTGTTTTTCATCGAATGAAATCTATCTATTTTTACTAATTGGGTATTAGATACTGCATGTGGTGCTCACATCTATATCCAAATATAGGAACCAAGTAGATTCAATAAGATTGATAGAGGTGAGGTAGATCTATGAGCAGCCAATGGAGCCTGACTCACTGATGTAGCTGTCGAAGACTACCATCTCACATTGCCTACTAGGTTGATCATGGTTTTAAAAGGTTGTTATTATGTGCCTTCTATTACTAAAAACATTATTTCAGTATCGAGATTATATATTGATGGAATCATGTTCAAATTTGGAAATGAATTTTGATAATTTTATAAAGATAGCATTTTTTTGGTAGGGCACATTTATATAATGGCCTTTAGGTGTAATACTACACAAACAAAGTAATGGAAATCGATGATAAAGTTAATTCACATGACTCATACCACACCCAACATTGGCATCACCGGATAGGTCTTGTAAATGAGAATCATTTGACGAAATTACATCAAGATGGCTATTTAGATTCTTTTGAACTAATACCACTTGGTGTATGTCATTCATGTCTACAAGGAAAAATGGCCAAAGCCCCCTTTTGTGGGAATGGTGAAAGGGCTAAAGAGGTTCTAGAATTATTTCACACAGATGTGTGTGGACCATTTCCAGTTGAAGCAAGGGGTGGTTTCTCGTACTTCATAACTTTTACTGATGATTTTAGTAGATATGGATATATCTACTTAATGAGGTATAAGTCAGATTCCTTTCATCGGTTCAAAGAATACAAGAATGAAGTTGAGAATCAGCTTGGTATGAAGATTAAGAAACTCCACTCCGACAGAGGAGGAGAATATCTTAATCAGGACTTCATTGATTTCTTACGGGAGTTTGGGATTCTATCTCAACTCACTCCTCCTTACACGCCACAGTTGAATGGTGTAAGCGAAAGGAGGAACCGCACCCTATTGGACATGGTGTGATCAATGATGAGTCATGCGACTCTTCAAATATCCTTTTGGGGATATGCATTACAAATAGAAGCACACATAATAAACCAAGTACCATCTAAATAGATAAATGGTATTCCATACGAGTTATGGAGTGGACGCAAAGCCATGTTATCGAATTTACATGTGTGGGGTAGAGAAGCAATTGTTATGGCCGCTTCAGGTAACAAACTTGCAACCCGAGGCACAAAGTGTATCTTTATAGGATACCCCAAGGAAATAAGGGGATATTACCTATACAACCGCTCCGACAAAAAGTTTAAAGTGGAAAGACACGCCATATTCCTTGAGAGGGATCACATATCTAAAAGAGATATTGGGAGAAAGATAGAATTCGATGAAGTCGAGGCTCAAGATATACAAGAGTTGGTACAAGAATAGATTCCACAAATCCCCATGGAAGAACAATCTGTTCCAGAGACATAAGAACTACGTAAGAGCACAAGAGAGGTAAGAGAACCAGAACGATATGGTTTTCTTGTCACCAAGGGTTGCGACTCATTATTGGTTGTCAATGATGATCCTTTTACATACAAGGAAGCAGTTGAAGGAACAGACGTTGCCAAGTGGCAAGAAGCCATGAATTCTGAAATGGATTCCATGTACCAAAACCAAGTCTGGATTTTGGTGGATCCTCCAGTTGATGTAAAGTCTATTGGTAATAAATGGGTATTCAAGAAAAACTGGACATGGAAGGGCATGTCAGCACCTATAAGGCACGACTAGTTGCAAAAGGTTTTAGACAACGTCATGGAATTGACTATGATGAAACCTTTTCACCTATTGCGATTCTGAAATCCATCAGAATCCTATTGGCCATTGCCGCATACCATGACTATGAAATTTGAAAAATGGATGTCAAAACAACTTTCCTTAATGGAAACCTCCTGGAAGATGTCTACATGACACAACCTGAAGGGTTCGTGACTCCAAAGGATTCCAACAAGGTATGCAAGTTGGAGGAATCCATTTATGGAGTAAAGCAAGCATCAAGGTCATGGAACATTCGTTTTGATGAGGCTGTAACAGAATTTGGCTTTGTTAAGAACGAATGTGATCCTTTTGTCTACAAAAGGTTTAGTAGAAGTGTAGTCATTTTCCTAATAGTACATGTTTATGACATATTACTAATTGGAAACGAAATACCTGTCTTACAGTCAGTTAAGGCATGGTAGCATAAATGCTTCTCCGTGAAAGACTTGGGCGAGGCATCATATATTCCAGGGATCAAGATCCATCGTGATAGATCCAAGAGAATGCTGGGCATGAGTCAAAGTACATACATTGACAAGATACTAAAGAGATTCAGTATGGAACAGTCTAAGAGGGGATTGTTGCATGTGTCACGTGGCATTTATCTTTCCATGAAAATGTGTCCACAGACACATGTGGAAAGAAAGAGAATGGCAAGGATCACTTACGCATCTGCGGTTGGGTTAGTCTTGTATGCTATTCTATGTACCAGGTTAGATGTTGCTTACGCATTATGTACGGTAGGAAGATATCATGATGATCCAGAAGAACGCCATTGGATGGCAGTCAATACTATCCTTAAGTATCTGAGGAATACTAAGGATATGTTTCTGGTTTATGGAGGAGATGAGGAACTAGTCATCAGAGGACATGTAGATGGTAGTTTCCTGATTGATCAAGATGACATGAAGTCACAAACTGGATACATCATCAAATTGAATGGAGGTGTAGTGAGATGGAAGAGCTCAAAGAAAAGTGAGGTGGCAGATTCTACAGCGGAGTCCGAGTATATCGCAGCTTCTGAGGAAGCTAAAGAAGCAATATGGATGTGAAGCTTTGTCCAAGAGCTATATGTTGTACCAAGTAGTAATGATCCTATCACACTCTATTGTGATAATACTGTAGCGGTGGCACTTGAAAAAGATCCAAGGTCATATCAGTGGAAAAAGCACATACATCGGAAGTATCATCTCTTGAGGGATTTTTCTCAGAGTGGTGAAGTTGTAGTGACCAGTATTTCCACGAAAGACAACATGACAGACCCCTTGACTAAAGCCTTGACTCAGCAGAAACATAATCATCATGTGAGGTCTAGCGGACTAAAAATCATAGGTAGTTGGCTCTAGTCCAAGTGGGAGTTTGTAAGGGTTGGTGTCCTGAGAACCAATAGTTTTGTACTTTTGATTAAATGAATGTTCACTTATTATATATTTTTCATTGTTCTACATGACTATAATATAATAATGTCCTGGAATATTTGTTGCATTGATAGGGTCATGGAAGATCCCCACTATGGTTGGATGACATACTATGATAGGACACATAGTATACATAGCGTCATGTGAAAGTACTCATAAGAAGACGAGACTCTCTCTCATGGAGTTCGCACATGGTAATCTCCAAGATGTTAGATCATGAGAATAGACCCACCAGTAGTAATTATGCATGTCTTAGTGTCATCGGACATTACTATCTGCGAGCATGTGTAATGGCCCTTAAACTGGAAGATTATCATTAACACATGTCATGACTCGCACACATAGATTTACTGACGAAAAATGTCACACAGACAGTTGGAGGGAAGTAGGATACGTTGGGTGCATCACGAGTGACATGTTGATAATGGATAAGTCGAGGAATGATTTTTCCCTTCCATTTATGGAAGTTTATATCTCATCCCTTTGATTGAAATATGAATTGTCGTGCTAAATTCCATGTCCATGGTGTAAATGATGAGTTTATTTCAGGTAGTCAAAGAACGACGGATCAAGAATATAGGTTTCTGACACTGCCATCAAACCTGATTGATGAGATAATGAGACCAAGGGATTAAATTACACAGTAAGCGTTCGTATGAGGTGATACGTCAATGCGGAGTCAACTTCTTTGTCTTGGGTGCCATGACCCGTTGCTAGACAGTCATCTTGGACATTAGGCAAGCCAGCCTAATGACAACGAGAAAGGGGACTAGAGGGTAAAACACTATGTGTATTCAAGCATCTCATGTAGAATAATGATTATTCCCGTACGTGGTTTAATAATTATTCCAGGAAGCCTAAATCGTTTTATGATGGAGGAAAAATAAAACAAAACAAGTACATGTCGTGTATCCACAAGTACACGCCATGTAGTTTTATTACACGCCGTGTATTTTTAATTGTACATGCCGTGTAGTTTTCTTTTGGAAAGGAAATAAATAAATGAAAACAATATATACACGTCATGTACATTAAATGTACCCACCGTGTAGTTTTCAATGAAAAACAATAACATGTTGTGTATTTATTAAATACACGCCATGTAGTTTTTCAAGTTGTGATTTTGAGGAAATATCGGTTTTATTAAATGATATTTATTTATAATCAGTGTCAAGGAATTAATGACTTGACATGGGGTTATCAAAAGGGAGTTAAGGAAATAAATAATACTCGTAACTCATTTATTTATTGTCATAACTCTACAACCTCATTCCCGATTATAAATATCCTCAAAACCCCAACTCTTTTTCTACACCATGAGAATCGTTGTGCACAACAACTCTAGAGAATTCATTCATGGCCGAAAGAACCTCTTCCTCCAAAAATGCTCTCAAGACCGAGAGAGATCCTCTATATTCGGATCAAGATGGTCTAAGGCGGACAACACAAGGAAACGTTTCTCCATGCTAGCACCTGGAGACTCCTTTGGCGACGTCCCGAGATACGAGGTACACGTGTGGACCACCGCCAGAGGAAGTCTAGTCTTGGCATCTCTGACGCAATGGTGGATCACTTCAGAACGTGATCAAGAATGTCAATGAAGAAATAACACCCAAAAGGAATTTCTTTTCATTTGATTAAATTAATAATAATCAACTTGTAACAATCCTACTTTGTGGTTCCAGGATTTTTCTTCTCTTTGTCCATTACTGTGATTCGATCCGTGGAGACTGGCATTTATCATCTAATTGATCCCGAATTGTCATTGATAATGAAAAAAAGCCATGTGGGAACATCCACCCACGCGCTTCTGCTGCGCTCGGAACCTTCATGTAGTACAAATGCATTGCATGGAAAGATAGTGCATCGGTTCGTGTGTTTTACCAGCATGGTACTATTTAGGAAGGAACATTGGAGATGGATAAAAATATATGGGGTGAATATCCTGATTTCATTTCATTAGAAGATCACTGATTCTTGGGATTGCGGCTCGAGGATAAGCCATTATATGTTGTAGAGTTTGTCTGATTTCATAATTTCTCATGGTACGTTCATGTTTATGTTTTTGTTTATATATACTTATTGTGGTTAATGGAATGTTTTGTAGATGTATAAGGATGTTCTTGGGTGTCTCAGGGTATTAATAGGTTTAGAAAGTAAGGTTAAGACCATCCAATTCATGTTTAATGGTTGGTGGATGGTTTGTCGACAATGTGTACCCAAACCAAGACTTCCAAGTGGAAGGAGTTTATGGTTTAGTAAACCAGGCAAAAGGGGAGGCCATTCCATTCAGGTCTGGATATAGGCAATTTTGATGGTGGCCACACTATTTTTCAAACAATGTGTAGCTCAATGTTAATCTTTTTGATCCTAACTTCTTGTATAAAGGCATGAGCACGATTTGTTCACAATTTAGGAAACTATGCAGCCAAACAATGGGACAAGTTAAATGTGGGATTTTACGATTTACCCCTCTAGATTTTCTGTTCTTCTCAATAAGTTATTTTAGATTCATATTACCCTATCCTTAGTGGTGAACCTAAAATCCAAAATGATTCCACGGATCGATCTCGTATGTTTCTAGGCCATTTGGAGTGTCACTAGTTGTGGATCGAAGCTAATAGTATCCCATATTCTCAACATGCTTCTATTTTATGGATTTGTTCATGTGGTTTCATTTAAAATCTAAAAATCCCCAAAACCACTTTTTATAGTGGATCATAGGTTGGGGAATAATAGGGTTCATCAATAAAAATCTATGGATATGTTTATGGGTGTATTATCAATAGTTTCGAGGTATGTGGTAAACAAGTTATATTCTATGGTCATTAATTTTTGTAACTTTGTGGTTGTGTTAATGCTTCATAATTTTTATTCATTTGATTTATATGAATGGATTTGGTAAAATGGTTGTCTAAATTATGAATTGTAACCCTCTTAATCCATATGGGATGCATTGTGGTTGACTAGACAGACTTAGGGCCATGCATGGGGTGATCAAATATTACTAAAAATTGGAAATTGTAATGTTATGAATTTAGTTGACTTCTGATAATATAGATCCCATGATGAACCTGTTGATATATTAGTTGATTTGGAAAATAGATTATTGATAATTTTACATGTACATTGATAGTCAAATTCAGGTTTGTATAGAACAATGTAAATAAAGTTAAAAGGAATAAGTTGAATGTTCCTAACGACATTTTATATTGAAATTGAAATAAATGAATTGGATAATAAATGTGAAATTATTTATTATGTTAAATGGGTTATGGTTGGAAAATTATTGAATAAGTTAAATGGGTTGAGATATGAATGTGAATTTGGTTTAATGTGCTCTATATTGTGTGTGTCAAAGCTGTTAATGGGTTAAGGAAAAAATATGATTTAGGAGTTAAATGGAATATGAATTTTAGAAGTCAAGAGTATTTATTATGCAAAGTCTATGATTTGGTAATGTGGTAATTGGATGAATGAGCATGTGTTCATGGATTGGTGGTATTTGGGGTATCAAAATGGGAATCCTTTCACATGTTATGTTGTACTGAGGCCCTAAACTCTACCCAAAAAATTTGTGGGTTATGGAGTCATACTGAGGCTCTAGGCCCCTTACGGTTACATTTGATGAGACTACGTAGACCAAGTCTCCATGGTGAGTGTGATGTATTTTATATGAAATGTTTATCCCTAATGAGATAGGGAATTTTACTTATTCCGTTATATATGATAATTGATTGGCTAGGGTAAGAGTATAAATGAAGTAAATTCCTAACCCATGGATTAATTGATGGAAATGGTCTATATCACCCAATGGCCCAAAAATCTTGATTTTTTTTATTAAATGATAAAGCCCCCATTTATTGGATTAAGGGGGGTGGAAACCCATAGACAACATTATCATAGGATAATTACATTTGATTGATAAAATGAGTAAAACCAGAATGAACATACAGAACTGATCCTCCCCAATATTTGAACATGAAGAAGCTCCCCACCATTGAATGAATAACAGTGAAAAAAGATCCCGTTGACAAAGTATATTCCCAATCTGATGGTTGATTCCATACCCTCACAAGCAACCAAATCAAAAATAACATTGCAATGATGAAACAGTAGATCCGAAAACTCATCTAATGACTTTTCATTGTGTCATCAGGATCACAAATATCCCACCTTCGAATAACATACCAATAAAGTAGAGTGAACCACCATGCTATGACCCTAAAGCCTAGGTCTGAAAGGTACCGTTCCACCAATTCAACACATAAAACTCCAATACGATTTCCAGAGCAACCCACTGATCACCAATTTCACGCCAAACCATCTTTACATGAACCTTTACAAAGAAAAAAACCTTCAAAAAACCACACATAAACAACTAAGTATGACCCTCTCTATTTGAGTCATTTCAGATCCGTCTTTGAGCTACCAGAAGCATGACAAGGGCGTCACCTAGATTCGCCAACCAGAACCAATAATCCAGCCTCAGTAGACCACGCATTAGAGATTAAAGACACGACAGAGATGTCAGATCAGAGTGGGCCTCACTAGAAGCATGGAGGCATAGTAGATTAGTGACTGTCTTAGCAGGTTGGAGCCATGGTAGGCCACAACGTGCCGAGCAGAAGCTGGTACAATGCTGAACCATGTCAAATAGAAAACATCGCCAAAACTCACCAAATATCCTCCTTGACATGCCAACGCCAAGACACATCTAGTTGAATTTTTAGCATCATCGATCAATTACAGACCAATTAGGTCGGGCCACACCGAGCCAGGCGGATGACAGAGCATCACCGAACCACACACTGTTGAACCTTTCAATAGCTCTGCTGCATCATGCAAACACCAACCATCATCGAGTTAGTGCCAACCCAGAAGAGGCCGAATAGAGACCTAATGAAACCGAAGGTGGAATGAGAAATGATACCTATGGAAACCCTATCTGCCGCTGCATGTGAGAGAGATTCTGCTTTGAGCCCAAATGGTTCTAATGTGATTATTGTTAACTAATTGATCCCAAGTTGAAAATATATTATATCTCACCGGGCCTAGAAAATAGATCCACCACTCCACCATTTTATTTAATTGGACTTGAATAATTTTATTTAATTTAATAAATTAACATCACTACATTATACTCCAGTAAATAAACAAATACTAAATTTGTTAAATTGAATATAAATATATATTTTATATTATGCTCAAATAATATTATCTTGAATAACTATTGATATAATATATATGATCAATCAAACATGAATAATTATTAAACCACATAAAAGATTAATATTTATTATAATTTAAATATAATAAATAAAAATATATTATTTAACCTATATTCTGGATAAATTTAGTGTGTGATCATTAATGCATATTTTTTAATGGTATTTTGTGAAGCAGCCTAATGTCTTAGGATTGAATCTAGAAACCTGCCATGGATTTTATAGAAAAATTAGATAATGGAGAAACAACATGATTCCAAAAACATACGCTCAGAGTGAAATTTAATATTTTAATCACAATACCTCAAATCACGAAGGTTCCATGCAGGAGTCATCAACCTATGTGTTCTATGTCTCATACATTGAAGTTATGGAAATTGAAAATGCCCATAAAACAAAATAGTAATGGATATATGTAGGATATATAATTTTTATAAAAGGTCCTGAGATATCACCGTATAATAAATAATATGATGGACAAATCCTTTCTTGTGTAATTAATTAATGAAATATTACTCATGAATTACAAAACATATCCTAACTCACCATAAATATATTCCCTAACAACATTCATCAATCCCTTAATGTATATGACTTATCATATTCATTAATAATAAATATTAAAGTCTTCTTATCGACACACATGTCCATAGATTGCAACATCTAATGACACATATAAACGTGGATTTCATACTGGAAGGTCATGTTCTCATAATATACCACGTAGTATATTACCAAGGGAGTACACCATGAGAAGCTGCCTCAATGTCTTATGAGTCTCCACACATGATAGCAATTATCATTTGTGTTCCTAAAATGATATCTTCTAACTATATATCATATAATATTATAAAAATATTGTAACACTATTGAGTTGTTATCATAGTGGAGAACTGTTATAACCTTTTAGTATGACACCGTCTCATAGGATATTATCACATTCAATGTCACATAGATTAACAACCCTGATATGTTACATAGTTTATAAATATTAAAAACCATGAATAAAAATTATCATAAAGTACATTGATATTTGTTATAAGACATGATCTCCATTATATCCATCATAAAACTCATTCTTTTATGGTCTCCACAACATACCAAGATCCATCAACTGTTCACCCTTAGTAGCTTCATTATCTGTATAGTTAAACTAAAACTACAAAGAACAAGTTATTTCTTTTAAATACAACAATATAATACATATCAAATTAATAAAAAAATTCACATATCTACACCCATTCTTTCTCCTTGATTTTATTACCGATATTACTCTAGGATATTGGTTGCACTAGAATGAGATCATTGTACTTGGATAAAGTTTCAATAAAACATCTACACCGCCTAGTATTTCTACCTGTCATATTAATACTGTCATTGTAATCCAATAATATTTATGTTTGAATATTCATATGTTCAAAAATATGGTTTTACCCACATCACCTATAAGAATAGACCATTGAATAAGATAGAAGGTATAAAATTGTTGACGCTCCTTTCGTCACAGAGTCTAAAGCAAGGAAAATGGGGAAGATCTGAACTCAATGTGATTCAATCTTTGAAGAAATGTCAAAAAATTGACAAAGGAAAGATAAGAAGAAGAACCCACAAGTGGCCCGCAAGTTTCGCTTTGGTCGTCCAAGTACTTGCACGCTGAATATGGTCGTGCAAGGTACTTGCGCGCCGAAGTGATTTTTCGCCCAAGGTATCCTCTAGCCTATAAATACCCCTGGTGGGCCCCACTTCAGGGGGGGGGGGGAATTTCCAAAATCCAGATCCGAGTTCCCGGCACCCTAGTCTCTTCTTCGAGTCTTCCAATCACTTCTAAGGTAATTCTTTACCTAGAATGGAAGATCTAAACAAAGAGAACAAGACATAAGTGTTAAAATTCGTAGCACTTGTGTGCCTATGCAAAGACTTGCGCGCCTGTTCTTGGCTTGCGCGCTATGTAAGGACTTGCGTGCCTCTCGTCTGGAATTTCATGGAGATGATTTCTAAGGGTGTTGGTCAAAGGTCGCCCAAGTAATGCCATAATGGTTCCCGGTCGCACAACTATACCTACGCGCCACCTAAGCACTTGCGCGCCGTATATGCACTGCCTATGCACTTGCGCGCCGCCTAAGAACCTGCATGCCGCTTCAGGGCCTGTGCGACCCGAAACATGTGCGCCTAAAGGACCTGCGCGCTGCCTAGGTGCTTACGCGTGACCCAGAACAGCGCGCCATCTAGGACCTGCACGACCTAAGTACTTGCGCTCCCTTATGGTTTTGGGTGCCCTCCTTGTCCAATTCATATCCTTAATACCATTCCACCTCTCCCATTCAAGATCCAGTCTTCACGACACTCTTCAAAGCCATCTTTGGAATGTTTTCTTGATTGACTTCATTATCTGAAAGGAATTCCGTGGAAGATTTCATTCAACCTCATCATTCAAAAGATGAGAGAATCTTTAATTTAGGCCTCCTCCTCAGGAGTAAGCCCTAATACGAAGTTCCCTTAACCCGGGCCTCCTTTTCAAGAGTAAGTCCCCGTACTCAAATATCATGTTCTAAAACTTGGGCCTCTTTTTCAGGATTAAGCCCCAAGTCTCTAAAAACATATAATTCCCTCAACCTGGGCCTCCTCCTTAGGAGAAAGTCCCAGTCATGACAATTTCCCCTTTAATCTGGGCCTCCTTCTCAGGATTACGTCCCAGTCCCTTAAATTTTGGGCATCCTCCTTAGGAGTAAGCCCCAAGTCTCCTAATTTAGGCTTCCTTTTCAGGAGCAAGCCCTAAGTTCCCTAAATTTTGGGCATCCTACTTAGGAGTAAGCCCAACAAATAATTTCATTTAACTTAGGTGTCCTTTTCAGGATTAAGCCCTAAGTCCTTAATAGTTCCCAAATCTGGGCCTCCTTCTCAGGAGCAAGTCCCATTCCAGTTATCTAAATTTGGGCATCCTCCGTAGGAGTAAGCCCCAAGTCCCTTTTTAACCTGGGCCTTCTTTTCAAGAGTAAGTCCCAATTATCATATTTCCCTTAACCAGTATTAATTCACTTTTGATCTGGGTCTCCTTTTCAGGAATAAAACCCAATCATAAGTCCTCTCTTAATTTGGGCATCCTCCTTAGGAGTAAGCCCCATGTTAGAGTATTCAAATCTCCATGAAGCACATATACGTTTATGGAAATCATTCTCGGGTTTTCTTCCCTGAAGTGAATCCTACCTCTTCATGTAGCTGGGCAGTCACACATACATAAGCCCCACCTTATTTTATCATGATCGCATCTCCCTTGGCACAATTGTCTAGTTTTTACCAATACCTCTTGTTTCTCACACCGAGCAGGACTCATGTGGGCTTAGAGCATAGAAGTAATTATGACATCTTTCATTGGGCCATCAATCATGCATAACCTCATACTTTCTCGAACTACGTGGGTTCTGATTCCTTCTATAAACAAGGATACGTAGGTAGCCCCTCTGAGGGTACGATCCCAAGTATGAAATAATCCATGTCTTACTGAATGATAATAAATTTAAAGTGCCCCACTGAGTGGCTGAAATCCAGTATGGTTTTCAACATGACCAAGACACTTTTATAATGTATCGAAGGATACCATTGGCTAAGGGTCTCTGTCAAACACAGATGATTCTCTATCGATGAAGAACCTCGAATACATATAAGAAGATTCTCTAAATTTATACACATCAATCATTGATTGAAATTTCTAAAGAAAATCTCATTCTTATACTTGGTCCTTTAATAAGGATTCACGAACTTAACTTAAATCTACAAAGAGAGTCCCAGAGTAGACAATAATTCCCCTCAAAAGGTGTGATGAGTCCGACCTCCCATTCTCTCGACCAATGCAAATTCCTAAGCCTCATCAGTCCCTACACATATCCTGGATGCCTGTCAGGATATTATAATGACTTCAACATCGTCCCAGGAGAAGGCACATAAATCTTTTCCTACTAGTGGAGTGACGCATCAACATCTCACTCCAGAACAAACACACACATTTGTTCCAGTCCAATAGGGTTATGTGGCATACTCCCCCATATCATACGGACATCCAAGCCAGGCACATACACCAGGTTTGAGTGGAGGTAATCAGCCTAACCAGATAGTTCCTCCTATGCAGGCACATACACCTGCCAAGATGAGTAAGAAGGCGTCTAAAAAGAAGACCTGCCCAGCATAGTAAAGAAACAAAGGGCCCATCTATGATCAGGCCTTACTCGATTCTAGAGTTCATGAAGCCCTCAGACAACTATCTTTTGGAGTTCAATATTCTACTCTCTCAATTACCAATAGTCAAGATGTTAATTCCGAAGGTCTGCACCAGACTCTTCATCATGAAGGCTGGATTCATGACAGTTCGATCGATCTTGAAGGTTCTTATTTAGATGCTTAAGATGCGGACCACAATAACCCTCTGTGTGGTCAGAAGATCAAGGAGCAAGATATTCCATCTTTTGCTGTAACCCATCATGACGGTCCTCCTCATGGTGATGAATTTCGCTGCAAATGTCCTCTTCGCAGTAGTGATTCACATTGTCTGGGAATCTCCTCAGAAGGCAATTTAGTGACGAGAAATCCCTCCTATCTCGAGGCACTTGCAAACGTGTAGCCAGTCATGTATGATGCTTTACTATCGACAGGTGAAACTCTTTCTCCATCAGAAGATAGCCTGGGGTTCAGGTTATTCTCCGAACCATCCCAGGGTCATTCATCTTCCAGCATGAATAGCGGACTCTCTACCAATCTTGTTGAAACCGATGAAACAACAAGAAAGCACCAACTTCGGTCCAAACAAGTAGATGAATACTCAGTGAATGATAAAGAGGAAGTACTAAATATGAGAAAACAATTGGATAAAGGTGAAGTGCAGGTTATGTAATGGCCTTTGGCTGATTCTCAGTACGACATTCCAGACAAGTTGACGGAAGATGGAATTCATGACATTCGTCTCAACATGTGGAAGACTCTTTGTCAACTGCAGAAGAAAGTATTATCATACGGTGATTATGAAAACCATATTATGATAAAAGAAGGGTTACAATGCCAGATTGATTTGGCATCACTATCAGCCTCTCGATATCCGAAGGCTGAAAAGCAGCAGAGATCCCTTCAGCATTCATGCCTTTGCGCACTTAGAATATTCTGCCAGTTAATTACCAATGCCCCATCTGGTATTCACATCAGAGGATGGGGTATTAATGGAGCACTGCCTTTCACTGTGCTCTCCAATCAGCAATGCCCGCCGAAAATGGTCTCATGCAATGTTATTGCCCATGGCCGGCCTCAGTCAATTGGATTTGCTTGCAATCAAAGGCTTGACCAAGAACAAGCCTCAACTAGCACTTCTCTAAAACAAGCATACAGAGAAGAAGTTGTTGAAATGCTCCTGCATCAGGCAAACGAGAATATTGAACAGGGATCTCTTATGGAGCAAGGGCATCGTCAGGTGACGGAAGTATCTGAAATCATCCAACAGTCTTATGAACAAGGTGATAAAAGCGGATATCTGTTGATGCATCCTGCTAAATTATAGACCAAGATCCACAAAATCAGGAAGACCTTTAAGAATGTCTCAGATATTGCATGTCAGGAACCACCCCAGCTTGCCAGACTGGGGACTCTATCAATCCAACTATCAGAATTTTCAAATGGAATTCGAGGAGTTGAGTAGGAACAGCAGGAACAACCCTAGTCCACCAGACTGGTGACTTTTTCAAATCCTCAATCCCTCCCGCAGAGAAAGTCAGTCTTCTCTCTATTAGGGAAGTAGCCCCAAGAGGAACGAAGAGCCAAGTTATCAAAAGATTCTCTCCAAGTGATGGTTCTCAAAGAAGTTCCGGAAGGATAAATTCAACGGAAAGCCATGTCTCATCAAGGATATGGAAGAAGACAATATCACAAAAATGATGATAGAAAGGATGCCATACATTATGCATCCATTAATGTCATCAACGCCGTTGCTGCTGATTCACCAGATGAGGCTCACTCAGAGGGGTCAGACGAAGACGTTCCTGATTAAGAAGTTGCGCACACAGACCTAAATGAAGAAGTTGTGCGCACACATAATCAAAGGCTTACCCAAAATCTAGGTATTCCTTAATGTAACCCACTTCTCCCTCTCTAAAAAGGATCTAATTAGGGAAAAGGAATGAATCAAGTTACTTCTCACCCTTCCTATGGAGAAGGCTAGTCGCTCTCATTAGAGCAAAGGTTTTCACAACAGGAAGAAGAAATTAAGGAAATTAGGAGGATGAATGCAGAACTACTCCAAGGTAGTCTTCCTCCTAAACGTGCTGGAGCCAGTCAGCCAAGAGAATTTGTTGCCACTACTGAGATGGATCAGGAATATCCTCCTTTATCAGTACACCCTCACAGGTCTAATCCTATGGGTCATGTGCAACAACAGCCAGTGGTGCTATCATCAGTTGCAGTACCAGCCGCTGTACCTGCTCAAGCTCCAGTCAGTGCACCTGTTCAGGTCCGAGCCCAACCAGATGTCTCTAATAAGTTGATAACTACTATTGAGTCTTTGACAGCTCGGTTAGAGGCTATAGAGGGAAAGAGAGCTCAGGTTCAACCAGAGAAGAGAGCTTACCCTGAATGGGTTGATGATATTCCTCCCCCATCAAATTTTGCAAGTATCAGATTCCCAATCTTTAACGGTTCAGGAGATCCAGAGGAGCACTTAACACATTTTGTTTCCCGTTGTGATCCCATGATGGGAACTCCTCAACAACAAGAAGAAGTTAAGCTCTGGTGCTTCGTACAGTCCTTATGAGGTCTTGCTTTTGTTTTTGGTATACGAGCTTGCAATCCCGGTCAATTACCGGATGGGAGGATCTTCGTCAACAATTTCTACTACAGTTCAGTTCCACATTGCCAAAGGCAACAGTCTTCGATCTTACAAATTGTAAGCAAGGAGAGCATGAAAGGGTTTCAGATTTCATTGCTCGCTGGAAGGGATTAACATATTCCATGAGATTGGCAATCCCTCAAGAAGAACTGTTGCCAATCTGTGTTGAAAATTTGGGTGATGAACTATGCACACCATTTATCCCTGTAAAATTAACAGGAGGGTTTCGAGACCTTACTTCAATTGCTCAAGAAATTGAAGATTCTGTTATGAGGACCAAGGATAAATCTTGTGTAATTCCACCAGCTCCAGGAAGGAGAATGGGTAGAGAAGAGACTGCTACAGTTATGCTCAAGCAAGCATATGTACCTGTTTCTACCTCAAAGCCTTCATCTTCTCAAAAGGCTTCGCCTCCTCAGCATCAGCAATAGAGAACGTTTTGTCAAAACTATCAAAGAGATCAAGGACGGAAATAGTTTGATGAAATGATGAGAAAATTTTATTCTTTCAGAAATGAACAAGTTCCTGGCTATTTCATTTCAGCTCTGGAGAATAATTTGGTTCAGCTGCGAAGGCCCAAAAGGCCAAACAAGGAGGGAGATAAAGACCGTCCCAATTATTGCCCTTTTCATCAGATGTTGGGGCATCCCATCCAGGAGTGTTTCGTCTTCAAGGACCTCCTGCAAAAGATGGATGACTCTGGGAATGTCAAATTAAAGGGTTCTTCAGCGCATGTAGCATGTGTTACTGCTACAGATCCAGAAGAAGGAGGTGAGTGGCAAGAAGTCAAAAGCAAAACTGTGCAAAAATATGATGATTGGATGGTCAGAAAGACAATTTATCGGACACAGTCCATTTTGCGAATGCAATTGAAGAAGCCAATTGTGTCTTCTACTAATGCTGCAGTGAAGCCTCCATCAAAAGGCAAATCCTCGAAAGGGCAATGTAATTCAATGAAGAAAGAGGAATCAGAAGAAGATGAGTATGTATCAAGGCCTAAGCTGTCTTTGAATCTGGCGGATTTCATGCCATCTACTTCAAAGCAACGGGCACCGCCCAATCAAACGGCACAGCCTAAATTGGCTAGTCAGGCAGAGTCTGCATCGGATGAAGAACTAATCTTTGGTTCTGTTAATATGATTAACTTAACAGTTCCTTATGATGGTTGCAACTTCAATTTTGATGAGCCTGAATTCCCTCTATCAAACAGAGGAGGTAAAAGAAGTTCTAGGGGTCAGGGATACAGAGGAAGACGTGGGTATCCCAGAAACCACTATTTCAATTCAAACCCTGCTAGAACTGTGTATGCAGCGGAAACTCTTGGTAAAGCTCTTCAGCAAGCTCAGCAAGAACATGAAAGTTCTTCCACCAGTAACAGATTCAGTGCCGGTAAAATAATTTTGGAAGATCGACTGAACTTCCACTTTCATCCTCTCGATGAGCAAATGGATCCAATTGATCCAATCTTCCAAAGCCAGGAATATTGCCGACTCCAATTCCGTTACAAGAGGCATCAACTACCAAGGCACCTGCTGAACCACATATTCCTGTTGGGAAACACAGACCTCTGGCTCAAACGTATGATGTATTGAAACACATGGCCCAAGTACCTGCTAAGTTATCAATTCTGGAGGCACTGAATCTGTTGAATGATCTTCAGGAGGCACTTATTGAGTCTTTGTCAAGTCCTCAAGAATTTGAAACTGAAATTGCTACTGCTGAAGTCTACCATGTAGAGAACAATCCTGCGGAATGTCATGCAGTGATATCATTCACAGATGAAGATGAAGGTGATGTCGTTCATGGCCATATCAAACCATTGTACCAATCTGGAAAGGTCAATGGTGTGGATATCAGAAGAGCTTTTATTGATAATGGTTCAGGAGTCAACCTCATCCCCATTCGTACACTTCGTCGATTGGGACTCACCGAATCTGATCTATCTCTTTCTACTTTAATTTTGCAAGAGTATGATAAAAATGATCAAGAACTACTGGGCGAGATTACACCCAGAACCCAGTTTGGTGATCTTGTATCCAATTCAGATTTCAGGGTGGTTGACCATGACACAGCTTTCAATATTTTGTTTGGAAGACCCTGGCTACATTAACATGCAGCTATCCCTTTATCATACCATCAATGTATTAAATATTGTTTCAATGGTCAGATTGGGACATTTTATGGTGACAAATTTCCATTCAAGGCATGTGAATCTCAGTACATTGAGGCGGAATTCTATCACACAAAGGGAGAAGGGAAATCCAAAACAAAAGAGATTACCAAGATTAATGCTCCATTTGGTTTGGAAAAGATTCCAGTAAATCCATTTGCACATGTGAGTTCAGATTATGTGCTACCTATTAGTCAAAACTATAGGGTAGACACAAATCAACATACTCTTATGGAAAGATCCATAATGTCAATTATGGCAATCGAGCCAGACAACATGGGAGAAGTTAGTAATCCACCAAGCAGTGACGAAAGCCCAAATGGGGATGTCTTTATTTCGTCTACTGAAATTCAACAAGACTATGCTTCACCAATCAGTTCAAAGGAAGTTATTGTAGCATCTGAGGTACACAATGATGTCGATTCTCAATCCATAATCTCATCTTTAAAACCCAGGTAATATTCTTCAACATTGAACGAGTCAGAAATGGAAGCATCTTCTTCTAGATGTTCAAATTTTAACATCTCTTCCGATTGTGAAAATTCTGCTTCATCATCTACAATGCAAGTGGAAACAAAAGAAATAGAACATGTTAAAGAAGAAGATGAAGTTCTCAGGGATGCTCCCCTAGCATTTGAGGAAGGCATCTTTACCACTTTGGATACACTCAGAGAGATAAATCTAGGCACTGAAGAAGATCCATGCCCCACTTTAATCAGTGCGGCCATGACTCTTGAAGAACAAGAGATGCATATTTCCTTTCTTAAACAAAATAGAGACATATTTGCTTGGAATTATACAGAGAAGCCAGGTCTTGATCCTGATGTTGCTATCCATCATTTGGGTTTTCCAGAAGAACATCGAGGATTCAAGCAAGCCACGAGAAGAACACACCCAACCTATGCTTCCAAAATTGAGGCTGAAGTGGATAAGCATATCAAAGATAACTTCATCAGAGAAGTTCAATATCACTGGTGGTTGGCTAATATTGTCCCTATGAAGAAGAAGAATGGGAAAATTAGAGTTTTCATTGATTTCAAAGATCTTAGTCGGCATTGTCCTAAGGATGATTTTCCAGTTCCGATTACAGAACTCCTGATTGATGCAACAATTGTCTATGGAGCGCTATCTTTCATGGACGGATATTATGGATATAATCAAATCCGAATGGCTCTAGAAGATGAAGAATCTACAGCCTTCAGAGCCCCTTAGGGTGTGTTTTTCTATCGGGTGATGCCCTTTGGTCTGAAGAATGCTGGCGCAACATATCAGCATGCTATGCATCGTATCTTCAAACCCTTTTTAAGGAAATTCGTTGAATGTTATGTGGATGACTTGGTGGTCAAATCCAAGCAACGACCCAATCACTTGGCTGATTTAGAAGTCATTTTCTGCAAACATCGACATCATAATTTGAAGATGAACCCCTTAAAATGTGCTTTTGGGGTTACCTCAGGAAAATTTCTCGGCTTTATTGTTCACCATCGTGGTATTGAAGTTGATCCTGAGAAGACCAAGTCAATCCTTGGTATGTACCCTCCTCGAAATTTGAATGAATTGAGAGGACTGCAGGGACACTTAGCCTATATTCGGCATTTCATCGCCAATTTGGCAGGCACAAGTCTACCCTTCACCAAATTGATGAAGAAGGGAGTCACATACCAGTGGACTGAAGATTGTTAGGAAGCATTTGACATTATCAAGAAATATCTCCTTAGTCCACCGGTATTAATGCCACCTGTTGAAGGAAGACCACTTATCCTCTATGTGACAGCCTTAGAGCGATCATTGGGAGCCTTTTTTGCTCAGAAGACAATGCTGGGAATGAAAACAACCTCTACTGCCTCATTCAGACTATTCTAGAAGCAGAAACCCGATATTCGAGTATTGAGAAGTGCTGCCTTGCATTAATCTTTGCAGTTCAGAAATTGAGACACTATCTGCAACATCACGAGGTCCAATTGGTATCTAGCAATAACCCGCTCAAATTCATCCTAAGTCTTCCAATGCATACAGGACGTCTGGCAAGGTGGGCGGTAATTCTGCAGCAGTTTGATATTCAGTATGTGTCTCAGAATGCAATAAAAGGCCAACCTCTGGCTGATTTCCTGGCTGAACACCCTTCAGTGGAAGATACATCTTCAGATATTGAACTTCCTGATGAGGAAGTCTTCTCTATTCAGGACAATCCTCATGTTTGGGAAATGTATTTTGATGGTGCTTCCAGAAGCCCAACAGGAAAGAAAATGGAAGATCCTAAATTCAACAAAGTTGGATTAGGAGTTGTTCTCATTTCCCCAGAAAAGGCAGTATTACCTTACTCCTTTTTACTGTAGGAAGGTGGTACCAACAACGAAGCAGAATACCAAGCTCTCATTACAGGCTTGGAATTAGCGCTTCAGGCACAAGTGAATCACTTGAAAGTGAAAGGTGATTCAGATCTAGTAATCAAACAAGTTGATGGGGATTATGCAATCAGAAAAGAAGAATTGATCCCTTTGTTTGATTATGTCAGAGAGTTAATGGCATAATTTCATACGGAACTGACATTTTCCTATGTCCCTTGATCACAAAATGGCCCGACTGATGCATTGGCTAATATAGCCACAACTCTAGCAGATCCAAATCGGGATGAGACAAGTATCAGCATTGCCCACCGTCATACAATTTCACCTTATGTTCGAACCAGAACAGAGGAAATTAATGAAATTAGTCCCATTCCTGAGCCATATGGTCATAATACAGGATGGATGACACCTATCAGGGAGTACCTTCAAAATGGAACACTTCCACCTGATAGGGCCGAGAAAGAGCAAATCTGGCGACGAGTGGTCAACTTTACTCATTATGATAGCCCAGATCACCTTGAGAAAGTTCCCTGTAAGCGTGGTTTTGATGGAATTCTCTTAGATGCATTGATGGTAAAGAGACAATGGCTGCCATGAAAGAAGTGCATGCAGGAGTATGTGGTGCCAATCAGGCTAGACATAGACTGTCCGATCAGATTCGAACGCTTGGAAACTTTTGGCCCTCAATGATACAAGATTGTGTTGATTTCACAATGAAATTTCATTCGTGCCAGGTACATGCCAATTTCATTCATCAGCCCCCAGAGTTGCTTCATACGGCCAAATACTCATGGCCATTTTCCACGTGGGGAATGGATGTGGTGGGACCTTATCCTTCCGCAACGGCTAAGCAGTTCAAGTACATTATTACTGCTACTGACTTCTTCTCCAAATGGGCAGAGGCAATACCTCTCAGAGAAGTCAGTTCTAAAAGCATTTTTAGCTTCATTAAGTCTAACATCATCACTAGATTTGGTGTCCCTCATACCATTTTGACAGACAATGGAACCAACTTCTGTTCATCCGAGGTGAAGAAATTGTATCAAGAATACAACATCAAGTCCAATCATTCATCTCAGTATCATGCAGCGGCTAATGGCCAGATAGATGCCTTCAACAAGACACTAACAAACATATTGTAAAAGATGGTGGATAAAGATAAGAAATCATGGCCTGAAAAACACTTCAATGCTTTATGGGCTTATCGGACAACCACCTGCACTGCAACGCGGTCAACTCCATATTCACTAATATATGGTACAGAAGCAGTATTTCCCATTGAGGTTCAGTTACCTTCGCTCAGAGTTTCTATTTGTGATCAGTCATCTACAGATGAACAATATTAGAAGAGGTTGGATGAGTTGGAACGATTAGAGGAGAAAAGATTATGCACTCTGCATCACTTCGAAGTCTATCAGAATCTAATTGCACGAGCTTTTAACAAAAAAGTTCGCCTTCGTTCATTCACTCAGGGAGAATTGTTATTGGTTCTCAGAAATCCAATGATACCAGGAATGAAACCTCCAATGCTTTAACCAAAATGGGAAGGACCTTATTCAATACCTAAGGTCTATTCTAATGGAGCGTATTCTCTAGTATTAGTGGATGGAGAACTCATCACGACTCCAACTAATTCCAGATTTCTGAAGAAGTATTTTGTATAAATACAAAATATTATCCCAAAATCCAACACATTTACATTAGTTCCTATTACATCCAGCATGACGTTAAACTGTATGAGCGTCCAGCATGACGTTAAACTGTGTTTACGTCCAATATGACATTAAACTATGTCAGTTCCCTTATCGTCTAACATGATGTTAAACTGTCACATTAGTTACTATTATGTCCAACATGACACTAAACTGTATTATGTCCTAGAAACATGACGTTAAACTGTGTGGCACATTCATCATCCAACATGACGATAAACTGTAAAGGTCCCCAGAACCGATATCCTCATATTGGTTCACCTTAGTCCTAGCTACATGACTTTAAACTGTACAGCAATGTTCTATCGTCCAACATGACGATAAACTATATAAAAGTCCTCAACGTCCAACATGACGTTAAACTGTAATAGTTACTTGAATTTTCCTACATGACATTAAACTGCACTTAGTCCTATCTACATGATATTAAACTATACAGCAATGTTCTATCGTCCAACATGACGATAAACTGTGTCAGTTACTTGATTTGTCCTACATGACGTTAAACTGTTAAAATGTCTCCAATTAGTCCAAAATGACGTTAAATTATGCGGTCCATGTATACGACCATAATCTATTCACATGTTATATCGTCCAATATGACGTTAAACTATGTTTTGTCCCATTGTCCTATCTACATGACATTAAACTGTATAGAAGTTCTTTATTGTCCGAGATGACATTAAACAATATTTTGTCCCTGCTTCATGACATTAAACTATGCAGCACCAATAGTCCTTACAGTAAGACATTAAACTGAACAGTCCCTTTTTTTGTCCTACATGACATTAAACTGTGCATCGTTAGGGTTGTTGCTACCTCTTGTTTCTCACATCGAGTTTAACTCATGTGAGCTTAGAGAAAACATCAACCATAACACTTCCTTCTTTAATTGAACTACATAGACTTTGATCCTTGCCTTCTAGGCTAGGTACGTAGGCAACCACCTGAGGACCATGCCCGAAAAATATATTTTCACATCGGTTCACTTTCGCCTCATAAAATTTTGACTTGTGAAACCGTTTTCAGAACTGATATCCTCATATTGGTTCACCTTTTTCCTTGCTATATGACATTAAACTATATAGAATTTCTTGTCCTGTATGACAATAAACTACGACATTCTTTGATACCGTCACCTGAGAGGGAATCATTCCTTACATTGATTGCATACATTGTTCTACCCAATCCTTTTATGTTGGGTTAAACCATCATTGCACTAAAGTCCCCTTGTCACCCTTCACATGTACGAACTAAATCTGTAATGAGGGTATATCTAGAACTACGTGGGCTTGATTCCCATCCTCACGGGATACGTAGGAACGTTCGAGCATCCCTAGAATCCAGCCCCAAGTCTTTGGGCCTAAACCCAAATTCTACTTTCAGTCCCTTGGCTGAAAAGTCCATATAAGATACACAATGTGTATTCATTATCATGGTCCGAGTTCTATGACCACGAACTAAGATCTCCAACACTTTTTGTCCCACACGACGTTAAATTGTAGTGTAAGAACTATGTTTGGCTTGATTCCCATCCTTATGAAATATGTAGTGAAGTCCAGTACCTTAATTCAGGACCAATCCACAACGTGATTTTGGTTACTATTTGTCTGTGTACATTTTACATACACTAGAAAATACCCATTTTCATGTTTCATAACCCTAACTTTGAAATATTTTCATATCTTCATACCCATTTTCTTGACTTCTAGTCACAAAATGTTTGATACCTAAGAGTTCTTTTTCCAGACTATGCTGCACGTGCCCATAGGTGGCCTTGCATAAAGTTGTCTACATAACAGACCTGTCAGCCAAACGATACAATTTATTTAACTATGCAGCCAAATCCCATAGGTGGCCCTGCATAATTCAACCCCCTAACTGGTTTGTTAAATAATAGTAACTTCATTCATGGGAGTAAAACCTCTTTTGTCCTTATTGGTATTAATGACAATATGTAGGGATTTGCACAAATAGCCATCCTCAACATATCTACCCCATATTCCCTCTTCATGATCTGAAAGTATTCAGGTTTATGGTTTATAATTTCTTTCCCTATGTTTGGGTCAGACCTTCGTAGGAGTGCCATTCATCCGGTTCCTAAATAATCTTGTGTGGAAATGTTTTCTCCATATTCAAGTACCTCTTTCCATTCTACAAACTCTATACATTGGAAAATTTGAATCTCCATAAACTTTCACTGGCATTTAGCACTAGAAAAGTAAATTTCTGAGAGTCCTTTTGCCTGACTATGCAACACGTGCCCATAGGTGGCCTTGCATAAAGTTGTCTACATAATAGACCTACCAGCCAAAAGATACTATTTATTTGACTATGCAGCCAAAGCCCATAGGTGGCCCTTCATAATTCAACCCCCTAACGGGTTTTTCAAATCATAGTAACTTCATTCTTGGAAACTACTTCTTCTAATTCCTTTTAACTCTTTTCCATATCATTCATCGGATTCAAAATTTCTTAAGTCATTGTTTACACATTTCCCTTTGTACATGATATGGTAATACGTTTTCAGATGAATTACCAAGGAATTGAGTCATTTCTTATCCAGTTGGTCAAAGCTATTTCGACCAAAAACATTATCACTTTTTAATGTCCGTATGCATGACTTTAAACTGCCCATAAAAGACAAGGGAGATTTGAGTAAAAGTCAAGTCCCAGCTCACTAAACATGCATTTTGTATGATTTAGGTAATATTGAGCAGTTAAGAGATTCAATGTTTGTAGGGTTATTCATAATAATCCTAGTAAAAATCAAACTATGCTTACTAGGCCCATTGGCATAGGTAAAATTTAAAGCAAGAATTCAAAACAGGCATGCAAAAAGATTGAGGATGAAAAATCCTTCATTAATGCACAGGGATTAGATGGATATCCACAGATTGGATTCTCTTCTCTTTGTCAAAGAATTACAGAATACTGCCAACATAAGTCTTTACATGGCGCACAGCATCCCGAGCCTCATCAGTAGCAACTTGAAGCTCATGCACCTGACCAACCTCGCTCTTCTCGGCTTGATGGAATGCTTTTTTAGCATCTGCAATGGCCTTCATACCATTTGTTTGGGCTCCCTCCAGAGAATTGTTGAGCTGGTCAAGTTCCCCAGTAACAGTATCTAACTGTTGCTGGAGATGCATCTGCTGGACGACCTTTTCTTTGATCTTCTGCTTCAGCTCCTTCATTTTAGCAGCATAGTCAGCTTCAGCCAGGGATACTGCAGCCTCAAAGTCAATAATGTTGATTGACAGCTTCACCCTGTTCAAATCCTCATGATAATTCTGCTCTTGTTCTCTTCTTAGAATAACTTTCTTCACCGCGGTATGGATCTCCTGATATCCAAAACTGCCATGTCCCAGCATCACGAATAAAGATGACCAATGTGAGATCTTTGTCTACAGCTCCTCCAGAGGCACCTCAGAGATGATCTTCCATATGTTGTTCCATGCCTTGCGCCATGAGAAGCTGAGAGCTTTGAGCACCTCCGGATCAGATTCAGCATCGCTATCGCAGGGGGAGTATATTCCGGGATTAATGCACTTAGAGAAGTGCCCTGTTATGCTTCATCCCCCCTGACCCGTGCTCCTTCATTCCCGATTTCCGTTGGGACAGAGGTTGAAGCTTTGCCTCCAGGTCTAACCACTGAAATTGATGGCCCTGCATAATCAATTGAAAACTTGGGTTACTCTCAAAGGATGACAAAAGTCAATTTGGCTGTCTTATAAATAATGAACGGTTACAAAGAAATGTCGTCCCTTACCAAACGGTAAATCAGCAGCCTGAGGAGGCTCTTCTCTATCTATCCCAGTCTCAATAGGATCTTCAGGACGATTTTGGGAAATACTTTCTGGGTTTAGCTCCACTTGAGCTATTGTTGCTGTAATTATAGAGTCGGCATTAAGGTCTGCACCCTCTTCAGGCATTGGAAACTCAGCAATTTCTTTAGATGAAACTGCATATCATTTTCAGTCAAGATTAGAAGTGTAAATTGTGAAGAAATTTACTGGACGAAGATTAACACTCATGCCCAAAATCTTCTAAATCAAATGATAACATGGAATGATCATAAAATTCTTCAAAAGACATGCCAGTACTCATCATGCCTCCAGTGTTACTTCGGAACTCTGGTAAATCTCACCAGTGGGAGTGTTTGAAGTGTCTTCTTGACGACCTTCATCCTGTGGTTCCTGACCCTGGTTAGCTTGATCAGCTAAAGCTATAAGGCCCCAGCCTTAAAACTTACTAAATCATGAGTTATTACAAGATTACACATTGAGGATCTTTTCAGGTTTAGAGTTTTAGAGAATTAGATCATGAAACTTGCATTATATTCCACATTTAAACAAAGTGGTTACATAAAAGAGAGTATTCATTATTCCGATCAACGGAAACATATTTAAAATGAAACATGGATTCTTTCTTGACACATCCTCGACACTATCATCACATCATGTACCTTTCCCATGTCCTGTGAAAAAAATTTCAAAAACTTGGGATGAGCATAAAAAGCTCAGTAAGGGTTATAAAATATATAGAAAGGAAACATGAGTTCATATATACACAAGAATGAAATCATACTTTACCCATAAAACATAGGCATATCAAATCATGAATAAATCATAGAAAACATAAGACATAAAGGTAAATTGAGGCATTCATAACATTCTTACGTAGGGAGTAACCCTCTTGGTTACGTTTGGAATACCCATCACAGTATATTCTCTAAATCCCTTCGGAGAAACCTTAACGTTTCACTCCTTCGCGTTACCCAATGCATTGGAGAGTTATATCGGGCTCACCCGCCCTTAGTTTATCACGGAACCACCCGTTCTTCATAAAAATGCTCAAGAACCATAACATAATCGTATCACATAAACATGAATAAAGGAAACATAAAATTCCCACATTTCAATCACAATATAACATTTTAGGATATTGAAATAATGAATCCATTCAAAAAGAAACCATTTCCAAAACCATTTAAAACATTTAATAAAGAGATTTTTGAATCAAAGTGTCCCATACCACCTTGAAGATTTTAACATTTTAAACCATTAATATCCATATAAATAAATCCTTAAAACCATTTTGAAAACATGGATATTAATAAGAAAAAATAATTAAAACATTTAAAATGATATTTTTGTTAAAGGGGTTTTACCAAAATTAGAGACAATTGAATACAATAATCGAGGAATAACATTTAGTCAGAATTTTATAATATCATGGGAATAAAAGGATTCATGATATAATACTCCAAAGGACAGTATATACACCATATAAGAGTGAATTGGTGCATAACAACAATGAGCCCTCAATAGAAATGTCAAATGTGATGAAATCCCTTATAAAGAAGGTATCCTTAAATTAAGGACAAATAAATCTCAAAAAATATGTGTGACAAATAAAAATACACCCAATATAAGTGGATATTAAGTGTACAACAAGAAAAGGTCATTCACACATATTCAATGGATGACATATTCAATGACTACATGTTGAACCCAAAGAAATCGAAATTGGGTTAAAAAGTTCCCTTGATAGCCTAACGGCATCACATCAAAATGAGTTGATGAGAGATAAAAAGAGTATCTCATCACTTGGACATAAAATTTACATCAATAAGAATATATGAGAACATATCCCAACATAACAATATGTAAATTAAAATACCAATCAAAAGAAGTCTTTTAAAAAAGAGGAGGGTGAAAGGTTCCCTTACCGACTTGGGTATCTTTCAAAACATACACCCCATGAAAGAAGGACAATAGATCATTGATGTAAATACTCATAAACGAAAGTATATTACACAAAGAGTAGAATAATGGTCAGTACATACACCACTCAATGGAATTTTTGGCAAATGTAGCATAAATCTCACGTGAATAAAAGTGAGATGAAAAATCCCTTACGAAAACTCGGCAGCCTAACGGCGCCACATAAAACTTCCGAATATGGATTGATGAGATCAAATAGGGTATCTCATCACATTACAATAAAATGTACAGAAAGAGGAATATAAAAGAACATCCCCCAACATTACAAAGAGGAGCTTAAAAGAAGTGACATAAAGGAGAGTACTTAAAAAGATAGAGAGAGGTTAGATCTCTTACGAAAGTTCGGCAGCCTAACGGCGCCACTCAAAACTTCCAAAATGGATTGATGAGAGAGAATAGGGTCTCTCATCACATGAACATAAAAATTACAGTAGGTTTAATATAAAATATCATCCCAAGAACAAGAAAGATGAGCTTTAAAAGGAATGACAAAAAATTGTGTACTTAAAAAGAAAGAGAGGAGTAGGATCCCTTACCTCAGGTCCGACTTGACTCGATCGTTCTTTAATCTCCTGAATAATAAACTTGAGTTAATTTCTAATTCCTTAAGAACCCTTTTTCAAGTTCATTATTACTTTTATACCACTTATTACCATGTCACAAACATTATGTAATTATTTAAGTTAATAATATTTGTTTTGCCGATATTTGGTTCTTAAGTCGAAAGTGGTCTTCTTACAATTACATGTTGTTCGTGTGGCCAAATGTTTATTATATCCAGAATTTTATTCATGATTTAGATATCATATATGTCATATATATCCAGTACATTCATGCATTTATAACATTACATAATCATTTAGAGGTAAGAAATGAAATGCACCGTTCATGGAGACGGTAAGCCGTACGTACGCATGAACGCTACTTTCATTTCTATTTCGTATTTTATAGAATGGAATAATAATGATATAAAGGTATATTATAATTCCAGTATAATATCATATATAATATCATAGTTCCATCCTTTATACGTCCCACATATGGTATTTAACGAATCAAATCACTTTGAGGGGGCGGTAGTCCGCACTTCCTTAAATGAAGATATCGCGTATACCCATAATGGAAGCCGTAAAGGTAAGACAAAAATGAAAAATACAGAAGCATAAGGAAAACATAAACATATTATATATCATATATAAAAATAGTGACATCATAATGGCCACCTTTGAAGGTGTTAAATGAGTATTGAACAATCATCGTTTCGGGAGGCAGAATTTCACCATCCACGGAAACCGTATGTTCTTTAACCATTTGATGTAGTTTTGTGAGAGTGTAGCTCGAATAAATCATATAAAAACATCCTAGTATATTGAAGATACTGGTTTTGTTACAAAAGAAGTAAATAAAAAGAGTTTAGGGGGTTGGAGAAGCAAAATAAAACAAATGAACATGAGAGAATTAATTACCTTTAAAAGTGTAACTCCTTTTGATTTGAGCCTAAAGGCTTCCTTTGAAAGTATTCTTCCCAAAGGGAATCCTCTAGGATGAAGAGAGGGATGCGGAGAGAGTAAATGGGCAGGGGTTGGCCGAGCCAAAGGCTTGATGAGTGTGTGAAAAGAGGTAGAGGTGGGGGCCTTTTATAAGAGGAGAGGAGGGGCACTTTTGGAAAGTAAGGAAATATTACTTTATTTGAAAACGTGTTTCGGTTTTAAAAGGTCCCACATTGATATAATTCGTGGATAAGGTTATAAGGGTTCTAAATCCACCCATCCAATAAGTTTTGGACAAGTTTAGTTCATAGATATTACATTATATTTCCATTTTATTTTAATCATTAAATAATGAGGTCATCACTGCATCATTATTATGTCATAAATACTTTAATTTATTTAATGTCTAAAAATTATTAAAAAAATACTATGATGTAGGAAATCTTTTTAGCTTTCCAATGAATATTTATAATAAAAACTATGACTTGTATAACCTCACTTAAAAATTGTTTTAGTAAAACATATCATGTTTGTGTCAATTTTACTTTTACATTAAATAAAATGTTATTTATGTCATTTCCCAACCAAAGTGGATCCATGGGGTCCCCAAGTTGACCCATGGCTTGTCTTGGTCGGCCATTACACATCCAATGATTGTAGGACATGTGTCAAGTTCATTTAATTTTATTAAAGCATTATTTTTACCTTAAACTACACTAATTACCACTAATCGCGATTAAGAACTTAATAAGTTACTATTCACCACAAAATTATTATAATCTCATTGAACCACATTTTACTTCTTAATGACAACCATGTATGTCGGATTTTTGAAAATCAAAACACAATGATGGCAAAATCTCATTTAAACGGAAAATCAGTTTTTATAAGTACCACTTAGTGGTTTCACTATTCATCAAAAATTGAAGTTTTTCAGAAAATTACCAAAAATTCACCCTAAGCTATATTTGATATTCTGAATTCAAAAATGAAGTCCTTTTTACAAAATTCAAAACATATAAGTCACATTAATTAATTTAATAATTAATTCCCGTTGTCATGACAAATAGCGTGTTTTATGAAACAATAGGTATCAAAAGATTTACACTAGTTTAAGTCTGATTTCAAAGTGAAATTGATTCCAACGACCACTATTGGATTTAATGGTAAAAATATTTTATAATTTAACTTTAAAACCAATTCAAAATATAATCTAATCATATAAATAAATTAGATTAAAAAGTGGTTTTGAATTAAAATACAACATTTTACACTATTCAAAAAAAATGAACTTTATCAAAAAGATACCAAAAATTTACACAAAGTAAATTTTGATGTCCCGATTCTTAATAAGAGTTTTATTTGGTCCAAAAGAATGTTTAAGAGTGAACAAAAATATATTTAATGACAGTTCTCCATTTAAAGGCGATAAGTGAACTTTTAGTGAAAACTAGGGCATATACACCTAAAATTTAATTCTTTCCGTATTTTAAGCCTTTAGCTTTTATTGGATAAATGTAAAAACATTAAAAAAACATATATATTCATATTTTATTTATTTCTATCCATTCCCGCCAATACAATGGCTACATGTTAACTGCCATTTAAAATAATATTATTTTATTATTAGAGTGCAACGTAAGATTCCCAAGGAACTCGTTGTTGCGTGTTGGGCACGCCATCGAGCATAGCGTCCCCTTTAAAGTAATATTAATACTTTATTCCCAAATATGGATAAATATGAAAATGTCATATTCTCTATTTACCTGGGGTGTTACATCCTTCCCCCCTTTTGGGAATTGCGTCCTCGCAATTTTTAAAATTGAGCTTGGAAACATCCTTGAAAGTCCCACATCGGAACAAGAGTCGGTAAAACAATCACTTTAAAATAAAGAAAGATAAGCACAGAGGTCACCCGAGTTAACCCATACTAGGATTCCAAGTATGAAAACATGGACATGGAGGAGAAAACATAGGGTCATGTTTTGATGGAGAGTGATAGAAAACATGTTTTGGAGAAAGTTAACCATGAGAAAATCACAAACTTGTGATGGGTTAAACGATATTCGATTCCCCAGTAAGAAAAGTTAATAGACAACATTTTTGTTTTAAGTTACTTTTTATTGAGTAATTTATTCATAAGGAAACATAATCGCTTATCATGTTGACTTTCAACTTTTACACAAACTCGTATTTTCTCCAAAAGACGAGTATTTAGGAAGACTTGTTCACATTAAGAGTACTATAATCAACTTCTAGAGAATCACCTAATCCACAAAATAGAACTATATACTTCCCATGTCTTTAGACTTTAACCAAAACCAAAACCAAAAAGGCTAGTACAACATCAGATAATCCAGAAAAGGATAACCCTTTATAAAAAGAAAATCTATTCTTAATCTCCAAAATTTTTCCAACAAAACCCAAAGTTCAACGAGGACCATCCGATAAATAATTTTTCCATAAAATTCTTCAAAGTAAACCAATATAATATTGAAACCCAAATATTTGAAGGATTTAGTCACATAGTCTTCCAAGTTAAATCGTAACATTTATCTCCAAACAAAATCAGTTGCTCCTAAAGTCTCGTATTGAAAAGTAATTAACCTAATCACATATCCTCCATGATAGGATAATCATTTTCATAAATAACCCAAAATCAACTTACTCTTAATTCATAAAATCATATAACTAGAAAGAATCAGTCAAACTAACCAGGGACTTCACGTAGTCCAGTGGTAGGCGATAAATACCAGTCACACATTGGTTGTGGGTTCGATTCCCGCAGCTTTGTCCGACGCGACGGGTTGTCACACGGTCTGCGTGTTGACCTTTTTATAAAACTCAAAAAATAACCCCAACATGTTTTATACTCAATAGTTTCCTTATACCTTTAATTTTCATCCAAATTCATTATGATCTCAACACCTTAATTCTTGTAGTCTTATTTCACCACCATAAGATAAAATAAAACAATTCCCAAAATGAATAACATCATACCTTGATCATGGCGTCCACTCGGTCTCATCGTCATCTTGCTCACGTAGGTAGAAGTCCCATGCATTACAACAATGATTTAGAGATCCTTCAAAATCATTTGCTTCCTCTATCCAAATACACCTCGTGCAACATGGGTCATATGGGTGTTCACAGAAAAACAGTTTTGGAAAATAATCATGTATGACATATAATTCCAAAACATTTGATAAAACATGATTTCTAAAAAATAGTCGGACCGAAATTGAGTTGAAACTTTCTATCATTGGTCCTTTTAAAATACCATATGTATGTGATGTGAGACTATATTTTAAAAGCAAATATAAATAGGTTGCGCAAGGGTCTCCTTCCTTAGCACCATTTTGAAAATCATAATATGCTTCAAATTCTTGGGATAAGGTAAAATATTTGAAAATACCTTGATAATATTTACCTCTCTTGAAAACATGAGAATATTGTGAAAATAGTATTTTTCTAAAAACAACCCATGATCCACGATGATAACGAGGTATAGCGGAGGTGTTTGATATCTAAAACAAATGCTTGCAAGTGAGTTGTATGCTAGAAAAAGTTTCACAATCATCCGAAGATGACTTTGCAATAATTATTGCAAGCATGTCATCAGGAAGAGATAGGAATGTCGTTTGAAATCCTCCTCCTTCCATTCGTAACCGACTTTACTTGACCTGAAAAAAAATTTAAAACAGGGATTTAACTGAAATAACAGTTATAGGGACTGATCATGTGCCTCACAAAAACTCCTAATCCCTAAAGTTGTCTAAACCGACCTTTGATACCAACTATAAGGCCCCTGCCTTAAACCTTACTAAATCTTGAGTTATTACAAGATTACACATTGAAGATCTTTTCAGGTTTAGAGTTTTAGAGAATTAGATCATGAAACTTGCATTATATTCCACATTTAAACAAAGTGGTTACATAAAAGAGAGTATTCATTCTTCCGATCAACGGAAACATATTTAAAATGAAACATGGATTCTTTCTTGACACATCCTCGACACTGTCATCACATCATGTACCTTTCCCATGTCCTGTGAAAAACATTTCAAAAACTTGGGATGAGCATAAAAAGCTCAGTAAGGGTTATAAAATATAAGGAAAGGAAACATGAGTTCATATATACACAAGAATGAAATCATACATTACCCATAAAACATAGGCATATCAAATCATGAATAAATCATAGAAAACATAAGACATAAAGGTAACTTGAGGCATTCATAACATTCTTACGTAGGGAGTAACCCTCTTGGTTATGTTTGGAAAACCCATCACAGTATATTCCCTAAATCTCTTCGGAGAAACCTTAACGTTTCACTCCTTCGCGTTACCCAATGCATTGGAGAGCTATATCGGGCTCACCCGCCCTTAGTTTATCACGGAACCACCCGTTATTCATAACAATGCTCATGAACCATAACATAATCGTATCACATAAACATGAATAAAGGAAACAAAACATTCCCACATTTCAATCACAATATAACATTTTAGGATATTGAAATAATGAATCCATTAAAAAAGAAACCATTTCCAAAACCATTTAAAACATTTAATAAAGAGATTTTTGAATCAAAGTGTCCCATACCACCTTGAAGCTTTTAAAAATTTAAACCATTAATATCCATATAAATAAATCCTTAAAACCATTTTGAAAACATGGATATTAATATGAAAAAATAATTAAAACATTTAAAATGATATTTTGGTTAAAGGGGTTTTACCAAAATTAGAGACACTTGAATACAATAATCGAGGAATAATATTTAGTCAGAATTTTATAATATCATGAGAATAAAAGGATTCATGATATAATACTCCAAAGGACAATATATACACCATATAAGAGTGAATTGGTGCATAACAACAATGAGCCCTCAATAGAAATGTCAAATGTGATGAAATCCCTTATAAAGAAGGTATCCTTAAATTAAGGACAAATAAATCTCAAAAAATATGTTTGACAAATATAAATACACCCAATATAAGTGGATATTAAGTGTACAACAATAAAAGGTCATTCACACATATTCAATGGATGACATATTCAATGACTACATGTTGAACCCATAGAAATCGAAATTGGGTTAAAAAGTTCACATGACAGCCTAACAGCATCACATCAAAATGAGTTGATGAGAGATAAAAAGAGTATCTCATCACTTGGACATAAAATTTACATCTATAAGAATATATGAGAACATATCCCAACATAACAATATGTAAATTAAAATACCAATCAAAAGAAGTCTTTTAAAAAAGAGGAGGGTGAAAGGTTCCCTTACCGACTTGGGTATCTTTCAAAACATACACCCCATGAAAGAAGGACAATAGATCATTGATGTAAATACTCATAAACGAAACTATATTACACAAAGAGTAGAATAATGGTCAGTACATACACCACTCAATGGAATTTTTGGCAAATGTAGCATAAATCTCACGTGAATAAAAGTGAGATGAAAATTCCCTTACGAAAACTCGGCAGCCTAACGGCGCCACATAAAACTTCCGAATATGGATTGATGAGATCAAATACGGTATCTCATCACATTACAATAAAATGTACAGCAAGAGGAATATAAAAGAACATCCCCCAACATTACAAAGAGGAGCTTAAAAGAAGTGACATAAAGGAGAGTACTTAAAAAGATAGAGAGAGGTTAGATCTCTTACGAAAGTTCGGCAGCCTAACGGCGCCACTCAAAACTTCCAAAATGGATTGATGAGAGAGAATAGGGTCTCTCATCACATGAACATAAAAATTACAGTATGTTTAATATAAAATATCATCCCAATAACAAGAAAGATGAGCTTTAAATGGAATGACAAAAAATTGTGTACTTAAAAAGAAAGAGAGGAGTAGGATCCCTTACCTCGGGTCCGACTTGACTCGATCGTTCTTTAATCTCCTGAATAATAAACTTGAGTTAATTTCTAATTCCTTAAGAACCCTTTTTCAAGTTCATTATTATTTTATACCACTTATTACCATGTCACAAACATTATGTAATTATTTAAGTTAATAATATTTGTTTTGCCGATATATGGTTCTTAAGTCGAAAGTTGTCTTCTTACAATTACATGTTGTTCGTGTGGCCAAATGTTTATTATATCCAGAATTTTATTAATGATGTAGATATCATATATGTCATATATATCCAGTACATGCATGCATTTATAACATTACATAATCATTTAGAGGTAAGAAATGAAATGCACCGTTCATGGAGACGGTAAGCCGTACGTACGCATGAACGCTACTTTCATTTCTATTTCGTATTTTATAGAATGGAATAATAATGATATAAAGGTATAGTATAATTCCAGTATAATATCATATATAATATCATAGTTCCATCCTTTATACGTCCCACAAATGGTATTTAACGAATCAAGTCACTTTGAGGGGGCGGTAGTCCGCACTTCCTTAAATGAAGATATCGCGTATACCCATAATGGAAGCCGTAAAGGTAAGACAAAAATGAAAAATACAGAATCATAAGGAAAACATAAAAATATTATATATCATATATAAAAATAGTGACATCATAATGGCGAACTTTGAAGGTGTAAAATGAGTATTGAACAATCATCGTTTCGGGAGGCAGAATTTCACCATCCACGGAAACCGTATGTTCTTTAACCATTTGATGTAGTTGTGTGAAAGTGTAGCTCAAATAAATCATATAACAACATCCTAGTATATTGAAGATACTGGTTTTGTTACAAAAGAAGTAAATAAAAAGAGTTTAGGGGGTTGGAGAAGAAAAATAAAACAAATGAACATGAGAGAATTAATTACCATTAAAAGTGTAACTCCTTTTGATTTTAGCCTAAAGGCTTCCATTGAAAGTATTCTGCCCAAAGGGAATCCTCTAGGATGAAGAGAGGGATGTGGAGAGAGTAAATGGGCAGGGGTTGGATGAGCCAAAGGCTTGATGAGTGTGTGAAAAGAGGTAGAGGTGGGGGCCTTTTATAAGAGGAGAGGAGGGGCACTTTTGGAAAGTAAGGAAATATTACTTTATTTGAAAATGTGTTTCGGTTTTAAAAGGTCCCACATTGATATAATTCGTGGATAAGGTTATAAGGGTTCGAAATCCACCCATCCAATAAGTTTTGGGCATGTGTAGTTCATAGATATTACATTATATTTCCATTTTATTTTAATCGTTAAATAATGATGTCATCACTGCATCATTATTATGTCATAAATAATTTAATTTATTTAATGTCTAAAAATTATAAAAAAACTACTATGATGTAGGAAATCTTTATAGCTTTCCAATGAATATTTATAATCAAAAAGATGACTTGTATAACCTCACTTAAATATTGTTTTAGTAAAACATATCATGTTTGTGTCAATTTTACTTTTACATTAAATAAAATGTTATTTATGTCATTTCCCAACCAAAGTGGATCCATGGGGTCCCCAAGTTGACCTATGGCTTGTCTTGGTCGGCCATTACACATCCAATTAGGGTAGGACATGTGTCAAGTTCATTTAAATTTATTAAAGCATTATTTTTACCTTAAACTACACTAATTACCACTAATCGCGATTAAGAAATTAATAAGTTACTATTCACCAAAAAATTATTATAATCTCATTGAACCACATTTTACTTCTTAATGACAACCATGTATGTCGGATTTTTGAAAATCAAAACACAATGATGGCAAAATCTCATTTAAACGGAAAATCAGTTTTTATAAGTACCACTTAGTGGTTTCACTATTCATCAAAAATTGAAGTTTTTCAGAAAATTACCAAAAATTCACCCTAAGCTATATTTGATATTCTGAATTCAAAAATGAAGTTCTTTTTACAAAATTCAAAACATATAAGTCACATTAATTAATTTAATAATTAATTCCTGCTGTCATGACAAATAGCGTGTTTTATGAAACAATAGGTATCAAAAGATTTACACTAGTTTAAGTCTGATTTCAAAGTGAAATTGATTCCAACGACCACTATTGGATTTAATGGTAAAAATATTTTCTAATTTCACTTTAAAACCAATTCAAAATATAATCTAATCATATAAATAAATTATATTAAAAAGTGGTTTTGAATTAAAATACAACATTTTACACTATTCAAAAAAAATGAACTTTATCAGAAAGATACAAAAATTTACACAAAGTAAATTTTGATGTCCCGATTCTTAATAAGAGTTTTATTTGGTCCAAAAGAATGTTTAAGAGTGAACAAAACTATATTTAATGACAGTTCTCCATTTAAAGGCGATAAGTGAACTTTTAGTGAAAACTAGGGCATATACACCTAAAATTTAATTCTTTCCGTATTTTAAGCCTTTAGCTTTTATTGGATAAATGTAAAAACATTAAAAAAACATATATATTCATATTTTATTTATTTCTATCCATTCCCACCAATACAATGGCTACATGTTAACTGCCATTTAAAATAATATTATTTTATTATTAGAGTGCAACGTAAGATTCCCAAGGAACTCGTTGTTGCGTGTTGGGTACGCCATCGAGCATAGCGTCCCCTTTAAAGTAATATTAATATTTTATTCCCAAATATGGATAAATATAAAAATGTAATATTCTCTATTTACCTGGGGTGTTACAAAAGCAGCTGCGTCAGTTGTAGCCGCTGCCAGAAGATCCAACGCATGAATGGAACCTAAAACATCGCAGAATGGATGTTAGTTGGTGTTTCATTCAACATTTCATGGAACGTTGTTAACTTACCAGAAGCAGGCTCTTCTGTTCTGGCAGCAGTAGTAAGAGAGATAATGGGGGCAGATGCCGGCTCTTCTCCAGAAGCAGCCGGGTCGACATGGGTCTGAGATTTTTCCCCAGCACCCTCCATTGTCCCAGCAGGGGGATCAACACTTTCTCTCAGTGGTGAAAATGAGGAAGCCCCTGCCATTCCAAAGGGAAATGAGTAATGTTTGTTATGATTTAAGACTCATACCACAAAGGACATACCACTGTTAACAAAGCATTTGTCCATGGACTTCCTTCTTCGAAGCCTTTGCTTCTTTGTCTTTACGGGAGTGTCACCAACCTCCCTTATTGGCACCTGAATTGGAGAGTGGAATGTTGTTTCCAACTCCTTTTCCATTGTGTGCTGGCCCAGAGATGCTTCACTCAATTCACGAGGGCTTTCAGCAGTAGCCCTGATGGCGGTACCACCAGGACTATATTGAGGTGAAGGGACCTCAGAAGCTCCTTTCATTGTAAGCTGTAGGAGGAAGAATGTAATTTCCTTAAGTAAATGAAGCTTTGACTGAAATAAGTTGCAAAGTAAATAAGGAAATAAACTTACATCTTCAGGAGTCACAAAGTCATGCCACTCCTCATCTCCAGAACCTCCGATCCCCTCAGTGGCGCCTCAACTGATCATTACTTTCACCCGCATAGTGATAGGAACAGAATCGTCAGTGGAATAAATGAGTGCTTCCAGTTCTTTGATGTGAGGCCACACTTCATCGGGGTTGTTACTGAAATTGATGTCAGTGGAGGCCAGGAGATGCCCTATCCCAAGAAGACGTAGTCCCTCGCACAGTTCCAGCTAGGCAGTTTCAATATCGCAATATATGCTTGGCCATGTCTGGACAACCTCTGGTCGTACATATTTTGAGGGCTGAGGAGGTGCTACAATCTTCGACTTCAACTTCTTTCCAACTCCTGCAACTACAGATAGAAAATAAGAAAATTGGACATATTTACTCTGTAAAGTAGTTTCTCAAATAAGGTAATTTACCAGAAGTTGAGGGGGTGGATCTCTTAATTCTGACAGGAGGATTGTATACAGCACGTGGCCGCTTTGATACATGTCGCATCTCCTCAGAATCTGATGAACCAGCTTCATAATCAGAAGAATCACTGGAGGCATGAATTGCTTCTTTTATTGCAGCCCCCTTCTTCTTTCCCGCCTGAGAAACTGGCTGATTCAATATGTCCTCGGGATATGAAGACACCCAATTTTCGGCATACCATATGGTTAGGTTGCCCACAACTTCATTATCTGGCAAGTCAAAGACTGTCCCAGTCTTCTCCATTGCCATCAGTAACCACAGTTGACGAGCAACCATTGGATGCTGCTCTGATCTGATATGAACGGGAGGAGATACAACTATCTGTTGCAAGATTTTGAATTGGCGCACAAATCGACATGGAGCGTAGGCCTCACATATGATTTCCCCATCAATCCTTGCAACCAGTACACTATCTCTGCAGGCCAGCATATAAGACCTCTGCTCCAAACTGGCTGACCCTTCATCAAACAAACCGCCCTGTTGGTGGATTCCAATAAGGAAAGAAATTAAATTCATTATGCATGCCCAAACTTGGCCTTATATCATAGGCATTAAGTGCTAAAGGGAAAACTCCAGAAAAGGCCTAAACTGACGGCCTAAAAGAACTCACGGGAATGTGTATTCCATTTTGTACGGCATAAGTTCGAAAATGAGTGGTGATCCATCCCCACAAAAAACTGGAATGGTCCCGCAAATCACAAAGTAGACTTAACCATATAGACATAGAGTATGCTCCTATAAATAATTGCTAAAACCGGGGTAGCCAACCTCACCATTTTCCTCTAAGCCAACTTGGATGCAATGATGAAGGTCCCTGGCCTGACGCCTCCCTTCGAGTCTCTAACCGGCAAAAGATAGATGTTGAGCCACAAGGCTAAAAAGACTACAAGACGAGTCATTTCTAGGACATTATGATTTATTTCATATCCCCATCTCTCAAACTTTCCCACCTCCAAAGTTGGCCAAAATGTTCCTATAGAACTTCTTCTATCTGCTCTGGGGCAACTGGTAGGACGAGTGCAGGTCGGCCCCTTTTCCTTTCTCCTCTTGAGAAACACATCCATCCACTCTTCTGGGTGAATATACCTTCATGAATAAGTCTATGAAGTTTTTAAGCTCTTAAGCTTGTGATAAATCTTCAATTATTATCGAACCAACTCCGGAGTCTTCACTGGGTCATTTAAGGTTGCCTTCAGAGGGATAAACTCATCATACATATCACCCATGATAGGAACCCCTGAGATTTTTAGACATCCCATAAACTGATGCCTTCTTCTCCATGAGTAAGATGGAAAGTGTTTGTCTCTGGACTCCAGTGACTGAGTAATTCTAGCACAATTTTGTCATTCTTATACACATAAGTTTGCCCAGCCCCGAATGCTTCATAAATTGCTGCTCCCTTAAGATCTTCAGCAAACTCTTCACAAGTTTTCCGCACCCAGTAAGCCCACATCCAGGTTGGCTTCAACCTTCCTCCAGAACAGAATTCTATCTCTTCCTTCCAGCCCTTGGATTGATCCATTTGAGAATTCCGAAAGATAGATGGATAGTAATGCGGTTTCAGCTCAGGCTTATGAGGTTTCAGATCTGGTGTGCATGAGCTATGATGTATCACATAAGATTTCTTCAAGGTTCCAGCATTTGAGAACATTCCTCTGACTGAGACATTGGCTGAAGAGAAGTTATTATAATTCTGAAACCAGGAATGTGGTAGATAATTCTTGGCTTCTGGAATGTTGACGTCTTGCATATGGCCATAGCCAAACAGAGGAAAATAGATACTATGGGGGAAATCTCGATGATACTTCTTCAGATGTCTTTCCAAGTCTGTAAGAGTGTTGTTGCAGACTTTATAGTAATCATGGCCGACAATCTCCATCATATCATCATATCATCAATCCTCTTCCTATCCAGTTCATCAGCTGTTCCGATTCTCCTTGGTGCCATTTGATCTGCACAAAAAGATGGATAATTAACTCTTAAGTTAGGTTAATTTTTCATAAATTTGTAAAAGGGATTCAAAATTTTGGCTAAGGCATAATGGGCATGCAAGTCCTCTTTGGGCGCGCAAGTCCCCTTTGGGAGCGCAAGTCCCCTTTGGGCGCACAAGTCCCTTATGATCGCACAGGGTATCAGCCGCACAACCATAAAATTTGTGAAGGATGTTCAAATTTTGGCAAAGTCCTTTTGGGCGCGCAAGTCCCCTTTGGGCGCGCAAGTCCCCAATGGGAGAGCAAGGTCCTTATGGACACACAGGTTACAAATGTGGAAGTATAAATACCTTGAGACTTGCACGACAACCAGAAAACAACTAGCGCGAACGAAGTAAGGACGTAAGTCCACTTGCGCGCCGAGAGCAGAAAAGAAGCGCGGGCAGAGTACTTCGCATGAAATGAGGCTCGTTATTTATAGAAAAAGCCGAGACCTGCGCGCCGTAGTCTGAGCGCCCGAACCACACCTGTGCGCCATAGCCTGCGTGCCCTAAGATGACTTGCGCACCGCACTTGCACGCCCTAAGTTTCTTTGGAATCTTGATTTCCTCAGAGTCAAATCCTCTTTTCTCTCCGGATCCAACTCTGAGGGGGGAATTTTGTTGACGCTCCTTTCGTCACAGAGTCTAAGGCAAGGAATACAGGGAAGATCTGAACTAAAAGTGATTCAATCTTTGAAGAAATGTCAAAAAAGTGACAAAGGAAAGATAAGAAGAAGAACCCACAAGCGGCGTGAAAGTTTCGCTTTGGTCGCGCAAGTATACTTGCATGCCAAAATAAGGTCGCACAAGTACCTGTGCGCCGAATATGGTCACGTAGGGTACTTGTGTGCCTAAGTGATTTTTCGCCCAAGGTCTCCTCCAGCCTATAAATACCCCTGGTGGGCCCCACTTCAAGGGGGGAAATTTTTCCAAAATCTAGATCCGAGCACCCGGCGCCCTAGTCTCTTCTTCGAGTCTTCCAAGAACTTCTAAGGTAATTCTTTACCTAGAATGGAAGATCTAAAGAAAGAGAACAAGACATAAGTTTTAAAATTCGTAGCACTTGCGCGCCTATGCAAAGACTTGCACACCTATGCAATGACTTGAGCTCCTGTTCTCGGCTTACGCGCCTATGTAAGGAATTGCGTCCCTCTCTTCTGGAATTTCGTCGAGATGTTTCTAAGGGTGTTGGTCAAAGATCTCCCAAGTAAAAATCTACTTGTTCACGGTCGCGCATGTATACCTACGCGCCGCTTAAGCACCTGCGTGCCATATAAGTGCTGCCTAAGCACTTGCGCGCCGCCTAAGAACCTGCGCGCCGCCTCAGGGCCTGCACGACCCGAGACTTGCGCGCATAAAGGAACTGCGCGCTACACAGACCTGCGCTCCACCCAGGACCTGCGCACCACCCAGGACCTGCGTGACCTAAGGACCTACGCGACCTAAGGACCTACGCGCCGCTTAGGAACCAGCGCGCCGCTAAAGGACTTGTGCGCCCTTGTGGTTTTGGGTGCCCTCCTTGTCCAATTCATCTCCTTAATACCATTCCACCTCTCCTATTCAAGATCCAGTCTTCAAGACACTCTTCAAAGCCAAATTTGGCATATTTTCTTGATTGAATTCCTTATCTGAAAGGAATTCAATGGAAGATTTAATTCAACCTCATCATTCAAAAGATGAGAGAATCTTTAAATTAGGCCTCCTCATCAGGAGTAAGCCCTAATCCAAAGTTCCCTTAACCTGGGCCTCCTTTTCAGGAGTAAGTCCCAGTCCTCAAATATCAAGATCTCAAACTTGGGCCTCTTTTTCAGTAGTAATCCCCAAGTCTCTACAAACTTATAATTCCCTCAACCTGGGCCTCCTCCTTAGGAGTAAGTCCCAGTCTTGACAAGTTCCCCTTTAATCTGGGCCTCCTTCTCAGGATTAAGTCCCTGTCCCTTAAATTTTGGGCATCCTCCTTACGAGTAAGCCCCAAGTCTCCAAATTTAGGCTTCCTTTTCAGTAGTAATCCCTATGTTCCCTAAATTTTGGGAATCCTCCTTAAGAGTAATCCCCACACATAATTTCATTTAACTTAGGCCTCCTTTTCAGGATTAATCCCTAAGTCTTCAATAGTTCCCAAATCTGGGCCTCCTTCTTAGGAGCAAGTCCCAATCCAGTTATCTAAATTTGGGCATCCTCCTTAGGAGTAAGCCCCAATTCCCTTTTTAAACTGGGCCTCCTTTTCAGGAGTAAGTCCCAATTATCATATTTCCCTTAACCAGTCCTAATTTCCTTTTGATCTCGGTCTCCTTTTCAGGAATAAAACCCAATCATAAGTCCCCTCCTAATTTGGGCATCCTACTCAAGAGTAAGCCCCAAGTTAGAGTATTCAAATCTCCATGAAGCACATTTACCTTTATGGACATCATTCTCGGGTTTTCTTCCCTGAAGTAAATCCTACCTCTTCATGTAGCTGGGCAGTCACACATACATAAGCCCCACCTTATTTTATTATGATTGCATCTTCCCTGGCACAATTGTCTAGTTTTTACCAATACCTCTTGTTTCTCACACCAAGAATGACTCATGTGGGCTTAGAGCGTTGAAGTAATTATGACATCTTTCATTGGGCCATCAATCATGCATAACCTCATACTTTCTCAAACTATGTGGGTTCTGATTCCTTCTATAAACAAGGATACGTAGGTAGCCCCTCAGAGGGTACGATCCCAAGTATGAAATAATCCATGTCTTACTGAATGACAATAAATTTCAAGTGCCCCACTGAGTGGCTGAAAACCAGTATGGTTATCAACATGACCAAGAGAATTTTATAATGTATCGAAGGATACCATTGGCTAAGGGTCTCCGTCAAACACAGATAATTCTCTATCGATGAAGAACCTCGAATACATATAAAAAGATTCTCTAAATTTATACACATCAATCATTGATTGCAAGTTCTAAAGAAAAGCTCATTCTTGTACTTGGTACATTAATAAAGATTCATGAACTTAACTTAAATCTACAAAGAGAGTCCCGGAGTAGACAGTAATTCCCCTAAAAAAGGACTGATGAGTCCGACCTCCCATCCTCTCGACCAATGAAAATTCCTAAGCCTCATCAGTCCACTGGTAATGGGAGCCTACCTTTGGAAAGTAGGTCCAACAGGATATGGATTCATTGGGTGTTTCCGGTTCTACGAATAAACCCGTTAGACACCAGTAGGAACGTTTGAATCTCAAATCAACGAGGTCATTCCCGATTTGAGCGAGGAAACAAAAATAAAATAATTAATTAAAAGTGAAACTATAAAAAACGTTGTGTGACATAATTTGAAAAACATATAGGAAAACATGATCAAGAATAGTCATATAAATCCAATAAATCTATGAGATGTACAAGATTAGTATCCTCTTAAAGATGTGTTTCTACCAATGCATACACTGGGTCATCTGCATGCAATAGAGTTGAAGATGATGGAATAAAATCATCAAATCATGGATGGATAAAAACGAATTGGAGGTGGCATAGAAATGGTTTGTTCATGAATGAAGGGTTGAGGATTCATCGTAGGATATGAATATGGTTTAGGTGAAAAAATTAATGTAGGTGATGTAGTTATGGTAATATGATATGAGGCTAAATAAGATAATGTTGGTGGAATGTGTGGGAACAACCTTGGAGGAACCAGTGGAGGATGAAAAAGTGTAGTAGATAGGTTTTTTATTGGCAGTTCAGTGTGTGAATGTTTACAATGGGTGTTCTATGTTGGTCTAGGTGAACCCACACTCAAACCCAAACGACTAGGCTAGGAAAAAGTCAACTCTATTTCAGTCGAACATACAGAAAAACATTTGATATAAAATAAGTACAAGGCATTAAATGTAATGGAGATGGAAAATATTAAAATTATTATACTCACGATGGGAACCAGAGGATGAATCCCTATATTTCAAATCCATCAATTATTATAAAATAATATATTCCTTCGATCTAAATTAATATATTTCATAATCTACATAAGAATTAAATGTACACATGTCTTTATGGTGAGAAACATTTACTCAAGATTAAAAACATTTGTCACCCAACATCAAAACTATAAAACATGGTATAATAAAGACATGTAAATTATGCACTAATTTATATAAAAACAAATAATCATAAAATAAAAATATCAGAAAATACATATTTATAAATAAATATCCAAAATTTAATAATGTAGTTAGAAGCTCTATGTTGTATGATATATGAAATTCTATACAAAATTCGTTATCCAAAACTACTTATCTCTAATTTTGATGAAAAAATTGTATCACTTGTCTTCTTCAATAAGACTGAATACTAACCAATGATCATTAAATAACTTATAAAGTAACTTTTAACTACCATAATCAAAGTAAATTAGGTCCACATACATAGAGAGTGTGCATAAATTTTGAAAAATGTTCCACTAAATAAGGATTTACTAGGGAAGAATAAGTCTGAAGTGACTCTTATGCATATCAAAGAATAGGAATGGAAAAAAGAATGCCATAATTATCTCACATCGCACTCTGAAAGAGAGGTGGAATATTTTGGGGGAATATCCTTCCATTGGAAGAGTAAACTTATTGAAGTGTGAAAGAAAAATGTATCAAAAGAAAAGACAAGTATTTGAGGGATTCGTCACATAATGGTGATGGAACCATAGAAAATAAAGATATAGAACCTGATAGTGAAAATTTAGTATGGAATCATCACAGGTGGTATTAAAAAAATATATCCACTAGCAAGGCTTGGATAAAGAGTTGAAGAAATGATGTGGTTCATCACGAAAAACAATAATAATTAAAATGATTATATCTATGATACCACATAACCCTTTTAATTTGTTTTAAAATATGATAAATTTAGTGATTTAGGATGAAGGGATAAATTCATTGCATGGGGATGGGGGTACTCACCATGTGTTTATTAAAATGATCATAACATGTACAAGAGTAAATAATGAAATGAAAAATCTAGATAAATATGAAACTTCACCAATTATGAATAATATTTAGAGAATTGGGAATTTGAAGACACATGATGGAATATATATAAATCGACTAAAATATTAAATATATAGTGGATTTCAAGCCTATTTTTGAGTTATTCAGGTTTCGAATCCATGTTTTAGTTCTAAAAATGATGTTCAAGTATTTGGTAAAAAATTCAAGTGATTGTTTATAAACTAATATATCAGTATCATCTCAATTATTTTATAGATAATATGAAGATACATGAATAAATAATTCTAGAAACAATGTAATTTGATCACGTTGCATCTAGAGGGTCAATAATTTAGAGGGAGATAAATATTGGCTCATAAAATCAAATTACCCTCACTTAAAAGATCGATTCATTATAAATAAATTTGATGAAATAGATTTATAGTGGTATCTACATTTTATTTATGTGGAATGTTCATCACCCATATGTATGGGTAGGATAATTCCATTGAATATTCTACAGAAGGTTCATTACATATTTTCAATACTTATGTAAGGGTTTGTAAGATTACACAAACATTTGTAATGGTTATCATTAAAAGTTGAAATCTATGCAAGGGTATAATAATCTATATAAAGGAAACTCAGTAATTATTTTATATAATCATTGGACATTAAATTACCACTAATACATTAATAAAGCAGAAATAATACTACATTAATAAATTACATAATCAGTGAATATATTTAACACAAAATAATTTATTTTGATTTACTTGAAAGTAGTTGGTAACTAAATTAAGTCTACAAATATATCCATTAAAATCAAATTTAATATGAAAATGATAAAAATAAAAAATGTTTTCTGAAATATAGATGAAGGATTTGGATATTACTAATATGATTTTGAAGACCATCAACAAAAAATATCTTTGAATTAATGATGGAGAAGAAGAGAGTCTGTTGATGATTGAGTGAGGGGATCATAAGGATCGCTAGTGAATCAGAGAGGGTTGGAGGCTTAGGGATATGAGACAACACTATATGTATTTTACATAATGATATTTTCTGATGAAATACCTGAGATTGTCTGAACATGATCATATTTTAACATGTTAGACATATAGATTAATTCCTTCAGGCCCCAATCATGGATATATTCTATCTCTACTATAGGGGCCGAGTAAATATAATTTATCATGCCCAATTCCCAAAATATTTACATGGTAATTTGAATTATTATATAATGAACATATGTAAACTTCACTTACATATATTAAAAAATTAAATTAAAATAACTATAAAATTATTGAGTGTTAAATTATTAAATCATAAAAAATAAATAAATATATTACAAAAATTATTATACTAAATATAAATCAATAACCAAACAAATGAGATGAAATAAAATATATCCTCTCATTGTGTTACTATCACATCCAATCACCTCGTTTCCACCCAATGATCTCATGAAAATTATAAATTATGAAAAATATCACATAAATCATTCTTGAAAAAAAAATTATTTTGAATATTTTATATTATTATTCAGATTTATATCATGATGGATAATTTAGTGGGTTTTCAATTCAAATAGGACATCTAAAATATTTAAAATTAAAATTCGAACATGTATCAGTATTAGAAGACATATCAATTTGGAAAACTCCATCACACACACAAAAAATGTTCTAGGGGCTTGATGTGAAAGATTCATAATATCTAGAAAAATATTACTTTTATAAGACTGTAATAGAATTTAACTAGAAAAAATATGATCAATGATAAATGAAATTTAACATAGAAGAGGAAATTTTTATAATCTAAGGGTAACATTGGATCCTTGAACCTAGAATAGACAAGAACATATATCAATTTTCGATCAGATTGGTGAAGATAAAAAATTAATTCTTTGAATTTGAGATAACTCATTTTATTATAAGGTGTTAAAATAAAATATAGTTATTAGGGGAGATTCAATCAAAATTCAAAAATCATTGTTCACGGAAGACCAACCTCCACCTAAAGAATCCGATGTTACTGAGAATGGGGAATATGGAGTCATATGTTTAACTGTCAGAGGTATTGGTAAACATTGGAAAAGAGACAGAAGATGAGGAATGGTAATGGTCATGTGAGGTGAGATATCCTTGAAATGTCTGGAATTGGCAGGGGTGTGATGTAGTGATTTAGGTAAGAGGCGAAGCAGGGAGACAAGGAGGCAGACCCGGCATGTCATTGCACAAGGTGCATTAACCCCAATAAGATTCCATATCGTATCATAAAATTCATAGAGTACTAGTCAGCATCACAAAATAGGGGAGGCATTCTAATCGGTCCACCTTGTCCAGTACAACAACCAATCCAAATTCCCCTGAAGCACTAGGAATCACGAGCATGATGACACCAAGATGATAAGACGAAATCACCCTACACAGTGGGGACAATGTAGATTCACCTTTGGCAAAAACGTTTTTATGAGGTTATCTAGGGTTGTAGGGAGGGGTGATGGTTGGAATTGAATTCTACTTCTATGGATGTAGATAAAATGGGAGAGATGAAGAAGGTTTTCGGTTGTCCCCATGTCAGTTGTTTCTCTATCCCTAAGTGTAGTGATTATCATCCTTAGGCTAACCCTGTTAGCTATTATCAACCATATTATTTGTAAAAAATTCTAGTTGTTCTATAAACATTCAAATCTTCTCCCATTTTTATCTTTCAAATGTTCTTCAATATCTACAATCCGCATTGTGTGATATTTGTGGTGAGATTAAACAATTGAAATCATTCAATAATGTTTTCAATGTACTTCATGTTATTGAGAAAAAAATTAATTTTCAACAAGTTTAACCTATTCAAATTTCTGTGTCTTTTCTTTCACTCTCTATGTGGAGAAAAACCAATCATAAATAAAATCATTTCTATGACCTCAATTTCACATCCTAGTCATGGGAACAATGACGGTGAAATAATGGCACTATCCTCCCCATACCACATTTCAACAGTGCCAGACTCCCTCACAACCATTAATTGTTCTAACCTACACCACTTAATAATGCTAATCACTTTCACACCTACCTAACTGCCCTTTCCTTTATATGGTTTCAAAAAATGTGACCACCTCTTCTGCCGCTTCTGACTCTTCCTGTCACATATATTGTTTTGTTACTCATTTTAAAATCTATCTATATATTTATGTATATTTCATTACATTTTTCTATCTATATATTTATATTTATGTCATTATATTTTGTATCCACACACACATAGACACACATATATATATTTTCAAATATGTATATAAATTATTTCATTTGTTTGTGTTTGTCTATGTGTGTGTTTATAAATACAGATATATCTACGTGTGTGTGTGTACATATATTAATATAATTATTCATATTTATATTTGTATAAAAATATTATATATTAATATATATATATATATATTAGAATATGTCGATAAACATATATATATATTTCAATACACACAGAACTATATTAACATAAAAATTAAATCAACATATAGAGATTAACTGTATATGTATATGTATATAAATATTCATAAAATTGTATTTTGGAAAAAATGGTATTATGTTTTATTTATATAAGGTATATATATTGAGATATATATTTTATATGTAAATATATTTAATTATTTATTAATAAAATAAAATTTGTATTGGTGAATATATATAAATAATATCTATTATTATATATTTAGTTGTAAATAAAAGTACATTTTGAAAAATGATAAAATTTCAAAACCATAATAGTAATATGAATGAAATATCAAGGAACAAATTTAGTTTACACAAAAAAGGGAATAAAAATCCCCTTTAAAGAGGTTGAAAATCCATTATATGATATAAAATTAGTGTACCACGTATGAACATTAAGTTGTGGAGGAATTATTGTTCTTTTTTTTGCAAAAAAAATGTTATTAATGGTTTACTATAAGTAATTATGTTGTAGATCTCATTGCATTCTTCTTTCTTGATGTGTGGTAGAGTCCAATCGGACAACCAAATCAAATGATATTGCTATTTGATGTTCTAGTATCATTTTCAACTTATTATAGATCTTTTTTTTTTTGTTTTTTTTGATTATTATATATTCAAATTATTATAAAATGACTATTAATCTATAATAAATAAAAAATTATTAATTAAAACAATATTATAAATTATTTAATATGCTGTTTTTGATAAATAACGTACATATAAAATTTTTTTATTTATCATTATCTAAAACATATTTAATAAATATAAATATATTAAAATTTTAAAATATTATTTTTAATGAATATAATTTTCAAAATGAACCAACAATCGGAACTATTAAAAAATCACTGATAAGGGGGGGGGGGGTCATTATCAGCACTGCTAAATGGCCACCCATTAACTGCAATAATAAAGTCGATAATAAATGATTACATTTATCAACGTTAAAAAACAATAAAAAATTTATCCCCTTTTCCACATCTTTTTTTGATCAATGATAATGGGTAGTGTTGTGTAATGTAGAATTTGTGGTAGTCTTGTTAAGGAACCTTAATTGAGTGAATTTATAATGTTATAAAATTATATTAAATTGAAAATTTTCTAATAAAATAAAATTATTTTGGAATCAAAACAATGTATAAGTTAACTACATCTAGAATACATGATTTCACATATTGATTATGTGTATCCTTTATGCCTTATTTTTCTATTAAATATTGTATCATAATTATGATTTCAACACACCAACATACAAGAGGAGTTTAAATATATATTTACCATGAAGATTCTTTTATCTAGCTTTACATTGGTTTGTTATGATACTACCATATAACAAAAATATTCGACATTAAACATCATAAATACATTTATTTCATGTGTTAGACATTAAAAACAATTATTTATTTATTATTATCCAGATTATAAGTTAGATATTAAATTTTAATAACCTTTGATTCACTGGATAATAGTGTTATTATTAAATTTAGTGAAGTAACTGTTATTAGGATGGATAGTTGGAGTAAATGTTATACCATAATGTCTATATTATAAATAGATCATTGTTTTAATGGGATAAAAAATATTACGAGACACATAAGAATAAATTAAAATATTATGAAACTGAGTTCAAATGTACATAAGGACATAATTATAAATAAAGACAATAGTTACTTGTTTTTTGTAAATTTTTTTACGAATCAATATAATTTTTTAACATGGTCATCGAAATTGGTATCAACATAATGTGATATTTTGATTCATTGAATTATTTAATAATATATTAATAAAATATAAAACATATTTTAGTCTATGATATCTATAATTTATGCCATATATCATAAATAATGTTGGTAGAGTGATATGTTCAAAGGAATATTTTTTAAATGTTTACTATGCAACAATTTAAATATATTAGGTTATCTGAAAATCAAAAAACACACTTTATATTTTTTTCATTTATTATTTCACATTGTACATATACATTTTATGATATCATTATTCTGTAACTATTTTGTTTTTGTGTTATTGGTATTGGAGGAAGCTGGAGGATGTTTCCTAATGATTGGAGGGAAAATGTGGAAAAAGGTGGGTACCACTACCATTCCAGTTTCAGTTATGATGAGGATCACTGGGATGATTCGTATGCTAGGTTTCTACGATGTGGTCTCCCGACTACGACATAGGTAGCCTTGATTGAGGAAAATCTGGTCTACTATCATTTTAGGCATGGTTGTGCCATGGTGGTTAGATGCGGCGTAGGCCCATCCCCAGTGTTGAACTTTGACACGTTGTGCAAGGTGGATACACTATTGGGGGTTTTTTAGGCTACCAACATATCTAGGGGCATCAACAAGGATTTTATAAAAGATATATTACCATGTAACTAAAGAAAATTTTCACTATGTATCCTGTATTGAATACTAGATGTTGGTTTTACCAGGGTATAAGATTCGGTCTCCGCTAAATATACAGTTGTCTAGGGGGTCTACTATGTGGTCTTAAGTGTTTTGTTGTGGTCCTCTAAAACTTTTTCATTTTATAAATAACCATAAACACCATAGATCATTATTTCTCCAACAATTTCCTCTTGAACCCTTGGAACCCATGGTTCATTTATGGAGGATTTGAATCCCCCTTTCAATATGGATCAATCACGACTTCTTGAGTTCAATCTTTGGTGATATTTGGTAGGCTCTTCTTTTTTTCAAGATTTTTCTCTCCATTTGATCTAGATTCCAACATTTCTTTTTTCCAAATATTGATTTATGATATCCATCATTCTAATGGGGATTTTAATTAAATTTTTCAATGAGTTCATGGAACCACATACTTGGGGGATCATAGTATCCAAATGGAATGGGTGATCAAAGATATGTGACATTGATTTATTCTCATGTAATGAAATTTGAATCATTAAGGTAGGGGAAGTATTTCTTATAATATATATTTACATGAAATCATAAATTGACTCAATTTTATCCCTTTTTATGGTAGTGGAATTTACCTAATAATGTGTAAAACATATTAATTAATGGAATTGGTTTATGTTTAGCAACGATATGTTGTTTCTTTCCTCCGGGAAAATGATTCTATTTTTGCTTTGATAGATTGTGTGATATCTATAGTATTATTTGTATATAATGTTAAAATTCTGAGTATATCATGTTAAATTTGGTGATTTTGGATAATGAAAAAAAATCCAATAATGTTTTTTTGTTTGGATATAGAATTAATGAGGAGGAATGTTCAAAAAATTTGGGGTTTCTCATAATTTATGGAAATCAAATTCATAAATGTATGTAGTTTTAACATAATATGTTATTCCATTTATTAATGGAATTCGATAAAGAACATGAACATGGAATACTTGTTTATAATAATAGAAGGCATTATTAATGAGTTTTGTTCTTCCTTATGTTTGTCAAAACTATAACCTTATACCAGGGAGAATGATTATATAATTTAGTAGATATTTATAGCTGATTACTTAGGTTACCATTGTTGGAACCTATTGAAATTACCCAAATAGGATTCTAGTATCACTGAGATGGGGATGGGGTGAATCAGTTTTATATTTTTTTATTTTATGTTTTTTTTTTCAAAAACAACTTATGCCTCCATTTAATGATTTCATTCTCTATTGAAAAAAATGAAACACATAACCACATGAACATAAGAAATTACAATGGTTAAAACTCAACAAGAGTATCTAATCCTTAGTATGGTTTGCAAATAAAATAATTCAACACAATCTACTGGAAATAAATCCATTTTTGTGGAATACAAAGGGTAAGATATACACTTACACTTGTGAGGCACTATTTTCAATAAATTTGTGCATGTGCTTCAAGGAGCACAAAATGACATATTTAAATATTTGTAACAAAAATACTATGGTTATTCTTGAAAAAAATTCACAAATTTGATCATTCAAAACAATTGTTCACTATCTTTTACAAAAGCAATTAAGAAATTCCTAGACTCATTAATGATACTTATTCTGATTTCCTAGTTTGATTCACTCATATGATAAGCCAATACGAAAAATATAACTGTATCAGAATACAAATGAAGCAATTCAGACATTTTTATTCTTTAGTAAAAAAACCCCAATATGATATTCCTCATCTGATTATGCAACCCGATATTATTACCCGTTGAATATGATAACCATTTGTGTATGATCTTTCTCTACTACTTCTTCTTCAATCATAGAAACTTTTTGAAGTAAGATCGATCTGAAAACATCTTCTAGCTACAAATGCGATGATTCTCTCAAGGAAGAGGAGTTTATCAAAATCAACATCTCCACACACTGACATAAAACACTAATTTAAAAGTATATTAACTATACAAATATTCTTCCTTGTTAGAGTATGGGTTGTTTTTATACTATTATATATGAAAAATATTCAACATTATATGACATAAATAACATTTTTCATCAAGTAGTATACATTAAACTGAATTAATTATTTATTATTATTTGTATTTGGAGTTGTATATTCTATTTAAATAACCATTGTTTCAACGGATAATGGTGTTATTGTAAATCTTATTGAATCCTTTACTATTAGGATGGATAGTGGGAGGAATTGTTATACCATCATTTATATATATGATAAAGTGGTCAGTATGATAATTTGATAAACAACTATGAGAAATATATGAATAAATTAAAATATTTTTAAATAGATTTCAAATGTAAATGTGAAAATCATTATATATAGTCACAATAGATTCATGTGTATATTAATTTTTTGACTGATCAATTGAAAATTTGATTAACATGGTCATTGAAATTGTGATTACTATATGGTGATACGGGGATTCATTAATGAATTGTGTAACAAATTGAAAAAATTATCATACATATTATAGTATATTTTCCGAATTATTTATGCTAGATATCCTAAAGTATTCTGGCAGAGTGATATTTATAAAATAAATATTTTTAAATATGTATTGTACAACAATATAAATATATTATGTGATCTGAAATTATAAAATTTCATCTAATATGAAATCCCGGGTAAATGATACTATTTTTTTCAAATAAAATGTGTTAGGGATCAAAACTTATATGCCCTTCCATTTGTGTTTTTATAGTGTTGTATTGACCTGGAGGATGTTTTAATGAGTTTGAAGGACAAATAAAAAAAGGGGGGTTCCACTCTTCTTTGAGGCTAGTTTGCAAAATAGATCCATGGGCTGTGTCATAAGACAGGCTTCTACAGTGTGTTCTCTCGACTGTAGTGTAGGGAGGATCAATGGAGGAAAATTGAGGCCTGTTCATTTTAAGGCCTGGCTAAGATTTGGTGGTTGGCTAGAACCCATACCCTTCCCTATTGTTGAGTGTTAATGCATTGAGTGAATTGGATGTGAAGTAGTGATCATTGAAGCAACGACCAAATCAGGGGTGGCTACAATGTGGGATGTAGTTCCTTCCCTAGATAGATATTATATAAACTGGGGATCCAATCATGGTTCCCAAACACAAGATTTACCTAGGGTTGTGATATAGTCTCCTCCCACTGTACCGTGGTCAATGTGGTCTACTATATGACAGTTGGGGTTGCATCTTGGTCCTTTAAAAGTTGATTTGCCTTTAAATACACTATCAGACCCTAGACTTTATTTTCTCCCACTCATGATTCATGAACATGAGGCATACAAGGGTTCTTTTTAATGGTTCATAATTTCCCATTCAATAGGTATGAATCCCAAATTATCGAGTTCAATTTATAGTGATTTGTTGTAGGCTACTCTTTTATAGAAGTCTCTCTCCATTTGATCTTGTTTCAATTAATTTCTTCTTTCCATGTTATTGAATATCATATCCATCATTATAATAGTTTTTTATTTTTCAATTATGAATGAGTTAAGGGAACAAAATCTTTAAGAGATCATTATTTTGTCATGGGATGTGTGATCATAATTCCCTATCATTAATTCATTCTCATGCGATGAATTCTGAAGCATTGAGGTAGGGGATTCATTTCATATACTATTTATTTAGATGAAATCATAAATTGACTATGTTTTATCCCATTCCATGGAAGTGTAATTAACATAATAAATATTAAACCATATTAATGATTAGAATTAGTTAGTGTTTAGTGATATCAAGTTGTATATTTTCACCATGATAATGGTTTTCTTATTTCTTTTCTTGATAATGTTCTATATATAATCTTCTTTGTATAACATTTATTTTTTATTTTCTTATCATGTCGAAATTGATTAACTTGTATAAGGAAAATAATTATTCCCAATGTTTTGTTGGATGGAAATATAATTAAAGAGGATACATGTTTAACAAGTCCAGAATTTCTCATAATTTGATTGTAATCAAATTGGTTTAGGATTCCATCTTTAACGTATTGTGTAATTCAACATATTAATGGAATTGGATAATGAACATGAAGGTAGATATTTTGTTGATAATAATAAAAGGCATGATTAATGAGTGTTGTAAATCCATAGGTTTATTGAAACTATATGCTTCTATCATATAGTGTGTTTAATTAGTTTAATAGTTTATTATTAATGTTCAAAATCATTATTTTCATTTTGAAAACAAAAATAACACATCGCTCGTGTGTAACATTTGGTGGATCTTATCAAGGTTCTTCTTATTTAATGACGTGTTACGATTTCACAAATGTAGAGACCAGGCGTCATCATCTTACAATGAGATGCATTGGGTAAATATGATCTATTCTCTTGGATATTTAATTGATCAGGACTCATATACATATATCTAGGGTAGTATGTATTTCCTAAACCAGACTCCATATATGATTCTTCATATGTTGTAAAATTTCTGTTTTAGCACAAATGTGCATTTTAGTTGGGTATATTTATTTCATGTATAGACTGCAATTAATTATTTTTTGAATCTAAATAACAGGGGGGTGTTTCTATGAGTTGGTCTGAAAGGGTTTGTAGCATATAAATTCAGGTGTTGCATTTTTGTTTTTGTTCTTGTTTATTCCTCTACAATAGTTGTTGTTTTTATATTCTTACATGAGAACTTTTATTGGGTTTTATGTAATTGTAATCAAATTCAATCATTCATTTGTTATATTTAATAAATTCATAATGTTTATTTGGTGGTCCTTGGAATTAATGGGGCGGGGGGTTTATTCCTCTATTACACCACAAGAAAGTGGTATCAGAGCCACCAGAGAAAACACTGGCATAAGAAAAATATGAAATTGAAATATTATTAGGGGTGATATGATTTTAATTTGTATGGATTAAAAATATAATCCATGTTAGTCCAACAAGGGGAGAAATATTCCATTTCCATACCTTAAAAACCCTTTTATGTATTTCTAATTATGGAAAAATATTAACTACCTACTCATACGTCCCACATAGAATTTTTTTCAATGAAAATAGATTTCCAACCCTATATTTAAGGGATAACATCATGCTGGAGGTTACTTATGAGACATCCATAGCTTTTATTTTTTCTAATCATGAAAAATCATATATAAAAACATCTATAATTGGTCGTCTATATATGAAGAAAAAATTATATACATTAAAGATGCATTATGGAACCCTCATCCAGAAACACCATTAAGAGTTCAATAAAATGGTTTTAAGGATTTCCAATTTAAATTTTATTGTTGAATATGCCGAACAATCAATCACACATTTAAAAAATTAGATAGTTCATATAAAAATATTATCATTTCAAAAATCTATAGAAGATATTCTTGGATATTTGAGGAAGTCACGTCTAAATTTCATTCACGTGAGTTGCATTGCAAGCCTATGGTTAAACCTGAATCCAAGGGTCTAAATGTTAGGGTCCAATCAATGTATAATGTTATAAGTAATGATAAAACTAAAAAGGGAAGTAAATGTCAAATCCAATCACATGATCATTGAACTAATCCTAAACAAAAAGAGGCAACCAACTACAACTATGGGAAACCCAAGAATATTAGACAATAATGACTTGATCTTAAATCTCAAAAACCATCCATGAAGTTTAGTTGTCATTATCTCTTAGGAAACAAAGTATTTAATGTGTTGAGCTGTTGAGTGTGTCCTAAGATACTTTTGATGCAATGTTGGTATTAGAATCATCATGTTATTTCCATATGTGCCTTTATTGAAGTTCCTTTTCATGTTTGACTGGGCGTGTTGAAGGAGAGTTAGTTATATGAAATGATAAAAGATGTTGCTTCATCGGAAAAGGTTCTATTATGATAGAGCTATTAAAAAATTCTGTTGTCCCCATATCGGATGTGATATGAGTTCATGACTTACAAGAGAATTTTATCTCACTAGGTGTTTTAGATGATGGTGGATTTACATTTAAATCTGAATGTTGTTGTCTTAGAATAACTAAGTAAGATTGTGTTGTTCTTAATGGATCCTTGACGAATGGGTTATATGTCTTAAATGAGATAACACACGTTAAGTTGTTTAAAATAAAAAATTTCACTAACAATGAAAACACTACGCTTTGGCATAAGCGGAAGGGATATGTGTGTGCTAAATGTCTAGAGAAATTTAGTAGGAAAGGTATAAAAAATCATGTTAAACTAGATAACTTACCCTTTAGTCAAGACTATGTTATGGGTATGTTAAATGGTTAAGGCTTTATAGATGCATCATTAATGAGAGTCACCCACTTGAGTATGTTCACTATGATTTATGGGACCTTCTAGGACGACGTCCAATATTGGAGGCTCTTACATTGTAGGATTTATAGATGACTATTCATGGAGAGACTAAGTTTATATTTTTTAGAAAAAAATATGATGTATTTGAGGGGTGTAAAAAGTTTAATGCCTTTATATAAAATAAATTTGTGAATATGTGAAAGGCCTTGATGACTTGTAAAAAACATTAATACCTATCTATTGAGTTTATTACATTTTTTAAAAGTGATGGAATTATAAATCAATGAACTCTGATTCATACTCCTAGGTAGACTCGTCTAGCTGAGAATACAAATCGTATGATATTTGATCCCGTTTGTAGCATTCTTTAATGCTTGAGATTTCAAAAATCCTTTTGTAATGATGATATCACTATGGAAGTTTACTTAATAAATAGGTGTCTCTCATATTCAAATATCATTAGGACTCCAACAGAGATATGGATTAATCACCACCATCTTATAAACACCTTACGATGTTTGGTGGTACTGTCAATTCTAATGTTAAGGATGACAAGCATGATCCAATATTTATCATGTGAATATTCATAGGGGGTCATGAGGTGGTTATGGGGTATAAGATTTGTGTCGCTAGACATGGATTTCAAATGTGTATTCTTATCTAGGGTGTGGTGATTCAAGATATGTAATTGTTAGAGTCCAGCCTCCCCGTGATGATAGTGTTGATCCTTCTCAGAAGAGGGATCTTGAGGTTAGTCAACCCAGTGTTACAAAGTCTCATATTGACACTCGTTCAACCTCTATCGTTGCTCTTTCTCATATGGATTCATAATCTTGGTATGATTCAGACAATACTCACAATGATGGAGTGCATTATAGCCTTATTGGTTATCATATATGTAGGTTTATGTAGAAGTGGGTCATTAAACATCCTTCTTGGTACAACCATAATGATATTATTTCTGTTTCCTTAAATATGGTAGTACATCTTTGTGGATCGGATCCTCAAATCTACAATCAATAAAAAATTGACAAAAACACTAGCACTGAATTTTATCTATGAATGATGAGACCAAATCCCTAATAAAGAACCATACATGATCCATCATAAATTAACAACCTAAATCTATGATAATTTCTAGTAAATTGTCATATAAAAAAAATATTAAAATACTACATTAAATAAACTATGTGTAATTCTAGCCTTGTATCTAAATGATTCCATCAATAAGAAGTAATTGATAACTCTGAAATTTTTTATACAATAGTGAAAAATTCTTCAATAGGAATTATTCTTTTTCTTCCAATTTAGATTTGTATATAGAATAACTATATGTAAAAACCAATTTATTTCATCTGTGGTGTTTTTTATTCCAAGCTGTAAGTAACAAAGTGACTGAAGCATGTATATCCTAGTATTTTCATTGTATTCTATTACCATGCCTTCTTCTATAATTATTTTTCATTCTCTATTTCCACAAAAACTCTCTTTTTGGGTCTATTTTCATTGTAATCATATTCATTTTCTAGTTTTGTATATTTAATTAAACCATATTGTTTTTATGTTGTACTAGGAATTATTTTTATGGTGTTTATATTCAACCATTACCCAATAATCCTTATTATAGCTGATTACATAGGATTCCCTATGTTAGAAACCATGATAATTAAATTTCTTAAATCAAGTTGGAATAGAAACCTATTTTTTAATAAATTCAAATTTTAGGATCCATAGTTTCGCATTTTCATGTGAAGGATTAATCTCTTCTGTTAGAGATTTGAGAGCCTATTCACATATGAAGGATTCCTAATTTGTTTTTGGGCCTTGTTTCTTTTATGAATATGATTATTTATTTCTACCTTCTATGTCACATATATATGAAAATTTTTATTTGATGTGATTTGATACTGGGATTTCTAATGAGATATGTGTGGGGAGGATGAGTTTTTAGAAACAATTGATTCCTATGATGGCGAGATGAATAGTGACACACATGAGGATGTCTGGGATGAAACAAGAATTGATGGAATAGTTTGGTGTAAGGCTTAATCCTTGTTTTTATGAAAGGTAATATTCATTATTGTTAATGAATCTGTTTAATGGCCAGATGATTAGGTATCTTGTTTTACCTATATTGCTTTTCCCACTATTAGAGGTATATTGATGTGTTTGGATACATCTCTTAATGTTAGATTAGTATGTTCTCATATAGTATATGTAATTATTTAATGTTTATAACGTTTAATAAATGTTTAACCCATGTGATTAGTTCTTGATAGAATGAAAAAATTTAATTTTAGAAATGGGAAATAATTGATTAAGTTGGATATTTCCAGGAGTAAATGGACATCAAATTGATGGTAAATGAAATAAAATATAAATAATGGTAATTAATAGTTAATAAATTAATTAATGTGATCTTAAATGTTAAAATAAATGAATTAATTTAATATATCACCTTTAATGTCTTGAGTTCTAATCGGTTATCTTGACCAATGATGTAGAAACCTAGTGTCAAAGGGATGTTATCTGTAGGTTTGTCTAGGACTAGGTTAATTCTTAGAGTGATGTTTGGAAAAATAAAATATATACCATGCATTTCAATTTCATAATCTACCCCACAAATTTATGTAGGGATAATGACACCTAGGGGACTTTTAAAGGGTGTTTCCCCAACATCTATGTTGGAGAGGGAGAGATGACTAACTACACCCTTTTTCCTGTTCTCTTCTACTAACAACAATATGTTCTAGAATGCATAGTGGTTAGTTTCCCCATATATGTTTGTAGAGGGATATAATGGCTTGTAGTTATTTCACACAAATGTATATCTAGATATAGTATCCAAATGATTGTTATAGGTAACATTTGTGTGGGTTGTGATATCTTGAGGTACCCTAATCAGTGTATGGGTTGTGATTGATCGAGGCATAATACTTGATGTATGATACACTACATATAGGGTGTGGTGCCTCCCCAAAACTACATGGTTACTATATAGAGATTTGGCATTAGATTATGGGATGATGTGATGAATGAGATGCATGTCATGATACTTATCCTAAGTATCATCATGCTGCCTTCTTTTATAGAGAGGTGGCATAGGAGATCCAATGATAGGCATAGAATAAAACCAATGGGTAAGAAGAAAAATGTTTCCATTATTGATTTATTATTATATTATATGACCACTCTTGTATAATTCATATGGTGAGAGATAGAAATGGTGGAGATGGGTACATAATATATGTATTTAAGTGAGTAGTTAGTTTTTTTATTGTTTCTTTGGATTTAGTATTTTCACTTTATCTTTGTCTTGAGTGGCTCTGGGGAATATCCTTTTGAGTGTACAATTATGATCACCTGACATATATACAAAAATATTTTTGGTTAGTTTGATCATGTTGTATATTAATATATTAATTACTAGTTTGTGGTTTTGTAGTGGCTATTTGGGATTCATGGCCACTAGTGAGTTCACCCCATTTGGTACTTTTAGTATCCTTATAAAATAATTTAGTATTTTCAGAAATTAGATGTATACTTGTGTTATCCATTTATCAGTATGAACATCTCTTGATTGGGGTATATATATTATCTCGATCTTCATGATGTTCCTCTTTGTGGGCAATGCCTTGTATTTTTATGTATGATATAACTTAGGTGCTAGATTCCATCTTGGGGCCTATTGGTGGTAGGACATGAGCACTCACTCTCCTCGTAGTCTAATTATTGATACAAAATGAGTACACATTTGGTTGGAGGGTGTCATGAAATACATATATTGATAAGATCTATTTTGATATTCGACATAGAATTTGTAAAATATATTTTTAGGTAATTATGTTTATTATTAATTTCACTAGAGGATTTCAATGTGGCTATAATTATTTCCATATAGTAAAAGTGAAAGTAGATATCAATTCAGAAGAGATACTCTGATGGCACACATATTTTTGAATGGGTTTCTAAAAAATAATAAGTTTTGAACCTGTTATTGGGAATTATATATTTATTTTCATTGAGTAGAAACTATTAATATGGATGTCGATTTGAGGATGAATGATTTGTTTCATGGATTGCACAATGAATGGTTATATATGATGGATCCTAAATGAATTAGCATTCAAAATGTTGATACTAGTGAGATAAATCTGAACTGTATTGTAGATAATGATTCATTGAGTTTTTATGAAATACATGATAATGAAAAAACTGAATTATATTTTTTTGTGTACAACATAATGTAAATTTTCATTTATCATGAAGGTATTACACATTAAGTCTTTGAATAAGTGGTCAACCACATCATTCAACATGTTGTTTGTGTTATAGAAAATAGTATTTCTTACTAACAATAAGATTCAAGAGATTTATTATCATGCTTGTAAGTTGACAAAGAACATATGTTTCACAAACTGTGGCATATATGTATGCGTAAACAAGTATATGTTGTTTATAAAAGTAACATCCCATTTGGATAATCATGTAGTATATGGATATTACATTTGGAAAGATTATGGAGGAAATCAAACATTTCAATGTTAAACTATGAAACAGGGAAAATTGATTGCCATAATAAAAATGCATCAAAATCCACTTAATCTGAGGTTTATAGTTTTATAAATGTCATCTTAGGTTTCTAAATTAATGATATGACATGTGGAATGAAATAAGAATATTGAAATGATGACCCACATGATAAGATCGCTTGAATGAAATGTGCTTAATGGGAGGCATCATGGAATTTTTAAATAGAGACATAATGTCTGATTGGGGTTTGTTGTAGATGATTTTCATTCATTTCGGTCTTAGGATGGTGAAACACATAACACATGGCCAATGACATTAGGTTTATATAATATTCCCTCATTGAATTTTATGAATCCAAATTTTCAATTAGTTTCCAAACTCCTTGATGGACCAAGTAGAATAGGGGATAATATTGATGTTTATTTTAAGCCATTGATTTATGTTTTAATTGAATTTTATGATTGCAGTGTAAAAACTTATAACTTTTAATTGAATAAAATATTTAACCTGTAGGATATTTTATTATATACAATCAATCACTCTTCAAATTACTTATATTTTTCAGGTGGGAGTATGAATGTTAAATTCTCTCTCCCTTGATGTAATAAATGTAAAAATTCTATATGGATTATGCCTTTTATGAAATGGACACACATGAGGCACATTTGTTTTCTTATCTTCATCACATGTTCAAAAATACAAAATTGGAATATTATGTTTCTAGACAATTAATCCCAACACCAATGATCATGACATGAGTAAAAATATTATAAGAAATTGAGAATGAAAAAATTCCCATCATATTTGAATTTTAAGATTGGTTGTCTCTTTCATTTCCCTCTATTCATGGCGTGGGTAGAAACCATAGTCACAATTTAATGATGTAAAATATATTTTAAATCTCCCTTAAGGAAAAATTATCATATTAATGAATAATTAGGATGTCAATAGCATTGAATATTTTTTGATAATTAATGTGTTCCATTTTGGGATTAAGAGGAATATAAATGGACAATGTTAATGAATGGTGAGATTTATGATAAATGGGTTTAAGGAAACAATTTCATTTACTATTGTGTGAGGTTAATGGGGAATACATGCATGATGAAAAGTATATTACGAGTAAAAATGTAATTTATTTTTATTTTGAATATTACAATGGTCTGTAATGGATACTCTTCAAATTGGGTTTAAAAATCATGAAAATCACATACTACAACAATAGTTGATTCCAAACACAAATTTTGATTGTTTATCACCCAATGTTTTACAACCATTGATTGAGATGAGTAATTTTTAGTCATTGGTTTTTAAAATATCAATGAATGAGTGATTTATTATTTTTGTAGGATATGATTTTACATAAGCCTTTTCGATTGGTTAAACTATTTCCACCATAATTTTTTGAGGTTATGATTCATTTGATGATACACATGACAATTGATGTAATTACTAATGGTATTGTGAAATTTAGGTGGATGTATCCTTTGAGTGGTATTTGATTACATTAAAATGATTTGTATGAAATAGAGCTCATCATGATGTATCAATTACAACATTTTATTTTTGTGGATAATGATACTACTTCGTTTACTAAATGTCTTATGGATCCTGATATAAAATTTGATTATTCATATTGTAATCATGGTAGGATAGATAGAGAAAGAATTATATTTCATATAGACACAATCAATTTTGTACAATCTCTTCAATTTATCTTATTTATTACTCTTATAGATTCACCATTTTTTTAGTAAGCATCATATCACATTTATCCATCATCTTTTACATGTTTTGTTTTTCATATATAAGGTTATAATTTAAATGTTGAATTATCATATGAAAGAAACAAATTAATAAGTTAAAAAAAGGGAGTCCTTGTTTTAGTGATTATCAGATTCAGTAGTCTCATTATGAATAATTTTGTGATTGGTTTATGGATTTTGTTATTAAAAATGAATTTTCATTATGATTGAAGTATAGTAATAATTTATTTCTACATAACAATTTATTTAATTCCATAAAATAGACATGAACATAAGCTATAGGAGTTTGGTGTCCCTACACATATTGATGAATTTGACAAACTAGAAGACAATCCATCTATAATAGCTCATCTGTAAAAATCATTTGATGATAATTCATTTTATATTCACATTAAAAATGTTGATGAAAAATGAGAAAAGTAGAATTCTGACATTAGTTATACATTTTTCAATTTTGGTAATTACAAAGATAAACAAAAAGACACCATTGATGTTTTATTAGCACATAGGTTGAAAACATTATTGTTAATGTGTAATTGGGATGATCTGGTCGATGGAACTAATTATGATTAATTTATGATTACATTGGTTAACATTAACAGAATTTTATATAGATATGAATTATTTGGTATCATACTTATCATTTATTCACCATATGTAGAACACATTTTCATCACCACCTTGTTATCTATTCCAAATTTCTGTGTTTATATGAAATGGTAAAGGTGAGAAGTGTTTTTAATTGAATGATATAAACCATAGACTATTGAATTTTTTTACAATAGTTTGATCAACACACTATTGATCAATATGAAGAAGACATTTAATAGTTTAGAGAGATAGTTGAGGGAAAACTAATCAATTTTCTATGTTAGTGAAAAGTACGATATTTTTCTGGCTCATTGTTTATAAATCTATTTTTAATGTTTTATAATTTATCACCAATTTAAAAATTTCATGGTATTTACTTTCTATTTCTTTGATATATAGTGCTTTTTTGTTTAACCAATTATTCATTCTATGACATCATACTTGTTAGTGGAACTAGAATTGGATCCTCATTATTCTATAGAGGCATTTACTTATATTGGTTGAAGTATGTATAAATGTAATTTCTTATATATTAAATTAAGAGTTAAACACACATATATATACACAAATTTATAATTATTCATGAATTTTTTTCATTGGGATTTGACTCAACCTCTTCTTCTTCTAATAGGATAAGCCCTTATTTTTGGATTTCATCATGACATGACCCCAAAATAAAAATTTAATTAAAAATAAAATCCCAAGAAAGAGGTCCCACATTAATTAATTCACTAATTGTGTTAAATCTTATAGGACCCACACAGATTTCCATTGACTATACATTTCTTGGATTCATTCCCTCAGGATACCGTAGATTGACTATTGAGGGAAATTCTGGTAAGAGAATCATTGTACTTTTTTGATAAGTGTAGAAAATCCTAAATTTAAGATAATTTTTTTTCTCATGAAAAATAATCTAAAAGTTCTTCCCAATGAGTTTCATCTTGTGTGTACAGAAATTTTTTGGATAATGTGGAAATATATTAAATTTTTATTTAAGATGGAGGATTGGGTTACAAATTTGGATTCCCTAAACATTCTTGAATGAGTCTTGAGAGGTGTATTCTCATATCAATAGTGTGCCATTGATGTATATTGGTACAATGAGGCTATAAAAGTGAGCCTCCTAATATTTGGTTTATACATTTCTAAAATGAGTAACATTATAGAAGTTTCAAATGAGAATTAATAGAATGTAAGTTGTGTTGGAATATCATTCCAAGAATCATGTGATGTAGGGACTACCACACAGGATTTTGATTCATCACATTTCCATGATTTGAAATGATGTATTTATCATTTAATTATTATATTTAATATTTAATATGGGGTTTTCTTCTTAGTTATATCATATTGGTTTATAGTTATGGTAGATGGTTACTCTAACTGATATAATATCATTGTGGATGATAACATAAAATCAAAATTATATTAATGTAACAACTCTTATATTGATTTCATTTACTAATTACCAATCCATTCATATATCTATATATACATATATATTAATACTTATCAATTTGAAATGATCTATTTGTGGTTATTACCATTGGTAAATTCCCATGTAAAGCGTTGAGATATTTCATCACATCATTTGATCGTGATTGACATGAATGAAACATGACATAGTGAAAAAGTGATTCCCCATTCTATATTTCCATGTTATGTGTATGTGGATAATGTTAGTAATAGGATTACACAATGGGAGAATTTTTTGGATGCTTGATTTCTTTAAAAAAACCTACAACCCATTATACTTTCAAGATCATCAATGATATAAATTATATGCTAACGCCCCCTATGTTTATATCATGTGTATAATCTTATGGAATGTATTAATTCAGTATATCACCCTTATGATAATATTCCACCCATGGGTTAATATCTTATAGTATTATATACTTATTCACTTATACCCTTTTATAAATTTCAAACAATTTATAAATTTCTCCCACTTTATGATCAATAAAAAGAAAATGGTTGGGATATCTCATGAAATGTTAGAAGGAGATAACATACGAATAAATTTTATGTGAAATAACCAATCATCCATAAATAAAAAACATTTGTCAAAAAATATTTAGAATACATTCATATAGATTTTTTTTGGATGAAAAATACATTCAAATATAAAATTCATTCCAAAAATGTATCAAAATATAAATCAAAAGTTAAAAAAAATATCATTATTTATTCATAAATTTTTTCACAAATTCTTTGACAATATTAAATTCATAATGATCCATAAAAGATTGTGAAATCAATGATTTAAGATTATTTATATATTCCTCCATCATAGTTTGCTTCTGAATTACTGAATTATGTCTTTTAACATCCATAGAGAAGTTTTTATTTTCATACCTCACAAGGAAAATATCATCATCACTCATTTAAATTCTACTATTTGTAACTATAAACTGTAAAACATTTCCTTCAAAAACATTTCTTCCCCATTTCAACATTCAGTTGTATCTCTGAAATTTCCAAAAAAGCCTCACTATATCTGAAACATCTATTGATAAATTATCAATGGATTTTTCTATTTCTAAAAAATATATATGTACTTCTATAAATTGATCATCACATGCCTTGATATAAATTTCACTTTGTTCGAATACATAACTATTTGATTATACAATGACTTTAATGCATTTTTATTTTCATTTAATGATTTCAAATACTCCATAATTTAATGATTTCTCATAATGACTTATTGTTTTGGATGATTTTTTTACGTTTATAGTAGGTTTTGATTGTGTCTAGTGTTGCATTATAATTTTATTAATATTGCCATCAATGTCCAAGGGAGATATTATTGGATCCAAGGCGGTTATATTGTTGAAATGGATCATGGTTCGTTTTTTAACAATCCTCACATGAAAGATAAATATTTTTTTTTAAGAAAATGGACCTTATAGTTCATGATGACAATAGTTTTGATGGTGGAGTTGTTTCCATATTTTTCTAAATTTTTTGTGGTTAATATTCATGAGGAAGAGGTGGGCATTGTAATGGGTATTTTTATAGAATTAACATTTCATAAATATGGAAAAGTCTTAAATTTTATGATTCCTGGGAATATTTTCATGAAGTGGAGAAGAATTTTGAATAGAGACATCGCTTCTATGAGATTATATTTTTTTGAGCATTAGGACTGCACGATGTGTTGACAAAGAGCACCGCGATTATGTCAAATTTCCTTAGAGCATTGTGAAGGGAAGATTGTCAGCAATATTTTTTTTGAAAATTTCCAAAAAAAAATTTTTTGTATTTATTGGAACATCATGATGAGATGAGCCTTTAAATATAATGCTACCCACAATTCCATTTATATAAATAGATTATAGAAAATACGAAATAGCATTGATTTCATGAAGATAAGGGTGCTCAAAGAATCTGGTATTCTATTCAAGATTGAGCATCGCAAAATGACTTGTCATGTATTGAATGATTCTTGTGCTTCTATGTAATGGGTGTTCCGTGATGATGGTGTATTCCACATTGACTCAATGTGCTTCATGAATGAGTTTGTTTAGTGAATCCATGGGTTTATTGTGAAGGATGGAGCTTCTTAAAGGATCCTCATGAAATGTAGTTTTGAAAATTTATGTTTTAATGAAGAGATAATTTAGAGTCCATCAACTCTAATATAGGTTGCAAGAAGAGTCTCATGATAAATAGAGACAAATATATCAATTCCAATTTATTGAAAATACCTTCATTTCGATAAAATATGTTTCGATTTTCTCAATGTAGTGATCTTGGGGGAGTCAACTGTAACATCCCTTTACGTTTTAGGTACTTTTGGTGTTTCTAAGTTATTTTGTTGTGAACGGTTTGCACACGGTTTAACAAACCGTGCGACCAAACCGTGCCAGCCTTGAAACATGGGCAGATGCTTCCACACGGGCAGTGCACGATTTTACTAACAGTGCGGCCAAGCCGTGCGAGAAGGGTGGCCAAGGTAGTAGATCACGCACAGTTAGCATACGATTTGTCAAACTGTGTGGTCACATAATATTAGATCCTTAAATTGTGGATCACGACCATTTCGCCTCTATGTGCTTTGTTTTTCATCCTATGCGGCCCTAACTCGGGATTCGTCTTCTCCCAAGGTCAGAGAAGGTTCTCCCTTCTTTTTGGAGGCAATCCAAAGGCTCCTCTTGGTGAATCGAAGCAGGATTCTCAATGTATGTGACCGTTCATCTTCATTCATGATCGGTTTCTTAGATCTACTTAGATATACTTCTCTTCTTCCCTTGGATTCTTATTTCTACGCCCGTTTTGGGTAGATCTAAGTCTATAGATGCCAAAATTAAGATTTTTGGTCTTGATCTTGCTTGGAGAATGAATCTAGGACGGGTTTTTAGAGAATCAACTAGGATTCTTGATTGTTCTTCAACCGTTGTGGAGTTAGTCACACCCTTCAAGGTAGGTGGTTCCGTACCGTCTTTCCAAATTTATTATAATTGAATTTTATTGATTTATTTCAATTATTGATCTAAATTCAATTGCTCATGTTTCATTCAATTAAATTTATTTTAAAACTCGATTCCATTTAAATGAGATATAGGAAATTGTTTTGGCAAAATTTTTTTGGGAAACCCCAATTCCATTGAATTGGGTGTGTTTATGGAAAATTTGTGATTTAAATTATTTAATTTATATTGTGGATTTGATGGAAATGTTTTCAATTAAATTTTTGAATTTAACAGTGGAAATTAAATGTGTAATGATGGAATTGGTTTTGAATGGATTTCAAACTCATGAAAATGGATTAAAATGATTTGATAGAAACACAATGGTTTTATCTTGTCGAAAGGCATATTTTTTAATAAAACTTATTTTGGTTTTACATGGAATGAAATTGGAACTTTTGAAATTGAAGAATGTGATTGATCATATTTTATGCATTCTTAAAATAGTTCTCCCGTCATGTAAGAGCACATGCTAGCCTTAGGTAGTTTGTGAGTTATTTGGATACACACTACGCTACGACTATGTTCTAAAATATACATGCAGCAGGTCACTTCCCTGATGGGTTTGTGACGAGTCTCCTTTAGACAATGTCATTGGGATGTGTGTATAAACATCTTTCGGAGTTAACATAGAGAGTGTAGAATCCCATAACTGATTAATACTATCGTACCATTTTTCAGATGACAATGATGATCGCTTCAATATTTATATGTGATGTATAAATGTTTTCCAATGTTATTGAACAAAATTACATGCCTGATAATTTTAAATAAAGTATTTTATGTAAATGTTTTTATTTAAGAAATAGTTTTAGAAATATTCCATCATTGTAAAACCGTTGCTTAATGTAATTTTCCATCATTTGAAAATGTGATGCATGTTTTGTTAAAAATGTGATTTGAATTGCCAAAACAGTTTACATGAAAATTTGATGTTTTTCAATAGATAATCTACATATGGCATCAGTTGTGGAATCATTGGTTGTATCCTACTGGGCTTAGGTTCACACCCTACTTTTTCGATCAAGTGATTCTAGAATTTCTTCTTTCAGGATCGTGCAAAGGAAGGCACCTCTTGGAGGTGGATCTAGCTGTTGATCTCTGGACATGGTGAGTTGTGTCCTTTGGGACATGGGACTGTTTTTCCCCTTTTGTACATGGGTTGGAGTAATTTAACATCTGTTCCTTTTTGTATTCTGGCACACTACTCCTAGTGGAGTTTCTATTGTTATGCATATTGTTGTGTTTTACTCTTTCGACTTAATTATTGGGGAAAAATCATTCCAACTTGTTTGTTATGAAATGCCAGGTGGTAGTCGCTGACCCGTTGGGATAGGGAACGCCCTTCGGGTTTTGTCAGGGCTGGCTCAGTTATCGGTTTACCATGGTACATTGGCTGGTTTGTAAAAAATTGGTATTAATGGAAGGTTAAGCATCTTTCCTTGATGAAAGTATAAATTTGAGTATTCTTGTCGGGACATAGGAGGTAGTTATGATGGAGTGTCTGGCCAGATTTCACCATAATGTTATTTTAGTCACCAGGGTTGATTAGGGAAATATGAACTGTGGATTAGTTCTAGTATTTATCCTATTTTGATTTGGATAGGGTGTGGTCCAAATCATGTTAATCCCTTCTATTAAGAATAGATTTCATTGTTACTCGGTTTGGATGTTAATATATGACTTTTTATGTTGTGTATCAACATGCCACCGAGAAGATGGGAGAAATGGATACATAGAGAGGCTGCTGCTGAATCGCAGCAAGCGATTCCTACTGTGGATTCGAGTATGTTTGAGGTGATTGTTCGCACTATCCAAGCTCTGATATAGGCACCACCTCCAGTTCCTGTTTAGACTTCAGTTATGGATTCTCAAAGTGATATTTTACGAAGTCAATCCAAAGAATTTCTATTCCAAAAGCCACCAGTATTCAAAGGCTCCACTGACCCTCAACATGTTGAGGAATGGTTGAGCATGATTGAACGTCTTTTTGGGTTTTTGGAGACACCAGATGCGATCAAGGTGATGTGTGCCTCCTTCGTGTAAGAGGGACCATGTAGGAGATGGTGGGACATGTTGGTGATGGTTGGGAAACACAAGGGTTTGGAGTGTAAAGACATTAGGTTTATTTTCATTAGTAAGTTCTATCCAAGTTCTATGGTGTTGGCCATGGCTGCGGAGTTTTACAAACTTGAGCATGCCAACAACATCGTGACTAAGTACTCAAATCACAATGAATAATTGGTACAGTTTTCCCCTGAAATTGTATCGAATGAGAGGATGAAATCTCGACGATTTGAGTTGGGGCTTCGATTAGATATTCATTCTCAGGTCTTCTTACTCATGCTACCAACTTATGCCGATGTGATGGATAGGTAAATGATGGTTGAGATGGATATGGTAGGAATGTCATGTTTGTAGGAAGTTCCTTTTCTTTCTAGTGGCAGTGTTTGTTCTTTTAATGGAAAATGGAAGTGTGATGTTTCTCATAATGGTTCTCGGCAACAGAGTCATTCCAGACCTCCAGTAGTACCAGGAGGGGCTTCCTTGACATGCTATCAGTGTGGGAAGTCATGACATTCTAAGAGGGTATTCTATGAGGCTCCCAAGATCTATAGCTATTGCACTGTTTAGGGCACCAACAGAGATTCATCCATCACTTCTCTACTATGCATAGAGGAGCAGAATCTTCAACACCTCCAAATTTTGCGGGGCAATCAAATGCTTCACTTACAAAAGGGTTCCAGCCTCAGGCATCCACAACGAAGCTTCTTCACGTAGTGGAAGAGTCGCCAGAGTGAGCTACTGCATGTCCTGAAATGTGAGAGGTACCATTACTATGTCTTCATCTTTAGTGACAAATCTTTTTGATACTGGTTCATCTAACTCTTTTATTTCAACCCATCTGGTTAATCTGGTTAATCTGACTATGGACCATTTATCTTGTGTGATGGATATTACTACACCTCTTAGTGTAATGAGAGAGAAGGGCCTTCGTAGTACTTCTTGTTTCTTCTTTCTATCAGATGTCGAGCATGTTTTGGAAATTTTGGTTCTCTACATGAAATCTTTTGACGTCATATTTGGGATGGATTGGCTCATCGCCAATAATGCTCGGATTGATTTACACTTTCGACGAGTCTACCTTATTACACCTAGTGGTGTGCCTCTTGTTTTTCAAAGAGAATCGGTCCCCAGGTCTGGCAAAGCCGAACCTTCCTATCCAGGACTAGGGAAAATTATATCAGTGCTTGATTTTGATCTAGAGAAATATCAAACAAGTGGGGATCTTCCTCCCGTCATCGCTGAGTTTCCTGACTTGTTCCCTTCTGACTTCTCCGGCATGCCACCGGTAAGAAAGATCAAAATTTCAATTGATTTAATGCCTGGTACACAACCGGTTTCTATCCCTTCTTGCTGAATGGCTCTGGCCGAATTAAAAGAACTGGTGTCTCAGTTAGACGATCATCTTGAGAAATGTTTGATACACCCAAGTGTGTCACCTTGGGCAACAACTGTTCTCTTCACCAAGAAGTCTGATATTTCACTTCGCTTATGTGTTGATTATCGAAAGATCAATCGAGTTATGATAAAGAAAAAATATCTATTACCATAGATTGATAATTTGATTGATCAATTGATAGGGGAGAAGTGGTTTTCAAAAATTGATCTTCGATCTGGTTACCATTAGTTGAGGATAAATGAATCTGACATTCATAAGACAACTTTTCGAAGTAGGTATGGCCATTATGAGTACCTTGCTTTTCCTTTCGGCCTAACAAATGCTCCTACAGGTTAATTTCTTTGATGAAAAAGGTTTTCAATGAGTATCGAGATATATTCATGGTGGTCTTTGTGGATGATATTCTTATCTACTCCAATTATAAGGAGGACCATGTGCATCCTCTAAGAACAGTTTTGGGCCTTTTGAAGAATCACTGACTCTATGCCAAGCATTCAAAGTGTGATTTCTGAATTCTGGAAGTGAAATTCATGGGACATATTGTGTCAGAAAAAGGAATATCAATTGATCCTGAGAAGGTGAGGGTTGTTATGAGTTGTGAACAACCACGAAATGTTTTTGAGTTTCGGAGCTTCTTGGGATTAGTAGGATATTATCGTCGGTTTGTTAAATACTTCTCAATGTTTGCTTCTCCAAAGACTGCTCTGACTTGAAAGGGATTTAAGGTTTCCTGGAATGATAAATGTCAGAGTTCTTTTATTGAGCTAAGAAATATTTTGACTACTGCACTAGTGTTAACTCTTCCTGAGGCTGAGATTGGTTATGTGGTCTTCTGTGATGAATCTGGTTCAGGTTTGGGATGAGTCCTTATGCAACGAGATCAAGTTGCTTCTGTAATGCATGAACTAAAGTGTTGGTGACATTACATTTATAGAGAAAGGTTCACTGTGTATTCAGACCACAAGAGCTTGAGTTATATCTTCTCTCAAAAATATTTGAATCTTCGCCAATGGTGTTGGGTGAAGTACCTAAAATCATTCAACATTGACATTGCCTATACCCCGGGAAAAGGGAATTTAGTTAGAGATGTTTTTAGCAAGAAACTTCCATCTCTGGATGTGAATGAATCTTCAGAAGAGTGGAGTGTAGTGGGGTTTTTTGCTCAGTTGCATATTAGAGTACAGTGGAAGAGGAATGAAGTTTCTTTAGCCAGTGTCCAGTTGACATCTGCTCTTCTCGAGTTAATTCTTCAGGTACAAAAACTCAATGATGAATTCAACAACATTAGTTACTCTCTTTATGATGGGGAGACCGACACCCAGTGGTCGTTCTCTAAAGAGGATGTTCTGTGTTATCGAAACCAATATGTTGTGCCTTTAACAACAAGGAAGGATGTGATTGGGAATTTCCATAACTCTCAGTGGGTGGTACACCTAGGAACCATGAAGATGTTCTATGATATGAGGTGACAGTTCTGGTGGCCAGGTATGAGACGAGACATTTCTAAGTTTGTATCTCGCTGCTATACATGCCAGCAGGTGAAATCCGAGCACCAAAAACCATCGGGTTTACTTCAACCTCTTCCAGTCCCTACATGGATGTGGGATGAAATCTCTATGGACTTTTTGGTTGGGTTGCCTGAAACCCAAAATAAAAATAATGCAATATGGGTCATGATTGAGAGGTTGACCAAGTTAGCTCACTTTATTCCAATTTGAGATACGACCAATGTTGAGGAGTTGGAAAATGTTTATGTAAATGAAATTGTTCGTTTTCATGGAGTTCCATCAGCTATAGTCTCTAATAGGGATCCTCAGTTCACTTCTTTCTTTTGGAGAGGCTTTATAGAGGCACAGGGATATCTAGTCCGTTTGAGCACAGCCTACCATCCACAGTTAGATGGCCAGACAGAGAGAGCAATTGTGATCCTTGTGGATATGCTCCGTGCTTGTGTCCTCGATTTTGGTGGGTCTTGGGATGACCATCTTGGACTTGTTGAGTTCTCATATAACAACAGTTTTCAATCTACGATAAAGATGGACCATTTTGAGGCATTGTATGGTCGTCCTTGTAAATATCCATTAAGTTGGTCAGAGATTGGTGAATGAACATTGGTAGAATGGAGTTTGGTCAAAGAGACGACAGCTAAGATCCAGTTTATTCGTCAGAGAATGTTGACAGCACAGAGTCAGTAGAAGTCTTATGCTGATCATTACCATAAACCTTTAGAGTTCATTGTTTATGATCATGTGTTCTGGAAAGATTCACCCCGATTGGGTCATCGACAAATAGGGAGGCAAGGGAAGCTTGCTCCTCATTTTGTGAGACCTTTTGACGTTATTGGTCTTGTGGAGAACGTTGCTTACCATTTAGCTCTACCACCACAATTGATAGTGATACATAACGTGTTCCATGTATCGCAGCTGTGAATGTATCTCTCTGATCCATCTCTTGTTATGAGCTGGAGTGATCTAGATATTGAACCAGATTTATCTATTACTAAGCTACCAGTCAGGGTTGTTGACTCTGAGACCAAGGTACCTCATGGGGGAACGATACCTATGGTCCCTGTACTCTGGTAGCATGGTTCTTATTCTCATGGGACGTGGGAAATGGAGGTACTAATGAGAGATCAGTGGCCTCATCTTTTTGACGTGGAGGTTTCATTATTGGCTTTCTGGGGGATGAATGATCTTATGGTGGGGAGGTTGTAACATCTCATTATGTTTTCAGGTAATTTTTGGTGTTTCCATGAACCCCTATTTTGGAGTAATGACTTGGGCTGCGTTTGGGTAAACCATGCGTCCAAACCGTGCCAGCCTTGAAACCTGGGCAGAAGCTTTCACACAGGTGTTGGACAGTTTGTCTAACCATTCTGCCAAGCCATGCAAGATGGGAAGCCAAGGCAGTAGATCACGCAAAGTTAGCACACGGTTTGACAAACTGTGCGTACAAACCGTGCGGTCACATAAAATTAGATCCTTAAATTGTGGATCTTGGTCATTTCGCCTCCAAGTGCTTCTTTTTTCCTCTTACGTGGCCCTAACTCGGGATTTTTCTACTAAAAAGGTTAGATAAGGTTGACCCATCTTTCCGGAGGCGATCCAGAGGCTCCTCTTGGTGAATCGAAGCGGGATTCTCAAAGTATGTGATTGTTCTTCTTCTTTCTTGATCGGTTTCATAGATCTACTTAGATCTACTCTTTCACATCCATTGGTTTCTTAGATCTATGCCCGTTATGGGTATATCTAAGTGTATAGTTGCCAAAATGATGAGTTTTTGTCTTGATCTTTCTTGGAGAAGGGATATAGTACGGGTTTTTGGAGAATCAACCAGGATTCTTGAGTGTCCTTCAGCTGTTGTGGTTTTGGTCAAACCCTTTGAGGTAGGTGGTTCCGTCCCATCTTGCCAAATTGATTATCATTGTATTTTATTGATTTATATCAATTATTAATTTAAATTTAATTGCTCATGTTACTTCCAATTAAATTGATAAAAAACTCGATTCCATTGAATTGAGATATTTGAAATGGTTTTGGCATAAAAATTTGGGGAAACTCCAATTCCATTGAATTGGGAGTGTTTATGGAAAATTTGTCGATTTATATTATTTAATTTAATTTGTGGATTTGATGGAAATGATTTCAATTAAATTGTTGAATTTAATTGTGGAAATGAAATGTGTAATGATGGAATTGATTTTGAATGGATTTCAAACTCATAAAAATGAATTAAAATGATTTGATAGAAACCCAATGGTTTTATCTTGTAGAAATGCATGTTTTTGAATAAAACCTATTTTGGTTTTAAATGGAATTAAATTTGCACTTTTGCAATGGATGATTGGAATTGATCTTATTTTATGCATTCTTAAAATAATCCACCAATCATGTAAGAGTTCATACAAACCTTAGGTAGTTAGTGAGTTATTTGGATACAATCTATGATACAACAACATTCTAAAATATTCATGCAGTGGGTCACATCCTCGACGGGTTGGTCACGAGTCTCCTTTGACCAGTGTCATAGGGACTTTTGTATACAAATCTTGTTGAGTTCACCTAAAGAGTGCAGAATCCCATATCTGATTAATACTATCATACCTTTTGGCAGATGACCATGTTGCTCGCCTAAATATTTATATGTGATGTATAAATGTTTTCCAATGTTATTGAACTACTTTACATGCTTGCTTATTTTAAATAAACTATTTTGTGTAATTGTTTTTATTTAATCAATTTTTTTTGAAATATTCCATCATTGTAAAACCGTTGCATAATGTAATTTATCCATCATTTGAAAATGTGCAGCATGTTTTTTTAATAATTTTCTTTGAATTTCCAAACCTGTTTATTGAAAAATTTGATGTTTTCTTTGGATAATCTATATCTGGCATCAGTTATGGATACATTTGTGGTATCCTTCTGAGATTGTGCTCACATCGTACTATTGCCTTTAGGAGTTTGTAGACATTCTTCTTCTAGGATCGAGCAAAGGGAAGGGACCTCATAGAGGTGGATCCAGTAATTGATCTCTGGGCATGGTGAGTTGTGTCTTTTGAAGCGTATGACTGTTTTCCTCTTTTGTACTTGCGTTCGAGTACGTTAACTTTTGTGCCTTTTTGTATTCTGGTACATTACTCCCAGTGGATTTTCTTTTGTTACGAATACTGTTTTGTTTTACTCTTGAGTCTGCATTCAAGGGGAAAAAATCATTCCCACTTGTATGTTATGGGATGCCTGGTGCTATTCGCCAACCCATGGGGATTTGGAATGCCCTTCAAGTTATGTTAGGGTCGGCTCAGTTATCGGGTTAACATGGTACTTGGGCTAGATTGGGACACACCATAAGTGTTCGAAGGGTGACAGTGAGCTTTCCCTAAAGCCATGTAATGTCTGTGTTCCTAGAATAGTGTGATTGTGACTAAATTTTTGTACTCCACATATATTGAATATAACTGTAAATTGGTATGATCGATACAAAGTTAGTGTGTGCTCTTTGAGCTAGACCATAGTTGGGATCCATGTAAAATTGTTGTGTCATCTCTTTGAATGCATTTTTTTGACAGAATTAACGGGATCCTAAAAATTTGGAATGATGATCCACCTTTTTAAGAAGAAGAATATGTAACCCTAATTCACCCCTCATGTCTCAAAGTGTTCTATGGTAATATATTTTAGTGCCATGAATTCATGTCATAGCCCAGGTTTGAGGGGTAGGTCGGCTTTATACCGTTCTGTCTACACTAAGAGGTGGCAAGGATGGACCATCAACTGTTTGAGGTATGATCATTTTAGATTTCATTCAAGATAGTTTTTTATTTGATACTAGAACATCAAATTATTTTATTTCTATTCATCTTGTTGTCATGTTGCATCTATTGGTGGAATTTCTTTGGGGTTCATGTTGATTGATAAACTGTTAGAGATTCTTACTGATAATATTAAGTTGTGTAAGTGGTGTTCACTTGATGTTGGTTGGTACTATTTCCCATGAGATGTGTTTTTGGTTGAGATTTCATGTATTGATCTGATTTTGTGTATGGATTGGATAAGGTTTACCAGGTCCATGTCAATTGATGTTTCTATAGTTGAGCATTCCCATATCAGGAAGGATACACTTATGTCCATCATGATAAGTGGGATATTCAGGCTGGCAATGTAGGACTAGTTTGTCAGTGGTTGTGTGAGATGACAACATAGTTGGATGAAATAGAAAACAAGTGGTTTTCGTGGCAAAGGATTTCACCTTGGGGATCTCTGATGTTGTTTTCTAAGATGTTGGTAGATAGTTGTTATTTTATATCAATTATAGAAAGTTGAATAAGATAATGGTTAAGAACTAATACACTATTCCTAGAATTGATGATCTTTTTTACCAGATAAGGGACGATTCAATGTTCCCAAAGATTCATCTGAGATTAGGGAATCATCACAAATGAGTTAGTCCTTCTAATATACATTTCAATACTATTAAGAGAAGATATGGTTTATATGAGTTTTTGGTAATTATTTATGGATTGAACAATTCAACCAGAAGTGTTAATGTCCTTAAAAAATCAAATCTCTCACCCATACAAATATTTTATTTTATGTGTGTAACACCCCAAGCTTCCACAGTACGTTTCCCTTCGAATAATGCAATAGTGTGTGTTGTACGCAACCTCGAGCTCTAACACACACCACAAATAATTAAACTAGCCGTTGTGAATAGTAATACCTACTTTTTGAAATTTTATAAATTTTATTTATCAAAATGGACTTCATTTTTGGATTCGGAATATCAATATTAGCCTATGTTGAATTTTTGGTATTTTTCTGAGAACTTCTAATTTTTTATGAATAGTGAAAAATACTTAAAAACAACTTTTTTAAATCAAAATAATTTATAGTGATAAATTATACTATTTAGTGGTTTAAAGTATAATTAGAATATATTATTACCATTTTATAAAATGGTGGTAATTAGAATTAATTTAACATTGAAATTGGTCATAAATAATTGCAAATCTTTTGATATAAATTGTTTCTTAAAAACACGTTATTTGTTGTGACAACGGGAATTAATTATAAAATTAATTAATGAAACTTATATGTTTGGAATTTTGTAAAATTGGCATCATTTTTGAATTCGGAATATCGATTATAGCTTAGGGTGAAATTTTGGCATTGTTCTGAAAAACATCAATTTTTGATGAATAGTGAAATCACTAAGTGGTAGTTAAATAACTGATTTTTCGTTTAAATGATATATTACCACTTCTGTGATTTGATTTTCAAAAATCCGACATACATGGTTGTCATTAAGAAGTAAAATGTGGTTCAATGAGATTAAAATAATTTTTGGTGAATAGTAACTTTTAAGTTCCTAATCGCGATTAGAGGTAATTAGTGTAGTTTAAGGTAAAAATAATGTTTTAATAATATGAGATGAGCTTGACACATGTCCTACCCTCATTGGATGTGCCATGGCCGACCAAGAAAATCCATGGGTCAACTTGGGGACCCCATGGAGCCACTTTAGTTAGAAAATGACATAAATACCTTTTATTTAATGTTAAAGTAAAAAAAATGACACAAACATGAAATGTTTTACTAAAACAAATTTTACATGGGGATATACAAGTCATATTTTTGTCTATAAATAGTCATTGGAAAGATAAAAATATTTCCTACATCATAGTATTTGTTTTATAATTTTTAGACATTAAATAAATTAAATTATTTATGACATCATTATGATGCAGCAATGACCTCATTATTTAACGATTTTAATAAAATTAAAAGATAATGTACAATCCAAGGCATAAACTTGTCCAAAGACTATTGTATGGGTAGATTTAGAACCCTTATCACCTTAGACACGAATTATACATGTGTGGGACCTTTAGAATCCGAAAAGCATTGTATAATAATGTAACATTTCAATCTTTCCAAAAGAGCCCCTCCTCTCCTCTTATAAAAGGCCCCCACCTCTACCACCTTATTCACACTTTCAAGCCTTTTGGTTCGGCCAACCTCTGCCCAAATACTCTCCCAACTTCTCTCCCTTTATCATAGAAGCTTTACTTTAGTCATAAAGCCATCCTAAGCAGTCCTTTTGATCAAATCAAAAGGAAGAACCCGAAGAAGAGGTAACGTTTTCATCACCCTCTTTCAAGTTTCTTTCTTCTTCCACTCCCTCTTTGTTTATTATTTCAATTCTAAAATTATAACTCCAGTATCTTCTATATACTATTATGTTATTATAAATATTGAACAACCATATTCAGTATTCTACCCATCATTTGAATGACATGTCACCATACATGCGTACGTACGGCTTACCGTCTCCACGTCGTGGTGTAATTGTTATTCAATATATTATTATTTAGATGGGTATAATAATGATATGTAATTCATGTAAATAATAAATATAACATGATAATGATTCTGTATATATGATATACTATCCAATTATATATTATTTTAATAGCAAAATAATGATATTGTCGCTTGTGCGTACGTACGGACTGCCGTCTCCACGAACGCGATAAGATTCATTCTCCGTCGTATACATTCAAGTATAATTATCATTTGATGATATAAAAATAATGTTTAAGGACATGATATCATTATGGATATGAATAATATACAACCTATCCATGAAAACATGACTTACGAAAATGAGTAAGTTAACACCCGAAACAACGATAAATCTAAGATATTGTTAACAAAGCAATGTTAAAAGATCATATATGATATCATATGAATGTATATGATTCTTGTATAATTTAATAACAATTATTTTACCATTATACAGGTGGTTAACCTACCCCAACCAAGGAAAAGTACAAGGTAAGGGTTTACTTCACAACCTCTTCATTATCCAAGGTTGTTTATACATAATTATCTACTGGGACCTCGTTATCATCCACATCCATGTTTCTTAAAAATGTCTTTCAAAATTTTTTTACTATTAAATGGAAAATAGGTTAAAGTCATTTATACCCTTATACGTTTTTGAAAGGAATCTTACCGTCGTTTTCCAAACAATGTACTTTTTGACCTTTTTAACAAATTTAAGGTGAGAATGTTTTTTTAACTTATACGGCAGGTGTGGCTATTTTCTGCCATTATAACTTCATCGAAGCTTCCCTAACAAGCTTATAAGAATATTTTCAAAGTAAATGTATTATTTTATAATTATGGGACTTTTAAATGATTTCAAAAAGGAGAGATATTTCTCTCAAATAACTTTGATTTCATCCATGTCAACATCCTTTGATGGGTTTTAAGTTTAATTGAAATTGATTTATGATACAAAACTTCCATTGAACATTTTGTGAAATATTTGACTGTGGATGTGTTATTTTTATACCATCCATAGTTTATGGAGAAATTGTTTACATTTCGTATGCTAGTTTTAATACGAATATTTATGTTATGTTTAAACCTATTCATATGAGGAATGTATTGGACTTAATAAGTGACGGGTGCAGCCCGCTATAGCTCCTCGATGCATCGATAGGTCTCATGAGACAACTAGACGAGGAATTGGCCGAGGCCCTTTCCCAATTTGATTTATGGTTTTGGCCGAGGCCTTAATCATTTTAGACGTCTTGGCCAAGGCCTTGACAAAATGTTTCATAATGTCTGGCATTATACATTCCCTCATTATGAAAGTGGTTATTGATATTTCATGTGATTATTCGTCTAGTAGAATATCCATGTGAGTAAGTAATGAAATTATTTTATTTTAATTTTTCCATATTATGCTGAAGTTCATGTTCAATAAGGCTTTTGTTTTAGTTATACATTGCCTTAAATGCTTATGTTTTCTTATGAAAGTTTCCGCTATATTGTTATCCTTACGGAGCATTTGAGCTGACCCCTTTCAATGTTTTATTTTTCCCAGGATGTGAAGAAGTGTATTATGACTGACTTGCAAGAATAGTCAGTGAGGATATGAGTGTGGACTAGGGACACCATGTTATTTTAGTTTTCATTTTTATGATGTAATGTAAGATTTATGAATGTATCTAGTGTTTCCAAGGCTACTAAACTAATCGGTCTTTCGAGACTTGATCTTTTGTGATCATGCTAATGTTACGAAGTAATGCACTGACTCTGGGTAGCTGGGGTCGGGGCGTTACAGTTGGTATCAGAGGCATTTTAGTACTAACCTTGGAAGCTAGATTTGGACAAACTCTAATTAGAGCACGTAGTCCTAAGATGAACTTTGAGGATTAGTATATAAGAACTTCATAAAAATTTTGGTATTGTAGAGATTTTGTGAGTTTTCCAAGCAATACATCCCTGTCTGGATACGAGTAGGTAGAGGAGGCTCTGGCACAGATGTACCTAGGGGTAAAACCTGAAAACACCACTTTGAGCTAGACTCGAACGAGAACTGGTGCACGACAACGGGCCTTGCTGCACTCTTGGTTACGACACTCCTGAGGGATATGCTTAGGATAATTCCCATTTTTATTACAAACCACTATGAAGGGTTACAAGTATATACTTTCTCAAAGAAAACATTTTTATAATTATGGATTATATTCATAATTAGTTCAATTTATGTTAAGTGTTTTACAAGTATGGAATTATGTATTTTGATTCATAAACTAATCCAGTTTATGCCATTATTTAGAAATGGCACCTAGTGGAAGGAATGGAAACCGTATCAACGCACGCACTCCATGTAGGGATTTCCCTCCTGCTCAAGATAATTATGGTGGAGCTAGTGATACAACTGGTGGTGATCAGCTTCTCACCGTACTGGGACAACTCACGCAGGTTATGAATAATAACCTTACTCATATGGAGCACCCAGATCCGCAACATGGAGGATCAATGATAGACCGTTTCATGAGGCAACAACCACCAACCTTCATTGGGAGTACAAATCCTATAGTAGCTGAGCAATGGATAAATTCCTTAGAGAAAATATTCCATGCCTTGGGGAGTAGTGAAAGGGAGAAAGTTGTCATGGCAGTTTACCACCTCACTGGAGATACCGATCAATGGTGGTCACTAATTCAAAACACAAAGGAAGATGATGAATTAACAAACAAGGAATGGAAGGAGTTCAAAGATCTGTTCTTAGAAAAATACTTTCCTCGAGACCATCGAGCGGATATGGAAAGGCAATTTCTGAGTCTAAGGCAGAAGGAGGATGAGAATGTCGCAAAGTATGAGGCTAACTTTACAAGGTTAGCGAGGTATGCTACAGATTACATACGTAACCCAAGAAGTAAGACTGATCGTTTCTTTGATGGGTTAAAACCATTTCTCCGTCGAGCTTTAGTATCACAAACCTTCTCTTCATACGATGGTATTGTCTCATGCGCTATCAAGACAGAAAAGGAATTCTCTAAGTCTTATGACTTTAAATCAAAGCAAGATAAGAAGAGATCCGCTGAAAACTCTAGGAAAGGAAATAAGGAAACATGGAAGAAGGGTAGAAATGAATTTCCACCCTATGATAATTGTGGTAGGAAGAACACTGGTGCATGTCTAAAAGGAAAAGGAGTATGTTACAAGTGTGGTGAAAAAGGCCACCAAGCTCATGAATGCAGGGGAAAGAAAGCGGCTGTCAACGTGGAATGCTATAATTGCAGAGAGAAGGGACATTATGCAAATGAATGTCCTAAACGTCAGGGGAACTTACCTCAGAAGAGGCCAAGGGATCAAGGCCAGGCTTATGCTATCACTACTGCTGAGGTGGAAGCTCTGAAAGACGTGGTGGCAGGTAATTTAATGGTTTCCTCAAGTTTAGAAAATGAATTATTTGATTCTGGATCATCGCATTGTTTCATATCTTCCCAGTTTGCTAAGAAAATTAGATATTTCCAATTTGATTTAACAAGGGAGTTGTCGGTCAAAACCCCTAAGGGAAGTATTGTTGCAACAAAGTTTTGTCGATTAGTTCCCATTAGAGCACCTAAATGTTCTTTACCTGCCGATCTCATCATCATACCCATTATTGAATTTGATATAATCCTCGGTATGGATTGGCTTTCAGACCATGATGAAAAAATTTATTGTAAGAGGAAAGAGGTTATGATTCTTGATGATGATGATAAGGAACACCTTATCTTAAGAGCAGAATCATCACCACATAAATCTTATCTAGATCCACCCCCAGTAGCTCAACTAAATTCAATTATTGGGGAGGAAGAGAAGGAAATTACTGAGGGTGGGGAAAGAAATATTCAAATAGAGGATGTACCTATTGTGAGAGAATATGTTGATGTGTCTCCGGAAGATTTACCTGGACATCCTCCAGAACGAGAAGTTGAGTTTTCCATTGATTTAATTCCTAGATCAAGGCCCATATCGAAGACCCCTTATAGAATGGCCACTATGGAATTAGTTGAACTAAAGAAACAACTAGAGGAATTGAGTAATAAGGTATTTATTCGCCCTAGTGTTTCTCCTTGTGGATCCCCTATTCTTTTTGTTAAGAAGAAAGATGGATCTATGAGGTTGTGAATCGACTATAGGGAGATCAATGCTATAACAATAAAGAACAAGTATCCCATACCTCGCATTGATGATTTGTTTGACCAACTGCATGGAGCTCAATACTTTTCAAAGATTGACCTTCGGTCTGGATACCATCAGTTGTGTGTGATGAAGGAAGACGTTCCAAGGACAGCATTTCGAACAAGGTACGAGCATTACGAGTTTACAGTAATGCCTTTTGGATTGACTAATGCACCCTCTGTTTTCATGGATCTAATGAATAGATTTTTCAAGGAATATCTTGATGACTTTGTAGTGGTATTTATTGATGATATCTTGGTATACTCCAAAAGCCACGAAGATCATGAAAATCACTTACGCATTATCCTGAAGGCTCTTAGAAGACATGATTTATATGGGAAATTTTGCAAGTGTGAATTCTGGCTTCAGGAGATTTCTTTTCTTGGCAATATTGTCTCTAAGGATTGAATTTCCGTTGATCCTTCTAAAACCAAGGCAATCCAAGAATGGCCAGCACCGACAAGTATAACTGAGGTACACAGTTTTATTGGTTTAGCAGGTTATTATCGACGTTTCGTCTAGAATTTTGCCAGATTGGCTAACCATTGACAAAGCTCACACGTAAAGGGATTAAATTTGTCTGGACAAAAGAGTGTGAAGAATGTTTTGAAGAACTAAAGAGAATATTAGTCAATGCCCCTGTATTGACTCTACCAATGGGGAATGATGGGTTTGTTATTTATAGTGATGCATCGAAGAAAGGACTTGGTTGTGTCCTTATGCAGAATGATAATATAACGACCCATACTTTACATACATTTTTAATACTTCAAAATTGAAGCACACTTATTACAACATATGATAAAACCACAAAGGACCGTATAGGTATAGTGTCTTTAGAAACTGGGAAACATAAACAACTGGTTCATAAATCTTCTACAGTGCCTCCCATTTATTTCATCATATCTAGGGTCCCTTTTAGCATATTCTACTTAATATCCATCTTCCTGACTTGGGGAAAAGAAAACATAAAAGGGTGAGCTCAAATGCTCAGCAAGGGCAATAAAGGAAATAAAAATCATATCATATCTTTTTGAAAATCATAACCTGCAAAAGAGATCATAAAATCTTAATAAATCATAGAAGTGAAAATGAGATCCCCATAATCATAACATAAAGCTTGAAACTTTGTGGCATGCACACATAATCATGGAAAATCATTTCTTGTTAGTCGTGACTCATTTCCAATACTATCTTAGTGGACAAAGTCCCTTTCTGAACCGAGTTCACTCCTCGTTTCAGTCCTGTATCACTGAACCGAAATAACCTTCCGTTCCAGCCATGTCTATCTCATGAGATATAAAATCTTTACCCAATGCATTGGAGGGAGATATAGGTCCCACCCATCTTATAATGAATCCTTTCTTATGTGTGCCACATAATCATAAAACATACATCATCGCATAACACATGTAACAAAAATGGGATTCTTGAAACATCATGACATCATAAATCAATTCATATAAGATAAAGGAATTCATAAACATAATTCCATCACAACATAGTCAAAACAATGTAAAAAATATGGATAGAAACAGAACCCTTTATTATCTTAGATGGAAAAATAATTTTGATAAAACACTTGAATTGAATTCTTGAGGAAAATATCCTTTCTTCTTCAAAATCAATTTCTTTTCACAAAACATCATGCAATTTTAAAAGAAAGATATTTTATTGAAAATAGTCATGAAATCTTTTATAGGAAGCTTCATGAAAATAAGGCTTTATAAAACAGTAGAAATCAGTTCGTGCCGTATAAGTTAAAATAAACATTCTTCGTACTTTTGTCGGAAAAGTCAAAAAGTACCTCGTACGGAAAAACGACAAAATATTCCTTTCATATTCTTTACTAAAAACTCACCTAAGGGTAAAATTGGATTTAAACTATTGCAAGTGGATGGAAACAATATTTCATATTGAGGGAACACGGATGTGGATGATAAAATACACCCCAGTAAATACTTACGAATAAACAATCTCGGATAAAAATGAGATTGTGATATTTCCCTTACCTTAGGTCCGATTTGCTTTGTACGTGTCCGAAGCTCCTGTATAATGGTTTAAATAATGTTATTGACTTATTCCAGAATCATACATGTTGATATGATATCATATATGGTCATATTATTAGCTTCTTGTTAGTAATATTTCATTTTTACTTGTTACTCGGGTCTTTATAACTTTTTGTTCTTATGTGTGTTTTGTCGAATAAATTCTTATTCTTATCTTTAGGTTATAGATAATTCATTTACAGAATGGTATTAGTGTAGTATATACCATATTCATTCATTCAATTCATTTGTATAATCATTATGAAATGAAGATCATGTAGAACGAGTCGCATCACATCGTGGAGACGGTATTCCGTACGTACGCACGAGTGATGATATCGTTCCTATGATCGTGGAATTGTATTGGAGTATATATATATTATTTCAGTATCAATATTACTTCATACTAATCATATATAGTTACTTATTACACCATTATAACCATCCTTGTAAGGTGATGGTGGAAAATAGATTACACCACGGCGTGGAGACGGTATTCCGTACGTACGCACGCGCGGTGATTTCATTTTTCCGTAGGATGGATAGAAGGTGAATTAGGGTTGTTTCATATTTATAATAACATATCAGTATGTAAGTAATACTGATGTTATTACTTTGTCATGAAAAAACTAAAGAAGAAGAAGTTGAAGACGAAAGAAATTGAAAAGATCGGTAATCGATATTACCTCTTCTTTGGAACGCCTCTTTGAATCCTCCACTTAAGGAACTAAGATTGGTCTTTGGAGAAGACCAGGACCTCTAGGATTATTCTAGGGAAGTGGAGAGGAGAAAATGGCAGGGGTTGGCCGAGCTTGAGTGCTCAATTTGGTGTGAGGAGGAGGGAGAGGAGGTGCCCTTTTATAAGGGAGGAGAGGGGCACCTTAGGAATTTCTCAAAATATTATTTTATATTAAAGACAAAATCGGTTTATAATGGTTCCAAAGGGTCTTATATCGAAGCTAAAGTGGGGAAGGGTCGAAATCCCATCAACCAATAGGATTTAGACAAGCTTAGGGTATTATTTTAACCTTATCAATTAGATTTAACTCTAAGTTAAATAATTTAACTTTTACCGTGTCTTTTTGTTTTCTTTCACTATATGGTTAATACACTTACTATAACATGCCAAACGAACCCCAAATTGTTTATTATTAATATATATATCCTTATCTAAGTCATTTGGCCGAACCATAGATTTTTAGGAATAAAATAACAATTAATAATATAATATTTGATTTAAAAACTATTTTGTGTCAATTTTGACACTATTTGATATATGATTTTTGTGAAAGTCATAACAGAATTATATGTTGGAACAAAGTTGATTAAATCAATACTAATATATCATAGTAACCTAGAAAATTAGTGGAATTCATAAAAAGTTTCAAATTATATTTATTTTTGTGTTTATAACATCAATTATGTCAATATTTTGTTAACAAGATAATTACTGCATCATCTTTGTGTCATAAATAAATTAAATTATTTGATGTCTAAAAATTACAAATAAAATACCATCATCTAGGAAATCTTTTTAGCTTTCTAATGAATATTTACAATCTAATTTATCTTATGTATAACCCCATATTAAAAATGATTTACTTATTAAACTTTGATTTTAACTATTTTAACCCTTCTTTAAATAAATTAATAATAAATGTCCTAATCTAACCCAAGTGGGCCTAAATGGTCATATTTTATTCCTAAGTTTGTTTTTGGTCGAATTACACTTGTCCAATAGAATTAGGACATGTGTTAGGTTAATATTGATATCATATTTACCCTTAGTTACCCTATTTACTATTAACCGCGGTAAAAATAGTAAAAAGTTACTATTCACCAAAAAATTATTTTCATCTCATTGAACCACATTTTAGTCCTTGATATTAACTGTGTCTCTCGGATTTTTGAAATTCCATTCACAGAAGCGGTAAAATTAAGTTTTATGCAAAAATTCAGTTTTTAACCTACCACTTAGTGGTTTCACTATTCATCAAAAATTGAAAGTTTTCAGAAAAATACCAAAATTTCACCCTAGGCTAATTTCGATATTCTGAGTCCAAAAATGAAGTCCATTTTGAAAAATAAAATTTATAAAATTTCAAAAAGTGGTTATTACTATTCATAACGGCTAGTTTTAATAGCATATTGTTATTTAGTGAAACTCGGTATTGCGTACGACGCAAGCTATCGAGGAAGGTCGCGATTGCGTGTAAAGCAAGCCAAGCAAGTGTTGTGTAGAAAAAGATCCCTTTGATGATTTATATATCATAAAAGTCTCGGGTGTTACATTCTACCCCCCTTAAAAAGAATTTCGCCCTCGAAATTCGTCACTTTGTAACAAACAAATGAGGATACTTCTCCCTCATCATATCCTCAAGCTCCCAAGTAGCTTCTTCAAGTTGGTGGTTCCTCCATAAAACTTTCACCAAGCGAGTGGTCTTGTTTCGTAGGACTTTTTCGCTACGATCCAGAATCTCTATCGGTTGTTCTTCATAAGAAAGATCTTGCTCCAGCGGTACAACTTCTGAGCTGAGTACATGTGAAGGATCTGGTATGTACTTTCTCAGGAGAGATACATGGAACACATCGTGAACTTGAGAGAGATTCGGTGGAAGCGCCAATCGGTAAGCTACCTTCCCAACACGATCCAGTATTTCGAAAGGACCGATATATCTAGGGCTCAACTTCCCCTTCTTTCCAAATCTCATAACCCTCTTCCAGGGAGATATTCGTAAGAACACTTTATCGCCCACTTCAAACTCTAGGTCTTTTCTTCGGTTGTCGGCATAACTTTTCTGTCGACTCTGAGCTGCTCTTATGTGTTGTTGAATAGTTCTGAACTTTTCTGCCATTTCATCAACGAGATCAGGTCCTAACAGCTTTCTTTCCCCAACTTCATCCCAGCAAGTTGGAGTCCTGCATTTCTTTCCATAGAGAGCTTCATAAGGAGCCATCTGAATACTGGAGTGAAAGCTATTATTATAAGAAAATTCCACCAAATGTAGGTGTTGATCCCAACCTCCTTTGAAATCCATAGAGCAAGCTCTCAACATATCTTCTAGGGTTTGAATTGTTCTCTCAGACTGACCGTCTGTCTGGGGATGATAAGCAGTGCTGAAACTCAACTCTGTATCCAGAGTATGCTGAAGACTTCGCCAGAACTTCGAGGTAAATCTCGGATCCCGATCAGATATAATAGAAAGTGGTACTCCATGCAATCTTACCACTTCCATTACATATATCCTGGCAAGCTGATCTAGAGAGAAATCCTCTCTAATAGGAATGAAGTGTGCAGACTTTGTAAGACGATCAACTATGACCCAGATAGCATTATTGCCTTTGGATGTTTTAGGAAGTCCTGTGACAAAGTCCATAGTGATGTTTTCCCATTTCCATTCGGGTATGGGTAATGGTTGTAACATCCCCTTAGACTTCTGTCTTTCAGCTTTAACTTGTTGACAAACCAAGCATCGAGAGACATATTCAGCAACATCTCTTTTCATGCCATCCCACCAGAAGTACTCTTTCAGGTCCCTATACATCTTCGTACTTCCAGGATGAATAGAGAATGATGAACTATGTGCCTCATCCAGCAGCTCCTTCTTTAATTCAGGAATGGAAGGAACACAAACCCGATTCCTGAACTTTATTATCCCATCACAATCAAGGTTGAATTCAGGAACATTTCTCACCTTCTTTTGTAACTCGACATCTTCTTTCTGTGCCTCTTTAATCTTCACATGTATAGATGGTTGAACATTCATTTGAGAAAGATAAGATTTTCCCCTTCCATTATAATTCCAAGATCCATCCTTTGTAAATCCATAAATATTGGATCTTTTGTGATCCTCATCATGGATAAACTAGCATGGTCTTGTCGACTTAATGCATCTGCCACCTTGTTTGCTTTCCCAGGGTGGTAATGGATTGAGCAGTCATAATCCTTAATCAGCTCCAACCATCTTCTTTGACGCATATTCAACTCCTTTTGTGTGAAAATATACTTTAAACTTTTATGATCAGTATAAATATCACACCTTTCACCATAAAGGTAATGCCTCCAAATCTTTAATGCAAAGATTACCGCAGCCAACTCCAAATCATGTGTTGGGTAATTTTGCTCATGGATTTTCAACTGTCGTGAGGCATAAGCTATCACCATATCATTTTGCATAAGAACACACCCCAATCCCTTCTTGGATGCATCACTGTAGATCACAAACCTTTCTCCACTACAAGGCAGTGTGAGCACAGGTGCACTGGATAACCTTCTTTTCAACTCCTTGAAATTCTCTTCACATTCCTCTGTCCAGACAAACTTAACTCCTTTCCGAGTCAACATGGTGATTGGATTAGATAATCGTGAAAAATCTTTTACAAAACGTCGATAATATCCAGCCAAACCAAGAAAACTTCGGATCTCAGTTACTGTTGTTGGTCTTGACCATCTTTCGATAACCTCTGTTTTTGCTGGATCCACAGATATCCCCTCTTTTGAGATTATGTGACCCAAAAATGCAACTTTTTGAAGCCAAAATTCACACTTGGTAAATTTGGCATAAAGCTTCTCCTTTCTCAGGGTCTTCAATATAATTCTCAAGTGATCTTCATGCTCTTCCTTGCTCTTTGAATAGACAAGAATATCGTCTATAAAGACTACCACAAATTGATCAAGATAGTCTCTAAAGACTCTATTCATTAGATCCATGAAGATAGCAGGGGCATTAGTAAGACCAAATGGCATCACTATAAATTCATAGTGTCCATACCTTGTACGGAATGCCGTCTTTGGTATATCCTCCCTTTTGACCCTTAATTGATGATACCCTGAACGAAGATCAATCTTGGAAAAGTATTGAGCTCCGCGTAGTTGGTCAAACAAGTCATCAATGCGTGGGAGAGGATATTTGTTCTTGATAGTGATCTTGTTAAGTTCTCGATAATCAATGCAGAGTCTCATTGATCCATCTTTCTTCTTAACAAATAGAACAGGTGCTCCCCAAGGTGACGCACTAGGGCGTATGAATCCCTTATCAAGATTCTCTTGGAGTTGCTTCTTCAATTCCTGCAACTCTATTGGGGCCATTCTATAAGGTGTCTTTGAAATAGGCAAAGCACCCGGTACGAGTTATATTGAAAACTCAACTTCACGATTTGGTGGAAGACCTGGTAATTCCTCCGGAAAGACATCATCAAACTCCCGTACAATGGGCATATTCTTAATCGTAAGTTTCTCTCCAACCATTTGAGATAAATAACCTTCATTTAGTGGAATCAATACCCATAAAATGGAAGAAATTTCCACTGGAAGGTTATGTTCATCCTTGCATTGGTAGACGATCATAGATTGATCTGGAATATGAAATGTGACTTCCCTTCTTTGGCAATCGATATGAGCTCCGTATAAAGAAAGCCAATCCATGCCAAGAATCACATCAAATTACACTATAGGAAGGATCACAAGATTTGCAGGAATCACTTTCCCACAAACTTCGATCGGAGAAGAATTATAAACTTTTGATGCGATTGATGTGCCATTAGGTGTTGTCACAGCTAACTCAACATCTAATTGTTGAGGTAATACGGTGATACTCTTAGAAAAGTCTTCAGAAATAAAAGAGTGGGTGGATCCAGAATCAAATAAAACATTTGCTACCTTAGAGTGGATGGTAAGTGTACCTTTCACCACATCGTTATCGTACTCCACATCGCTGATAGAAATTGCATGTGACTTTCCTTTGTCTTTAGCCTTAAGAGTTTGTTGACGTCGACCATCATCATCAACCCTTGGATTTGGGCATTGATTGGCATAATGCCCCATCTCCTTGCACTTGAAACATTGAAGTGTAGTAGGATCATTCTGTGTATCCCTTCCTTTGTTTGCATCATTAGACATCTTCTTCCCATTATCACGGCATTCAAATGCCCGATGACCTTCTTTTCCACATTTAAAACATTTACTTGTCCCTTTAAGACAACTCCCTCCATGTTTCTTTCCACACTTTGAGCATAAGGAAAAGCTCATCTTCTTTTCCGTGTGCTCTTTAGATTTTTCTTTGAATTCCATCTTCCTCTTCTTATCAAACCCATGTGACTGATGGGTTACTCCAATCTCCATCTCAACTTTGAGAGCACATCGAACGATTTCCTCGTAGCTATTGAAGTCCCTTATGGCTAACGCCCTTCGAAGACTTGGTTTTAAGCCACTAAAGAATCGATCGATCTTACTCTCAGGTTGGATAATAATACCAGAAGCGTACCTTGCAAGTCTTGTAAAATTTGCTTCATAGGTACTAACAGATTCATCATCCCTTTGCTTCAGTTCAAGGAACTCTTTCTCCATCTTTGTTCGGAGAATACGAGGGAAGTACTTATTGAAAAATAAGTTCTTGAACTCGTCCCATTCCATAGACTCAATTTCATCCCTTTGCCTCGTATTCTTAACAAGATTCCACCATTGATCAGCATCTCCTTCTAAACGATACACTGCTAGGATGACTTTATCATGTTCAGAACATTGAAGAACTGAAAATATCTTTTCAGTAGTACTAATCCATTGTTCAGCAACTAATGGATCAGTAGACCCACTGAAAGAAGGTGGACGCTACCTCATGAAGGATTCAACAGAATGTTGCTCCCTCCTTTGCTCGTTTGGAAATCCTGCATGATTCATAGCTTGAGAAAGTTGTGTGAGCATGGCTACAAGATTTTGCATTCCATCTCCCATATTGTTTGGTTGCTCAGGGGGACAATCATTGCATTGCCCATCGCATTCCGCATTAACACGGTTCCTTCGGGTTCCAACCATTGACTAAAACCAAGAAGAATAGTGTGAGCAACACTAATTATAATAGGAAACCACATAATTCAAGAATAAAATTTTCATGCTTATGGTCTTATCCTAGGTTATTCAAGGCCATTTCTAAAACACTAAGATTGTGTTCTATGCTTAGACTTATCCTTAGGGTTCTTACTAAGGCTTTCACATCCTAGTTTCCAAAGGTTGACTATACCTTTCCTCTGATACCAACTATAACGACCCATACTTTACATACATTGTTAATACTTCAAAATTGAAGCACACTTATTACAACATATGATAAAACCACAAAGGACCGTATAGGTATAGTGTCTTTAGAAACTGGGAAACATAAACAACTGGTTCATAAATCTTCTACAGTGCCTCCCATTTATTTCATCATATCTAGGGTCCCTTTTAGCATATTCTACTTAATATCCATCTTCCTGACCTGGGGAAAAGAAAACATAAAAGGGTGAGCTCAAATGCTCAGCAAGGGCAATAAAGGAAATAAAAATCATATCATATCTTTTTGAAAATCATAACCTGCAAAAGAGATCATAAAATCTTAATAAATCATAGAAGTGAAAATGAGATCCCCATAATCATAACATAAAGCTTGAAACTTTGTGGCATGCACACATAATCATGGAAAATCATTTCTTGTTAGTCGTGACTCATTGCCAAGACTATCTTAGTGGACAAAGTCCCTTTCTGAACCGAGTTCACTCCTCGTTTCAGTCCTGTATCACTGAACCGAAATAACCTTCCGTTCCAGCCATGTCTATCTCATGAGATATAAAATCTTTACCCAATGCATTGGAGGGAGATATAGGTCCCACCCATCTTATAATGAATCTTTTCTTATGTGTGCCACATAATCATAAAACATACATCATCGCATAACACATGTAACAAAAATGGGATTCTTGAAACATCATGACATCATAAATCAATTCATATAAGATAAAGGAATTCATAAACATAATTCCATCACAACATAGTCAAAACAATGTAAAAAATATGGATAGAAACAGAACCCTTTATTATCTTAGATGGAAAAATAATTTTGATAAAACACTTGAATTGAATTCTTGAGGAAAATATCCTTTCTTCTTCAAAATCAATTTCTTTTCACAAAACATCATGCAATTTTAAAAGAAAGAGATTTTATTGAAAATAGTCATGAAATCTTTTATAGGAAGCTTCATGAAAATAAGGCTTTATAAAACAGTAGAAATCCGTTCGTGCCGTATAAGTTAAAAAAAAACTTTCTTCGTACTTTTGTCGGAAAAGTCAAAAAGTACCTCGTACGGAAAAACGACAAAAGATTCCTTTCATATTCTTTACTAAAAACTCACCTAAGGGTAAAATTGGATTTAAACTATTGCAAGTGGATGGAAAAAATATTTCATATTGAGGGAACACGGATGTGGATGATAAAATACACCCCAGTAAATACTTACGAATAAACAATCTCGGATAAAAATGAGATTGTGATATTTCCCTTACCTTAGGTCCGATTTGCTTTGTACGTGTCCAAAGCTCCTGTATAATGGTTTAAATAATGTTATTGACTTATTCCAGAATCATACATGTTGATATGATATCATATATGGTCATATTATTAGCTTCTTGTTAGTAATATTTCATTTTTACTTGTTACTCGGGTCTTTATAACTTTTTGTTCTTATGTGTGTTTTGTCGAATAAATTCTTATTCTTATCTTTAGGTTATAGATAATTCATTTACAGAATGGTATTAGTGTAGTATATACCATATTCATTCATTCAATTCATTTGTATAATCATTATGAAATGAAGATCATGTAGAACGAGTCGCATCACATCGTGGAGACGGTATTCCGTACGTACGCACGAGTGATGATATCGTTCCTATGATCGTGGAATTGTATTGGAGTATATATATATTATTTCAGTATCAATATTACTTCATACTAATCATATATAGTTACTTATTACACCATTATAACCATCCTTGTAAGGTGATGGTGGAAAATAGATTACACCACGGCGTGGAGACGGTATTCCGTACGTACGCACGCGCGGTGATTTCATTTTTCCGTAGGATGGATAGAAGGTGAATTAGGGTTGTTTCATATTTATAATAACATATCAGTATGTAAGTAATACTTATGTTATTACTTTGTCATGAAACAACTAAAGAAGAAGAAGTTGAAGATGAAAGAAATTGAAAAGATCGGTAATCGATATTACCTCTTCTTTGGAACGCCTCTTTGAATCCTCCACTTAAGGAACTAAGATTGGTCTTTGGAGAAGACCAGGACATCTAGGATTATTCTAGGGAAGTGGAGAGGAGAAAATGGCAGGGGTTGGCCGAGCTTGAGTGCTCAATTTGGTGTGAGGAGGAGGGAGAGGAGGTGCCCTTTTATAAGGGAGGAGAGGGGCACCTTAGGAATTTCTCAAAATATTATTTTATATTAAAGTCAAAATCGGTTTATAATGGTTCCAAAGGGTCTTATTTCGAAGCTAAAGTGGGGAAGGGTCGAAATCCCATCAACCAATAGGATTTAGACAAGTTTAGGGTATTATTTTAACCTTATCAATTAGATTTAACTCTAAGTTAAATAATTTAACTTTTACCGTGTCTTTTTGTTTTCTTTCACTATATGGTTAATACACTTACTATAACATGCCAAACGAACCCCAAATTGTTTATTATTAATATATATATCCTTATCTAAGTCATTTGGCCGAACCATAGATTTTTAGGAATAAAATAACAATTAATAATATAATATTTGATTTAAAAACAATTTTGTGTCAATTTTGACACTATTTGATATATGATTTTTGTGAAAGTCATAACAGAATTATATGTTCGATCCAAGTTGATTAAATCAATACTAATATATCATAGTAACCTAGAAAATTAGTGGAATTCATAAAAAGTTTCAAATTATATTTATTTTGGTGTTTATAACATCAATTATGTCAATATTTTGTTAACAAGATAATTACTGCATCATCTTTGTGTCATAAATAAATTAAATTATTTGATGTCTAAAAATTACAAATAAAATACCATCATCTAGGAAATCTTTTTATCTTTCTAATGAATATTTAAAATCTAATTTATCTTATGTATAACCCCATATTAAAAATGATTTACTTATTAAACTTTGATTTTAACTATTTTAACCCTTCTTTAAATAAATTAATAATAAATGTCCTAATCTAACCCAAGTGGGCCTAAATGGTCATATTTTATTCCTAAGTTTGTTTTTGGTCGAATTACACTTGTCCAATAGAATTAGGACATGTGTTAGGTTAATATTGATATCATATTTACCCTTAGTTACCCTATTTACTATTAACCGTGGTAAAAATAGTAAAAAGTTACTATTCACCAAAAAATTATTTTCATCTCATTGAACCACATTTTAGTCCTTGATATTAACCGTGTCTCTCGGATTTTTGAAATTCCATTCACAGAAGCGGTAAAATTAAGTTTTATGCAAAAATTCAGTTTTTAACCTACCACTTAGTGGTTTCACTATTCATCAAAAATTGAAAGTTTTCAGAAAAATACCAAAATTTCACCCTAGGCTAATTTCGATATTCTGAGTCCAAAAATGAAGTCCATTTTGAAAAATAAAATTTATAAAATTTCAAAAAGTGGTTATTACTATTCATAACGGCTAGTTTTAATAGCATATTGTTATTTAGTGAAACTCGGTATTGCGTACGACGCAAGCTATCGAGTAAGGTCGCGATTGCGTGTAAAGCAAGCCAAGAAAGTGTTGTGTAGAAAAAGATCCCTTTGATGATTTATATATCATAAAAGTCTCGGGTGTTACAGATAAGGTCATTGCCTATGCATCACGACAGCTAAAAATTCATGAGAAAAACTATCCTACTCATGATCTTGAGTTAGCAGCTGTGATCTTTGCTTTAAAAATATGGAGACATTACCTCTATGGTGAAAAATGTGAGATTTATACTGATCACAAGAGTTTGAAGTATATTTTCTCACAAAAAGAACTCAACATGAGGCAAAGGCGATGGCTTGAACTACTCAAGGATTATGATTGCACAATACATTACCACCCGGGGAGGACAAACAAGGTGGCAGATGCTTTGAGCAGAAAAGACCATGGAGTTTTGAATGTGATGAGAATTGAAAGGGATCCAATTTTCATGGATCTAGTGAAGATGGACATGGGAATAACTAGGGAAGGTGAAACATCAATTCATTTTCAAATGGTTGCCAAACCATCATTACTAGAAAGGATTAAGAGTTCTCAGACCGATGATGAAGAATTTCAGAAGAAGATTAATGGTGTGAATGATGGAAGATTGAGGGACTTTGTGTATAAGGATGGAATTTTGAAATTCGGGAAGAGACTTTGTGTTCCCGATATACCTGATCTAAAAAGGGAATTGCTGGATGATGCTCATAGTTCCAATTTCTCTATACACCCTGGGAGCACCAAAATGTATAGAGATTTGAAGGAAGATTTTTTGGTGGGACAATATGAAGAGGGAGATTGCTGATTTTGTGTCGAGGTGTATGGTTTGTCAACAAGTGAAAGCTGGAAGGCAAAATCCTGGTGGAGTATTGCAACCTCTTCCCATACCTGAGTGGAAATGGGATAATATTACGGTGGACTTTTTCATGGGACTACCAAAGACTCCTAGAAGGAATGATGCAATATGGGTCATTGTTGATCGACTTACTAAGTCAGCACATTTTCTGGCTATACAGGAGGATCTACCACTTGAACATCTAGCAAGACTATATATTAATGAAGTTGTAAGACATCATGGAGTACCCCTATCGATTGTTTCTGATCGTGATCCTCGTTTTACTTCAAGATTCTAGAAAAGTCTTCAAAAGTCCTTGGATACTGAACTTCGTTTGAGCACTGCCTATCACCCTCAGACAGATGGACAATCGGAACAGACTATTCAAACCTTAGAAGACATGTTGAGACCATGCTCTCTTGACTTTCAGGGTATGTGGGATCAGTATTTACCACTGGTAGAATTTTCTTATAACAATAGCTTCAATTCAAGCATTCAGATGGCACCTTATGAAGCATTATACGGAAAGAGATGTCGTACACCAACCTATTGGGATGACGTTGGTGAAAGAAAACTTGTGGGACCAGAACTGGTGGAAGAAACAATGGAAAAGGTGAAGGTAATCCAAAACCACATCAAAGCATCTCAAAGTAGGCAGAAGAGCTATGCCGATAGCAGAAGAAAGGTTTTGGAATTTCAGGTGGGAGACCATGTTTTCCTAAAGGTATCTCCATGGAAGGCAGTTATACGTTTTGGTAAGAAGGGTAAGTTGAGTCCCAGGTACATCGGACCCTTCGAAATTCTAGATCGTATTGGGGCTATAGCTTATCGTTTGGCGATGCCGCCAAATCTCTCAAAAGTTCACGATGTTTTCCACATATCGCTATTGAGAAAATACATGCCCGACCCAACACATGTACTTAACTACGAGGAATTAGAACTGGAACTCGATCTATCTTTTTGTGAAGATCCCATCAGGATTCTTGATGTGAAGGAGCAGGTGTTGAGAAACTGGATGACTCGTCTGGTAAAGGTTTTGTGGAGAAATCATAAAATGGAAGAGGCAACGTGGGAACCTGAGGAACTTATGATGAAGAACCACCCGAGTCTTTTTATGCATTAATACCCTAGAAATTGCGAGGATGCAATTATTTGAAGGAGGGGAGAATGTAACACCCCAAGCTGCCACGGTACGTTTCCCTTCGAATAATGCAATAGTGTGTGTTGTACGCAACCTCGAGCTCTAACACACACCACAACTAATTAAACTAGCCGTTGTGAATAGTAATACCTACTTTTTGAAAGTTTATAAATTTTATTTATCAAAATGGACTTCATTTTTGGATTCAGAATATCAATATTATCCTATGTTGAATTTTTGGTATTTTTCTGAGAACTTTTAATTTTTTATGAATAGTGAAAAATACTTAAAAACAAATTTTTAAAATCAAAATAATTTATAGTGATAAATTATACTATTTTGTGGTTTAAAGTATAATTAGAATATATTTTTACCATTTTATCCAATGGTGGTCATTAGAATTAATTTAACATCGAAATTGGACATAAACAATTGCAAATCTTTTGATATAAATTGTTTCTTAAAAAAACGCTATTTGTTGTGACAGCGGGAATTAATTATAAAATTAATTAATGCGACTTATATGTTTGGAATTTTGTAAAATAGGCATCATTTTGGAATTCGGAATATCAATTATAGTAACTTTTAAGTTCTTAATCGCGATTAGAGGTAATTAGTGTAGTTTAAGGTAAAAATAATTTTTTAATAATATGAGATGAGCTTGACACATGTCCTACCCTCATTGGATGTGCCATGGCCGACCAAGACAATCCATGGGTCAACTTGGGGACCCCATGGAGCCACTTTAGTTATAAAATGACATAAATACCTTTTATTTAATGTTAAAGTAAAAAAAAATGACACAAACAAGAAATGTTTTACTAAAAAAAATTTTACATGGGGTTATACAAGTCATATTTTTGACTATAAATGGTCATTGGAAAGCTAAAAATATTTCCTACATCATAGTATTTTTTTATATTTTTTAGACATTAAATAAATTAAATTATTTATGACATCATTATGATGCAGCAATGACCTCATTATTTAACGATTTTAATAAAATGAAAAGATAATGTACAATCCAAGGCTTACACTTGTCCAAAGACTATTGGATGGGTATATTTAGAACCATTATCACCTTATCCACGAATTATATAATTGTGGGACCTTTAGAATCCGAAAATCATTGTATAATAATGTAACATTTCAATCTTTCCAAAAGAGCCCCTCCTCTCCTCTTATAAAAGGCCCACACCTCTACCACCTTATTCACACTTTCAAGCCTTTTGGTTCGGCCAAACTCTGCCCAAATACTCTCCCAATTTCTCTCCCTTCATCCTAGAAGCTTTACTTTAGTCAGAAAGCCATCCTATGGAGTCCTTTTGATCAAATCAAAAGGAAGAACCCAAAGAAGAGGTAACGTTTTCATCACCCTCTTTCAAGTTTCTTTCTTCTTCCACTCCCTCTTTGTTTATTATTTCAATTCTAAAATTATAACTCCAGTATCTTCTATATACTGTGATGTTATTATAAATATGGAACAACCATATTCAGTATTCTACCCATCATTTGAATGACATGTCACCATACGTGCGTACGTACGGCTTACCGTCTCCACGTCGTGGTGTAATTGTTATTCAATATATTATTATTTAGATGGGTATAATAATGATATGTAATTCATGTAAATAACAAATATAACATTATAATGATTCTTTATATATGATATACTATCCAATTATATATTATTTTAATATCAAAATAATGATATTGTCGCTCGTGCATACGTACGGACTACCGTCTCCACGAACACGATGAGATTCATTCTCCGTCGTATCCATTCAAGTATAATTATCATTTGATGATATAAAAATAATGTTTAAGGACATGATATCATTATGGATATGAATAAGATACAACCTATCCATGAAAACACGACTTACGAAAACGAGTAAGTTTACACCCTAAACAACGATAAATCTAAGATATTGTTAACAAAGCAATGTTAAAAGATCATATATGATATCATATGAATGTATATGATTATTGTATAATTTAATAACAATTATTTCATCATTATACAGGAGGTTAACCTACCCCAACCAAGGAAAAGTACAAGGTAAGGGTTTACTTCACAACCTCTTCATTATCCAAGGTTGTTTATACATAATTATCTATTGGGACCTCGTTATCATCCACATCCATGTTTCTTAAAAATGTCTTTCAAAACATTTTTACTATTAAATGGAAAATGGGTTAAAGTCATTTATACCCTTATACATTTTTGAAAGGAATCTTACCGTCGTTTTCCAGAAAATGTACTTTATGACCTTTTTGACAAATTTAAGGTGAGAATGTTTTTTTTAACTTATACAGCGGGTGCGGCTATTTTCCGCCATTATAACTTCGTCGAAGCTTCCCTAACAAGCTTATAAAAATATTTTCAAAGTAAATGTATTATTTTATAATTATGGTACTTTTAAATGATTTCAAAGAGGAGAGATATTTCTCTCAAATAGCTTTGATTTCATCCATGTCAACATCCTTTGATGGGTTTTAAGTATAATTGAAATTGATTTATGATACAAAACTTCCATTGAACATTTTGTGAAATATTTGACTGTGGATGTGTTATTTTTATACCATCCATAGTTTATGGAGAAATTGTTGACATTTCGTATGCTAGTTTTAATACGAATATTTATGTTATGTTTAAACCTATTCATATGAGGAATGTATTAGACTTAATAAGTGACGGGTGGAGCCCTCTATAGATCCTCGATGCATCGGTAGGTCTCATGAGACAACTAGACAAGGAATTGGCCGAGAGCCTTTCCCAATTTGATTTATGGTTTTGGCCTAGGCCTTAATCATTTTAGACGTCTTGGCCGAGGCCTTGACAAAATGTTTCAGAATGTCTGGCATTATACATTCCCTCATTATGAAAGTGGTTATTGATATTTCATGTGATTATTCGTCTATTAGAATATCCATGTGAGTAAGTAATGGCATTATTTTATTTTACTTTTTCCATATTATGCTGAAGTTCAAGTTCAATAAGGCTTTTGTTTTGGTTATACATTGCCTTAAATGCTTATGTTTTCTTATGAAAGTTTCCGCTATATTGTTATCCTTAAGGAGCATTTGAGCTCACCCCTTTCAATGTTTTATTTTTCCCAGGATGTAAAGAAGTGTATTATGACTGACTTGCAAGAATAGTCAGTGAGGATATGAGTGTGGACTAGGGAGACCATGTTATTGTAGTTTTCATTTTTATGATGTAATGTAAAATTTATGAATGTATCTAGTGTTTCCAAGGCTACTAAACTAATCGGTCGTTCGAGACTTGATCTTTTGTGATCATGCCAATGTTACGAAGTAATGCACCGACTCTGGGTAGCTGGGGTCGGGGCGTTACAATGTGGTTATGTTGATGACATTATGATGTACTCTAAAACACATTAAAATCTGGAGAATCATCTTGATATCATCTATAGTACACTATGAGAACATATTCTATATGAAAAGCTATTGAAATGTCATTTTGGAATTGATAGGGTTTATTTCTTGGGTCACATAATCTCTACAGATGTTGTGTTAGTGGACCCAGGGAAAGTGACAATAGTTGAATCTTGGGAGCATCCCAAGTATGATTATATTTTTAGAGGTTTTTGGGTTTGTGAAAATATTACTGAAGGGTCATGAAGGACTTATCCTATTTGGGAATAGTTATTTAAGGTTTGACTAATTATCGAACCATGTTGGAATGGTTAGGGGTTTGTGAGGAACTTTTACAATAGTTAAAGAATATGTTATCGTCTACAATAATTCTGATCCTACCTGGTCCATGTAATGGATATAACATACTTTTTGATCTGTCCATTTTGTCACTTGGGGTAATGTTGATGATGAATTATTTGGGTCTAATTTATGGGTCCTTGAAATTGATGCCTCTTCAAACAAATTAACATATGGATGATCTAGAGTGGCCAAGATGGTTTATGATTCAAAATTCCAGAGACACTACTTTTTAATGGATCAATTCAATATGTAAAAAGTTAATAATGCAATTAATAATATAATTTCATTGAAATATTTCAATCCTCTTCATTGATGATGGATTGTGTATATGTAGTGTTTCGACATTGATCGGATTTACATTCCATGAAATGGGACTAGGTTTACAGACTCATTGACATGAAGACTCAATGATATGTAGATTAAGAATATTGTTATGAGTAGAGGATGATGGCATTGTTATCTGAGATGCATCTCATGGTGATGAATGAGGACGGACAGATGGACCTTTCATCCTTGAATGTATTGTTCATAATTCTGAGCTATATAAATGAAAGGAAGCATGATGATTTATAATGTTTGGTATTAAAGGAGTGAATTAAATGTGGGGATTCACGTTCTATTTGGAATGTTAGTGATGATGGTATCATTTTTAATTGTGGCCTGGTTGTTGTCTTAGCATGTTTGTGGGAAGAGTTGATTCATGAGTTTTATGTATTAAAATTGGTAGTACATCCTGGCATGACCAAAATGTATCATGATCTTAATAGATAATATTGGCGGCCCAGAATGAAGAAAGAGGATGCATGATTTGTGGTTTGATTCCACATCTATCAATAGGTGATGGTCATGAATTAATATCCAGGTGGTTTGTTACAACCATTTCCTATTGCATAACGAAAATGGGATTTAATAATTAAGTATTTTGTGGTAGTTCTCCGAAGGATGCCTCAGTAGAATGATGTGGTATTATTAGTTGTGGATATGTTGATCATAAGGGAAAATTTCCAGCCAATTTGAGAGAAATTAAACATTAATAAAATGGGTGAAATTTATTTTTTAGAAATAGTGTTGTTTCATTGAGTACTGTAGGCTAAAGTTTCATATCGTGATCTAGATTTTACATCATGTCTTTAGCATGGATTACAAATATCGTATGGTACCAAAGTGTTTTAGAGAATATATTTCCACCCACGTATGGATGTAAATCAAATAATACGTTTCAACTAAAAGAGGCCATGTCTAAGTAATATGTCCTGGGTTTTCGTGCATTTTTGGAGAAGAAAATAGTTTTTGTGGAATTAACCTATAACAATAGTTACAATGAAACCATTCAGAGTCTGTATGAGGCACTCTATGGTAGACCATGTAGATACACTTAGTGTGGGTTGGGGGAAAGATAAATTGATTTTTTATAGATGAGTCTCATTTAGAAGACGTTAGAATAAGTTTAGTTGATTCAGAAATGTATGGTAGTGGTTCCGAGTAAAAAGATGTAATATGAAGATCGACATTGTAATCCTCTTGAGTTTATGTTGTGTGACATTTATTTCTTCTAGTTTCTCCAAGGGTGGAAACCGTCAAGAAAAAAAACGGAGAAATTTGGAACCTAGGTATGTGGGGAAATTTGAGATTGTAGAGAGGATCTGGACGGTGGCATACTAATTGGATCTTGAACAATAGTATAGTTGTTTTCAGGATGTTTATTTGGTGTTAGAGCTTTGAAAGTTTCACCATGACCCATATCATGTGTTTTATATTGAAGATGTTTAGTGTGATGTTGATGCGTCATTTGAGGATCATCCAGTTCATATTGTGGATCATAGTGAGATAGCCTTTCAGGAAGAATTGTACCTTTGGTTCATGTTTTTTGGAAGAATGATGACGTTTAAGAAAAAAATTCGGAGAGGGAGACAGATATGTGGGCATAGTGGCCATATCACTTTTGAATATAATTTCTGTGATTCCTGGGAATTCAAAATGATGACAAGACATTATAAGCTAGGGAGGTTGTGTGATCCAGATTTTTCTCATGGTGTGCACATTTTAATGATTTGGATTAACTATCCTTTTTTGGGTAATTGAATATTTTATACATGAATGAGGAAACATCTGTGTGTATCAGGGGCTCGAGACTTGAATTATGGGATATTTGGTCCATCATGTGCATGTTACACAATTGGAACATGGCTAGTAGTAATTGAGAACACAAAACATGATAACCTATAGGAACGGGTTCATAGAATAGTTACCATGAAGGTGGGATGCAAAAACAGGTTGGCATGGACAATGTAATCCTACAAGGTTGGATAATGGTTTTCTCAATCCATGTGTGGATCCCTAGTTAACTGTGTGATTCATACCTTCTTGGATAGAGGCATGTGCATAGTTGGTATATGGTTTGGAAAACTGTGGGACCTATCAAAACAATTATATTCCCATTTCTCATCTCGGTATTATGTTCCTAACCCAAATTTCCTCACAATTATTTCTCCTCCATCCATAGTGATGAACCTATACACCCAAATCATCACATGTATCAATATAATACATTTTTAGGCCATTTATATTTTCATTGGTTGTGGATCAAAGCTACAAGTAAGTCATCTTCTCCTATTTCTTCCCTTTTAAGGATAATTTCTTGTGGTTTCATTCTTATTATTAAAAATACATAATACTCCCGTTTTTTCAATGGATCATATGTTTGGGGTTCAAAAGGTACTTGAATCTAAGTCTAAGGCTATGGTCAGTTATGATTTCATCTCTTGTTACAAGATAGATAGTCTATGTGTTATATTACATTGTCTTGATGTTGATTTTAAATGTGTGTTTGTGTTAATGGTTCCCTCTTATTGTGCATTTGATTCCGTTGAATGGATTTGGTAAAACTGTGGTATAAATGATGAATTAAACCCATTATGATTCTCATGTGATGCATTGAGTTTTACGAGAATTATTTAGGGCTACCCTTGTGATGTACCAATATTCCTAAACATGAAAACTTTTAAATGACATGTATGAAATTGACCTGTGATAATGTGGGGCCCAAGATGAACATGATGATATGTTGGTTGAGAATGAAAAGGGATTATTGAGATTTGTAGTTAGACATTGATAATGGGATAAGGGATTTTTTACACTATTATGTTTGTTAAATTAAATTGTTTTTATATGTCCAATGACTAGTGACATTGAAATTGAAATGCAATAATGGTATAATACAAACAAAATGACGAATTATGTGAAATGGATTAATGTATGGAAATTTATGTATAAGTCAATTGGTTTGAGATATTAATGGGAATTAGGATGAATGTTCTATGTAATGTGTGTGGTAAATTTGTTAATGGGTCAAATCCCAACGATGATTTATGTTTTAAATGCATTGCGAATTGTGAATTTCATGTGTATGGATTATGTGTGGTCTGTGATTTTGTATTTGTGTAAATTGGATGAATATGAATGTGCACATAGTTTGATGGTATGTGGGGTATTGGGCTGAGGCTCCTCCCACATGTTGGGTTGGATTGTGGCTCTAATACCCAACATTATAAAGCATTGGTTAGAGAGTTGGACTAAGGATATAATCCCTTAACAGTTGTATTTGGTTAGACTAGATAAACAGAGGCTCAACGGTGAGTGTGACGTAGTTGTTATGAAATGGTTATCTCTTGTGAGTTATGTAAACCCACTTATTCCCTTATGTTTGATAATTTATAAATTGGTGATAAAGTGTAAATGTTGTAAATTCCTCATCCATGGATTAAGAGATGGAATGTATTTAACTGATCAAATTGAATAAATGACCAATGTTGCTAAATTGAATATTTTTAACTAATGGAACCATAGTCTTCATTTGATTATCTTTCAATTTTTTTATAACATGCATGCATTATTTGTTTTGACGAGACATTTTATAGGAACCATTATTATTGGATTATTGTCTGTTACTTACTACTCTCGGGGGGCCATTGTAGGATACCGAAGAAAATTTAATTATTGCAGAATTGGACAAGAGAAAATCCTTGTGATAGGGATTTGAGTTTGGATTAGGATTCTCATTGATGGAAATTCATACATGGAGTCATGACCTGTTTTGGGGGATGTTTCCATTAGTTGTTATTTTAGGTTTCCATCACTTTAGGCATTATTAGAATGACATGGATTATTTATATTTTTGTTGTGGTTGTACCATTTTTGGGAAATTGTTTGTATTTCATGTTATGGATTATTTTATAGTGTTTTTCTAATTTATTATGTTATCAATTCTTGAAAACACTAGAAAAGATGGTATAGTCTCCACCCTTGACCTATTAGACCCTCAGTATTAGCTGGCATCATCCAGCTTATAGGGAAATACGATTGGGGTCGTTTAACAACCCATTATAGAGCAACGGTTTAGTGGATTCTGGTTTTGGGGTGTTAAAATGGTTGATACCCATGTGTTTCACAAATATATTAACATTTCCATAGGAGTTTTAGTGTTATATCAGGGAATATCCAAATTCTTTCATCGTTCTCTTTTGATCACCGTGAGAATACCTTCCATAAGATAATTCTTTATTTTTCTAGATTTGAGAGTAGATGTTGGAGGAAGATCACTTTCCATTCATGAGAGTGATCCGTGAGAGAGAGCTCTGTAGTACTTTAGATGAATCTCTCTTGCTTTCATTGTGCACAACAAAAATGAATTTGAAAGACTTGAAAAATAATATACTTGGGTTTATATACTACAATTTTTTGAACTAAATCATTTCACAAGTTAGTCTTATTATTTATTTAATCCCTATGGGACCCCATTTTTATAATAATATAAATAATTTTATTATTTCAGGACATGTACTAAACATGATAATTAAAATTAAATATCATTTAATCAAATAATATTCAATATATACAATTCCTCACCTCACCTATAAATTCAATTTTCCATTCTCCCAAAATATTTATCAGGCTTTGAATAATGACTATTTATTTAATTAATTAAAGGAACTACCTTATTCAAAAATATACAATTAAATATTTTATTAATTAAACAAAAAAATAAATATTTAATTAATATTCCACTCACATAATATTCTATCGAATAACAGATAATGGAATATATGAAATCAAACAAATCTGGAATATTTTTAAATCAGATATGAGAGTAATATTTTTTGACATTTTATGTAATAAATAATAATATATTATTTAATTGATATTTTTGATATATTTACCATGTGCTCCTATATGCTTATTTCTCATCAGCCTTAGGTAATGTACCATAATGTCCAATATTAATGTTTGGAATCACACCAATGAACATATAGAGAAAGAAGATAATGCTGCAACAACATGAATACTCATATGGGCACTTAGTGTGTAATTTAATCTCTGTATCATGATAACACTAATCAATAAGATTGCATACATACATCATCAACCTATGTGATGGATTTTTCATTAATTGAATTTATGAAAATCAAACATTCCTATAAAGAACAATGGAAGTGGATTTATTTAGGATATGTCATTTTCCTGAATGGGCATAATATATCATCTTTCATTAATGAATAGATGGGAATATCCATTCTCACATTATTCATTTATTCAATATTACTCTTGACACACCAAAAATATCTCACCTCACTACATGATTATTTAATAACGATGTCAATCAGTACATAAAATAGCAGGACTTATAATAATCATCAATAATTTTATTAATGTCATATAATGAATATAGACATCTGTAGATAAGAGTATCCAATGACACATATAAATTTGTATTTCTTACTAGTGGGTCTTTTTCACACAATATCATACACTGGAAATTACCAAGGGAGTAAAAAATGATTACCTGCCTCAATTTCCTATGAGTATCCACCCATGGAAGCCTATATCATTTGGGTCCCTCAAATTATATCATACTTCTATAGAAAATGTATATTAGGAAATACTACAATGGAACATTTGGGTTACCATCATAGTAGAGAACTATTATGACCTTTCAGGGCGACATATTCTCTTAGGATATTATCAAATTCCATGTCATGAAGAACAACAATCATGATGTGTTATGAAGTATAATAATATTCAAAACTATGAATACATATTATCATAAAGTATCCAGAATTTCATAATATGTCACTATCTCTAACAAATAAAATATTAAACATGTTCATATATTATGTCCACAACAAGCCAAGATCTATCAAACATGTGTACTATGTAGCTTCATTATTTTAAAATTTAAACTGATGCTGCAACAAACATGTTCATTCATAAAATAGAAAAATGTAGATATCAATATAATATATTTTCATACCCATATCGCCATCCATTCATTATCCATTATTTTATTATAGATATGCATATATGAGACTATTTGCAATGAAATAATATCGATGTATGTGGATAATATATCCATAAAAATCATCAGTGACTTGAATTTTTCCCAATCATTTGATCCCCTTAATTATAGTCTACTATTGTTGATGTTATACTATTCGAATTCCCATGAATATGGGTGCACCAACATCACCTATTATAAGTTCTCACTGATTAAGATTAATATGAAAAAGAATTAATTCACAATACAACAATAAAAAATTAATGTCCCATAATTGGACATATTTATGTTAAACGTAATGAAGACTAATCATTTAGCTTGGATGGATATGTGTGGTGTCATATATCAGTATCCTCTTAAGGATGTCTCTGTTTCACTGCATTCACCATGCCATCTTCCTTCACTAGAGTTGAAGATGATGAAAAAAAATCACGAGATCACGTATGGATAGTAGAAAATAGAGGGGTGCAGAAATATGGAAATAAGGATATATGGTATGGGGATAAATCATAGTATATGGATATGGTATAGGTGGAAACAATTGAATGAGTTACATATACATGGTATGATAATAAGAGGCTGAATTGGATGACGGTGGAGGTAAGGTGGGGCAACCTTAGAGGCTAAAGTGGAGTATGTAATTGTGTGGTAAATGAGGTGTCCATTGGCGTGTGAGGGTGTCAGCGAGTTTGAGGGGTTCTCTTTGTTTCTCTAGGATCACCCCACTCCAAACCATACAAATAGGATGAGAAGAATTCAACTCTGGTTTAGTCAAGTGTCCCTAATATGATGAAAAAATAACAAGGATATGATAATAAATGTAATGCATAAGAAAAATATTCCAATTATTAAACTCTTTAAAGGAACTAGAGGAATAAAACCTAGATCCCATATCCACTAATCCTTTTTAAAAAAATATATACATTTGAACCTCTTCAATATCTGTCACAATTTACATAAAAATGAAATATACACTTGTATTTATGATGAAAAATACTTAAGAATAAGAACAATGTGTCACCCAACATCGAAACAAAAAAACATGGCATAATAATATCATGTAAATTATACCATATCTAATATAAATATAAATAATCATCCAATTAATAATAAAATAGAATCTACTATTTATAAAAAAATATTGAAAATGTAATAATGGATATAGAATCTTGATGTTGTATGATTTATGAAATAGGGTAAAACAATTGTTAGTAAAAATTAATAATATCCAATTGGAAATGAAAAATTGTATCACTTGTCTCCTTGATAATCTAGAATAATATCCAATGATCATACAACTACTCAATAAGTAACTTTCAACAACTATAATCAATGTAAAATAAGTCTAGGTACAAATACGGTGTGCTTAAATTGTGATGGATGTACCCATAAATAAGGATTCACTAAGGACTAGTATGTCTGAAGTGGATCTTATGGATATAAAAAAAGTAGAAAAGTATAAATAATGTCTTAATGATCTCTTATATAACTCACCATGGAATGATGTCAATGTTGGTGGAATATCCCTCCATTGGTTGAGGAAACATATTGAAGGTTGTGAGAATAATGTATCAATAGAAGTTAAAAGTATTAGTCGGTTTTGTCTCATAATTGTGAAGGAAGCATAGAAAAGTAAGATAAATGATCTCATAGAAGACATTTGAATTGGGATCATAAAAAGTGGTTTGAAAACACAATGCAATAGCATGGATTGTAGGATCTGTATATGAAAACAACCTTCTCATCACAAAAAACTACAATCATTATAATGGGGATGTCAGTGGTAAACCATTCCACTTTTACATTGTTATTTAATATGATAAATTTTGTGATTTATGATGACGGGGTCAATACAATACATGGTGGTCTTCACCATGTATGCATTAAAAAGTGTATTATAAATATATGAGTTCATGATGAAATGAAATTTACAAATAAATCTAAAATTTCACATGTCATGAATTAGTTTTCAATAATTTTTAATTTATACATACATTCTACAATATATAAAAATCTAATGAAATATTATATATATGGTTGATTTTAAACCTATATTGGTGTTATTATTGATTCAAATCCTTCTATTAATATTTGTAGTGAATTTTGTATATTTATAAAACAATTCATGTGATTAATTGTAAAATAAAATGTTAGTATCATAAGAGGTCCATTCAGGATTCATCGATCAAACATGGAAAAATATTTCTAACAATAATTTGGATTCATGAAGTGGCTTCTATTGGTTCAAAAAGAAGGGAGATATAAATATTGGATCATAAAATCTACTTTGTATTACTAGAATGAATGAATCATTATAGAAAATTTGATGAAATGATTTTATTGTGCTTTCAACTAGATGACCAAGGGGTATGTTCCTAACTCTTGTGAATGGGTTGGATTAGTCCATTGATGAATCTAAACAAGGTTCATCCATGATTTACAATAACAGTGTAATGGTTTGTCAAAATACACAGACCAATGTATAGGTAAACATAAAATGTTTAAGCTTATGCAAGGTTATACTTATTTATGTAATTGAATCTCTTGAATTATTCTATATAATCATAGGATATAAAATAATCCCATAATACTGTAATAAAATAATCAGATTAAAAACATTAATTATGTCATGACCCGTCCTCGGGGCCCATGCCGTGACTAACCCAGGCCCTGCTTTCATAGGCCAAGGGGTGGAGACTAGCACCAAAGGCGTAAAACTCAAAAGAAGGGGTAGGAATTGCCATTCTAATGTAAAAAAACATAACGGAGTATGCAAATGAAGAATGCACTAAGTAAAACTGGGTACAAAAATAAGGGTAGGAAGTAAATGGTCCTGTATGGAAACCCATCTAAAAGTACATTACAATGGAAATGATGTAATGTAGCAGGAATTTAAAACAGAAAAACCGAGTTATCTTTCGGAAATCCCACCTGAAGGGTGAGTATAGAAATCCTATTCAGCTCCTTGGGTCCGGCCGTCCGCACCGTGTACGTCCCGACAAGTGGTCCACCTCCGGGTACCGTCCAGTTCGAGTAGCCTCCACCTCGATCAGTGATGGCCGTTGTATGGATCCAACACATTGAAGTGAAAGCATAGCCCGTGCAGGGGTGAGTATACGGTACTCAGTAGGGACCACGAGACACCCAAAGGTTTCTTAGAATCCACGAAGGACAATCCACAATGGAAAGATACAATCACCAAGTATCAACCGACATTACTTAGGTATATACACACACATATACATAAGTCATCAATTAAAAAATGACTCCAACTCTTGAGCCCATGTACAACCCAGTCCACATAGGAAAACACAATCCAGGCCACACAGGATGGCACAACCCAGTCCACACAAGAAAGCACAATCTGGTCCACAAAAAAAATCAAAACCTAGTCCACACTAGAAAGCAAGAATCAGTCCACACAGGTAAGCAAGACAATTAAATCAATGATATTGGTTGAAAATGAGACTCTTCACACATAGGTATACACTTCGTAAGGTGATGGAGATGATTAGATGAAGCCACTAATTCATCTAAGCTATCGGACCCACATAGGATACATGACCAGCTAAGCTGTCGGACCCACAAAAGGTACAAGACTAGCTTCTCTGCCGGACCCACTCCGAATACAAGTACAGTGGTGATACTGCCAGACCCACGTAGGATACAAGAACAATAGTCATCGTTGTTGGACCCTATGGAGGATCCCAGTATAGTCGTAATTGCTGTCGAACCCATGGAGGATCCATGTACATTCATCCTCACTGACGAACCCATAGAGGATCCATGTATAGTCGTGATCACTGGCGAACCCACAGAGGATCCAAGTACAGTCGTCCTCGCTGCCGAACCAACGGACTATCCATGTACAGTCTTCATCGCTTCCGAACCCATAAAAGATCTAGGTTCAGTCATCATCACAGCTAAACCCCCATAGGATCCATGTATAGTCATGCTCACTTCCGAACCCACGGAGGATCCAAGAATAATCATCAGCATCGCAGTCGCAGCCAGCTCTAGGGTTCCCGCATACATCACGCTCAATTCCAGGATGGTCTGCAACTCAAGCCAAGGGTCGATACATCAACTATCATAAAGTCCATAGATGATGTATCCAAATGTTCTGTCTCATCAAATGGGACCCAACATGACAGACGATGCGTCAATCAGATGCCCGATCTGAGAGTTATTGGCTTTTCCGTTCTAGGGACCTTGTTTGTTTTTAAGATAAAACCAACCCGAACGTACTCCAGCTATATCCAATCCTCAAGAAGAGTAATCAAAATGGACTATCTGAACAAAAGGATCCAAATGCAATTGACGGTACATCAATCAGATGTCCAGTCCATGAGATATAAGCATTTCCGCTCAATGGTCTAGGTTGGTTTCGAGATTGAACCAACACGGCCATACCCATACATTGCCGAATACTCGAATGTAATATATCTAAACGACCGCCTCGATTCCAGGATTCCCACGCAATAGATGGTTCGTCGATCGGTAGTCCGTAGCTCACGGTATGTGGGAAATACCGAAGTTGTCCGAAGTGGGGGGTCTTGGCCCAGTCCGACCCAGCCCATCCACCTTGGGTGAGCCCAAATCATGGAGACCTGACCCGGTCCCAGGTCCAGCATTGTAGGGCACGACTCGGCCCGGTAGGGCGTGGCCCGCCCCAGCCCAGCTGGGGTGGTGCACTGGCTCAGCCAGCGGGCCGAACAGGGCGGGGACGTTGTTCCCCCTCCCTTTGCCCTCCACGGACGGGGCGGGTGCCGCATCTCCTCTAGATCATGCGTGGCCACAAGATCTGACTGCCTGCCGTAGTGGCTTCAGCTGCCGCCTCTGGGCGGCCGCCCGTTGCAGGCCGCCAATGGTTTCTGCGGGCCACCAGAGTCATTTCGGTGGTCCGTTCTTGCTCTCATATGCGCCTGCGGTTGTCTCAGAACCAATACATCACTGCGACAACCTCTAATCTCCAAATATATCTCATTTCGTCGTCGCTATTTATTTAACGCATCAGGAACAAAACAACAGTGGGTTCAGGATTGTTCTTTAGCCCTCACCCACTTCGTTAGTAGTTTTTTTAAAACACCATCAACAAAACACCCCATACCAATGGAACATAAATTACACTTGAAGAAATTATACCAAAAACCCATACCTCAATAAGACGCCGCATATTGTCGAACGGTGGAAGATGAACATCTCTAGGATCAGACGTCACAGAATATCGGCGCCATCCCATTAACATCAGAAAGGGAGGAGCTGAGGGCGGTGTCAGCGTTCTTCCTTCATTGCGGGAGGAAGAGGCAAACTCTCTAAGTGTTTGACACTGTGCTTCACTACCATCATTCCACCGCTTGATGATGTCATCCCATAATCATCTCCCAAGCTCCCTATATATAGGAGAGTGGTATAGATAAGTATCCATCATGGTATTTATGACTGTTCAATTATTAAAAGCCTTCCTAAATTTCAACGATGTGGATACATAATTAAAAAAAGGGAGGTTGGGTGAAGTTAAATTGTGTTGGCACAATAAAAAGTGGAGGATGCCAAGAAGTTTCCTCCACCTAGCCTGTGCTGAAACAAAAGACATGATTTAATTTTTTGTTGACTCAGAAAATCAATTGAGAGTGATTAATTTCATGTTGAGACATAAAATTAATTGACAGCAATTATTTTTTTGTCGACACATTAAATTAATTGACAACAATTAATTTTTCATCGTCACATAAAATTAATTGATGGGGTTTTGGGAGGATTCTTCTCCCTCCCCATTAAAAATTCTCCTCCCTTAATTACTAAAGGGAGGAGATACCTGAATTTATGTGGGGTTGCAGAAAACCCACATTAATTAAAATAAATTTGAAATTAAATATAAAATAAAAATATGTTTATTATATTTTTATTTCACAATGTTAAGAAAACTAACTCCCACTCCGCCCAGACTGCATTCGTGGTGATGGTCCCCTTAAGAAAACAATGGCACTGTGAGTTCATCTGTGTCCTAAGTTTTTAATTCCGAGAATAAGTACAGAAGATATGAAAAACCCGCTCGTTCGTTCACTAAACGTACCCAAAGAAAAACTTCATAAAATGATTCCGGGCACACTGGGATTCGGAATCAGGTGCCGTCAGAAACTGCACACTTGTAAAATTCCAAAGAAATAAAAAAAAATCTTGAAATATTCAGGTCATTACATTACACACACTATAGGGTTTTACATCCCTGTAAAGCTACATCATAACTAGTGAAACAAAAGAGGGTACTGAGCCCGCATCTAAGCCTCCCGCTCCCATGTTCTCTCCTGGAGGTTCTCGTGCTGTCAATGAATGCGCACCAGAGGAATCGACTATCCACGTAGGACCTGCTCCTTTTGATCCTCAATCTCCAACGGGTCACCCACAAAATATTCTCCATCATCGATGTCCAGCTCCCTATGGTCGATGATATGCGTCGGGTCATGCACGTATCTTTTCACCTGAGAAATGTGGAAGACATCTTTCTCCCGGTGCAACTGTGGTGGACATGTTAGTAGGCAAGCCACCTCACCTACCCAGGTGAGGACCTGAAATGGTCCAATGAAGCATGGATATAACATAATGCAGCGTCCAAATCCCGGTAATCCACTTTGAGGTGAGATCCATAAATAAATGTAGTCGCCATCCTCGAACACCCATCTTCTCAGCCTCCTATCAGTATAGGTCTTCTGTCTGCTCTGTGCAGACTTCATCTGCCCCTGGATGATTTGCACCTTCTCCGATGTAGCCTAAACCATCTCTAGTTCTACACATGTTGATTCCATCACTATCCACATTGGATATCTGATATGCACCCAGCTGCTGTCTCTCCACTCCTAATAGATGAAAGCTCGATCTTCTACTAAGAGCATCTGCTACAACGTCCCCTTCTCTAGGAGTATAAACTACCACGAAGTCATTGTCCTGGAGGAAAACAATTCTCTAGTTCATTTCCTTATTAGAGAAGATACACTTGAGACTATTGAGTAGGATAGAACTGAAAACAATTCTCTCAACAAAAAATTGTGAGACTATCCAATTGTAAGAACACATCTCCACCCTTCTTCGTCTGTGTTCCACCAAAGAGCTACTGAGATTTCTCCTCTGCCGAGATGAGAAATCTGGTCTCATCCCCGGGATGAACCACATTCATTTCGTAATACAGTCAATCCGGACATGGACAATACTATTTCATGCCATGGACGACGTCATAAGCCCTCGACTTTACTAACAAGAAATCCAACCGCTAATCTCACCTCCAAGGGTCACGTCACACTGTCAGCACCAGTGTGTGTTCACTGTGTCTCCTCCTTTAGGTTTCTCGAAAGTGAGTATCATGTCAACAATTTTAAAATGGAACCTCTTACTATCAACCATACAAGTGGGCTGGAAGGTAAATGTCACAAGAACAAGTGTATTTTATTACTACAGCTCAAGTTCAAGACACAAAGAATCCACAATCAACGACATTAACAAATCTAGAAGCAACATGAGAAAATGATTTTATGCCTGGAGAAAGTCCCTCTCTTGCCCGTCTGCTCTCGGAGCTCTGTGGTCGTAGGCCTCAGTTGTGTGAAGCAGAGCTCTCCCATGTCCGGCCATTCCCTACGGTCGAGGGGGTCCTCCTGGTGGTGGTGGTGGTAGGGCCTCAAAACGTCATCCACCATCTTATGTTTGGCCAGCCCCTCTGCAATGTCCGTCTGCTCCCGAAGGACCACCACGGTCAACCCTCTACCTAGGAGGTCCCCTTACCACCTGATGCTCATCTGCAGGGCGGGTCGGGCATTCTCGAGTGATGTGACCCTGTCCGCTGCATGCATAGCATTGCCTGCTCCTTGTATGGATGGCTCTATGCCATGTGCCCCGCACAGCTAAACTTATATCCTGAGGACTCCCATCGAACGATCTGGTCCACTTGGACCCCTGTGACTGCTATCTACTGCCAACTGTAGAAGACTCCACTGTGTGTCGTCCTACGGAGGGCCTCGCCACAGGTGACTGCTCAGCGAGAAAACTCTCCATTAGAAAGAACTTTCCAGCACCCCCGCATGTATCGGGAGGTTGAGGGAGATCATTGATGCCCTACTCTCATGTCCGAGTCCCTGCTCAATGGTCCTGGCCCAGAAGAATGGGTCCTGTACCATATCCGTGGAGTAGAGCGAGAGGTCGATAAATCTCTCCGAGTACTGGGCTACTAACATGTTGCCCTACCGCTGCTGTAGTTACTCCTAGAAGTGCACCGCTCAAAGGGTGGCTGGAATGAACACTGAGCAAAAGAGGCTCCCAAAGTCTGTCCAAAGAAGTGTTGCCTCATCGTGCACCTGGAGCATCAGGCTCCACCATCTACCTGCAACCGTGTGTAGGAGGATCGCAACAAGGATCACCATGAGGTCTGCTGGTGATTAGTCACTGAAAGTGGCTAATATTCATTGTTAAGTTCTTAATATTAATGTGTTTAAAAGTTCATAAACACCAATTTTAGTCCAATTCAGAAATTGAACTTCATTCCCATCATTGTGCAATTCATGCTTAAAATGTCAATTTGGGCCCACTCAATAATTTGCTTGTGTAAATTACAATATTCAACATTTTAATTTGAACATTTGGGATATTATTTATCACTTTGTATGGAACATTTTATCTTTTAGGTCCGATGGATGAATCCCAAAGGAAGATGGAGAATTTTGCGCCTGAAGGCAGAAACTTGCTGGAAAAAGCATAACGGGCCTAAAGCCCATCAAACAAATGTGGGGCCCAGAAACCAAGCCCAATGAAACTCAAATTTATACAGTAGACAGATAAAAATATGAGGATCATTTTATTCAACTGTGGCCAGAGCTAATTCTGAAGTTATCATGATGATAAATGGATCTGAAGTTGAGATTTAAATGGTGGACATGACATTAATGCTCAATAATCCGTCCCACCATTTCGACTATAACATCCAAACGGCCGAGCGAAATTTCCTGAAATGTTTACAGCTCATAGAGGACAGATATATTAAGATATTTCTCTTCTACAGCCCCTCCGGATTCGGTCTTATACAATTTCGAATTCACACGTCAATGTGGTGGACGAATCTGGACAGTTTTCCGGGTCAAATTCGAAACATCAATTTCCTTTTGATTATTCACCCTCCATTTGACTCTATTAATTGTTGGGGGGTGAATTAATTGTTGGGGGATGTACCTAAGGCTCCTAATATTCCTATATAACGAGCTAGTGGTGAAGGGAATTGAGGTGGAAAATTTTCTTATCATATTGGATGCTTTGTTTTCATTGTAATGTTTTGTTGTCCATTTGATGTTGTAATCGTTCTTCATTATCATGTATGTTATTTGAATCACATTAGTTATCAATAAAAGTTATTCATTTCATATTTTTTTTTCTTCTTATCACTTTGATACCGTTTCTTTATGGTGTGAATTTATTCACACCAGCACTTGTGAATTTATTCACACAACGGTGGAGTGATCGTTTCATTGTTTTATTTTTCTTCTCCAATTCTGCTTCTTTAAGTCGACTTCCCGCTTCCATTTATTTAATAGAATAAATGGAGGGATAAACCCTTATGGGTTGGTCCTAGGGAGTTGCATGGGGAAGATTGGATGTTATTTTATGATCTAATTTTTTTTAATCATTTCATTAATTTAAGATTTCCATTTGATGATTAATTTCTTCTTCATCTTCGCCAACTTTAACAATAACACATTTCGAGTGCTAGTATGATCCAATTCCTTGGAGTGATCATTAAATTGATCCTCTAAGTGCATTGGTGATTATCCTTGGAATTGTGAGGGATTAAATTGGTGAATGATGTTGAGGAATTATATCATTTTGTGGACATGTCTTGAATTAGTGAAACGAACGTTATAAGATAATAAATACATCCAATCTAACCCTAGTAACAACTTAGGATCAACTCATCTCCATTAATTGTTTTAGACTAAGTAAGTGTATGTTTTAATTTATTTTATTTAAATTAATTCAGTAGTTATTCAAATAAAATCAATCCAAATAGTTGGCCACTCCATAGCCAAATCCTTCCAAAATCAGAGTGTCTCTCGGTTTCTTCTTCGGTCCCTGTGGACTCGACCCCTACTTGTACTACAACGACCGCATACCTGTAGGGTAAATTTGTGCGCAACCAAATTTTGGCGCCGTTGACGGGGACCCATGTAAGTACCTTAGACACTCATATTCTTTTCTCACCCCAAATTCTCTATTCTCACCCTAATTTATCTTCTCTATTCCCCTTTCTATTTCTGCGTGTCCAATGAATCCAAAAAACAACTTTCAATCAACTCCAATGGATTATCTTCAACATTACCCATTAATATAACAAGGCTATAATCAACTGGAAAATCAATATTTTGAATCACCTCACATAGAAAATTTCATTGACCAAACTAGGATTGAGTACACCACACCAGAGGAGATGTACAATCAATGGGATGCTGATTGTTTAAAGGATCAATTTCCATACCTCTCGAGGATGATTGAAGAGATCAAACATAATGAAGTTCATGATGTCCAAACATCTATAAATCCTAATTCTGAAAAAATTCTTGAACAATTGTGTGAAAAAATGGATAAAATGAATTCAGAGGTTTCATCTTTAAGAGTAGAACTACAAAGCATTGAAATGGTTGTGGAACCCATTCCCACTCAAGTTGTCTCTTCCTCATTACTAATACAAGAATCTTGTCTCCCACAAACCTCACAAGAATTTATTGAAGAACCAACCATTGAATTTGGGATAGTTGAATATAATCAAAGAATTGTTGATGGGTGCTTAAATCAAGAGGAAACTGATTGTTTGAATTCAAAAGATAATAACATGACATCATGGATTGAGTTTCCTAAACATGGCTCCATTAGTTAATTTTTAGGACCACCAATCACTGAAAAATTGGGAGAAATACCAAACATTGATCCCATACATACTTCTAATATTCAACTGGACAATTTTCAGGATGAATATTATTTTCAAAAAAAACCAATTATTTCTAAATGTTTTGGAGAAGAAACTGATTTTGATTTAATTTGTCAATCTCCTTTAGGAAATTTCAATGAACCCGAGCTCAAAATTATTTTTCTTTCTTCTGAACTCAAGAATCCCACTATAAGAGATAAGAAAAACCTTGTATTTGTAGTTCATTCTTCTCAAGAAACCAATAATTTTGGAATGGTCATTGATGTCTTAGGAAAGACTATAAATTCAACCGAATCAACCATTACCAAATTTCCTTGGACTTCCACACTCATTATTGACCATGGGATTTCACATGAAACATATTTCAAACAAATAATCAATCTCAATCTTGTTGAAGTGGAGAAAGATGGGTTAATTAAAATTTTGAAAGTTGGAATTGGATAAGTTGGGGGGTTCAAGTCGAGCTAACGACGTTAAACAAAAGCGCTGCATGGGAGGCAACCCATGGTTTTCATGTTTCTAATCATTTTGAATCATTTTTTTTTCATATAATAAATTACCATAAAATGTTGACATGTTCTTCTTTTATGAGTATGGATGGGTATGAAAGGGGAGCGCCATATTCATCAGTGTCATGTGGTGTGATCTCTGAGTAATACCTTACCTAGAAAATATAAAGAAGACAATGTATCATCAGTTTATTTTGTTTTGTTTTATTTTTTTTATAGGTTAAATAAAATAAAAGGACATGTTGAAATCCATAAGGAAAATCCATTCACCACCATCCAAGCTACTGAGACTCAATTCTAGGATTTAAGGGAGACTATGGAATGCGCTATCATCATCAACCACCAGGTGACTTCATTCCATGATTTTCATTTTAAATTTCTTCACTGAACTCCTCTCCTACCCCCTTCTAGCTTTTCTTTTCTTTAAACACTGGGGACAGTGTTATTCTAAGTTGGGGGGAGATAAAAAATGATTTTTTTTGAATAAAAACATGCATGAAAAGAAAAATTCCATTAACCATAAACATGATAACACACATTGAAAACTCTAAAGTTGGATATCAAATAAATTTTGAATGCCTTGATTCTGATTTTAATGAATGTTTAAGTTCATGAGCATAGTTTTTGGAAAGTGCGGTTGTCTGATGTGATTTTTCAAAGTTTACATTTTCATCCCCTTAATAAAAATGCCACAATGCACATCTACTGGATCGTGGGTGTATATTTGAGTTCTCGGGTCCCTTTCATTATAGCATAGGGTTCTGGGGTCACTTTTAGTTTAATTTGAGTATCCAAAAAAAAAACAGAAAAAAAAAACAAAAACAAAACAAAAACAAAAAAATGACCACATAGAGCAATGTTTTTTCCAAATGCGTGGCATCCGGCACTTGGGGATCGTGACTCCATATTTGTCTTGCCCAGAGTTAGGCTTTATATCTCTATTGTAGAGCATGAAATTGACAAAATGCGTGGCGTCCGGCACTTGGGGATCATGACTCCATAGTTGTTTTTCCCAGAGTTATTCTTTTCATATCTATTGTGGTTAAAAAATATAAAATAAAAATCAAAAAAATTAAAAAATTGGATACTCATCTTAAGGTTTAATGTGATTCCCACCTAGCGCTTCCATTTTTTCCCCTTGAACAATAAAATGGGCCCCATATCTTTTATGATGCACAACACTTTATCATGCTTAATTGGAATTGGATGAAATGTGGCGATGAATTTGAACAAAGGAATGGGCATGGGCTTGGGATATGCTTATGGACCTAGCTTGTTTTAAATGATTTTGATGGGTTTTCATAATTTTTTTGGTATTAGATATTTGGGTGAGCAATGTGTATTAAAATGTTTTTGGAAAAGGGGATTTGAATTTCATATTTGTAATTTATTTTGCTCGGGACTAGCAAAACTCAAGTTGGGGGGTGTGATTAGTCACTTAAAGTGGCTAATATTCATTGTTAAGTTCTTAATATTAATGTATTTAAAAGTTCATAAACACCAATTTTAGTCCAATTCAGAAATTGAACTTCATTTCCCATCATTGTGCAATTCATGCTTAAAATGTCAATTTGGGCCCACTCAATAATTTGCTTGTGTAAATTACAATATTAATCATTTTAATTTGAAATATTGGGATATGATTGATCACGTTGTTTGGAACATTTCATCTTTTAGGTCCGATGGATGAATCCCAAAGGAATATGGAGAATTTTGCGCCTGAAGGCAGAAACTTGCTGGAAAAAGCATAACGGGCCTAAAGCCCATCAAACAAATGTGGGGCCCAGAAACCAAGCCCAATGAAGCTCAAATTTATACAGTAGAAAGATAAAAATATGAGGATCATTTTATTCAACTGTGGACGGAGCTAATTCTGAAGTTATCATGATGATAAATGGATCTGAAGTTGAGGTTTAAATGGTGGACATGACATTAATGCTCAAAAATCCGTCCCACCATTTCGACTATAACATCCAAACGGATGAGCGAAATTTCCTGAAATTTTTAAAGCTCATAGAGGACAGATGTATTAAGATATTTCTCTTCTACAGCTGCTCCAGATTCGGTTTTCTACAATTTCGAATTCACACGTCAATGTGGTGGACGAATCTGGACAGTTTTCCGGGTCAAATTCGAAACATCAATTTCCTTTTGATTATTCACCCTCCATTTGACTCTATTAATTGTTGGGGGGTGAATTAATTGTTGGGGGATGTACCTAAGGCTCCTAATATTCCTATATAAGTAGCTAGTGGTGAATGGAATGGATGTGAAAAATTTTCTTATCATCTTGGATGCTTTGTTTTCATTGTAATGTTTTGTTGTCCATTTGATGTTGTAATCGTTCTTCATTCTCATGTAAGTTATTTGAATCACATTAGTTCTCAATAAAAGTTCTTCCTTTCATATTTTTCTTTTTTTTTCTTCTTATCACTTTGATACCGTTGCTTAAAAGTGTGAATTTATTCACACCAGCACTTGTGAATTTATTCACACAACGGTGGAGTGATCGTTTCATTGTTTTATTTTTCTTCTCCAATTCTGCTTCTTTAAGTCGACTTCCCGCTTCCATTTATTTAATAGAATAAATGGAGGGCTAAACCCTTATGGGTTGGTCCTAGGGAGTTGCATGGGGAAGATTGGATGTTATTTTAAGATCTAAATTTTTTTAATCATTTCATTAATTTAAGATTTCCATTTGATGATTAATTTCTTCTTCATCTTCGCCAACTTTAACAATAACACATTTCGAGTGCTAGTACGATCCAATTCCTTGGAGTGATCATTAAATTGATCCTATAAGTGCATTGGTGATTATCCTTGGAATTGTGAGGGATTAAATTGGTGAATGATGTTGAGGAATTATATCATTTTGTGGACACGTCTTGAATTAGTGAAACGAACGTTATAAGATAATAAATACATCCAATCTAACCCTAGTAACAACTTAGGAACAACTCATCTCTATTAATTGTTTTAGACTAAGTAAGTGTATGTTTTAATTTATTTTCTTTAAATTAATTCAGTAGTTATTCAAATAAAATCAATCCAAATAGTTGGCCACTCCATAGCCAAATCCTTCCAAAATCAGAGTGTCTCTCAGTTTCTTCTTCGGTCCCTGTGGACTCGACCCATACTTGTACTACAACGACCGCATACCTGTAGGGTAAATTTGGGCGCAACCAGCTGGTGTCCCTACCAACATGAAGACTCTGACGATAGCCTTTATCCCATCCTTGGCTACCTGAGAGTCTGTCTCTTCGTGGAATTTGGACGGCCTCTGTCTCTGAAACTCATGCAATGCCATTAGGCGGCGTGCACTCTCCGACGTTGTGGCATGTAGCATCGGTGGCTCAGCTAGATGAGGTACCGTGGGTGCCTCCGTAGTAATGGGGCCATGCATTAAGGCCACGTCGCTCTGTGGGCTTCAATCTTGCCCGTAACTGGGAACCCTAGCTGGCTACCTTCATGGGGCCATCCTGAAAAGAAACAGGTGCGCCACGGTTAGAACAGTATACCTGGTGAGCTAAAACAATGTAATCACAAAGAAAATAATAAAAACACACATCCAATCAGTGATTTCGTGCAATGAGTCATAAATCAGAAGTTAGGGTCTGGGTGTATGGATAGGTCATCCGCTGCACCAACATTGGACTCCCTCGACTAATAACCACACTAACTACCTTTTACATTAATGCTTCAAATAGAAGATAATCAGAGTACATAGTTCTGCGGTAGAACCGAACTTCTCTGATTCTAATTTGTCATGACCCATCCTCAGGGCCCGTGCCGTGACTACCCCATGCCCGCCTTCTTAGGCCAGGGGCTGGCGACTAGAACCAATGGTGTAAAACTCCAAAAAATGAGAAGGAATTGAATTTTAAGGTAAACAAACCCAACAGAGCTTGAAAATGAAGTAAACACTTAGTAAAACTCGATACAAAAGTATGTGGAGGAAGTTAATGGGCTAGTATACAAACCCAACAGAAAGTGCAGTAAAATGGAAAGGAAGTACAGGAGCAACAAAGTAAAACTGCAACACCGAGTCATCATCCGGAAATCCAACTTGATGGGTGAGTATATATAGCCTCATCAGCTCCTCGGGTTCTGTCGTCCGCACCATTTACATCCCACCATGTGGTCCACCTCCAGGTACCATCCAGTTCCATAATCCTCCACCTCGATCAGTGTTTTCTGTCATTTGCATCCAACACAACATAGTGTGGGCATTTCCCGTGCAAGTGTGAGTATATAGTACTCAGTAGGGACACCGAGCCCCCCGAAGGTCTCTCAGAATTCATGAAGGATAAACCACAATGGACTGATACAATCACGAAGCATCAACTGAATTTACTTAGATATATGCCGATACATACACCCATGCCATCAATTACAAAATGGCTCCAACTCTCGAGCCCATGTACAACCCAGTCCACACAAGAAAACACAACCAAGTCCACAGAGGAAGGCATAACCCAATCCACATAGAAATGCACAGCCCGGTCCACACAGGAAAGAACTACCCAATCCCTACATGAAAGCAAGACCCAGTCCACACATGAAAGCAAGACAATTACATCAATGATATTGATTGAATACAAGACTCAACTCACACATGTATACACTTCGTAAGGTGATGGAGATGATCAGATGAAGGAACTAATTAATATAAGCTATCAGACCCACATAGGATAGAAAAATATCTATGCTGTCAGACCTGCAATGTATATATGACCAGCTAATCTGCCAGACCCACTCAGGATACAAGTACGGAGGTCATACTGCTGGACCCACGTAGGATACAAGAACAGTAGTCATCTCCGTCAGACCGTACGTAGGATCCCAGTACAGTCGTCAGCACTACCAATACCACGGAGGATCCATGTATAGTCGCCCTCGCTGGAAAACCCACAGATGTTCCATGTACAACAGTCATCGTTGCCGAACCCACGGAAGATCCTATTACAATCGACCTTGTTGCCGAACCCATGAAGGATCCAAGTACAGTCGTCATCACTGCCGAACCCAAGGAGGATCCTGGCACAATCATCATCACTACCGAACCCACAGTGGATCCAAGTATAGTCTTCTTCGCTGCCGAACACACAGAGGATCCAGGTACAATCGTCATCGTCGCAGTCACATCCAGCTCTAGGGTTCCCGCACGGAGCACGCACGATTACGAGAAGGTCCGCTCCTCATGAAAAGTGTCAATACATCAACTGTTACAAATTTTAGAGTTGATTTATCCCAAATATCCTTCTCATCAAAAGGAACCCAACGCGATAAACGATGTGTTAATTGGACGCACGGTCTGAGAGTTATTGTCTTTTCCGTTCCAGGGGCCCGGTTGGTTTATAAGCTAAATCTAACCCGATCGTACTCCAGCTTCATCCAATCCTCAAGGGGAGTACGAAAAAATAACGTCTCAAAAAAATTAACCCAATGAAATTGACGGTACGTCAATCAGATGTCCGGTCCTTGACATATAAGAGTTTCCACTCCAAGGGCCCGGTTGGATTCATGTTTGAACCAACCCGCCCATACCCACACATTGCCTAAACCACGAGTGTAATATACTGAAACAACGTTATTGATTCAAAGATTCCAATGCAATAGATTGTGCATCGATCGAAGGTCCGTAGCTCAAGTTATGGGCAGAAGACCGAAGCGGTCAGAAGTGGGGGGTCTGGGCCCGGTCCGACCCGGCCCAACCCCCATGGGTCAGCAAGAACCGGGTCGACCCATCTCGGACATGGGTCCAGCCCGATATGGCGTATCCGGGCCTGCATGACCATCTCTGGCTTGGCCAGGGGGTGCACTGGCTCGGCCAGCAGACCAAGCAGGTGGGGGATGCGGTTCCCCTACCTTTGCGCTCTACGGACGTGGCGGGCGCCGCGTCTCCTTCGGATCCTGCGCGGCCACGGGATTCGACTTCCTGCCGTCACGGCTTCAGCCGTAACGGCTCCTGATAGTGGCACATCGGGGCGCCACCGCCTCTGGGCGGCCGACCGGATCCAACCTCCGGTGACCCGCGCTGCCGTATGTTTTCGCGGGCCACCGGAGTCATTCTAATGGTCTGTTCCTGCTCCCTTCTGCGCATGCGGTCATCTCAGAACTGGTACTTCATTACGACGAGCTATAATCGCCAATTCAGTCCCATTTCGTCATCTCTAATTATTCCATGCATTAGGAACAAACATTTGTGGGTTCAGGATTGTTCGTTAGCTCGTACCCACCAAGTTAGTGGTTTTATGAAAACACAATCAACAAAACACACCATGCCGAGGGTACAGAAAAAACACATGAAGAAATATTACAAAAACCCTTTCCTCGATAAGGCGTCACACGTCGTCGAACCATGGAAGATGATCGTCGCAGTGATCTGACGACGCGGAATATTGGCGTCGTCTCGTCAACGTCGGAAAGGGAGGAGACGAGGGAGGTGTCGGCGTTCATCATTCTTTGCTAGAGGAAGAGGAACATTCACCAAGTGTTGGGTGCCATACTTCACTACCAACATTCCACCACTTGAAGAAGCCTTCCCAAAACTGTCTCCCAAGCTCCCTATATAAAGGAGAGGGGGAGAGTATGTAACCAGCGTGGAATTTATGAAGGTTCAATTATTAAGAGCCTTCCTAAATTCCCACTATGTGGTAAATTAATTAAAAAAATGCGGTCTGGCGAAGTTAAATTGTGTTGGCACAATAAAAAGTGGAGGATGCCAAAAAGATTCCACCACCTAGACTGTGCCAAAACAAACAACACGAATTATTTTTATGTTGACTTAGAAAATTATTTGAGTGTGATTAATTTCACATCGACTCATAAAATTAATTGATAATAATTAATATCACGTTGACACATAAAATTCATTGACAGCAATTAATTTTACGTCAACACATAAAATTAATTAATGGGGGGGGTTGAGAGGATTCTTCTCCCTCCCCATTAAAAATTCTCCTCCCATAATTACTAAACGATGGTGTTACTTAAATTAATGTGGGGTTGTGGAACCCCCACATTAATTCCAATAAATTGGAATTTAAAAATAAAATAAAAATATTTTTATTTTATTATTATTTCACGAAGTTAAGAAAAATAACTTCCACTCCACCATGACTGCATTCGTGGTGAAGGTCCAATTATGCAGACACTGGAACTGTGATCTCATCAGTGCCCTTAGATTTTAATTCCAAGAAACAGTTCAAATGATAGATAAAATCCACTCGTTCGTTCACTGAACATACCAGAACAAAACTTCAGAAAATGATTACGGGCACACCGTTAATAGGAATCTAGTGCCGTCAGAAACTGCACACTGGTAAAATTTAAAAGAAATAAAAAAATTCCGGAAATTTCCGTGTCTTTAGAAATTAAATAATAAATTTTATTAGATTTATGTAAAATTAGTGGATAACTAAATTAAAATAGAAAATATATCTATTACAATAACATTTATTAGGAAAATAATTAAAAATAATATTCATCACAATAGAAGAAGCATTTGGAGGTTACAAATATTAGGTCGAAGAAGATCATAATAAACAAATCTCTAAAATGGTAGAGAACATTGGAGGTTAAGGTAGTTGGTTGGTGCTCATGTGATATGAGAATAAGGCTCAGGATTGACTCGAGGCGGGTTTGGGGTCGAGGAATATAATATAACTATATCCCGATATTTTTTTAACAAATCACTTGTATATATAAATTCATTTAAAAGATTTATTAAAAATCATTATGATTACTTGTCTATTCCAATGGTTTACATAACCTTTTGGTATAGACAGATTCCCGCAACTATATAGTCATGGTTTATATAACCCTTGAGTATAGTTGCGTTATGATAGCCCAATTTCATAGTAGTGTATAAATCATATTTAAAAATTTTAAAAATTTAATATATGATTTAAAATATTCACATAATACTTTATCAATGATAAAAATATATTGATAAAGGAAACCAATTATCAGTGATAAATTATATAGTGAATAAACTTATTTTTTTAATTATTTTTTAACAGTGATAAAGTGTATTATTATAAAATATGATATTTATGGAAGTGTATCATATCAGAATATGTCTAACCACATATATATTATATATATATATATATATATATATTTGTTTTTGTGTCTTAGCATCAATTTTTTGGTGTGGGTAGTTTCAATGAAATGGGATGAAATGAAATATAATTTTTCAGATATTCAAGTAGGTATAATTTTAATCCGTGATTGGGGAGGTCAGTGCCCATTTGGTGGTTGTTTAAAAAAATGGATTCTTTATTGATGTTTTACCCAATGTGATTCTCTAAATAAATAACTATGATTTTGTGGATAGGATCAAATTTAATCATCTTTGAAAAAAGGACAATTCCATCAGGCCGCAATCATGGCTTACTTCCACCTCTAGTGCATGTAGACTAATGTTATGTTTTAATTCTCCTATTTTTTCTTATAGAAAACATCATTCATTTTTTTTTCAAATCATCATCCATTTATATAATTCACTTCTTCCCTTCTAGAACTCCATGAATTATTTTTCCGTAAGCCCAATATTTGTAATATTAGCTTTTTAATATGAATTATTATATAAAGAACACGAGTAATATTCTGCTACATAATTTAGAACAATCAAATTATTTAAAATTTATATTAATAAGTGATAAATTATTTTATCTAACAATATAATAAAATAAAAAAGAATATGATATTCTACTAAATTTAAATCAATAACACAAAAAATGATATGAAATAAAATCAATCCACTAATTAGTTTACTATCACATCTGCTCACCTCCTCGCCTCCCATTGATAGCAAGGACCTTTATAAATTGTAAAAAAATTGAAAAAACTTATTCCTGATATTTATATGTTATTTTCAATTTATTATATTATTATATAGATTTATATCATTGAGGATAATTTAGAGGTGTTGAAATTAATATAACCCTAGAAATTATGTAAAATCAAAATAAGAACATGAATCAATATTAGAATAATTCTCAATCGCATAAGCTCCAACACACACAATAAAATGTTCTAGTGATTCTAATGTATGAGGCATAAAATCTAGACCAAACAAGTCTTCTGTATGACTATAAAAAAATTTAAAAAAGAAAAGTATTATCGATGATAAATGAAAGTGAACATAAAAGAGGAAATTAATCAAATAAAAGGTTTCACAAAAGAACCATGAACCATGATTAAACATGAATTATTTCATTATTAGATCAGATTAGATTATCTCGAGAAATTAATTTCTAGGATTTTGAAATTAATAATTTTTAAGAATGAGTTAACCACAATTAACCATATTAGAAAATATTCTATCAAAATTCAAAAATCAATGTTGTTGAAGACCAAAGTCCGCATGGGGAATATGATGTTACTGAGTTTTCGAAAGTTCCATTCATGTGTATAGCAACTGGTGGTAAGGGAATACATTTTTAAAGATGAAATAGATGAGTATGTGTCACATTTATGTGAGGTGAGGTGTCTTAGAAAAGTGTGGCATTGACAGGGGTTAGATGCAATGATTTAGGTGGCCGAGGATGTTGGGAGATGAAGAGGCAGATCCACAATGTCATTGCTTATAATGTATTCACCATCATATGATTCTAGAGAAGCACAAAAAATTTATAGAGTAAAAGGTAGAATCACATAAAAAGGGAGGCATGCATGTAAAGAAGCTATGTCCAGTACAAAAATCAATCTTGAGATCGTGATGCACTAGGAATTACTAGAGATATGATGCATAAAAGATATAGCAAAATCACATTAAATAATGGATCCATAAAAAGATATTCAAATGACAACGAAAATGAAACTAGGTCATCAATGAACAATGGGATGAGTGATTGTTGTTACCAATGACTACTTATAAGGAAGCATTGAAATAGTGGAGTGGAAGAGGGTTTCCTGTTTCTCCTATATCGGTTGATCCCTTAGCGTTGGGGCGCCAGGGAATCACCATAGGCCGAACTGGTTTACTTATATATACCATCTTCTTTGTATAATATTCTTGGTGTTCTCTATAAATTAAAATTTTCATCCAAATTTATATTTCATTTTATCACATATATCAACATTATTATTTGTGTGACATTCATAGTGAGTTTCAACTATTGAATTAAATTAATCAAGTTTCCATTGGGCATTATGTTTTTGATTAACTTATTAATGTTAAATAAATTTAACATATTCTCCTGACCATGTATTTTATTTCATCCATTATGCGGAGTACAAATTAACTTAAATAGAACCATTTCGATGACATCAATTGTAAACCCAAATCATGGACACAATGATTTCATTCATTGGATTTGTTTTTAATAAAAATAATCATTGTCAATATTATAAATATGATTTTACATTTTTTAATAAATACATTCACATTAATTTAAAATACTCCCACTTAATGCAGTACTAGAGAGTTTTTTTATTGTTTCCCTTAACACATATGGCCATCGTGGGTAGTCGTTGCACTAGAAAACAACTATACCTACCACCCCAACCCTGCTCGTGACCCCCTACCCACACTATGCACCCTCCTTGGAATCCCTTAAACCCTACCCACTAATGGTACCACCACAACATCAACAATCCAGTCTCTAATCCCACCATTGATTCTCGCCCTTACCATTGTGTTTTTTTGGTGTTTTAGGAACCTCAAAGACGTTTTACAAATTTTGTAGTATAAATTGGAAAAGTGGAGGGTTCCACTACTATTTTATTCAAGGTTGCGATGTGGAGAAATGGTTTACGTCGTAATAATGGCTTCTACAGGTTGGTCACCCTTCTATGGTGTAGGGAGGATTGAAGGAGGATAAATGGGATGAATGTCTTTTTTCCCCGGCTATGTCGTGGTGGTTAGTTGTGGAATAGACCCATCGCCGTTGTTGAGTACTTTGTCATGGAGACAGGTGGCTACACCATAGTGGTTTTTTTAAAAATTCCTAAAAGGGTGTAGCAACAATGTGGGATGTAGGATGGGTCATAGTCCCTCCCCAGGAGAAATAGTATCTACATATTGGTTCCAACAGTGGACACCATATGCAGGTTTTACCCAGGGATGCCATTTTTCTCCTCTGACTAGGCAGTTTTCTATGAGGTCTACTATGTGGCCTTAGGGTCTTCTCTACGGTCCTCTAAAAACCCCCTTATAAAAAATACACCTAGAGCCCCTGAATGTAGTTTCATACCAATCATTCATATTGAATTCTAGTTTCCCAAGGGTTCATTTTGATGGATTTGAAGCCCTATTTTTATGGGAATCAATCCTAACATCCTAAGTCCAATCAATTGTAATATCTGGTAGGTTCATTCTATTTTCTAGAGGTTTCTCTCCATTTGATCTTGTTTCCTCCCATTTCATCATTATAATTTTTGTGGATGATCTCAATCATTATAATTGGTGTTTCATTTCCATTTATCATTGCATTCATGGGAAAAAACCCTTTGGAGATCGTAGATTTCTCATGGAATGGGTGTTTATAGATCATTGATTGTAATTCATTATCATGAAATGAATGTTGAATCCTTGTGGTAGGGGACTCGTTTATTCTCTTATTCATTAGCATAAGATAATAAATTTACCATGATTTATCCGTTTTTATGGTAGTGTTATTAAGCAAATAAAGATTAAACCAGATTAATGAATGGAATTGGTTTATGATCAGTGATTGTATGTTGTTTCATTCCACCAAGATAATGGTTTGCGTCTTGTTTTTCTAGATAGTTTGAAACTTATACTATTATTTGTATAGAATTTTATTATGTTTTGTTTTCATATTGAAAGTGAATATTTTTGATAAATAACACAACAATGATAATGTTTTGTTGGATGGAGAAATAATTAATGAGGAAAATTTTTTAACAAATCTTGTATTTCGAATAATTTGATAGTAATCAAATTGATGCAAATATGCTTGATTAACTGAATGTGTCAATACATGTGTTATGGAAATGGATAATGAACAAGAATATGGAATGATTGAAGATGATAATAAATGGCATGATTAATGAGTTTTGTTCTTCCGTATGATTGTAGATACAGAATTCTTTAAAGAGAGATCATGTTTAAATAATTTCATAGAAATTTATAGCTTCTTCCTTGAGCTTTCATAGATGAAACCTATTGAGATCAACAAACTAGGATTTATGTATCACTGAGTGGTGGAAGGTGTGAATCAGTTTTATCCTTTTCTTTTATGTTTCATTTTTAAGAAACAACGTTTGTCTATAATTTATTATTTCAATTTCTACTAATAAAATCAAACTCATCATCCCATAAACATAAGAATATAAAAGGTTTACAACTCCACCAAAGTGGCTAGTCTATGGTATGGTTTTTTGAATAATATGATACCACATAATCCAGAAGAGAAAAATATTTTTGTGTTTAATAAAATGATTGATATATTCCTATATAGTGATGATTCACAATGTTACATACAATAGTGCTTATGGTTCAAGTAGCACAAAATTAATTCTTAAAATTCATGTAACAATCATTTTATAGTGTTTCATTATAATCTTTCAAAAACATGATCTCTCAAAAAAAAATTAATCACATACTTATCCAAATTCTAGTATGAAATTCATAGACATTATAATGATACTAATTCTGATTACCCAGTCTGATTCCTGGGACTAATTTCTCCAAAAGAAAGAAATAACTGTGTCAGAATACCGCTAAAACAATTTTGAGCATCATCATATTTAGTCCATAAATAACGATAAATTTTTCTAGTCTAATTATGTATCCCAATATGATAACCCTATGAATATGATCTATCTCATCTTCTATTAATTCATTTTATTCTACCAAATTTAATTTTTCATGTAATCTCAATCCATAAACATTTTCTATCTTGAAATGTGGAGCTTCTCACTTGAATGTGGTGTTTTTCAAAATCTACATTTCAACACACTAACATACAAGAGGATATTAATAATACATTATTTGTAAGGATTATTCCATCTTGTTCAACTGTGGTTTATTATTATACTATTGTATAATGAAAATATTCCCAATATATAACAAAAAAACATTTTTTTTCATGTATTTTACACAAAATTGTATCTCAAATTTATTATTATATTGATTCTATGTTTTATATTATATAAAAATAAACTGTTTTTACTATATAATTATTTCATTACAAATCGTATTAAAACAAATATCATTAGGATAGATAAAATAATGAAATTTTATAGTTGTATATATATATATATTTATATGATAAACAGGTCAATATGATAATTGGATAACAGTCTATGAGAAATATATGAATAAATTAAAATATTGTGAAATAGAATTTGACTAAAAATGGTAACATAATTATATATAGATACAATTGTTGCATGTTTAAATAGTTTTTTATTAATCAATTGAATATTTTACTACCATGGTCATTTAAAATGTGTCCCTACAAGGTGATATTGGGAGTCATTTGAGGATTTTATAATATATTGATAACTTTTCATAAAATTTTTAGTTTATGATATAAATTATATTACAATAGATGTCATAAATTATACTAGAAGATTGATCTATAAAAAGTAATATTTTTATTAAATTTGCAGTAATTAACTATTTAGAAATTTTTTGTGATCTCTAAATTAAAAAATTCATTTAATATAAAATCAAAGGTAATTGTTACAGTTTGTTGTACATAAACCATGTGGTGTCCCAAACATTAGTGGACCTTATGTTGTTTTTTGTGTTAGATGAATTTTTAGGGGGTTTAAAGGAGTTTGGAGGATAAATAAAGAATAAAGTTTGGTTCCACTTCAACTTGAGCCCAAGGATGAAGTTTGGTGCCATGTGTTACGCTGTAAGAGAGAACTTGATTGATTTGCCTCTCGATTATGGCATAGTGAGTCTCAAATGATGAACATTGGGGCTACATCAATTTATTATGGGTTCTGTCATGGTTGTCAGATACAGTGTATGCTCTTCCCCATTGTTGAGTGATACAATGTGGAGCTAGGTGGTTGCGTTGTAGTGGGTTTTTAGGCTATAGCCAAATCAAGAGTGGATTACTTCTGGAATATAGGAGGGGCAATATTCCCTCCATTGAAAAAATAGGATATAAATCACAGATCTTGATGTGTGTCTTAGACATGGGTTTTACAAGAGTACATAATTTGGTATCCTTCCACTATATAGTGGTCTATGTGGTCTACAATGTGACAAAATGGTATACTTCTTGGTCCTATAAAAATATATTTTCTTTTAAATACCCCCAAGACATTGGAAATTATTTTCTCCCACCCCTTCCTGTTGAATCATTGGCACCATAGGCTTCATTCTCAAGACATTGAATCCCCATTTCAATAGGGATGAATCTCGAATTCCCGATTTCAATCTCTTGTAATGTAAGGTCGTCTATTCCACTTTTCATGAGTTTTCTCTCTATTTTGTATAATTTCCCCCATTCCTTACTTCCATGTAATGGAATATGATCTCTGTCATTATAATGGAGTTCACTTTGACGTTTATCAATGTTTTCATGGAACGAGATCCTTGAGAGATCCTAGTTTCCTCACAAAAGAGGTGACTAGAGATCCGCAACATTGATTCATTCACGTACGAGTAAGGTTGAGTATTTGTGTTAGGGGATTAATTTAATTCTTATTTATATATTTGAATTAAAAAATCGACTTTGTTTTATCTGTTTTGATAGTGATGGAATTAACACTATATAGATTAAACCAGATTAAATATTAGAATTAGATTATGTTTATTGATCACATAATTTTTTTATTGCACTATAATGATGGTTTTCTTATCCTTATTATAGATAGTGTTCAATCTATAAAATTATTTTTATAGAATGTTGTTATGATTGAATTATTTTGTTGATATTGATAAATTTAAATAAATAACATAAAGCTGATAACTCGTTATTGGTTGGATAATGAATTAACAGGGTTACATGATTAACAAATATAATGTTTCTCTTAATTTGAGGGTAATCAAATTGATGAATGTATTGATTTTCAAATGAATGTTCCATTCCATGTGTTAAATGAATTAAACACTAAACATAAAGATTGATTTTAAATTTATTTTAATAAAATTCATGATTAATGAGTTTTTTTATTCCCTCCATTTATTGAAACTACAATATTATTCCATAGAGCATAATTAAATAATATAACAGCTTGTTGAAATTTTTTCCAGTAAAATTTTTATATTGAAAATGTAAATTATCAAATTTAAATTTATATTCAATTAATTATTTTTTAAATACATGAAATTTATCACTATATTTGTACTCATATAAATATCTTCATGTTTATAGTTTCATTTTACAGCATGCATTGAATTACAATGCATGGTCAATTGTATGGCCTGCATGATTTGGAAAGACAAAATGGGTGTCTATTGTATACCTATTCTCTTAATTTCTTCCATTCAATAGATATTTTCACCTAATCTATCATGTCAATCCATTTATTTTGTCGGTTCCATATACTACTTGGTGGGCATTTCATCATTGGATTCATGGGAGCAACCCATTGGCTGTGGAGTTTTTGGGTTAGTGTTTTGAATGGGGCTTTCATCCACCATATGGTGCCAGAATTTTATATTCAAAATAGATATACAAATCATCCTATGGAGTTGTTGAGTTAAACTAGTATGGAGAGATCTAAATTCCTAAAATTATCTCCCTCTCATGACTAGTGGTTATGTTTTCATTCAGATGTTGGTTCAGTCTTCTTTTTCTGTCCCCCAATGTTGAGAATCGTATTCCATATCTTCAATATTTTTTGTGGTGGAGTTATCATCATCATTATTAGTGACCTCACATGGTTGAATACCGAACCATTACATTCCATTAGTGTATGACTCATGGTGGAGCAGGTCATGGTTCTTTCACATTTGAAGAAGTCTGACCATATATCGAATCTGGAGACATGGCTTAATAATCATTCGACAAGATCTAACAATGTTATAGGATTCTATTCATTGGATATTGAAGTGATCTAGATTCCTAGGAAATTTTTCTATGTTTGTATGATTTTCTTAAACTAGATTCTTTTTTGTCTTATTGCTTATAGTGCATAGTTATTTTTTTAGCACTTTTGTGTATTTCAGTTGACTGTCTTATTTACTATTGAATAGTACAATTACTTTTTCATTTTAACATATAATAGAAGTCCTTGTCTGGGTGGTGTTCCTTCCCTGAATTTGTTCCCAAAGGGAAATTCATGTAAATCTTATTGTTTCCTTTTTTATGTTCTCCTTTATTCTTCTCCAATTGTTGTACTTAATCTTCTCCCACATTAGCACTCTATTTGTGTGTGTTTTCATGGTAACACAATTCATTTTTAAATTAATTATATTGAATAAAACCATATTTTTTATTTGATTTTACTTGGAATTATATATGGGGATATATTACAGTATTACCCTGCAACAAAGTTGTATCAGAGCCACCCAAATAAACAATGGAATCTGAATAATATGAAATATATGATTTTTATGGGTGAAATGTTTTTAATTTTTGGAGATTTTAATTGTTCTCTCTGTTAGTCAAATATGGTTTTTAATATTCCCTTTGAGGATCTAAAATCCCCCATGTACATTTTTCAACAAAGTCTAAAAAAGTCAGAATATATTCAAATGTCCCTTCCAACATTTTGATGAATGAACATAGCTCATAAACCATGACTATAGGTGTTAATTTCCAATGGGAGGCTACTTATAAGTCCTCCTTAGCGAATATTTGGTCTAATATTAAAAAACTATATTTGAAAAAATAATTAATTATCCTTATACATAAGAAGTAAAAATTATATACCTTCAAGATACGTCATCAAACCACCAACCAATCACACAATGAAGAGTTTAATATAAAGTAATTAATCCCCACCATTATATATTTTAATTTTTATGTCGAGGAAAAGACATCATACATTTAATCTAATTATATAGTTCATATAATAATCATATCAATGATATTATGTATGAAAGACATTCCATGATGTTAGGGGAATCCATGTCCACCTTGTATTCACCTATATTGTGTAGGAATGGTAAGGTTAAACTATATGAAACAAGCATTAATATGAGGGGATGTTTTGATTTTTGAGGGAGAAATGTAAATATTGAATGAGAATGAAGATTCATATCCAATCACATGAGCATTAGACTAAACCTCATACCAAGGATGTTAAATTCTACCACTGTGGAAAACCTGTGCATATTAAACCAAAATGACTCGAGTTAAAATCTAAAAAAAACTTCTACGGAGTCCAGCGTTCATTTTATCTTTTCTGAAAAAGGATATAAAAGTGTTGAGGTGTTGTGTGTCTCCTGAGATAATCTTTATGTTATGTGGTTCTTAGACTAATGATGTTCATTCCATATGTTATCATATAAGAGTTTCATTTCTTGTTTGACCGAGGGAGTTAAAGTAGCTGTTATTTTAGGTAAACCAAAAGAGATGTTACATCATCAGTATAGATTCTTTTATGCATGATCTCATAATCCATTATCTTTTCACCATATTTGATGTGATATGTGTTCTATATTTACACCTAAATCAGACTTCTCTATGTAACATAGGTCATATAGTTTTTAATTTTATATCTAATTTAAGTTGTCTTAGAATCTCTAATGGAGATCGTATAGTTTTTAATGGCTCCATATAGAATGGGTTATATGTCATAGATAGAATAACTCATGTCAAGAATATGGTAAATACTTATGTCACTACCAATGATAACACTATTCATTGGAATTTGAGATGGGGAAATTTAAATGATAGATATATATAGAAATTGAGAAGCCTATGGTTTATCACTCATGTTATGCCATGTAACATACCATGTTTGGACTATTATGTCTTGGTATGTCTAGAAAAGTCTAGATTCATTGATATGGCTTTAAAGAAAGTCCCTCACTTGATTATGTTCACTCTGATTTGTGGGGACCAGCTAGGACATCCTCTCAATGTGGAGGCTCTAACCTTGCCACATTTATAGAAGACTTTTCAATGAAATTTTGGGTATATTTTTTAAGAAATAAATATAATGTATTTGAGGTGTTTAAAATATGGATATCTTCTATAGAAAATCATTTTTGAAAGATGTTAATGTACTTGAAGACTGATAATGATCTTGAATAACAGTTTGCTGAGCTTTTAATGTTTTTTATTGTGAGGGAATTTTAATGCACTTATCCGTGAGAAATTATCAATAGTAGAATGGACTATATGATTGTATTACTCATACCATTATTGGGTGGGTTTGTTTAATTCATTATTTCTTGAGTTCTCAAAATTCCTTTTGGGTATAAGATATAACTATGGTAGTTTAATTTATAAACATGTGGTTGTATTTTGTGTTGAGATTTAAGACTCCTATAGAATTATGGAGAAATCAACCAATATCTTATGAACATATTATGGTGTTTGGATGAGCTACTTATTATCAGGCTAAGGGAAACTACATTGACCCCAATGATATAAAGTGCATCGTTATAGGGTTACCTTAGGTTATGAAGGGGTATAATAATTGTGTTTACAACCCTAGCTTCCAAGAACGTATACTTTTTTGGAATGTGGTGTTTCAAGAGACTATTCATGAAAGAGTACAACATGCCACTAACAATAGTATTCATGCTCCTCAAAAGAGGGATAATGAGGATGATCTTAATATTTCCAGTGAGTCTCCATGGGAGACTCCTTCTACATCTCAAATTCCACTTTCTATGCCTGAAGGAAAATCAAATTCTGATTTGGGTGATACTCTGGATGTTGGAGTTCCTAGTGTTCTTAGTCTTTATTATATCTCTAAGGATATTTATATGAGGGTCATTGAACCTCCTACTAGGTACATAGACACTGATATGATTTCCATTGCATTATATTTGGTAGCATATCTTTGTGAAGAGGATCCCCAAGGCTACAATAAAGTAATAAATGATAGAATCTCTAACCATTGGATTTCAACTACTGAAAATGATATGAAATTTCTAAGAAAAAAACATACATGGTCCATAATTAGTAAACTAAAAATTTTAATATTAACGGTTGTAAATTGATCTATTAAAAAGTAAAAAATACTATAGGAAATAAAATTATATCCAAAAAAATTGTAGCCAAAGGCTTCCTTAAATTAAAATGAATTAATTATTCTAACAAAATTTCTCTTTTGATGAATCATTATTAAATAATAATTATTATTTCTTTTTCTTACGATATAGATTTCCCTAGGGAAAAGCTAGATTTCATAATTTACATCTTTCATGGTGATTTAATTGAATAATTATACATGAATCCTTCTACTTGTTTTGGGAAAGAATTTAAATTTTAACATGTCTTTTCATTAATAAATCATTATATAAGTTGAAATAATCTTTTAAACAATGGTATAAGTTGTTTGATTCATTCATTTTAGATAATAGTTTCAATAGTTGTCATTTTGATGCATGTGTATATTTTAAATATGTAAAAAATCAATTCTTTATTTACATCTCTATATAGATAACATGTTACTCTTAAGTAGTGATATGAAATTATTCACCCATGTTAAAATGAAATTGAATACAACCTTTTAAATAAATGATATTGGTTGTGATAAAAAAATTCTGGGCATAGAAATTATTAATGATAAGAAGCCTAAGCTTCTTTACATATCTTACATTTCAAAATTCATAGCGTGATTAATAGGTATTTTATAGATGTGTTGAATAATATTAATGTCTTTTTAAGTAAACATTTTAAATTTTATTTATCTCAGTCACCTGCGACAACTTATGATATTGAATATATGATTTGAATCAAGTATGGCAACAAAGTGGTAATTTTTAAATATGCTATGATTCTTGATTGACCACATGTTTTCTTTCCTATCATTTCTTTTATCAGTTTTATGGAAAATCATTGTAATCTAAATTGAAATTCTCTTAAATGGTTGTTGGGATAAATTTCATCTACTTCATCTCTTGTAATTTTCTATGGAATGAACATTAATTCATATGAATTAGTGACTGGTTATTTGGATTCTAACTATGCTGGAAATGATGATAATAGGAAATCACTAAATGGTTATATATTTATTTCATGTGGAGGGAATGCATCTTGGATGTTCAATATGAAATCTATGGTGGCCCAATCAAACACTATATCCAAGCACACATCACTGACAGAATCATTGAGAGAAGCTATATGGCTAATGGTTTTGATCTCTGAACATTTTATATGTGAATATATTATTACTCTACATTATAATTCTCAATCTTCCCTTTATTTTCCTACAAATTTAGTATGCCATATAGGTATAAGAACATATATATTAGGGATCATTTTATTATAGAATATATTGAATGTGTATAAGTGTGTTTCATCGAGATACACATGGATGACAACCCTATCAATATATTGACTAATGCTGCATCATTATCCTAGTTCAAGCATTTCATAGATATCTTAAAAATGACCCACTTGAATAAAAGTTAGGTTCAATAACATCAAAAATTTCCAATTTAAAATTGTTGAATTTTGTTAATTAAGGAATTCATTGTTTTTATATTGAAAAATAAACTAACCCGTAAAAATTGTTCTACCATTTTGATTATTTTATATACATGAAATTTATTGTTAAATTATTTATCATTTTAATATCTGTGGGATTTTGGAATCATTTTATAGCATGATAATATTTACATGGCCTCCTATACTAATTATCTTTCTTGATTTTGTATTCCACATTGTCTATCTATTGTACACATATTCTCTTCATTTCTTACAGTTAATGAATGTTTATGCCTAATCAATCATGGCCATCCATTTATTTGGGTTGTTCCATGTGTTGCTGGGTAGGCTGTTTGGAAATGGATTCTGGGAAGCCTCCCCTTGGTTGTACAATTATCTTGTTAAAGTATTGTATAAGGGATTGATAACCACTACAACCCTATTATATTATTTAAAAAAGTTCTAAATATTATCTTCTTAGATGGTCATGTTCATCTTGTTTTCAGAGTTCCAAAAACTCAAAATTGATGCCCTCTCATCTCTGGTGGGGGATTTCCCCACTAGTGGTTTGGTTTAATTTTTTTTTTACTCAATTTTTATAATCATCTTCCTCATCATCAATATCATTGGTTGTGTTCTATCTACCTCATCAATGGACTCATCATGTGCCCCGAGAACTCCCCCACCCCCCACACACGAACACATACCCTACTAGTTCTGGAATCATAGTGGAGCTTGTTGTGGTTCTTCCCTTTTAAAGACATGTGAAAATTTATTGAATCAGGATACATGGAATGACAATCATATAGTGAGATACAAAGATGTATCAAGAATGAGGTTCGTGGATCATGAAGTGGTCTAGATTCCTATAAATATTTTAGGGTTGCAGGTTATTTATAAACACAATTACTTTTACGATTATTCTTTAAGTGCACAGTTTATGTTTTAGCACTTCATTTCACTTCAATTGCCAATCTTCTTTTCTGATGTACACTATAATTTTTTTTGATCATAAAATAAAATTGTTATTTTGGGAGGAGTTTTTTCGTTGATGTGGTTCTCAAAAGGGACCAAAGCATGTAAATCCTTGGTTTTCCATTGTTTTCTAGCATAATGTTTTCTTATATAATTTTTCTTATTTCATTATTCCCTTATTAGCACTTTGTTTTGGTTTGTATTAAATTTATTCAAAATCATTTTTTCTATATTATATATTAAATTAAATTAAATTTTTCATTCGCTGGTGTAAGGAATTTGGGGGGGGGGGGTTGTATTTCACTATTAAACCATAACACTTGTTATACATAATTCCATAGGTATCCTATAGTTGAAAAGTATGATAATTGAGTTGGTTGATATAGGATGGAATAAAAACTGACTTTTTAATAATGTTAAATGTTTGGGGATATGATTTCCCATTTACATGTGATGTTGTAATGTATTGTGTTTGTGATGTGAGAGCATATTTTTATTTAAAGTCTCAATGGATTATTTTTTTGTCCATGTTTCTTTCTTCAATATGATTGTCACTATATAACATCAATGTGATCTATATAGGATCATTTTTAGTTGATGTTATGTGTGACTCGGATGGATTATGATACATGGGAGTGGAGGCCCTTTTTGTTTAAGAAGTTGATTCTCATGAAGACGAGATTCATGGTGATATAATTCATGTTGTCAGGGATGAATCAAGAGTTGATGGAATGGTATGATGTTAGGATTAATTTATTTTGTCTTAAAGGATGATATGGTTTCTTGTTAATGATTATGTCGAAGGTCTGAATGATATGTTTTCTTATCTTACCTAAATTCATTTCCCAGTTTGTTTAGGTAGATGGATGGGTTTGGTTAAATCTCATAATGGTATCATAAATGTATTCTTAGGGAACACGGAAATATGATATGGTTATAATGTTTAATAAATTAATAATCCGTTGTTTTTGTTATTACTAGAATGAAAATATTAATGTCAATCCTGAGAAATCATGGTCTTAGTTGGATTATTCTCAGAGTGCATGGATGTCACATGGATGTTAAATGTTATATAATTGAAAAAATTTAATTCATAGAAAATGAATTAATTAACATTAAGTTATATATTAAAATTAAAGAACGAATTTGATATATCTATTTTAATTGAATGTGTGGGTATATGATATCTAGTCCTTAGATGTATCACTCGGGTGTCCATGAGATGATAGAAACTATTAATCCTAGGACTAGGTTAATGGATATTGTGTGGTCATGGGCTATACTATATCATTCATGTTTTATGATTTTTTACAATACCACACCCATGTAAGTAAGGATATTGAATCTTAGTGGACTCTGGGATGGTTTCCCCCCCCCCAATAATTAGGTTAGAGAAGGACAAAGGAATGACTACCCCCTCTAGTATAATTATCTTCTTATAATATTATTACATACTGGTATTCGTGATTGTTGGATTCTTGATATATTTGTTTAGAGGGTCTGTAATAGATTTTTATTTTTTCACACAAATATATTTGTAGATATAGTATCCAAATGATTGTTATAGCTATGACATGTATTAGATGTGATGACTTGAGGAATAATACTTGGTGTGTGGGCTGTGAAGGAATGGGGTGTAATACTGGATGTATGATACAAGTCACACGAGCTATGGTTGATAACAAAAACTACTTATTTTCTATATGGAGATATATCATGAGATGATGAAAAGATGCGATGAATGAGTTTCATGTCATGATACATAGTCCATGTGTCTTTATGCTAGATTCATTTATACAGAGATGGATCTAGGCATGGGATGTTTGCTTATAGCAGAAAACTAGTGGAGAAGCATGATAAGGGATCCCTTGATGATTTATTATTATATTATATTTTCTCTCTTGTATCTTTTTCTTGGTGAGAGATATCCACGGTGAGGCATGGATCTAGGAATATATATTTAGGTATTGAGTTAGATTCACTTATTGTTCATTATGCTTTAGTACACATTCTTTATATTTTTCCTGATATGTTCTATGGAGGATCCATGTGAGTGTACTATTATGATAAGCCCATGTATATATAAATTTTTTTTAAGTCATTAAGAGCTTTTTGGATATCAAGATAGATATTAGTATATTGTGTTTTTGCAGGCATCGTTTTAGTTTCATCGTCACTGTTGAGTTTACATTTTTGGATATTTTAGTTTGCTACAAAGTTGTTTTAGTTTTGTATGACATTACCTGTATATAGATGGGTTTCATTTATCATTTAGAGCATCAGTAGAATAGTGTATCTGTATTATATATCTATTCATCATGTTTCTATTATAGTGTAATTCCTCAAATTACTATGTATAATATACCTTCAGCACATGTTTCCTTCTTGGGGCCTACTGGCGGTAGGAGTCAAAAGGTCACTATCCCCCTTGTCCAAATACCATCCCAGGGGGGCACCGTTTATTGGGGGAGTGCGTCAATACATACATATATGTATTAGAGTCGTATTTTTCATCTAAATAGAATTTATAATGAATATTTTAATGTAACTATGTAGTTTATTGATTTCAATATAGGATTATAAATTAAATTTACTAATTGCTAGTGTATAAAAATTGTTAAATCATATTAGTTCACATGAGATATTATAAGAGAGAACATATTTATGAATTGGATTATGAAAAAAATTATAATACCTTGAATTGATATGGGGAATAATATATTCATTTTCATTGAATGTAAACAATTTAGGGGGATATTGATATGATGATGACTGATCAGATGCAAGATATGATTAACAAAATATTATGTGGGTTGGATCTTGAAGGAATTAACATCTAAAATGATGAGGGTAGAGATATCAATCAACACTCTGGTGTAGATCTTTATTAACTATATTTTACTGAATTACATGATGCTGCATAAATGATTTTATATTATTCTTATACTACTTAGAGTAAATTTATTTTATCATGTATTTATTTTACATGAAGTCTTTGAATTAATGTTCAGACACGTCATTCAACATGTTTTCTGTGTTATAAAAAAGTACTTCCTACTAATTCTACGATTCTGGGGTCATTTTACCATGCTCATAAGATCACAATGATCCTCGGTTCCCCACATGGTACCACATATTCATGTGGAAATAAATTTATGTTGTTTATAAAAGAAATGTCCCATTTGGATAATTATATATATCTATGGAACATCCAAGTGGAATGATATTGGGGGAATCCAAACATATGAATGTTAGACTATGAAAAAGGGGGAAATGAATAATTTAAATAAAATTCATCACTTACCACTAAAAATGAAGTCAGAAAATATTATTTATGTCATATAATGATTGGAAATTTATGATATTACATATGGAAAATAATTGTAGTGACATGATGATCTAACAAACATTCTCTTTTTCAAGGATGGAGAATAATCAGTGGAATCATGACATTTCTAAATATAATTATAATTTCTAATTGGGGTTGGTAGAAAATGATATTAATTCATTCAGGTCTTCAGTTGGGGAAACTCATAACACATGGCCCAAATTGGTGGTTCCCTATAATCTTCATTTGTGTCGTTGCATGAAAAAATTTATATTTTATTCCAATCTTATAGATGAATCTAGAATTGAAGAGAATAATATTGTTGTTCACCTTAATATATTGATTGAGATGCTGAATTAATTTTCAGGCGATGGTGTGATAACTTTTATTATGAAATGAATAAAATGTTTAATATCATTTGTATTTTATTATATAAAATCAAGGACATCTCGGCTTATTCAAATTTATTAGTTTGTTGTAAGAACAGATACTCCTTTTTACTATTAGTTCAATATTAGTAGAAAATATATATTGATTAAACATTGTAAAAAATGGACATATACGAGTCGCATATGTATTATTCCCTATCAACAAAAAGATCATAAATAAAAAATTTGAATTTAATGGTTATAGATAATTCAACCCATCACCAAATATCCGGACACGAGTTGAGATATTATCAGAGATTGGTAATTAAACCATTCACATTGTGTTTAAATTTTAGGATTAGTTTCATGTTTCATTACCCTCTATTCATGGTGTGGGATGAAAACACAGTCACAATCGGATGGAGAAAAATATTTTTTTAATCTCCCTCACTAGAAAATTAACATATTAAGGTATAATTCGCATGTAATTAACATTGGATAATATTTTTGTGATAATATAAAAGGGACCATATTGGGTGTTTGTGGAAAATAAAATGATAACCTCAATGAAAGAAATGATTTAGATGAAATTTATTTAAGGAAAAAATTTATTTTACAATTGGATGAGTGTAATGAGAAATACATACCAGATTCACATTATATGAAACATAATATTGACATTTATTTACCTATTTATTATTCTTAGGGTTCCACAGGAGACCCTTTTAGCAAAGGCCCAAAATTAATGAAAATCACATGATACATCAATAGTTGTTTCAATTCCCAATTTTTTTTTGTATATATACTATTTTTGTTCAACCATTAATTGATATGAGCAATTTTTTAGACATATTTTTTTAACAATAATAATGAATCAATGGTTTAAAAAATTTAGGATAGGATTTTACATATGCTTTTACACATTGAGAAACTACTTCTACCCTCATTTTTAGATGTTATGCTTCATTTGATGGTATTTGAATAAATTAAAAATATATAGGTGTAATAGATCCCATCCATTGGTATCAATATTATACAGTTATTCAATGGATGAGTTTACTACTTTTTGTGATGCATATCTTATTGATATTGAAACAAAATTCGATAATCCCTCTCAAATTAATGATAAGATACATAGAGATTGAAATATAATTTGAATGGACAACATAGAAGTGGTACAATCTCATTATTAAATTTTTTTTCATTACTCCATCAATTTCTCTGTTATTTTATTAAGTGTATTTTAAATTTTACTATTCAATATTGACATGTTTTGTTTTCAAATAAATGATTATCATTTATACATAGAATTGTCATTTAAAGGAATCACAATAACAAGATAAAACATGATGTTCTTTTTCTAAGTGATTATTAAATTTACCATCGCATTTGGATTCATTTCATGATTGGTTCATAGATGTTTTTTGTATAAATACATTTTCAATATAATTGAAAAGTAGTTCAAATTTTATTCTACATAACAATTTATTAAATTATGTGAATTATATATGTATATAACCTGTATGTGTTATGTGACCCGAAAAAGGATAAACAATTTATCCAACTAGCGGAAAATCTCTCTATAACGACTCATCATTATAATGATTTAGTTAAAAAATCCTTTTAGATTCACAGTAAATATGTTGATGAAAAATGAGAAACATAAAACTATGAAATTTTTTATCCATATGATAAATGTGATTTTTACAATTGTCAATTGAATGAATTAATTGATGTTTTATATGCACATAGGTTAAAATACCCATAGTTAATGTGTATTTTGATTGATCTTGTCTATGTAAATAATGTTGATCAATTTCAGTTATCATTTATGATCTTTATAATATGTTATATAGATGAAATGGTTAGTAACATACTTTTCATTTAGGCATCACATGTAGAACATGTTTTAATCACCACCTTGATATCTAATCCAAATAAGAATGTTTCTATGAAATGTCATGGAAATGACTGTTTTTAAATAAATGAGATGAAACCAATATGATTTCATTTTCTACACAAAAATAATAACAATGCATATTGGATAAATTTAAAAAAGATATTAAACTGTTTAGAGAGGTAGTTGAAAGAGAAATGATCGATATTCATGTATAGTGAATGGTATGATGTTCTTCAATATATTTGGATTTAAACAGATTTCTAAGTATTTAGCTCTTTAAAAACCATGTTAAATTTTCTTAATTACTATCACTATATTTTATAAACAGTTTATGTGTGTCAACCCATTAATGATTTATATGACTGCAGATATGTTAGTGGAACTGGGAGCATATCCACATCATTTTGGAGAGGCATCTACTTCTATGGGACAATATATATCTTAATGTAAATGTTTTATTAATTTCAATTAAGATTTAAACATATAAATGCCCATATTTCAAATTATTTTGGAAATGATTTACCTTGGAATATGATTAAACCCCTTCTTTCTCTCAAAAGAGTGTCCAAGGTTATGGGATTTTATCGTGATAAGACCCTTGATATATTTTACCACATCATTGATCATGATGGACATGGATATAACATTACATATAGAACAAAGATTCTATATTCTATAATTTCATGTTCTGAGACTTCAACCCCTTTTATTTCAATGATGACACAATGGGTGATAGATTTGGAGGCTAAATTCATGCTCTGGAGAAGGTAAATACATTATTGGTAGCTCAGTTCTGACCACTATAAGAAAAATTTATCATGGGTGATGGAGAAAGGGATCCTATGAAGCAGGTTTATGTTATATTTTTGGGTTATTTTAAATATATTCATTATTATTATATATATATTTTATATTTTTTGTAGGATCCTTTTGTAAAAGATTTATATTGAATCCATGGTACTACAAATTTCATTAGATTTAGGAGGTGTGTTTGATTTTATTTTTCTCTTTTCCCATTGAACATCAATGTAAATTTTTATTTTTTATTTTTAGTAAATCACAATTCAAATTTACATATTCATTAAACTGAAATTTGAATAAGTGGCGATTTAAAACCATCTAAATACATGAATATTTATAAGAAAACATATGAATGTAGACATTAAGTGATTTTTCTATTTAAATTTTAAACACCTTCAAATTGAATTCTCAAAATAGTTGGTATAATTTATTGTAATTTTTTTACATTAATTATTTAGTTAAAATGACTTATTACTCATTAAGTTTTCCAAATGAGGAATCACACTTCGATTAGTTTGAAACTATAAGTGAATTCTTTTATATGATTAACATAAAATCCTTGGACAATGATCGTTATGTAATTTAAAATCAATACGAATCAAAAATAAATCGATCAGATATCAATATTGTTTGGTACGATCAAAAGTGGTGTTTATCCCTTATATTTGAAGGATAGTAAAAAATAACATAATGGGGTCAATACCAAGAAAACACATTTAGATTGTCCTTAATTCATTGGATAAAAGTGACTGTGAAATTCTTCATATGTAGTAGTAAATGTCGCATCCATCAAATGCTTGTTTAGCTTAGTATGACAAAATATAGATGGTGACATTGAATAACTTTATTGAAATTACATATCTACCATAAGAGAGTTAAAATGAGAAATAAACATCAAATTTATGTTAAATTATAGGTTAACATTACTAAAATCAATAGTAATATTTTTGAATCAATCACATATCAATCATATGCCCAGATTGATAAATACGGCTTAAGGTAAGTTTCTAGAGTTTGAAACAAAAAAATGAGCTTTGATTTTCATAAAATATATGGAATATTATTTTTCATTCATTTATAACCTATATGAATCATTGTCACATTGATCAGATACCTAAATTTCACAGTGTGATTGAATATTTGGCTATTAGCGTGGATTTGGATTAAAGTGAAAAATCAGATAAAAGGGTTTAATACCAAGTAAACACACTTTGGATAGAAAAAAACTAAGAGATAATGACAACTATGTTATTTTTGATCCATATGAATCAATTCCACATCTATCAGGTTCCGGTGTCTTCATATATGATGAAAATCAATGAGTAACATTGCATAGTTTTATTAAAATAAAATATCTCCCATTAAGGGGTCTAAAATGAGATAGATACTTTTCAATGATGTGAAAATCATGGAGAATATTCCATGAATAATTATTAATAATGTTTAATTATAAAAACAATTTTAGGCCCATATTGATTTTCATTAATTATTTTATGATTTTACATTATTATCAATTTTTAACAATTTGAAAATAAAATTGTTTGTCTTCAAAGTCAACCAAATGATCTATGATTAAGGTGAAATCCTAGGAAAATGATATTTTTTTCATTTATAATCTATAGGATTAATTGGATGTTTTACCAAATACCAAAATTATATATTATTATTATTGAATATTCTATACCACCATGAAATTTATAGTTATGTTACCAATCACTCAAATGTGAATAATACAATGAAAACTCACTTGGATTAACATGAAATCATTGAAGAATTATCAGCTATTTGTTTTTTTATCAATATCAGTTAGCACTATATCTAATGGATGCCTGTTTCACTCAGTATAATAAAAAAATATGTAAAATTGTTTAATTTTATTAAAATGGAAAACCTCCAATCGGGATGTCAAAAACTAGAAAATGACATTAGATTGATGTTAAAAGCTAGGATATTCTTCCATGAATGGTTTTGATCATTTGGAATGAACCAAACATCATGTTGATCCTCCAATTGATCAGTATGTCTTTTGATATGATTTTAAATTAATCACTTTTTATTATTATAGACAAATCATGTTTGTAGGGGTTAAAACCAACCAAACATGATTTGATTGATATAAATTATCCAGAAAATTATATTTTATTCATTTAAAATATATATGAATCATTAAAACATTGATCAAATATATAAATTTCTATGTATGTTCAAAATTGGTGTTATCCCTCTCATTTTGAGATAATTGAAAAATCACAATTCAGTGGGTATCAAACTGTTTTTTCAGACCACATTTAAACAATTTTCTAATTAAAATTTTTAATAAAATATAGGGATGATCATGATCAATTTCCAAAGAGTTTGTGTGGGCCAGTTAATCACTATTCTAATCACTTTTTAATATTTGTTTAATTAATAAAATATCCTAAACATTGTATTTCATTATTTTATGAATGAAAAAAAGATATGAATCAAAACGTAGGTGCATACAAAATGAATGCTAGAAATTTAAAAGATCTTGTGGATGAATTCCAATGTCATATATCATATTTTTTAATATTCCAATTCAATAAACAAGTACAATATTATTCAACTATTCGCCTGCCACAATTTTCTATGGTATAGAACAACTAATGTTCTTGAGAGATCCTTAAATAGACCAATAATTATTAGATCAAATGAGTATTTGATTTCTAATACAGAGGGTGAATTGTAATTTAATAATTAATCTAAAACAAAATAAAAAGCCTTTTATATAAGAATGATCAGACTCACAGATCATATGATTACTAGAGTTACACAATCATATCAAGATATTATCTGATTAAAACAGAGTTTATTAGTATCACATACACACCGAGAAAATAGTATGTTTGAATGATATCTATAAAAATTAATGGTTCAGTACACATTCAAAATAGAAAATACATTTTGTATAAAAAATAAATACAAAATCTTCTAAAAGTAATTACGGAATACAAGCTTAGAAAATAATTTAATCTTATTTCGAACTGATTCACTTTGTGTCCCTTTCATTGGTAGGTATAATGATTTGACCTCATAAGGACCGGGCAGTGAATCCTTTTTATGTTGTGAAGAACCTACCACAGTTTAATGTTCACGCCAAATGATTTTAGGGGGTTTGATTTTGTGAAATTAGACAACATAGGGTAAAATGCCAATGGATGGTCCCCAATGGGTTTAATCATGAAGAGAAAAACACCACAATTCACTATGATCCCGGATTCATTGACCTGGTTTCCAATGTTACATGCATGTAGGACGATTTTTCCAACAACACATAATGAAACCATTAGTTGAGAGGATGGGAGGTGAGGATCATCACACCGTTTTGGTGGAATTATTTCTTACTCTTGGACTCTCTAATAGTTATAACAAATTTCCATATGTTTGTGAAACCTTGATTCATTCCCAAGAATGTGTCTTCAGATTACCCTTAGGTTGTAAGATCACCATGAATATAAATGGGTATAACATTACCAAAACAACTTTTGATTAAGCCATGTTATCGGCCACCCTAGATTTTATCACCATCTAGGGAAGACTGGAGGTGTTTTGATGTATTTACGGAACCCATGATATAAGAATCCTACATATCCACATGAGAGGAATCAGAACCCATATAGATTGGTGCCACATAATTGGACACATCACCTTTTAATGTCATGCAAGGAGGAACCATCCATATAGTTTAACATCGTGTAGTGTTGACAATTGGGCAGAAGATTCCCAGTCAAGACACGGTGTGGAATATACCTCAAAGAGTTCTGAGGGACCCATTAGAGATATTGTCTCTAGAGCAGATATGAACATACATGGGATTTGTCCCGAATGACATTAGAGCAGATGTTACAGTCATATTTGGAACTCCAAGAGGCACCCAATGTAACCCGATTAGTTGGGAATCAAAAAACATGATGTTTTTCGTGAGTTAGAAATTCCACCCCTAAGGTAGGGTTGAGTGGTGTCAGGATTGATCATGTCTTATGTAGAGGTTATTCACATTTGAGGGAACATTGTTAGGGATTACAGAGTTGAGGAAGCTTTTTGGAAAGAATCACATCCTGGATTATTCTTAAAAAGGATTTCCTAGTAAGCATGGATGATTTTTCGTGAGTGACTGTTAAGGAAACAATCTTCAATCTCATAAATTAAATAGGAATACAATGTATCTTAATTAGAGCATGAAACAGATTTCACTTAGTTCATTTCAAGGTGGTGTGAATGTTGAGATCATCACAAACCTCTAAGCCCATGTGAGTTGTGCTCAGTGAGAGGAACAAGAGTAAGTATTAGATATGAAAAACCATACAAATTCCCATCCCCACTGATGTAATAATAGATGGATGATGGTGGTAGAGGATGGAGTGAGACCCCAAAGGGAAAGATAGATAGAGGGGGAGAGGGAGGTATTTGGATGTGATCATCTCTCTTGTATTGCTATCTACGATAGTCAAATCTAATAATATATCTGGACATGTCCTGGGTCCGTATCGTAGACAGGAATGTTCATAACACCTCACAAGAATGTCTAGTGGGTTACCTTAGGGGGAGTTCCATCAAGCTATTTATGGGAATGGGGATAAGCATTTATCTTCATCAAAGGATACTCAAGTGGTATCTTCATGTTTGTATTCCCCAATAGTAAAATGGAATGGCCAATGATTTCTCATTATCGCTAGAATTGAGAGGTACATGTGAGTATCTTTTGTTTGGGACCCAGGTTACTACAAGAATTTAATCATAGGGAAGATATAAGAATACACACCATTGCACAGATTAACCATATGTCTCCTCTTAACACGGGTATGTAAAATCATATGGGCCCACTTTTGCACCAGATGATTTGATCATATGGGTCCAGTGGCTTTGGATGAGGTTTTGGAATGATGAAGGTGGATTGGATCATGGAGGGGCGATAGAGGACATGATGTGAATGGATGGACTAAATTAGAATAGGAATATAAAATGCCAGAGGATACCTTATTCCATGTACACCATTTTCATCCTGGGAGTGGGTTTTCTCACATAGAGTTCTACTCTGTGGGTGGAGGGGTCATCCACATACCAAATGGATACACAGTCATAGATATGTTTCGTATTGATTTTTTATATATAGAACTGGGTTCTACCTACATTGTGTGGTGCTATGAAGCACTGAGTTCCATCCATATTGCTATTTTTTTTGCGGTGTAGGTTTTCGTCCATAGAGCGATGAGCTATGCGGGACACCAGATTGAAAGAGGGTCATTATAAATTTAGTTCAGGGGATGCAGCTTTGTGATGGAAATATGGTTCAATGTTCACCAATTTGTTTTCAATATTATGTTTTTATTATTTTTCTTTCCTTTTATGGTATGTGGTGGGTTTATACTTGATTCGAATAGATCAGCGGTCCATACATTGTCGAGTGTTTGTCTTCAAAGTAAAAACCCACATTTACTCACACCTATCAAGATTCAATCCTTGTAAATATTATAACAAACAACTTCCCTAGTACATCCCCCACATCCATTATAACATGGTCTCTTCAAAAGAACAAAACCTCATACCTAGGGAGGTTCTCAAGGAGGTGTGGTTTAAGAAATAAAATTTTGATTCATTCTGTTTTATATTATTTTAATTTTGTTTCCTTTCTAAATTCCAACCAAATCTATCCTCATAATAAGTTAATGATAAAATAAATTACCATAAATATAATATTAAGATTAAATTATATTTTATGATCCATCATCAAACTCCTCCATCACACTATTTTATTTTAAATATGGAATCAGTGTCTGTGATGTGTCAAATTATCGACAATGTAGGACATGTTTTTTATTTATCTGATAGTTTATTCATGGATATTGATAAAACCACTAAATGGATAAAAAATATTTCAATTTTTTTAATATACTTTATATGTTCAGGATTTAAATTTTTTACCGGAATCTAATTGATAAAAAATAATTTGTTCGTTGATATCAAAGAACTGCCAAAATTAATCGAAATCAATCATCGTTTTCATTTTCCTATTGAGTCATCATCATTGTATAATAAAAATAATCATATGATCTCTTGATCCACTATAATCTTACCAATATTATATATAAAAATAAATCTTGTTGATTATCCACATTTTATAGAAAATCCAATTCCTGAATACAAGTAAACCATTCATGAAAACTAAGAAAATGAGCAATCCCCAACATTTGATTTAATTTCTATAACTCATCCAAAAGCCCATAAATGATCGTAATAGAACACTAATGAATCAAATTAATTTCAAAATGTTTATTTAATATCTAATTAATTAATCTAATTTTATTATACATGTCATTAAAGTTAAGAAAGCATTAACATATAAGGTAAGGGTAATTCTTTTACCCAACTCTCATTCTTCTTGTTTTCCATATTGAAACCATTTTAAATATGGATATGTCTTAAAAATAATTTCAAAATAATTATATTACCTCAACTGGAATATACATGTTTTTTACTTGGGGTTATGAAAAACACATTTTTTCCCAAAAATAACAATTCTTTCAAATAAACTCACCCTTTTTACTCTTCAATGACTGTTTGTTCTTCACTCACGATTGATTGTTCTATGCCAAGAATTTTATTCCCAATTTTTTTAAAACAAAATGCTTATGAATTTGTTATCTATTAAACTAATCATATTTATTTACATGGGTTATTTTATGTTCATGTTTTACATAAGTTGTATGTGGCATATAAGATATTTCAAATGTTTTTCTAAGACGGCTGTGCCCAGAATTATACAGTGCTCCAATACATTATGTATATTGATGAATCTCATTTGTTACTGTGAATTATGTGTAAAAATGATTCTATATTTGTTCAAAAATATGGTTGTTAGTTGAACAAAAGTACATAATGATTCCTTTTTATGCATTTCAACATTCCATGCCATTTTCTAATGATTTTTCTCATGATTATAATGTTATCATTATGAATAACCCATGACATATTGATTCATATTTTTATATTTACTCTTACTCGGCTTTTAGATCACCCTTATTTTACGTATATCTTCATGTGAATACGTATAAAAAAGATAAGTTAAGGGACCACAAGAATGTAAGGATGAAGCAATTAAATGAATGTTTATCTTTTATGTTGTAAATGTTATGTGTGGTCATTATCTTCCCATGAATGTAATCCCTCATATCCTGGTCATGTTATGAAATTATGTTTAAAATAAAAATATCTAATAAGAATATTCAAGATAAATAAGGGTCTCTATAACAGATTTGTTGATCTTACGGAAGCACATTGAGTTAAAAATGCCCCCAGCTTTGCGGTCTGGGATGATACTAAATTCTGGTAGTTGTTGCTCCAATTGCACCCTTCCTGATATCTCACAATACCATACAGGTGTGAGATAGACATAGTGATGGGTATTTATGTAAATTATTTGCCTCCATGGGAATGAGAATTGCACTTAGATTTGCTTCCATTAGACCAGAGACCTACCATAATTTCATGGTTTCACGGCTCAAGTGATTCTCAATGGCTCGCTCACATCAGGCCAAACACTATTGAGACTAACTCAATGTTGGTTATTGTCGGTCATTCCACATTTCCTGAGTAAAGAATTAATTTTACTACCATCATAGGATGATTTCATTGTAGGATTTCATTTCTGATGGGTTCTGTTGGATATTACAAGGAATGAAGTGTAGAGCTCCTTGTTCTCCACACTCCATCATATGAATGCTAGATGGTGCATAATTGATAAAGCACGGAAAATTGTGTTATGTGTAGATGTAAACTAGTTTTAGATCTTTATTTTGTCTCTCTGATTGTGGTCATGGTGTAAAAGAGAGGGCTTCAATATCGATTTGACGGAGAACATATCCTAATATATTGACATGGCCTATATAACCTTCAAAGAGAATGAATTTTTTCTTTAGCTATTGGATATATATCCATATATTTAGATGAATGTTATCACTGCATTCCTTATACAATAGTCATGGTTTGTTGAACTGAGAAGTTGTTTTCAGCCAAAACATAATTGGGAGGTCATCCCTAGATAATTGCCTTCTCACTATTGAATGTTGGTTCCATAGAACCCACTTCTGTTTTCTTTGATTACAACTAAATATATGATGTATGTAAATTATCCTTGTGTTTATCATACCATAATATTATAGATACACCCTCATAGATGATGTGAGACTATTAGGTGACGGTGGCTCATAATCTTTGAGACTTCTTCTCATTTATCTGTACTTGGCGATCTCTAGTAGTTGAGATCATGAAGACAGACCAGCTTGTAGGACCACCAATTTTTTCAGGTTTCGTTGGTCATTCCTATCTATAGGCATGTATAATGGTCTCCTAACACGATATCCTTTTCAATGTATGTCATTTAATATCATACTTTGATGCAAGGGAAAACCCTAGAAATAAAGTCATGGTGATTTAGTATTTGTTGTGTACGTCATTGGTGAAATTACATTGATTGAATGATCATGACAGTATTTTTCACATACTAGTTAAGGATGATATTTCTCAGTACTCGTTTATTAGGACGAAAGTACCTTCATTAAATCCATTTCCATGGAATTTAATGGTGATTCCATCCGAATAAATAAAAAATAATGAAGCAAGATAAAGAAGGATGAAACTAGTGTGGATTATTCTTTATTGATATATCGATGAAGATGATATTATGTTACATAGACTATGTTTGTAGGAAGATATTAATTACATTGACTTTTTGTTATCACTATAGGGGAGTTTATGGGTTTCTTGACACCTCTTTGGGTTAGATTGCATTAATCACTCCTATTGAGATAATGGCCTAGAGGGTAGCGCACAATGGGGCTTTTCATATCTATCCCATTTTAATAATAGGATTGTTGTACGTGGTGGGGCCCACCATGGGTCCCAATATTATCCTTCTTCTATAGATCACTAATGAATAAATAAACTATTTAATTATTCATGTTTTGAATAATTATTTGAATTTATTTATAACATTTATTTACATGTGATTAAGTATATACAACGATAAATATTATTCTACTCGATTTAAATATCTTCGTTTCACTTAATAATATAAAGAGACGTGAGTCAAGTTGATGACAAAATTTTTTCATGAAGTATATATTTATTATATATTATACAACCACTGATAAAATTATAAATATTATTTATGGAATAAATTAACTTGTCATAAATAATTATTTATAATACCTTGACTATAAATATTATTTACACATGAGTCGAGAACCCATACGAGGTGTTTTAGATAATCACTATATAAGTTGAAAGAGGATATTCTCCTTGGTACTATTAATTAATTGGAATTGAGGTCCTATCTATCATTTTTAATCCTAGAGAGAGATTCACTAATGAAACAATGATCTTCATGTTCCCTCTTCTTGGATCAAAATTGCTTGCTTTCAGTGATCATCGCTGTGTTGATGTGGTAGTCGGTGTACCATGCTGGCACAATGATTCTGATGAACGATTCATGGGTAGATTCAAAAGGCATGTGTGGATGATCTAGAAGGAATTAAAATCAGAGTATTTGGGTAATGGTCACTGGAATCTAGTGACGGGAATGCACATGATAGATTCCGATGTGGTAAATGTTCAGTTTTAATTTTATGCAATTTTGAAACCAAGTGTGGTCCTCAAACCGTATCGGGATAAGATCACTAGAGTCAGTGATTTTATGTTACTCTGGTGATTAAAAATTTGAATTTTCCTACATGTTGTCTTGAGATAACCATCCCGGTACCTATCAGTATTATCATAGTAATGCATTGTTTTTCAGAGTCGAAGAAAAATTATATTACATTAAATTTATTTACAGGGTATTATAATTATTCCAATAGATCCGACCACACGTTGATCCATTTATGAATCACCACATGATGGAAATTGAATATTTTTAATTTATTGACGTAGTGTTGAACTAATTATTAATTTATGATTCTTATTTTTTTTTATAATAACACAGTTTTAATTTTGTTTTCTGTTCTTCAATTTAACGGAAACCCGACATGGTTTGGTCGGATTCAAATCCCTAGAAATTATTCAGGTGAGGGTGAATTATTATGAGTTAAATAAAATATATTATAAAATAATTTTATTATATATTTTTTCTAATTGAAAAAAAATTGAATTTATCTTTCGTAGTTTTTTTCCATTTTCTATTAAATTATTTAAAAAAGTCTAATCGACATTGTGGAATAGAGGTATATAATGATACAAATGGTTATTAAGTGTGGGTGGGGCATGAAATAAAACAAAAAAAGTAATAAAATAATTGGAATGGAGGGAACACCACCCTCCCTCTCTCTCTATCTCTCATGTTCAGCCTAGGCCCCAAGCCAACTCTCTCTTTCTCGGTCAGGTGTGTAGTCACCCTCCTCTCATCTGATCTTGCCAGAGCTGCAACACGGGTCACTTAGAGCACACGTCTCCCCATCCTTCCTTAATTGTGCCACAGACCGGGTCTGCGAAGAGCCCTCGACTATCGTCGTTGCAGGAGTTCGCCCTACCTTTGGTAGGGCTCAACGTAGCCACTCCATCCAGGCCGCGTGCCGCCCCCAACCTTCTCACATCATCCTTTGTCACACCACCATCCGGGGCCACATCGTCTTCGGCACACCCTGCCTCTTACTGTGCCACCAACTTTTCTAGTGAAGTTATGTCACCTTGAAGTTTCGGGCCACCACCCTGTAGCATTCTGCCACAACCATCCCAAGTCTCCCTCGACTAGGCCACCGTTGGTCACATGTGCTACCACTCTGATCATCCAGAAACCACTGTCCCTATCTCCACATTGGACATTTTTCTTTACCTTGATATGGCCATTGGACCCATAGTCCACCATTGTTATGCCATCCATCCTTTTACTTGTTATCACTACCGCAGTTTGTCCCTGGTTCTGGCTAGACAACGCTGCAGTCACACAGTAGACACATCGATGTCACACCGTGGAACCATCGTGTTTCCACCATGGTTCAACCCAACTATAGTGAAACATCCTCAGTACACCCTGTTGTCCATAGGGACTCCTCCCCTGGATAGAGGTAAACCCCACAAAATTTGTTCAGTTAATTTAATTTTGTTTTTTTTAAAAACTAATTATAAATAATATTGGAGTTTTAAAAATAAATGAATGTGAATTATTAATTTAATTTGGGTTTTTAATATAGTTAATGGTTTAATTAAATTTTTTGAATTATTAAAAGAAAATTAAGGTATAATTTGTTTTGTGTAATTGAAAATTTAATTAAAAAATTTGAAATGGTTAATAAATTTTTTGAATTTATTAAAATTATATTAATTTATTAGAATGCAATCATTCTATTTATATATATTGAAGTTTAATTTTAATTCACCATTATATATAACAACTAGTCATCGGCTATTGGTTGACGCATGAACTTCTGGTATTATTTATTCAATTATTTATTCAACATATGTGAGAATTGTAATAATTAAGTAGATAAATGGAGATATTTGAATCATCATTTTAATTCAATTATGTATAAAGACATGTCGGTCCATTGCACTAGTTCTATATTATACACCTAGAACCTCTCTCCCACGTGAAAGTATATTTGTTAAAATATGATCATATTCAAAGATGTGGACCCCAACATGTTGAGGTATAAATCAAGTTGTGAGTCGAGCATTTTTCATTGGGGCAATCTGTGATATGAGTCAGGTTTCGACTCATGTTTCGATGCTCCTTGGTTCTGATTGATCTGTTATGGATCGATCATAATGAATTCTCAACATCAGCCAAATTTCATTATTTACCTAAATACATTTCTTATTATTTTATGAAAATGAATGTTTAATGATTAGTCATGTAAATTAATAAAAAATATAAATTTCATAAAGATGTGATGAATGGTTTTCATTCACTTGATTTATTTTGAGGGTAACAACCAAGTCTAAAAATATTAAATTGAAATGGAATATATTTTTCAATTTAAAACCCCACAACTAGATATCATATTTGAATGCCTCCCATCATTCAAATTTGTCAATAACTTGCAATTCAGAGTGCTCTTCATCCAAATTTATGAGTGCTCTCTACTAATGAGGAATTTTTATAAGGTTGGTATTAGGATTTTCTAAAATAATAGGAGATAATAAAATGATATAATAATTATTTAATGATAATTTTGAAATGCTAAACAATATAAAAAGATAACTGCAAATGATAATTTGATGTAGATTTAGAATGGAAATCACCAACACCACTAGTAAATTATCACTATGATCTATTATGGATAACGAAAATATCATGAGAAGCAATATCATCCAAGAGTCATATTGGCACATGTGCATAGTACTATGCTAGAAAACAATGTTATATATTCTCGAATACTCAGTTCCAGTTGAGCCTCCTCAGGGAGAAAGTGCTGTAGAAAAAGATAAATCTAAAAGCATACAGAGCATACAATTGATGTTCAGTGCATCATTTTTCCATCCATGTCTAGTCAATTAAAGAAAATGCACAAGGATGAGGAAGCCTACAAGATGCTTTCACATATCCTTGATTTATATTAGGAGTTGTCTAGGTAGGAAATGTATGAGATCTCAATATCACAATATAAGTGTAGGCTAGAATAAGGGCACCGAGCTACTCACTTTGTACTCTTGATGACATGGTATATTGAGAGGCTTGAAGCCTTTGGGTTCAAATTGAATCAACAACTACCAATATATATCATTATTTCTTCTTTACCTCCATGAATTTAGATATTCATTGATAATTATAATAAGAATGATATGATAAAGTTGCTCCACGACCTTTTTTCATTAGTTCCTCATGCCGAAAAGATTATGAAAAATATCAATTCATGTGTCCTTATAGTAAACAACATGATGAAAGCAACGAAAAAACATTCCAAGGACAACTCAAGGACAAAGACTGCAATGCACCATCCAACTATGAAGCCAAATATTTAGAGGAAGTGTAATGAGAATAAGGATTTCTATATTGGATATGGAAAGAAAGAACAGTGGCATAATAATTGAAGAGCTAAAAGTTAGAAAAAAACTGATGCTTCTAATTCAGGTATTTTTTTCCATTGAATGCAATCTATCATTAACTACAATTTGTGTTTTGGATACGAAAAGTGACTATCACATTTTTATTCATATAAATGATCCATGTAGGATCATCAATATTGAATTAGGAGAAGTGTATCATCATTCTACAAATAGTGTAGGTCTTGCGGTCTTTGTAGTGGGAGACTACCATTTAACATCACCAAGTAGTTTTGTTCTAGTTTTAAATATTTTTTATTACGTACCTTCTAAAACCGGGAACATAATATATATGATGAATTTAAAGACTATGGGATTTTATTTCTAATTTGGAAATAAAATTTTTCTCTTTTATAGGGATAATATCTATTATGGTATGGAATATCTTAACAATGGTTTATTTATTCTTGAACATGAGAACCCCATATTGGAAATAAATGAGAAATCCAAACAAGATGCCTCATATATCACATGCCTGTGGGACTTCAGGCTAGGTCATGTAAAGAAAAAATGATTTCCAAGATTATGTTGGAACCGGGCGTGCAGCAGAAGCCACAAACAAGTGGGGTTTTTTTAAATTTTCCACAACCGTTCGATGTGAACTTGCCGACGTCGGTGAAAGGTAGCACAGTCAAAGCCGAGGACCATGCATGGAGGATTTTAAGCACAAATATTAAACTGTAAAAATAACTGGATTAAATTTGAAGCCACGCATGATGTCTGCTCGTCGTTGGCGATCGCAGCTCGATGAAACCGAAGTCGAATTCCTCAAGATCATCCACACGTGCTTCGAGGAATCCGCAAGAGTGCTATTCATCATAATCAGAGAGCTAGCGTGGATTTGCGATTATTCCTTCAACGTTCCAATGACCACCACATCGTATCGCTAGATATTCCCGAGAGAGAGCATGATCTGAGCTCCTTGGATCCAGAGAATCTCTCTCTAGAATGTGGGAGAGAGGAGAGGAGAGATAAGCTCCATGAATAGTATTTGGAAAATGCCCCTCCTCTTCAATTTAGAGTGAACAATTAAAATACCCGGTATCGCCTCTCCGGCCCTCGAATACATAACGCACTATCAACGACATTTATGAGTACTATACTGAGTAATAAATATTATTATAATTTACATGTAATTTATTTAAATATATTACATGATAATAATTGTGTAATTAACCCGACTCGTCGCTCCCATAAATATTAATTGAACCTTGAATAATTTAATATTCATCAATTAATATTTTTCATATATTTACTTAAAACTTGTAAATATATTTAATAAATAAAATAAATACTCATTATTCTAAACAAGAATAATATGGATTTATTTATTGCATTTGTGATCATTAAACTTTGGACAGTTCCCGGACCCTTGAGGTGGGGCCCAATATGTCCAATTCTCCTATTCCACTGAATAGGGATGATTTTTGAATACACTATTGTGAGTGACCCTCTAGGCCATTAATTCGATAGACGTGAAGAGTATTCATAGGCCAAGAGCGGGATCTAGCAAACCATCATGGCCCCATAATAAATAAGGATTGTCCCAGCAGCGACAACCAACATATGAACACGCACTGTGTAATATAATATCTTTGTCGGTAATATCTCATAATGCAGGACGCACCCATGTGTCATCACCCTTTTATTGCTTTATAGTTTTTGGATTTAATTGGACGGATTTACCCTTGACTGCCATGGCCATGGTCTTATAAAGGTACTTCCATCCATATCAACATGGCCATAGATATATTACTTCGATAAATCAGAAGCGACAAATCCTTTCTTGACCATTCAACCAATGTCATGCCACCAATGATGCACCCAACAGGAACTACCTCGCCACGATTTCATTGCCATGGTTTTCATCTTGTATCAAAGTACGTAATCAAGTGACATACATTGGTAATGACCTCAAGTCAGAAGACCATTACACACAATCTGATATAGGAACATCCAATGACACCCAAAACATGTGGAGTTACTATTGGCATGCCAGTCCACATGATCTCACCTCTAGAGATCACCAAGTGCAAACTTCATGAAAAGAAGTCTCAATGCTTAGGATCCCCCGCACCTGATGGTCAAAAATCTACTGTGTTTAATTAGTAAGATGTATCTAGACCATATAACATATATTTATGACTAATGACATAGTATGTAGACGTTCTAATTATAGCTTGGGAACTGCTATAACCATTTGATATGACAATTAATATTTGAACATTACCATTTCAATAGTGTACGCAGAGATGTCTACACTATAATGGTAAGATGACATCATGCATAGTTACCGTATACACAATATGGTAATCAAAAGCACTGAATAGTTGGGTCTAGGGCACCCACTATATCAATAGATTACATCATGTAGGGTATTTAGGTTCAGTACAGTTAGATCCCAGGATGTTCATCAATTTTGTTTACAAGGAAATATGACCAAAGAACCATTATCAATGAAGGGAGAAAGAGTCAATACATTACTTGATTTAATAAATAATGATGTATGTTGTCCATTTCCTATAGTGTAATTAGGTGGTCTTACCTACATCATTATTTTTAACAATGACTATAATATGTATGTATATATCTACATAATGAAGTATAAGTGAAATTCAATTCAAATATTTAAGGAATACAAAATTAATTTATAAAACAATATTTGAAGAAGATCAAGGCAATTTAGTCAGACTGAGGTGGATATTATCTTAACCATGATTTCTGTGACCACATGAAAGAGATTGGAATTGTATACCAACTCACTTCTCCTGATACACAATAGTGGAATGGAGTTAGTGAAAGGTGGAATTGGACCTTACATAACATGGTCAGATCAGTGACGAGTCATGAAACTAATCCATTGTCTTTTTTGGGATACACAATGAAGAAAATAGAATATACCCATAACTGAGTAAAATAATTTCTATAGGTGGGATTACATATGAGTTATGGTTTGGAAGGAAATCTAATCTGTCACACTTACTTGTTTAAGGATGCAGGGAAATTTTCAATTCTTTACTTAATGACACATTAGCATCCAGAATCACAATGTGAATCCTTATAAGCTATAATAAAGAAACCAAATGATAATACCTATATATCCCTTTATAAATAATCGTTTTGTGTCTTGATATTCCATATTTTTAGAATGGGAAAATTTTCAATTTGAAATAGCAACAGAAACATTGAGTTCGATGAAGTTAATGCTATAAATGAACAAGAGTCCATACAGGAAAAATATCCACAAGAGTAAAGTTGAAGAGAAAATTGTCCCAATGAATCAAAAAGTACATAGGACTATTCGATAGGTTTTATAACCTGAGAATTATGAATTTTTTGTCATCGAGCTTGGTGGCACATTACTAATTGTGGATGAGGAACATCTAACCTACAAGGAAGTAGTTTAAGGCACATAAGCTTTTTAAAGGAAAGGTTCCATACATTATAAGATTTAGTATATATACCGAAATCATGTTTGGATTTTTGTAGACCGTCTAGCAGATATTATGTCCAATGGATGAAAATGTGTATTCCGGAAGAAGATGGACATGGATTTTATGGTTAATACCTTTAATGAAAGATAGGTTGGAATGGGTTTTAGGAAATCTATAGGCATCAACGATGATGAATCATTATCACAAATAAAAATGCATAAATCCATCAAAATATTGCTTGAAATGAAATCCTTTCATGATTTTGAAATTTAAAAAATGGATGTCAAGACTGTAATTCTAAATGGGTTGTTAGTTGATGACCTCTATATGCCACAACCTGAAGGGTTTGTCATGTCAAAGAATTTCAATAAGGTATGAAAGATGTAGAGATCCATTTATGGGTTGAATAAGGCATCACAGTCATTGAATATTTGTTTGGATGAGGATATAATATAGTTCTTTTTCAAATGAAATTTAGACTTATGTCTATAAGGAGGGAAATGAGAATTCAATCATTTTACCTATTTTATTTGTTGATGACTTATTAATTATTGGAAACAAAGAAAAAGTATTATATTATGTTGATACATGGTAATATAGATGCTTCTACATGTAATAAATCGGTGACATCTCATATATTTTTGGTATAAAGGTCGATCGTTATATATCACAAAGGCGACGTGGGATAAGACAATGTACACATATTGACAAAGCACTCAAAATGTTAAATATGGAACAATCCAAGAACAGGTTGCTTCCTAGGTCACATGGTATTAATCACTCCAATAAAATGATTCCAAAAACAAAGTAAGAGATTAAAAGAATGAGAAGAATTACTTATGCCTCAGCAGTGGGTTCTATCATGTATAACATGCTATCTATTAGGCTTGATGTCCCCTTTTCATTATGTATGGGGTGTTCATATGAATCCAATATCAGAGAACTGCACTAGAGAGAAGTTAAAACTATTCCAATGTAGTTGATGCATACAAGGGATATATTGTTGGTGTATGTTGAAGATGATTAACTAGTAGTGCAAGAATACACTGATGATAGTTTCTAGACCGATCCTGATGAATTGAAATCATATACAGTCTACGTGTTTTTATCAGAATGGTGGTGCAGTGAGCTGGAGAAGCTCAATGAATGTTTTGGTCGCCTATTTTACTAAAGAATCTGAATACTACAACGGATACTGTCTAGATATATAGAAATATCCCATACATTGGTGTTGTGCCTCAAAGTGATGAAGCTATTCACGTTTTTTGTGATAATATTTTTGGACAGTTGCTTTCCAAGGAGACCAAGACTCACTAGATGAAAAATAATCTTCTTTGGATGTTTCATCTCAGGATGGATTTTAATCAAAATGATTAATTGTTAGTTAGAAGATAATCCATAGAGTACAATGTGGTAGAACCCTTGAATAAATCCATTTCTCACAAAATCATGATTCAAATGTGAGAGCTAGCAGTTCGAGACTTGTTAGCATTTGGCTCTAATGAAAATTGTTGTGTTGAAAGATGGCGCCTTATACCCAACTTGCGACATAATTTTATTAAAACTACATGTATCAAAATTTTAAAATATACAATTTTTTATCCATATATAATAGTGTATATAATTTTAAATCCATTTTTTTTGTAAATATCCTTAGATTACATGTCGTATCAAAGGGTTATAGTATATCCCATGCTTTAATGAGGACCTCAAGATGCTATAACAATAATATTAACTTAATTTACTATAGTCCAGTTACATAATTTGGGTAAGACAATGATTTTTGAAACTATTAAGTGATGGGGGATCATTAGCATTGTGACTTATTCCCCTGAAGTCTACAATAGGTGATCTCTAGTAGTTAAGATCACGAGGACATACCCACTTGTAGGAACACCACATGTTTTAAGTGACATTGGATGTTCCTATCTTTGAACATTTGTAATGGTCTTTTGACAAGTGATCATTATCAATTATTGTCATTTAATTGAGTACATTGATTCACTGAAAGAAACATGTAAATGAAGTTGTGGTGAGGTAGTTTTTATTGGGAATGTCATTAGTGATTTGACATTGATTGCATGATCGATATAGGATTTGTTACTTCCATGTTAAGTATAAGATTTCTAAGGAATGGATGATTAGTACAGTAGTGACTTCATTAAAACCATGGAAATACTTGTTGAAGGTATGCTCGTCTGAATTATTCAAAAAATAATGAAGAATGATAAAGAATGATATCACTAGTGTTCTTTGTGCATTATTGAGATATCGATGACGAAGAGATTATTTACACATAGTATGTTTGTAAGAACGTAGTCATTGATTTGACTTTTCATTTGTTCTATAAGGGAATCAATCAGTAGCTAGAACCCACTTTTGGTTAGTGTATATTAATCACTACTGTTGAGATAAGGGCCAAGAGGGTCACACAGAATAGTGCATTGAGAATCTTCCCCATTATGAAGAATATGATTATAGTACTTGTTAGGCCCTACCATAAGTCCAGGTATTATTTATTTTATATAGATCACTAAAGAATAAATAAATTCTTTATTTCATCATGTTTATAATATTTCATTGAATATATTTATAACATTTATTTACAAAGAGATTATGTATGTATAATGATAAATATGATTCAAATGGAATTAAATATATACGGTTTGTTTAATATTATTAAGAGATGTGCATTGAGTAAATGATTTATGTATATCACATATAATATATTTAATATATATGTCATAGTTACATAGTTTTTTGGAATCTGGGTACTAGCATGGTATAGTGAGGACTACAATTACAAATGATTATCCAACAATGATGAGTTTTCTTATTTTGTATAGCCTAGGGGGCCTTTAAGAAATAATTCTGATGGGGCAAGACCTTCTTAAATCATAGAGTTGTTGAGGGGAGGAACTTCCCAAAAACTATAATTATGGAAAAGACTACCGTTATAGAATGATATATGGTTCTAGGGAGATTTTCCATAGTTTTCATCCTAGGGAATATGTTTTTGCCTTACTACAATTATGGTAGGAACTTCTTGTTTCTTGATATCACTATTGGGAGGGCCTTCACAATAACTTCCATCATGATGAGGACTACTATGATGAAATGACTTCTGACTATAGAAAGAATAATTTCGGTAGGGTATAACCTATGAAGGACCATAATAGAAGACCAAAATAAGATTAGGACCTTCTTACTATTTGATCTTCTAGTCATGTAGAGGTTTAACATGAAGTTCATCAGGAGATACAATCTCGTGATCAATCATTTTTTGCCCACGGATTAAGCCCCTTGTGGGTTCTCTAGGGAGTACCATTAGAGCTGATGGTAGAAATAGTACGCGGAGGACCACCAAAAATTCTAGTTCCAATTCTATAATTTCTTAATGGATTAAACTTAATTTTTCCTATATAGATAGTCTTTTTATGGCATCAGTATCTCCATCATTCAATAGTGTACAATCATCAATGAGATCTTCATGTTTTGTTTATCTTGGGGGTGTTTCATTTCTGGGTTCTCTCTTGCAGGAAACATGGGTTTCTTTCTATTGGTAATAGCCTTCATACATGGGACCCAACATTGTTGTATCCATTAATTTTTCTTTGATACGCCGATGTGCATCTAGAGTTCTGGTACAGGTATATGCCATCTTTTGAGCAGCCTCCACATTGGATCAATGTCCCCTAGTTGGAATGAGTATTTGTTCATGATCTAGTTTTCCTTATATCGTGAATCAAAAAAAAACCTTCTAGGGTAGAGTAGGGATATAGAACTGCTAAAGGGTAACCATCCTATTTTTTGGATGAGCCACTCTATTAAGGGAGACAAGATCATGGGCCCTAGTCCTCACCTTTTCCACTGAAACAACGACTTCCTAACATGCCTGGAGAATATAGTTTTGAATCAAGGTATGACCCACCATAAATTTGAGGATTTGTTTGTATATGTCTTAGGTGGGGAAAGGGATCGATTCCCTTCACAATATCGGAGGAGGATGTGGTTCCTACTCCGGTCCACCATAGGTTGCCATTGGATTTTGGTATATCTACTATGTCGGGACAGAGGAACAAGTCTTCCCTGAATATTTTTCATTCATTTCACATGTACATGACTGGTGCTATTTATATTTATGAGCATGAATTTTAATATTCCCAATTTCAATTTCATTTTTCTCATAGGTTTTGTATGCATCCACATGAATTTGACTCTACATATATTTTGTTTCCAACGTATTTAATTTGTGGACTTCATATACACTGGATGTGTTGATTGAATGAACATGGTATGTCAACCTATTTAGATAACATGGTTGGTTCAAATAAGAATGTATTTGTTCCTACATATAATAGGTTTTCATCCTTTTTGGATGGAGATCTTCATGCACATCAGGAGAGACCTACAAACACCTGTAATTTTTCACACGATTTGTGATGTGGTACAGATGAGCATAGCTGGGGACTTTCACTAACTCATGATGTTCAACCATATTTCATTAGTGGGTTTAATATTAGTTTGTGGGAATATTTTTACCCTCATATAATGCCACCATATATATATGATGGGCTTGAGGAGGGTGTGAAACATTGTATGTCTGTCAATTGTATGCCACTACATTTGAGTAGAAGATATCCTCCTCAAGAATCAGGGAGGTGACATGCTTTGTATTTTTTGTTTTCCTCCCTCAACGAGTATCCCAGGAGACCTGTTTTTGGAAGAGTGCAGTAGGTTCCCTTTTAGAGAAATTCTCTTCTTCATGGGGATGATTGGTTATATCTCGTTAGTGGGTATGTCTTATAGAAGGAGCCCTCGAGTGGGGTTCCAATGAATTTAAGATAGAGTCAGTAGTGTTGACATCATCTACCTCCCTATGACAAGGGATTTACTCATTTTAGAATTCCGAGAATAGGTTCTAAATATTATTTGAGACATCCAGGGGAGACGCTATTTAATTGAATGCCTGCTGTGGATAATGTGGAAGTTGGAAAGACTACACAAATTAGATGATATATATAGTTTCCCTAAACATGGGGAGAGTACCAATCCGGTGGTACTATATGATATATGCATGTTACAACCAGTGATGGAGATGCTGGATTGGATAAAGATTCTTGTTCATTGTTGAGGACCCAACCATCGAAAGAGTTGTTGAGGTGTATGTGTGAGTGAAGTGTGAGGACACCATTAGTTAGAAGAAATATATGCTTGGAAGCATCCAATATGTGCAAAACATATATTAATAATATCCCCGTTAAAGTATCTCTTCATGATCATGGTTTTAAATAATTACATTTCTTGTCCCTCTACCTTTTATGGATACAAAAGGGGATTGGCGTGACCTAATACCACCACCTATTTTAATGATTCAAGATAGGTTCACAATTTTTATTTGGACCTGATTCGTATCATGTCCATTTTATAGATAGGTGGACTTATTTGATCATTTGGGGACTGGGTAGTGTGTTTTTTTATGTTATTAATGATATTCCTTAATTGTATGGTGCTAGATGGAAATTCTATGTGTTTAAGTGTTTATAAAATTCATTCACATAGGTTATTGTTCCCACATATGGTCTCCAAAAGGATTATTCAACGAGCCATAAATACCCATAAACCCGTTTATCCCTGATCCATGAACCTTAATTCCAATATAAGAAACGTGTTGGAGGATTTTTCCAACAACCCGTAAGGAATCTATTGGTCAAGAGGATGGAAGGGTGGGTTCATCATACACATTTGGGTGTAATTGTTTCCTACAAGGGGACTCTCTTATAGAATAAAGAAACATTGATATGTTCACAGATCATTGGTTCATTCCCATGAATGTATCTGTAGGTTAGCACTACATTGTACGATCATCATGGATATACATTTTTCTGAAATTACTGAGATAATATTGGATTAATCCATTTGATTTTGCACTATAGAGATAATCTTCATCTAAGGGAATGAGAGGTGTTTTGATTATAGGATTGAACCTCAGAGATGGGATTCCCATGTATCCTCATGAGAGTATTGAGGACCCCCATAGTTCGGTTCCACATAGTTGGAATCCTAACCTTTTAAGGCCATGGAAGGAGGATCCATCGATTCAATTTCACATTGTGGAGCAAGGATATAATTGAGAAATATTTAGAGTCATGACTCGGTGTGGTACTTGCGACTATACGGCCTGAAAGACCCATAAAAGTTATGGTCTCTTATGAGGATATGACCCTACTAGGGATATTGACTGATTAACATTAAGTCTAATTTGGATGTCATATTTGGACCTCATAAAGGCATTCTACATATCTCAATTAATTGGGAATCAATTCAATCATAGTTTGGTTTGAGCAGTGACTTACACCCTTATTGGAGTCCAATGTGGTGGCATGATTGGTTGGGGCTTATGCAGAGATCATTCCCATTCGAGGGAGCATGGTTTGGGAATACAGTATAGAGGGGACCTTTCTAAAAGTATCACATCCATGCTTATTTATAATGAAGATTCCCTAGTGACTTTGAGGATTTATTGGGAATGTCAATTAAGGAGACTGTCCCTTGAGCTTAGGCAACAAACATTAATCCAATATATCCTAGATAGAGAAGGAATCAAATATTTCATCATTTATTTCTGAATGGTTTCAATGTTTTGATCACTGATAACCTCTAATCCCACTTGATCCTTGTTCGGTGTTATAAACAGGAGGTATCAGTAGATATAGAATACCACAAAATTCACTTCCACAATGCTGTATTGGAATGTGGTTGATGGTGGAAGAGGACATGGTGAGACTTTAAAGGGAGAGATATAGGGCATTTTGTGCCTTTCACCCCCATGATGATATTCATGTCAGTCAGAACTAGTGATCAAACCTGAAATTTCATGGGGCCAAAAAGAAGTGGAGAAGTAGTTTGACCTCATAGAAGAAATTCATGGGTATTAACTCATGGGGATTTCCCTAGAGATGGTTTTGGGAAATCTCCTAATTATTTCTCTTCATCAATGGAAACACAAGTATTATCTTTTTTTAACTACCCCTCTTGAAAGGGAATGTCCAATGATTACCCCCGATCACTACAATGTAGCGGTATATGTGATTTTTCTATGTTTGGAGCCCAGGATACAATGGGAATGAAGTCATATGAACATTTCAGGGGTTTATACCATTTTGTCGACTACACACGTGTATCCTCTTTCCATGGGTTTGTACACTTAAATTAGTGCACATGTTCTCTTTATGGTCTAATCATGTTACTATAGTGGTTTTGTAAGATACATTGTCCTAATGGTGGTGGACTAGTTTGTAGAGGGGATATAGAGGACATGACGGGAATAAAATGACTTGATTAGAAATGAATAATTGAATTCCCAAGGATACCCCATTTTGTCTACTACTTTTTCATGTGGGATGGTTGTTTTTAAACATAGAGTACTACTATGTGAGTGTAAGGCATATGTATCATGATTCAACAATTGGTTCATAGTCTACCAATTATTATAATATTTTATTCATTTATTCTTATGTGGTAGGATTATACATGATTGTCACTATTCTTGTGTTTTCACATCATATATCGTTCATCTTCGATGTCTGAACTATCCCTAATTTCTTCATCTATGTCACTTTTTTTCTTGTCTCCCACTTAATTCCCTCTTATGGTCTTTTTATGGAGTTTTTGGGAATATGTGTATATGGTTGTTTGGACCCTTTGGTTGAAGGCCAAAAAGATATCACCCCGACCATAGACGACTCGATCATCTATTGATTGTGGGGGCTGAAGTTCAATGTATGTCATGGGTCTCACATCATCCATGAACTGGTCGGTCTACATGGACGATAATTGAGGAGTTCATCTTTGATTGTGTCCTTCTGGGTTATATTTCCAATGCATTGTGGGGAATCATTACCTGGGGTTGTCTACAAACGGCCTGTATGGAGTATGAGACATCTGCAAACCGTTGCTAGAATCCAGTCTGCATGCAACTTTGGGTTCTTTTCCAAATTTGATTTCTTCAAATTTATTCTCAAATTCATCCATCAAAAATGAATCTATTACATTTTTTTTCCTTTTGGGGGTATTGTTTAACATGTTTCCATGTTTTTAGAGTTCTATAACTATTTAAGATTACATGATTAGGTAGTCAAAAATCTTGACTAAATATATCCTCAGTTTCAATTAGTGACTATAAGGTATATCTTTCCTTACATGGAAATCCCATGATCAGATGTATTATAATCAGATCTATCTTCCAATCCCAAAGCATCCCTTGATACATTAATCATTTTAAACATTGTATTTATTTACCTTAAAATGCCTCAATATGATGATTGACATCTTTCTTCCTACCCCTAAAATACCTTGATTTGATTGACCCAATTGACCATATTCCTACCCCTAGAAGCCATTGATTAGTAACACTATTGTACATGCAATTAAAAAATAAAATAGATCGAAAGGAAACACAATCCTTACATGGATTTCTTAGAAATTCTTCTCTCCAAATCATTACAAAGACTTGGAATGTGGTCTTCACAAAGAGAGATATTTAGATGACTTGAGATGCAATTAGAATCAGCTCTGAACTATTCAAATGACCACTTATTTATATTATATATTCCTAAAGACAAATTTCAGAGTTTGTTGCAATAACATTAGGCAACTTGCACATGTCAGCTCATAATGATACTAGTCTTCAATTTTTTAGCTGAGGATGAATTGTACTTTGATAGTCTGACATCATTTAGATTAGCATCATTGCAAATCTAATTTGGATTCCTTATGATATATATAATTATATTCAACTCGATTATAATCTTAGGATTGCCTGATAGACTTCTATATTGATTTTGACACCTATAAAATAAATAAGGGTTTGTTTAATGAATCAGTTATATGGTTATTTTTACCATCATAAATATTTCTAGTTATTCATAACTCTAACAACTAACCCAACAACTATTTTGTCAAATGTATCATACAGAACATCATTCTGGTTGATGGGATGAAAAATTATATATTCGTATATGTTTTCATTGTTATTATTTCTACATTCAGCATAAAATAATTTTTTCTACAAAAACATTCTAAGAAGCATGAGAAATATAATTTTAGAAAATTCATGTTTTGAGGATGTGTTTGTGATTTTTAAATCCATGGAATGGAAATTTTAGATGTAAGACATTTGTCTCAACAATCCACACTTTTCAAGAAGCACAAATCTCAACAGTTAAACTAAAAAAATAATAGCTTTTACAATAATTGAAACCCTTTATACATTTATGATCTTCAAAGATAAACCTCATATATTAACTCCCTGTGAGTTTATAACAACTTTATAATATTATGTATTATATTAATCTAGTTCCATCCACCCGTTGAGGATAATATCTTAATGGCTTCTTCCATTATAAAAGTCTCTTATTTTATAGTTTTCAATGACATTAAAAATTTCACCCAATTTTTGATTGAAAAAAATTATATGGAAGGGATACATCGTAAAATGTTTTATAAATATAATGTAAGATTCAAAGTAATGTTTAATAACTAATCATCAAATATATAACCAAAAGGCCCTACATCCAACAAAAATTTGAATATTTTCTTACATAATGTTTTTTTGATGAAACATTCATGCATATTTAACATTCATTGAAAAAAATTGTTTCAAAATAGACATCATCAGTCAAAATAAAAAAAGATCATTTTTTATTCAACAAATTTCTCACAATTTAAATCATTTTCTAAAATGAATCATCTTCCTTAAAATCCATGCCAATTGATGATTTTAAATTTCTGATCCAGTCAACCATCATAACATTCTTCTGAAATAATGACATTGATATATGAATTAATGAGGGATCGTTTATTTTGCACCTTTACAAGGAAAATCTCAGCTTCAGAAATTTAGATTGTACTATTATACAACTCTAAAATATAATCCATTTATTTTAAACATTTATTTTCTATTTATGATAATCGCATGTACCTTTAAACACTTCCACAAACATCATTGTTTCCGAAACATCTATTTATATATTATGAAATTTTTTTCCATTTATATAGAAGGTTTCTTTACTTCTATGAACTATTCATCATGACCCTTGATTAAAATTTCATCCTTTTTTAAATACATAACCAATTGATTGTATGATATCCTTTAATACTTTGTCTTTCATTTGAAAGATTTAAAATATTCTTATTTTGAACAATTGATTCAGTCCAAATATTATGTGATTCTAATTTTCCATTTAGACTATATTGAATAAATTTACACCATGCTTCTATGTTTGGAAGATCGATAATGGAATTAAGTAACCCTTTCATGGTTTGTAAAATATATTCAAAACAATTATGAGCAACTACCTCTTCAATATTTTATGAACCAGATAATTCTTTAAGAAAATTTGGTTTTGAGGATTCGATATCTAGTTTTCTTCCATCTCATATTTGTCCTTGATTTCTTAAGAATTTTTTTTATTCATTAATAATACCCACATCCCTATATGATAAAACAATATCTAAAAATATTTGTTGGTATTCATTACCTTCTTCTTCATCTGTTTAGGATGAATTTATTTATTCATTAGATGATTATTTTTCTTCCACTAAATCATCCAATTCATCATCCTTATCTGATAGGTATTGTATCATATTTTATGTTAATGATGATGACTATTTTCTCTTTTTAATTGAATCTTCATCAGTTCTCGTTATTCTTCATCATCATCGTCTTTGACTTCTTCCTATTCCACCACATCATTTTATATTTCTTATCCCAGTTCATTTGATTCTTCATGTTCCTCTTACACTTCATCTATTTACTTATAAAATGTAGCATAAAATTATCTTATAATTTAAGTAAAATGCAAAAAATATTCATTATCATGTTTTTCTAAACAAAAATTCTAAAAAAATTGAAATATATTAATCCTTTAATTAATTGAATCATTTTTTCATACCATTTTCCCTCGATGATTTTTTATCTGAAGAATTATCTCTGTCTAAAATATTATAAAGGTTCTAATGTATATAGACTTAAACTGGGGATCATAGAAAGAAAAAAAAATTATACATATCACCTATTGTTGTGGTAAGAGTCAGAAGAATAGTATCATAGAAGTGACGAGGGACACATGTTTCCACACCCTAATATATGTAAGCTAGTAATAGATAGAATTCAATGAATTTAAACGGCTCAGATTAAAAAGTCCTTATCTATTATAACTCTAATATATTATTTAATGAAATAATTTAATGTTAATTTTGAACTTTTTTTTAGGAAAAAATTCCATTTGAATGAGAATCAATCAGATTTGGAAACATATAAGTTTGAAAACAAAAAAATGTATTAATACTAAAAGAATAACTAAAAATGATTTTATATAACTAATTCAATGAATCAGTGTAAAATTTCTAAGAACATTACATTAATTATAATAAATTTATCATCGATATGATAATACCGATATACTTGTTTTTAAATGAAAAATATATATGGTAAAGTTTATATCAAAAATATTATATGAACATTTTTTATTCATTCCTTATTATAAAAATTTTATTACATATATTGTTGTAGAAATTTTATTATAATATATTATGGTTCTAGGAATAAATTTTACTCCAAATAATCAGTTTTAAAACATTTAATATTGAGAGAGTTTTTATAAGAAAATATCACTCTTAAAAATTATAACAACGTTTTGAGTCCGAAATAGTATATACAAAACCTAAAAAAATTGGAAATTTGATTATTTTAAGGGGACAAAGGTATTAAAAGATTAATATCATATGTACCCCCCATTGAAAATTACTTCATTAATGTTTTATGACTATTAATAAGATTTATATATTAACTACCACTATAAATTGATCATTATTATATTTTGTTTAATGTATTGAAATATATTGAAACTAATTGATTTATTAAAAATAGAAGCATGTTGTTCTTATGTTCTGATGAATTATAAAATAATATATACATTACATGTGTGATATTGAAGTAAATGGTCTCTTAATCCTTTTTTTGTAGAATATAATTGAGGTATCAGTTTTTAACATAGTGAAACAAAACTTGTGATATCACAAAAAATTTGAGTTTTAGTTAAAATACATGACATAGTAAGTGAGTGTGTGTTGCATCTATGACACTTGTGTGAAAAAAAATCCAACTAACACATATTTGGCAATATTTGTGGAATTTCATATTGAATTTCAATTTGTAAAAAACTATGGAAAACAATTTCTTACATGAAATGACATATTCCAGAATTATTTTCCTTTCCAATATATATCCTCCAATACCAGTATGTAAAGAAAAAGTCCATTAAAATTCATTTCTATAATAATTAAATAAAAATAAATCCATTGTTCCAAAAAGATAAATTAAATTTCATTTAAATACTTTAATAAGTTATTATTTTGGACTATCCTAATATATAGCATATAAGAATATTAAAAACATTAAATCTGGATAAATAGTTCATGTGTAAAATAAGAATCCAATCATACCTCTAAAATACATTTGATCAACTAGTTTCCCAACATCATCACGATTTAATGTATTGGAGGTTCCAATAAGAGTACTAAAACATTTAGAGATTTCAAACAGAAATGTATTAAGATAATATTTTATCAACATATGTTGTGATATAAAAGATTCATCTAGTATTTCATAAATTTAAAAACCAAAAATATATGTCAACTCCCCCATCATATACATTTCAAACTAATATTTGAAAAGATCTGTAATGGAATTTATTAACGATTTTTTATTTTATATAAATATAATTTCATCAAAATTTATTTTTACAATAATAATATTTGTATATAGTTATTTTTTAAAAATTTAGGGATATGTTGGACCCTTTACAATGTTTATTTGTAATAAAATTTAGTTAACATATAATACAATATTTTTGGATCTTTTTTAAGTCCACAATGCACTTTGGTATGTTTATAAACATGTTCTGGATGTTTTTTATTTTCATAACCATGGTTTTTAAGCGTAAACATTTTCCTAATCATATCGATTAAAGAAAGCACAATTCAAATCCATTTGAAATGTCAAAAAATTATGAATGCATCAAATGATTTAACAATACCAAAAATCTATCATCTTGTAATTGGTGAAAAATTTCTCTAAATTCTATTCACCATTTTTATTATATATATTAGTAACACGTTTGTCGTTATTTCAACCTATTATGAAATTTTAATCAAATTTATTCTGAAAACCAATTTACACCAATTATAGAAGTATCATTAAGATGTTCATCAAATGCCCAATCTTTTTTCATTTGAAAATCCTTGAATTCATCTTCAATTTCTTTAATCCAATCATATTCACATAAAGCATCATCTCGATTCATAGGCATGAACTGTGAGATAAATGTTATATGTTCAATTTTATTTCTCAATGAAATTATAATTCTAATATGTTGATATACATCACCAATGTGGTAATCACTATGATGATTTTTAAGGATCAAATATATTCATGGGTTCTGAAAAGTCTATTATTCAAAAATAGGTTGAAAAATATTTTTGATGAAAAACATTAAAAATATATGCTTGATTTTTTTTCTCATATTAGTAACATTATATCATATGATGATAATTTGTTTTAGAAATAACATCTAAAGATGTATGATCAGGTTTTCCCAAAATGTACCGATCAGTTTCAAAACTATTTTACAAATAGTTAGTTTTTCATGTGGATGATAAACCAACTATTGAACAAGGAGTAAAATACGTTGAATCATTTATAATTTTTTTAGTTTTCCACCTCTCTACCTATGTATCTCCCTTGGATTGGTTACTTCTTATATCTATACATCAACTTCTTACATTATCATTGGATCTCTATTAATTAAATATGATTTCATTAAAACATAATTGAGGGAAATGGTTTACATAAATGATGCAATGGGAATGTATAGCCTTACATAGTTAGAAGAGATATGGAATGAATTCGAAAAATTTAATTTCATAATAAGTCAAATGAAACCAATCACATTAAATTATTTTTCCTAGGCTCGTGTTCATCCATATGAATGGAATGAATTATGTTTTTAATATTTTTATCATTTAATTTAAATCACTATTATTTACGATAAATCCCATTCAAATCAATTAATTATATTATTTAAATAATGAATTATTTTATCTAAATTCACAACTAATTTTTTTTAGAATCTCATTGATCATATTTATAATATAATTGAAAAAAATTATTTAAAATTAACATTGTACAAAAATATACATTATAGTCAACACACTGAGTACCCATTTGAACTTCCCAATATCTATTATACGTGTTTACCATTTACTATTGAGATATGTTTCATGGAAAAAATATCACATACATTCATAATGTGTACTATCAACTTAAATATTATACCAAGAACATGATTTTGTTATCTCATGCTATGCTTCAATGAACGTAGAGAAATTAGAATAATATGAGTCATTCATGCTATGAAGATCTGATCATTATGCCAAAATTAAATAAAAATTTATATATATTAAAACACATTTCATGAATTGTCCTATAAACATAATTACCACACATGAGAACATGTTGATAAGGTTTTCATAGTATAATTAATTAATTTATAATTTTATGTAATTTTATAAATGTACAGGGCGTGTAAAAGCTAGCCACATCACGTGAACAATTTTCACTGTCTATCCAAGTCACATGATTATAAACATGTTGTGTTAATAGTTCAAAACAAAACGTTAGAGTACATCATGTGTACATGTGGAACACATCATGTTTTCATTTAATTACATGGTCACCGGTCAGGTAGGTTGTGTATTTAGATACACAACCAGTTTATGACTAAGAGGGTTCACATCGTGTATGGTAGTAACACGGTGTGTACTACAGCTGAAAGTGTGTAAGACTAGCCCAGTCAAAACATGCTATAAAATTAAAGGTGATACATGTAACAAATATGCAATCGATTATTTAATTATAAATTAATACATTGTTCATTGAACATTAGTACACTATTTATATACCATTGAGTTACAAGACGTGGACTATTTTGATATACATCTAGATTCCTTGTCACCTCCTGCTGCGATATTTGAATTTATTTTTTTTAAAAAATTAAACAATTTTATTATATTTTTGAAAAATTGAAGATGGAGAAGTAGATCTCAAAATTTTAATTTAATAATGATTAAACATAAAATGAAAACTAAATTAAAAATGCTAAATTTAATCAATGATATTTGAATAAATATGAATAATTTTGTGATCTATTAGAACCGACATGTAGGTTTCATGTGAAATAGAGTCATGTGATGGGACATTCCCAACTATTATTTTGTCCATGATCAATGATCAATAGACAGTTTACATTACCAAAAACATCATGAACAATCGAATTGACAAAAAGAAGGCATTGAAAAAAAAATTACAGAACCACTGAACATGATCATCACATTTTTTTTATAATTAATTTAATCAATTAAATAATTACCATGTTATAGTTTTTTCATTGATTACGAATCTAATAGAAGATCTTTGTTGTATTGTTTTTTCCTTATATGAATCAGGTGTAGATTCCCTCTAGTGGGGTAAGATCCTCAATTTTATTGAGGTATGTTCCTATTTAAGGTTTAGGTTTTGTCTCCATATTATGGTAAATAGAATATTTTTTGGATGTATAAGGAATCATTGAGGTGTATGGGGGTGTCTAGAAAAGAATGAATGTTGATATTTAAAATCATGTACATGTTTCATGGTTGGTGTATAGTTAGTGGTATACGTGCTCCTAAACTATGCTTTCTAAGAGGATAGGGTTCATGGTTTAGTAATACATGAATGAGGGAAGGCCAAAACCATGTGGACCAGCAGAAAGACATTCTACAGGGTTGCCACATGTCTTTTCAAACCGTCTAGGGCTCCCCAGGTAAATGTGCGACTCATCCCCTCTTGGATAGATGTAGATGCTCGGTTGGAACATGGTTTGGAAAACTATGCATCCAAACCGTGCACCTCATAAAATGTGGTATTAATCATTTCCCCCTTGTGATTTTGATTTCCCCTCCTAAATTTCATCTTCATTAATCCTATTACATCCCAATTAGTGAATATAAACACCCAAATCGTCCCAAGTATCAATCGCTTTTGTAGTTAGGCTATTTGGAGTGTCATGGGATGTGGATCAAATCTCTGGGTAAGTATTTTTTTCATCTTGAATCTCATTTCAGAAATAGGTATTTTGGATTCATTCTTCTTCATTTGATTACCTAATATAACTGTCCTTGTCGATCAAAGGGAGGGGCTTCATATGGTTCTTGAATCAAGATCTAAAGATATAGTTAGTTATGAGTTCATCTTCAGTTTCTTGGTAGGTGGTCTACAGGTTTTATTCCACGGTCTTGAAGTTGGTTTATTCATGTGTGGTTTTGTTAATGTTTCTTTCATGATGTTGATTTGATGTATTTGAATGTATTTGGTAAAATGGTTTTTTAAATAATGAATTAAATGCCTCATGATCCTCATGAGAGTATTGAGATTGACTAGACCGATTTACGACCACCCTTTGGGTTTTCCAATATTCTTGAACACAGATAACATTAATGATTAAAATGGATTTGACTTCTGAAAAATTTGATCCCAAGACAAACATGTTGATATGTTAACAATGTTGGAAATGGGATTATTGATTGTAATAACAAGACATTAAAAATGTCACAATGTTTTGTTATAAAAAATGTGAAGATGGTAAAATGGAATAAGATTAATGTTTCTAATGACTTCTAAGATTGAAAATGAAATACATGAATTTGCTTATACAAATGAAATGATGAATTATGTGAAATTGGTTAATGCATGAAAATTGTCAAATAAGTTAAATGGGCTGAGATAAGAAAGTTAATTGTGTTAAATGGGATATGTATGATCTATGAAAAATGTGTTAATGGATTAAGGCCAATAAATTATTTATGAGTTAAATAGAAATAGAATTTCTAATGTTATGCGTATCAATTATGCATGGTCTGTGATTTGGTATATGTCATAATTTGATTAATATGAATCTGAATATGGCATTCTGACATGTTGGATATTGGACTGAGGCTCCTCCCAGGGGTCGGGTTGAACTGTGGCTATAAACCCTACCTCTAGAATTCATGGGATAGTGAGTCAGATTGAACTTATAATCACCTAATAGTTTCTCTTGTTGAGACTACATCGACTGAGAATCCAAGGTGAGTGTGAATTTTGTATTATGAAATTCTAATCCCTACAGATAAATGTAAATATAAATATTCAATTATTTCTAATAATTGATTGGATTAGGCCAAATTATAAATGATGTAAATTCCTAACCCATAGATTAATTTCAAGAAATAGTTTAAGTTATTGATGGAATATGTGATAAATGTTGCCAATGTGAATATTGTTAAGTAATGGAATTGGGGTTTCATTTTTTTATGTTTACCTTTATATATCAATTGAATGAACAATTTTTTTTGGCTGGATATTTTTGTAGACACTGTTTGTGGTGGCCTACTATGTTGTACACACACCCTACACATGCCATTGTAGAATACTCGAGTATAATTCATTATTGCAGGATTAGAAAATGATAAATTCCTTACTCTATGGAGTTGGGATGGTCTTGGTATGTAAATGGATGAGTATCCAAATGAGGAGTTAGTACCAATTTTGGGGGATGATTTTTTAGTCTTAGTAATGGGTTTCCTTTACTTTTGGAACTGTTAGCAAGCCATAACATATTTATCTTTTTCATGTGGTTGTACCCTGTTTGGGAAATGGTTTGTAATGAATTTTCCAATTTATTATCTATTTCTGTACATATTTATTATGTTTTCTACCATGGAAGAATCTAGTAAAGAAGGTATAGTCTCCCTTCATGACTTATTAAACCCTAGATACTAGTCGGAAACCTATATCATTTGGGGAGTTGTGAATAAGGTCATGTGGTGACCTAGATTGAAGAATCATTAAGGGTCATCCTGGTCAGACATATTACAATTTGGTATGCAAGAAAATATTATCTGTGGTGATACTATTTGGGGATGGGATACAAGAGATTAATATGTGTCGGGTTTTGTTGATTAGCTTGTGTTTGGTACACACTATCCCATCAAGGAGGGGAACCCCAAGAACCCAAGGTGGGAAATGTTGTTCTTGATATGTGTTGTTATAGTTAAATGATATTTCACCATTAGGTGATTCACATGTTGTGTGATGAGTTTTGTTTATGATATTTTTCTTATAGATGTTATGGAATGAGTTTGTGTATATATGCTTAACCATAAGAACCTAGAGATATAGGTGGAATGCCTCTTGATGGAAAAACATGAGATTGACATGTGAGATAGGATGGGTTGAATTTTCTTCACATTTATTAAATTATGAATAATATCATGTCTAATAATGATGATACAAATGGTTAAATGTAACATTTGTGAAAGAATGGTTAAAAGATTGTTCATTATGAAAGGGGACAAATGAGAATAAATGATGGTTATAATAAATTTGTGATGAGAAGGGTATGTAGAATAGAAATATTTTCATTTTAAATGAGGAAAGGGTTTAAAAAGGCAGTCTAACAAAAGACTTGTGACTGTGTACGTTGGTTTACCACATTTTTTCCATGACCCATGATTAAGACAATTGAGGGTAGTGTTAAAATTTTGATAGTGACTAATAGGAGTACATTATGGAAAGGGGTTGTTTATGGATAGTCGAAAGGCTTATTTTATGAAATCTAAGGATGATTTAATTTATGTATTCTATTATGTGCATTGGAATTTGTAGAAATATGCCAGCACAATGTAGTGTTCTCATTAGGAAATAATAAGATATTGTCAATAATTCTCCTCCCGAAGAGGAGTAAGAAAACCCAGTGGTTCAGGGTAACCTAGGAGAGGAAAAGTATCTTGATAATGTATCATATTTTTTGAAAATGGCAGAATTTGACCCGGTTTGGGTTGTTCCATTAATTTTTGAGCTTATTGGGAGTGTTTCAACTACAAAACCCTTTGACTTTTGCTACAGAGGGTGGGCCTGATGTAGCTGAGTTCTAGATAGAGACCAACAAGATGATTCATGTTCAATTAGAGAATCTTCCTCAGAAGATAGCCATGATTCCAGATTATGTGTTATGAGGGAACAAAAAGTTTTAGCGGGGAATTCTTCTTTAAACCCACCAAATTGATGTTACTTCATGGAAATATTTATTTGAAATGTTTCAGGAACATCTATATTCTAAGACCTCGAGGTAGGAAACGGCTGTACAGTTTTTGAGGATGTCCTAGGGGTTTAATATAGTGATAGAATACACTAAATTTCACACCGACTAGCAACAATCTCTTCCGACATTTGCATGGGATGATGCATATATAGAAATATGTTTTTAGGATGGACATAAAACTGAGATTATGTCACATGTGAATATTTTATAATAAAAAATTGTTTTAGGAGGTGGAGTATCCCTCCGTTTTTAGAGGGAAACCTCACGTGGTCTACTAGGGGTGGGTATGTAGTTAAAGTTGGGAGATATAGTGGTTTGATGTCCAATGGAAGGAAGTGCATGTTTTATAACATTCATGATGACAATGGTGGACAGAGTATTCAGAATACAAAACCATCACCTCAGGGCAGTGATCAAGTTTTCTTCTATTAGTGTTGTATGATGGTGAACATGCATGGTTAGTTTCTTTGACCACAAGATGAGTGTCGAGCATGGAATAAAATAGGAAATATACAGAGGGTATTTAAGAACATTTGATATAAGTGAACTAATGAAGGGATAAGGTTGATATTGAGTATAGTTTGGGGGTTGGTTAACCTATATCATGCAAGAAATTAGAGCCTTACTAGTCACACTGGTCACGGTTGCAGACATGGTACTCCATGGTGAGATCATATATATCATAAATGTAGTGAAATTCTAGGAATTACGACCAGAGAACTAGGTAGAGGGGCTAGTAAACTTCATTCATTTCTTTCTACACTTGGTGGTGGAGATGCCAGAACATAGACTGTTTGAGGTATGATCCTTGTAGCTTCAATTCATATTATTGCATTTTTTTATATAGGTTCCTCAAATTCTTTTATTTCAACTTAGTGTGTGGTTATGTTGGGTTTAGGTTTGCAATGTTTCTTTTGTGATGATGTCAATTGATACGTTGTTAGACATGAAATTATCGAATATTAAGAAGTTTATGTGGAGTACGCATGATGTTAGTGAGTAACATTTTCTTTGGTACATGTTTGTTCATGAGATGTCATGTTTTTATCTAATTTTGCATATGGATTGGATAATGTATTACATGTTTCATATCGACAGTTGTAACAATAGATTAACAATCATGTATTGTGAAGGATAAACATATGTTCATTATGGTGTGTTGGATATTCGGGGATGTCATGCAGTGCCAGATTTCCACCTGTTAGATGATCTCATATATCATGTGACTTGTCTCATTATTGATGATGAGAGAGTATAGTAGATTGTCTATCCTCCTAGGCTAGGTTAGTTTCATGATGTGTTTCTTGAAGAATTTATAGGGTTATCACCCTAAAAAGATTTGGATTTCAAGATAGATTTGATATCATGAGGAGGGACATTTACTATTCTAGCATATATAATGGAATCATCAAAATTCCATGATCTTAAAACTCTATTGGAGGATTTTTAAAACTAGAGTTTTGAACACGTGAGGATATCACCATGGAAATCCCCAATGCTGATTCCTAAGAAGGCTGATGAATCATTGCAATTTTGGTTCAAATATAAGAAACATAATTAGATGACATTTAAGAACAAATACCCTCTTCCTTGAATCAATGATCTTTTTTAACATCTAAGGGTTCATTTAGTGTTTCTAATTGTTAGGGGTGACTATCATGTAAGATTCAATAAAAAAAGTTTATTTGATTACAAAATGAATGTAAATGGATTAGAGTTGGTAGAAGTCATATGTGGATCGACGTCGTAGACCTCTTGAGTTTATGGTTGGTGATCATGCGTTTCATTGGGTATCTCCAAGGATGGGCGACTGTAGGAAACATAAAAAGGGAATGCTGGTCCCCAAGTACATGGGTTTGTTTGAGATTGTGGAGAGGATCAGGTCAATATCGTACTGATTAGATCTTCCATAATGGTATAGTGGCATGCATGATTTCGTTCAGGTGTCACAAATTTTGTAGTGTCACACTGACCCAAGTAATGTGTTTGATATTAAGGAAGTAGAGCTTGAGGTTGATGTCTCTGGTGGTTAATGTCTATTTATTGTGGTTAATGTAACATTTTTGGGATATATGAAGAATATCATGGGTGTTCCGGGGGCTCGAGATAGGAAAGAAGGGTGATTTTGGCCATCATATTCATAATGCACTATTGGAGCATGGTTAGTAGTAATTGTTCACTGAAATTGTGATATCCAATATTAATGGGTTCACAGCATAGTAAAATGCACAATAGGGGAGGCCAAACCATTTAGGCCTAGATATGGGACTTCTACATGGAAGGTGCACAATTTTCAAAATGTGTGTGCATCCCTATGTAACAATGAGAATCAACCCTTCCTGGATAGTGTCATGAAAACGGTTGTCACATAGTTTGGGAAACCATGCAGCCAAACCGTGGGCCCCATTAAGAGTGGGATTTCACCATCCCCCTCATGATATTAGGTTCTTCACCAGAATTTCATCCTCATATTTCTTCCCCATGTCATTCGAACTAATCTAAGCACCCAAATCATCTCAAGGATTGATATCTTTTGTTTCTAGGACATTTGTAGTGTCGTTGGTTGATGATCAATGCTTTGAGTATGTATGATAATCCAATTGATTATATTTTATAAATTAGATATTTTTGTTGCATTATTATTCGTATGAATCCCTAAAACCCTTTTTTTTCAATGGATCATAGGTTGGTGATTTAAATGGTGATTGAATCTAGATCCAAGGATAAGGTTATGTGTGTCTTCGTCTCTAGATTCGATGTAGGTGGTCTAAATGTTATATTTCATGGACTTGATGTTTATTTTTGAATTTTCGTTGATGTTAATGGATCTATCTCATCGTACATTTGATTCAATTGAATGGATTTGATAAAATGGTTAAATGAATGATGAATTTAACTCCTCTTGATCATCATGGTATTCCTTGAGTTTGACTAGTTCAATTTAGGGCCACCGATAGGGTGTTCCAATTATACCGGACATAGAAAAGTTTAAAGTTAACAATGAAATTGACTTCTGTTAAAGAAGATCCTATGATGAACATGTTGATAGGATAGTTTAGTTGGAAAGGGGATTATTGATGGTTGTACATAGACATTGATAATGGAATATGGTTTTTTGGGAACAATGCAAAGTGGGTCAAATGGAATAAGTTGAATGTGTCTATTGACATGTGCGATTAAAATTGAAATTCATGAATGAGACAATACATGTGAAATGATGAATTATATGAAATAGGTCAATGTATGGGTTTTTTTGAATATGTTAAATAGGTTGGGATATGAAATGTAATTGGGTTAAATGTGCTATGTAAGGTGTCTGGAAAATTCTTTAATGGTATAAGGCTCAATGATTATTTATGACTTAAATAGAATATGAATTATGAATGTTATGTGTATTGATTATGCATGGTATGTGATATTGTATATGTGGTAATTGAATTAATAAGCATGTGAACATGGCTTGGTGGTATGTGGTGTATTGGAATGTGGCTACTCCCATGGGTCAGTTTGGACTAAGGCTCCTATACCCACCCCTATAATACATCTTCTATGGAGTTGTTCAATAACTATATTCCCCTAGAAGATTCATTTAATGAGACTACATGGGCTAACGATACAAGGTTAGGGTTATGTATTTTTTTTATAAAATGTTAATATATAGTTATATAAAGAACACGTCTTTTTAAAGTATGTCTGATAATTGATCTGGTTAGGCTGGATTGTAAATGATGTAAATTTTTAACCCTTGGAATATGTTCTAGAAATTCTTTAAGTGATTGAATGGAAAAAATTATCAAAGATGCTAAATTAAATATTATTAACTAATGGCGCATGAGTTGTATTTTTTTTAATCTGGACATTTATTTATTACATGAATGAACTATATATTTAGAATGGATAGTTTGGAGACAACATTGGGTGTGGCCTACTAAGTTGTACTCACACCCTTTACAGGCCTTCGTTGGGTTCTTGTGTGGGTTTCATTACTATAGGATTAGGAATGGGAAAAAGGCATGTTCTAGGGATTTGATTTGTGATTCATATATGAATCGAAGAGGATTCCTACTTGGTTTTGGGACCCATTATTTGGGTTTTTTACATTTTTATTTATTTTTGGTTTCCTTCACTTTTAGAATTACTAGTAAGAAATTAAATAGTTACCTTTTGGTTGGGGTTCTTCCATGTTTTGGAAATTGTTGGTAATGAATATTTTAGTTTATTGTCAATTATTTTTTGTCATTTGTTATGGGTTAAAAAATACTCTAGTAAATAAAGTAATGTCTCCCCAAGTTACTTATTAGACATTTGCTTCTAGTCAGTAGTATAACGACACATACTTTAAATACTTTGTCATTACTTCAAAATTGAATCACACTTATTGCAACATATAACAGAAACCATGAAAGGACCGTATAGGTATAGTGTCTTTAGAAACATGGAAACATAAACAACTGGTTCATAAATCTTCTATAGTGTCTTCCATTTATTTAATCATATCTAGTGTCCCTTTAAGCATAACCTACTTAATATTCTTCTTCCTGACCTGGGGAAAAGAAGATATACAAAAGGGTGAGCACAACTGCTTAGTAAGGATAAATAAAGGTAATATCAATCATATCATAACATTTTGAAAATCGTAACCTGCAAAAGAGATCATAATATCTTAACATTGGATAAATCATAGAAGTGAAAATGAAATCACAATAATCATAACATAAAAAATGAAACGTTGTGTCATGCACACATAATCATAGAAAATCATTTCTTATTAGTCAAGACTCATTTTCATGACTATCTTAGTGGACAATGTCTATTTCTGAACTGAGTTCAATCCACATTCCAGTCCTGTTTCACTAAACTGGTTTTAACATGCCGTTCCAGCCATGTCTATCTAATGAGATATAAATCATTACCCAATGCATTATAGGGAGATATAGGTCCCACCCATCTCATAATGAAACCATTTTATGGGTACCACAAATACATAAATCATACATCATAGCATTACCCATGTAATAAAAATGGGATTTTTAAATATCAAGACATCATAAAATGATTCATATAAGATATATGGATTCATAAAAATAATTCTATCATAACATAATAAAAAAAAGTAATAATGGATATATAAACCGAACCCTATTTTGTCATAGATGGAAAATAATTTTGATAAAACATTTGAACTCCATTCTAGAAGAAAATATCCTTTCTACTTCAAAAAAACATTTTTCTTTCATAAAATGTCATATATTTTTAAACTAAAAGAAGTTAATTAAAATTGAACATGAAAAAAATGTAATGTAAGCTTCATTGAAATCATGTTTTATGAATCCATTCATTCTGTATAAGTTTAAAAAAAACATTCTTCTCTTACTTTTGTCAGAAAATTCAAAAAGTACCTCATTTGAAAATGACAAAAGATTCTTTTCATTTCTTTTACTAAAAACTCACCAATAGGTAAAATTGGATTTAAACAATTTTATAAGGATAGAAATAATATTATATATTGACAAAATATGGATGTGGATGATAAATACACCCCAGTAAATACCAAAGTATAAACAATCTTGGTTAAAAATGATATTTTGAGATTTTCCCTTACCTTAGGTTCGATTTTCTTCGTACATGTCTGATGATCCTGTATAATGATATAAATAATGTTATTGACTTATTCCAGAATCTTACTCATTGATATGATATCATATATGGTCACATACTTAGCTTCTTATTAGTAACATTCCATTGTTACTTGTTATTCGGCTGATTATTTCTTTTTGTTCTTGTGCGTGTTTTGCCGAATAAATTCAGATCCTTCTTTTTAGGTTATAGATACCTCATTTCCAGAGTGGTATTAGTGTAATATATATTATATTTATTCATTCAAATATTTATATGATCATTATGCAATGATGATCATGTAGAACGAGTCGGATCACATCGTGGAGACGGTAGGCCGTACGTACGCACGAGCGATGATATCATTCCCATGATCGTGGAATTGTAATGAAGTGTATGTATAATATTTTATAATCAAAATGAATTTACAATAATCATATATTTTTAATATTTAAACCATTATACGCATCCATGTAAGGTGGTGGTGGAAAACAGATTACACCACGGCGTGGAGACGATATTCCGTACTTACAAACGCGCGGAGATTTCATTTTCCGTAGGATGGATAGAAGATGAAATAGGGTTGTTTCATATTTATAATAACATATAAGTATATGAGTGATACTGATGTTATCACTTCATTATGAAACAACTGAATAAGAATAAGTAGAAGAAGAAATAAATTTGAATGAATTGGTACCAGATATTACCTCTTCATTGAAACGCCTCATTGAAACCACCACATAGGGCACTATGATTGATCTTTGAAGATGACCAGGACCTCTAGGATGATTCTAGGGATGTGGAGAAGAGAAGTTGGTAGGGGTAGGTTGAGCCTGAAGGCACAATGTGGTGTGGGGAGGAGAGGGAAGAGGTGCCCTTTTATAAGGGAGGAGAGCGGCACCTTAAGAATTATAAGAAATATTAATTTATAATAAATTTCAACGGCACTCAAAAACCTCCAAAATTGACTCATATCAGAAGCTTAGATGAGATAGGATTGTAATATTATCAGAAAATAAAATTTAGACATGTTGGGAATTTAATTTAAACATTATCAACATGATTTATCCTTATATAATATATTTAAATTTATTTGTGGTAATAAAATTCTAAATTTTAAATCATTATAAATAATCACATATATGTTGTGAATTTTCCATAATTATATACATTATTACATTTTAGACCATATGAATTTGGATTTATAATTTTTAAATATTTTTTTTGATTTTTAATCCATTTTATAATATGTTATTTTTATAAAATAACAATATTGTCAATTTTGACACTATTTATTTATTGGAATTTAAATAAAATCTACACAAAGAATATATTCAAACCAAAATATTAAATGGATTCTTAACATGTTATATTCATCTATAAAATTCATTTATCACATTAAATAATACATATAATATTTACTTTAATATTTTTAAAACCATTTATTTGATATTTCATTAAATAAAATAATTTCAACATCAATATTGTGTCACCTTTAATGATATTTATTTAATCCTTAAAAATTCTAAATAAATTAATATGTTGTATAATAGTTTATTAGATTTTTGGAGACTATTCATGTTCGAATATTCATTTTTTTATCACTAAATTAAAATTATTATACTTATAAGATTTAAGAGAGTGACATGTTGTAATTTTCTTGGATTTTAATAATAATTAAGATATATTCATGGAAAAAGTCCATTAAATGAATCTAATCCGACCCTTAGGTGATATGGGTCGACCATTAGTTATCCAATATGATTTTGGTAGGTGTTAGCGTAATTTTATAATCTTATTTTTCCCTTAATTACCCGATTTACCTTTAACTGTAGTAAATAATAATTACCACAGTTACTATTCAAAATGTCAAAAAAAATAAAAGTAACCTATTAACATAATTTTGACCCACTGAATCTAAATATGGAATCCATTTTTCAAAATTCAAAATACAGATGTTGTAGAAATTAATTTAAAATTAATCCTGTTGTTGAGAAAATGGTTTTTAAAAGATAAATCGTTGAAAAAGATTGAAATGATTTTACATATGAATTCAATGTAAAATCAATGATAATGACATACATTATATTAAATGGTAAAAATATATTCTATTTCTACTTTGAAACCAATAAATATTATAATTTATCCATATAAATTATTGTGATGAAAAAAGATGTTTTTAATTAAAATATAGCATGCTTTTACTATTCATCAAAATATGAATGTTGCTAAAATAATATGAAAAATTTATCCAAATTAATTTTTTATATCCTAATTCCAAAAAAAATTTATTTTTTCAAATGAACCTTATTACCAAGTCAAAAATTAGATTTAAAATGTGAGCGCCCTCAAAAGGGGGCAAAACTGTATTTTTTGAAAAATACATATTTTACCTGAAAATTTTATTTTGTTCTCATACCATGTTCTATAAAATATTTAAGATGAATAATAATGTTATAAAATTTAAAATTCAGTTAATACTATTCATAACATCTAGTTTATTGATTATTTTAGTAATATATCATTTTTTAGTGAATCTCGGTATTGCGTACTACACATGCTATCGAGGAAGGACGTGATTGCGTGTAATGCAAATCAAGTCAGGGCTGCATATAGTGAAATATCCTTTTGGTGTTTCATATTACATAATTCAAAACTTATTTCATTTATACATTAAAAAAAACTATACTTAATGTTGCGTAGAATAATTTCTACAAAACGAACTTGAAATTGTGTGTAACACTTTCCAAGAATAGTGTTGCGTATACTGCAAGCTAATACGGTGTTGCGTATAGTACAAACTAATCATGGTGTACAATAAGAGATATCGAATAAATTAAATAGAATATATCTCATAAAATATCAGGGTGTTACATTCTACCTCCCTTAAAATGAAATTAGCTCTCAAAATTCGTCGGGGTTATAAATCATTTACTATTCATAGAAACCCACATCGTAAAAAGGAATACTAATATTAAATTTTAAAATCTAAAGTATGAAACGTAATGATTAACCAAAGTAACTCATCACTGGGTTTCCACCTATGAGAACATATTTGAATATATGGATATGGAACAAAAATCTAACTATCAAATTCTGATGGAGAGTGGTAGAAAACATGGCTATGAAAAAGCCAACAATCACAATGCCTTAAATTTGTGATGATATAAGGTACCATCTGATTCATCAGATATAAGAGAACTAAGACAAAATTTTTGGTTTTCAATATCATTTACCTAAAGTTGAAAATTTTGAAATAGATGAAATAATTACTTGATTTTCGTTCAATCTCACTATTTTTTGTGCCTGGAACAATTTCCACTTCATCTCTTAAATAAATGAAGTTGAATTGGTCATTCTTGATGTGTAAGCAGATCATGTGAAAGAATGATGGGTCATTCCATCTGTCTCAAACAAAAGGTTAGATAATGTTACCAAATCTACATAAGTTCAACTATTGTGAGATTATTCGTATATGGGTCCTAAAATGGACTTATACATCATATATCATACTGCTTAATATAATAAAACTAGTTTCTACCAACCGGGGACTTCCTGTAGGCCAGTGGTAGGTGATAAAGGCTTGTTGCACTTCGGTTGTGGGTTGTATTCTCACAACATTTTCCAATGTGATGGGTTGTCACCCGTCCTATGGGCTGTCAATTTTTTTAAAATTACACTATTATAACATTCCAGAAATAGTATCGAAACAAAAGTTCTAGCCTTAAACAATTATTTCTGACGTCCAACATAATTCATTCCAACCTTTAGGCTTATCGAAAATACTTCTATCCAATCATATAGTATAAAGAAAACGATTACTATAAATGTCGTCAACCAAGAATGTGAATACCATCATTTATTTCTGATATATCTTGTTGATCACATTCCAATCATGTGATTACCTTAATCATGTATTCTCTTGAAAAATTTAATACCCATTGATCCTTAGTGAAAACATGATTGCTATCAAATGTTAACTCTTTCCACATACTAAAATCCCAATATTTCTATATTTCCAAACCATGAAATCACGTTGTTCTGATATCAATCATGATATCATTAATACTATCCAACATCTCAATATCTATTTATCCTTTCATTATGCACATATCATCTCTCATCCAAAAATATTTGAATAACCATTCATGGTTACCGGTACCATTCATCATATACATTCAAACTCAAGCAAAGGCAACAGTGTAACAATTGTTAGATGTTTCTTTATTCCATAGTACCATACATTATTCTTGATAAACATACAATCATTAAACTACCTTCCTAAACCACTGATTGGGCTTCATCATTTATTTCATCTCATATATCATTTGTAGTCTCTTCATAAAAATCAACATAAATACTTCTTATACGACCATGCAGATTATCTTCAAGAGATTTTCCCTTAGAGAATTGGTTTTCATAATGCCCGTACATTCCACATATAAAACAAATAACCATTGTTGATGTCTTAGAAATACCATTATCTTTCCCCATGGTGTAAACTGAACCATTTCCTTTACAATTACTACATTTGTGTCCATCATTTACACACTCAAATCATCTTCTAGTACCTTTGAAAAATTATCCCTAATGGCTCTTCCCACATGAATTACATGAGGTAAATTGAACATTCGTTCCTCTATGATCATCATGAAACTCCATCTTTTTCTTATTAGATGCATCGGGAAACTTACCAAAGTAGAGATTATTGTTCATATTATGAAATTTTTGATTAGGCATAATAACGATGTTTCTCCTTCCCAATCCTATTTCATTTGCTTGATCATGATGAATATCATTCCAGTGTCCATCGTATTCTTCATTATCGTGAATCTTCCTATTTCCAACCATTTTCTAAAACCTAGAAAGAATATTGTGAGAGAAAAAAATCATGATAGGTAAAACAACATAATAAAGGTGGAGTACCTTCAATATCTAAAATCATAGGTTTAATTCTATGATCATTACCATAATTCTACGACTATAACCTATACTTACATGTAACCATAGGGACATTACTAATCCTTACGGACATCCCTAGACATACCTTAGCAATATCTCTAGGGATCTCACTAATTTTTTCGCATCCTAGTTTCCAATGGTTAACTAAAACCTTCCTCTGATACCAACTATAACGACCCATACTTTACATACATTGTCATTAATTCAAAATTGAAGCACACTTATTAAAACATATAATAGAAACCACGAAAGGACCGTATAGGTATAGTGTCTTCAGAAACTGGGAAACATAAACAACTTGTTCATAAATCTTCTATAGTGTACCCCAATTATTTCATCTTATCTAGAGTCGCTTTAAGCATATCATACTTAATATCCTTCTTTTCTTAACTGGGGAAATGAAAACATACTAAAGGGGTGAGCTCAAATGCTCAGTAAGGATAAATAATGGGAATATCAATCATATCATAATCTTTTAAACATCATAACCTGCAAAAGAGAACATAATATCTTAACATGTGATAAATTGTAGAAGTAAAAATGAAATCCCAATAATCATAAAAAACATTAAACTTTGTGGCATGCACAAATAATCATATAAAATCATTTCTTATTAATCAAGACTCATTGCCATGACTATCATTGTGGACAATGTCCATTTCTGAACCGTGTTCACTCCTTGTTTCAGTCCTGTTTCACTGAACCGGTTTTAACTTCCCGTTCAATCCATGTCTATCTCATGAGATATAAATTTTTACCCAATGCATTGAAGGGAGATATAGGTCCTACACATCTTATAATTAAACCATTCTTATGTGTTCCACAAAAACATAAATCATACATCATAGCATTATCCATGTAATAAAAATAGGATTCTTAAACATCATGACATCATAGAAAGATTCATATATGATAAAGGACTTCATAAAAATAATTCCATCATAAAAAAATCAAATCAAGGTAATAATGGAGATAGAAACAGAATCCTATATTGTCTTAGATGGAAAATAATTTTGATAAAACATTTGAACTCCATTCTTGAGGAAAATATCTGTTCTACTTCAAAAAAACATTTTCTTTTCTTAACATGTCATATAATTTTAAACTAAAATAAGTTAATTAAAAATAAACTTGAAAAAATATAAAGGAATATTCATTGAAATCATGTTCTATGAATCCATTCTTGTCGCATAATTTTAAAAAAACATTATTCTTGTACTTTTGTCAGAAAAGTCAAAAATTATCTCGTTTGAAAATGACAAAATATTTCTTTCATATCATTTACTAAAAACTCACCAATAGGTATTATTGGATTTAAACAATTGTAGAAGGATAGAAATAATATTACATATTGGAAAAACATGGATTTCGATGATAAATACACCCCAGTAAATAGCAAAGTATAAAAAATATCGGTTAAAAATGAGATTGTGAAATTTTCACATACTTTAGGTCTGATTTGCTTCGTACGTGTCCGAAGCTCCTGTATTATAATTTAAATAATGTTATTGAATTATTTTAAAATCTTACTCATTGATATGATATCATATATGGTCATATTTTTAGCTTCTTATTAGTAATATTCAATTGTTACTTGTTATTTGGGTGTTTATTGCTTTTTGTACTTGTGCGAGTTTTGCCGAATAAATTATTATCCTTCTTTTTAGGTTATAGATACCTAATTTCCATAATGTTATTATTATAATATATATCATATTAATTCATTCAATTCATTTATATGATCACTATGAAATGAAGATCATGTAGAACGAGTCGCATCACATCGTGGAAACGGTAGGCCGTACGTACGCACGAGCGATGATATCGTTCCCATGATTGTGGAATTGTATTGAAGTGTATGTATAATATATAATAATCAAAATAATTTTACAATAATCATATATAGTTATTCTTTACACCATTATACCCATCCAAGTATGGTGGTGGTGGAAAACAGATTACACCACGACTTGGAGACGGTATTTCGTACGTACGACCTCGCGGTGATTTCATTTTCTGTAGGATGCATAGAAGGTGAAATGTGGTTTTTTCATATTTATAATAACATATCAGTATATTAGTGATATTGATGTTATCACTTCATAATGAAACAACTAAAGAAGAATATGTAGAAGACGAAATAAATTTGAAACAATTGGTAACAGATATTACCTCTTCTTTGAAACGCCACTTTGAAACCTTCACTTAGGGAACAATGATTGGTCTTTGAAGAAGAACATGACCTCTAGAATGTTTATAGGGATGTGAAGAATAGAATTAGTCTGGTGTTTGCTGAGCTTGAATTATAAATGTGGTCTGAGGAGTAGAGGAGGGAGGTGCCCTTTTAAAAGTGAGGAGAGGGGCACCTTAGGAATTATAAGAAATATTAATTTATAACAAATATCAACCCCACTTTAAAACCTCCAAAATTGACTCATATCCGAAGCTTAGATGAGATATGGTTGTAATCTCATTAGCTAATAAAATTTATACTCGTTGGGAATTTATTTTAATCATTATTATCTTTATTTATACTTATATAATCTATTTAAAATTAATTGTGGTAATAACATTCTAAATTTTAAATCATTATAAATAATTACTTATATGTTATGAAATATCCATAATTTTATACTTTATTACATTTTCGACCATATAAATTTTAATTTATAATTTTTAAAATATTTAGGATTTTTAAACCATTTTATAATATGTTATTTTTATAAAATAACAATATTGTCAATTTTGAATCTATTTATTTATTTGAATTAAAATAAAATCTACACAAAAGATATAATATAATTTCAACATCAATATTGTGTCACCTTTAATGCAAATTATATAATCCTTAAAAATTCTAAATAAATTAATATCATGTAGAAACGTTTATTAGCTTTCTGGAGACGATTCATGGTTGAGGATTCATTAATTTTATCACAAAATTAAAATTATTATACTTATATGATTTAAGAGAGTGACATGTTGTCACTTTAATTGGTTTTAATAAAAAATAAGTTATTTTCAGGGACAAAAGTCCATTAAATGAATCTATTCTGACCCTTAGGTGATATGGGTCGGCTTTCAGTTATCAAATAGGATTTTGGCTGGTGTTAGGGTAATTTTATAATCTTATTTTTACCCTTAATTACCCAATTAACCTTTAACTGTAGTAAATAAAAATTACCGTAGTTATTATTCAAAAATGTCAAAAAAATAAACATGATATTTTAACATAATTTTGACCCACTGAATCCAAATATGGAATCCATTTTTCAAAAGTTGTAGTGATTAATTTAAAATTAATCATGTTGTTGATAAAATGGGTTTTAAAAGTTAAAACGTTGAAAAATATTGAAATGATTCTACCTATTAATTCAATGTAAAATCAAAGATAATGACATAAATTATATTAAATGGTAAAAACATATTCTATTTATACTTTATAACCAATCAATATTTTAATTTATCCATATAAGTTATTACGATGAAAAATGGTGGTTTTAATTAAAATATAGTATGTTTTAACTATTCACCAAAATATAAAAGTTACCAGAATAATATGAAAAATTTATCCAAAGTAAATTTTTATATCCTGATTCCAAATAAGAATTTTATTTAGTCAAATTTAACTTATAAAAATGTCAAAAATTAGATTTAAAATGGGCGCACCATCAAAAGGTGTTAAAATTGTATTTTGTGAAAATTACTTATTTTACACGAAAAATTTATTTTGTTCTCATACCATGTTCTAGAAAATATTTAAGATGAATAATAATGTAATAAAAATTAAAATTCAGTGAATAATATTCATAATGGCTATTTTATATATTATTTTAATAATATATCGTTGTTTAGTGAAACTCAGTATTGCGTACTACAAACGCTATCGAGGAAGGTCGCGATAGCATGTAATGCAAGCCAAGTCAGGGCTGCATGTACTCAAATCTCCCTTCGGTGTTTCATATTACATAATCAAAAACTTATTTAATTAATACATTAAAAAACCTATACTTAATGTCGCGTAGACTAATTTCTACAAAACGAACTTGAAATTGTGTGTAACACATTCCAAGAATAGTGTTGCGTATATTGCAAGCTAATATGGTGTTGGGTATAGAACAAACTAATCATGGTGTACAGTAGAAGACATCAAAAAAATTAAAAAGAATATATCTCATAAAATATCGGGGTGTTACAGGTACCCTGTAAAATATTGGGAGGTCTCCTTGAAGTCATGCGGTGACCCATCTTGGAGCACTATTTTAGTGGCCTCCATGTGAGAGATATTATTTGTGGTGATCCACACATGTTCTAAAATTCATCGAACCCCACCATATGAATCATTATGTGCTATGGTGGTAGATCCTAATGCCTTAATCGTTCAGTTTTTATCTCCTAGATAATCACTTCCAAAGGATTCAATATGATCTCTAAAGATTTGGGAATATATAGTGGGGGATGTTCACCTTTTATTCTTATGATTGTTCTTGGAGAGGGACCTATATATGTCAGGAAATGATTCTCACTAGACATCATTGTGCACAATAGAAATTAAATTCACTTTCCTGAAAAATAATATTATTGGGATTATATACCACAATGTTTAGAAAAAAATAATTTCACATGTTCCCAATATTTCTATACGGATCCTAATTTCAATTATAAAATTAATAAAATTATTATTTCATGACATGTTCTAAAAAATTTAAATAAAAATAAATATTATTTTACACACTTACAAAAATTTTTATACATACTTTTCATTATTCTCGGACTGAACTTTGGACTGTCCTGGATCAATATCCTCTAAAGGATGTGTCTATTCCAATTCATGCATGGGGTCATCTTCATGGACTAGAGTTGATGATGAACAAAATTCATCAAATTTTATATTGGTAGTTGAAAATTGATGTTGAATAGGAATTGTGGATAAGGATAGAAGGGATAATTATATATCATATGATATAGACATGGATTAGGTGGGAATATTTTTGGAGGAAATCAAGAAATTGTATGAGAATAAGAGCCTAAATAAGATGATGATGGATGCATGGGTTGGAAGAATTGTGGAGGTTCATGTTGGGGATTAAATGGTTTGTTATATGGGGTGCCCAATGGTGGGACATTGTGTGAATGGGTACAAAGGGTGTTCCGTGTTACTCTTGGAGCACCCCCACAGTGACCTATACTTGCATGTTGAGAAGAAGTACTCATTAGTTAATATACCTAAATTTTTTGTTAAAGGTTAAGGATACGACATTAAATGTAATATTGAAGAAAAATATTTAATGTTTTATACTCACTATAGGAACCACAAGAGGCAACCCTAGCTTGAACATCCATCAATCATTATCAAACAATCTATTCATTTAATACCCTCCAATATCATTCATAATATGTATAAGAATGAATTTTACACATTTCATTATGATGAAAACCATTAACTCAAGAATAAAAACAATGTTTCACCTAAGATCAAAAAAAAATTAATCATATAATAATATCATGTAAATTCTAGCATAATTGATATAAATATAAATAACCATCCTATCCCGACATGCCATGTTCCACTAAACCCTACCGACATAATCATCAATGTTAACTCAAAAAACTCTAATGGGTCTGGATATGGGTGAACTGATGCTTAGATCTGACCGACCACATGATCGGGTCATGAACCCTCCCTCGTCACGAGATAGTAATGTTACCGGGAAGTGCATGCCAGTTCAAGGGAAATGATGGTTTTACATTGAAACGACGGTACTAAAATTGAGGGATGTGAAGCATCTTCTAAATATACACCACCTAAATAGAAATTAAGTATTAATGGAGATTACTTTGAAGAAATGTATCTATTTTTGTGGTTTCTATATAAGAAGGGAGGAGAATGAGAAAACCACATCCAGCTAAATTGAAATTTATGTTACGTGAGTTTTGTAAAATTTTTATCATGTTTCCTCTTATTGAAAATGATTTGGGGATTTTGATTTCCTTCTATTTTGATTATATGATTGATTTTGAACATGGAGTTCTAATTTTCTGAAATAATCATGTGTTTTTTATTTCTATGTAGAGATAATAGAAATAGGGAATTAGTGAAGTTATAAAATTAACAGAGGAGTGAAAAAACTGATTTGATTCTGGATATCATGATGGATTTTTCAATTGATTCAACCCTCACAAGGAAGTGATTCACTATAAAACTTGGCCTAGAAGGTTACATACATTCTTGTATATTGGGTTATTGGAGTTCGGGGGGTATGGGCCTACGTAGAGGTGATATAATATGGGGATGATGTAATAATATTGTTGATACTATATGTGATTTTTTGAAATAATGTTCAAATGATTTTGTGAATTGGGTTTGTATAATTATCATTCGTTATTGGAGAGGTTCGCTTCAATGTGGGGGCTATTATAGCAAAATGGGAACTATATAGATGTTTTACCCAATGAGTTTCTCTAATAAAATAGTTGATATTGATTGAAAAGAATAAGATAAATCAATAACCCAAAATATGAGGGGAAATAAAATATATCCACTCATTGGTTTACTAGAAGATTAGGTCCTTTCCCCTCCACCCATTGATTCCAAGGACCATTATAAATTATAACTTCTTTGAAACAATTAGTTATTAATAATTATAATTTATTTGAAATTTTTTATATTTTCGTCAGAATTTATATCATGATTGATAATTTAGAGGGTTTTCCATTCAAATATGCCCCTTATGTTAGGTGAAAATAATAATGGAACATGTATCTGTATGAGAAGAAATCTCAACCGAACAACCTCCAACATGCATAATAAAAAATTTTGGTGACACTATACGTAAGATTCATAAAATTCAGACAAAGAAAACATATATAAGACTATAATATAATTTAACTAGGAAAATTATTAATGATGATAATATTAACAGAATATAGAAGATGCAATTAATCAAATCAAAGGGTCACACTTCATCCTTGAACCAGGATTAGACAAGAACTAATTTAATATTTTGATATAAGAGGAGAATTTAAACAAATTTAATACCATAAACTTATTTCAAATATATTTATATGAATTATTAAAAATAAATTATGATTATTTGAGGAGAATGCATGAATAATCACAAATTAGTGATTGTTATAGACTAACCTCTACCAGAAGAATCTGATGTTATCGATTTTGGCAATGATAGAGTAATGTGTGGAACTATCATAGGCAGGGGAATACAATGTAAAAGAGGTATAAAATGATTATGTGTCATAGTTAGGTGAGGTGATCACTCATAGTGAAGAGTTTCATTGAAAGGGGAACAATTCGGTTATTTATGTAGGCAATGAATCATGAGATATGTGGTGGCAAATCCTTTCCGTCATTGACAAAAACGGCGTTCACCACCATAATATTCCAAATAATAACATCAAATACCAATAGTACAAGGATGAATTTCTGATTAGGGGAGGCAAAAAGTTCAGTAATCCCGGGTAGTACAACAATAATGTCGAAGACCTCGATGCACTATGAATCATTGGAATGACGATGCACAAATGATACAACCAAATTACCCTACACAATGGTGACATAGAATATTCTCTGATGACAACAGTAATGCAATGTGTGAATCAAGGGATGTATGGCGGGGTGATGGTTGGAATTGAGTATTTTATGTCGAATTTCAGAGAAAATGGTAGAGAGGAAGGGTGATGTCGGTTGACCCCATGTTCGTTTGTTTCCATAGCCCCAGGGCAAGTGGGGATCAACCTTGTGGCGACCCAATTTATTTACATCTACCATCATCATTGTACGTCATTCTTGGTATTATATAATCATTCAATTCATCAACCATGTTAATCATTCAAATGATCAACTATATCATTAATCATCATTTTATGAAATTCTTTGAAATCCAAATATTTAATGCACTCAATCAGGTATTCAATTTGCTTCATGTTCATTGCAAACTAATTAATTTTCAACAAATTTATCATTCTATCAATACCATATCTTTTATTTCAACCTCCATACAGAGAACAATATCTCCTAAATACAATAATTTCCACAACATCAATATCACACTCGATTCATGGTCACAATTATCTCATTATTTGGATTTGTTCTCATTAACATAAATCATTTTCAATATTATTAATATTATTTTTCCCTTATTAATAATTTTTTCCGCTTAATGAGAGAATCTCTCACTTAATGCACTACTAGAGAGTTGAACTTTTTGTCCCTTGACATAGACAAACATTGTTGGTGGGTGCTATACTGATAAAAACATACCTATCACCCCAAGATTCTTGTGCTCTCCATACCCTAACAGTAAACCCTCCTCCAACTCCCTCAAACCTATCCCCATCGACACTGCCACCATAGAACCAGAGTCCATTTCCAATCCCACTAACCATGCATCATAGATCCCACATTCGATTGCCATTGATTTAGGCGGATCCCACCATAATCATTTCTCTCATTTCCTCCGGGATTTATTCATCCAGTAATATCTAGATTCATGTGGTAAACCCTATTTTGAATATGTTTTCATGATTCGTGGAAAAAACCCTATATTTTTGGGTTACGAATTTTCACCTTTAGATTCGGGACAAATGTGTTAATTAATTCCCTTTCACATTATGTTTAATCATCAATTTTGATCTTTGATTAAAAATCAAATAATTATTTATTATGGATCCATAATTGAGTTAATTTATGTTGGTATTTAATTTTATATAATTGGTAATTTTCTACCGATAAAATATTGTTTTTGAATCTTAATAGTGCATAAGATAACTACATCTGGAATAAATTATTTCATGTATTGATTGATTGTATCAATCAAATCTTATATTTCTATTAAATAATTTTACTAAATCTACATTTAAAGACATTTACATACAAGAGGAGTTTAAAAACACATTAACTAAAAAAAATTCTATCAAGTTTGACAATGTTTTGTTATTATTCTATTATTAAATAAAATTATTCAACAATATAAAACAAAAAAACTTTTTTTTTCAAGATGTAGAGACTAAATTGAAATCCTTATTTATTATTATTTGGATTATAATTTGTATATTGTACTACAATTACCAATTCTTCACTAGATGATTGTGTCATTATTAATCTTATAGATATAAATATTATTAGGATAAATATCTGGAATAAAATTTATACCAGCTTATCAATATGATAAAGATATCACTATTGTAATTTGAATAAAAAAAGAATGAGGAATAAAAGAATAAATAATTATATTTTGAAACTGTGTTCAAAATTAAATGGGGATATCATTATTTATAGAAACAATAGTGGCCTGTTTCTATAAAAAAATTTGATGAATAAATCTAAAATTTGTTTTATATGTTCATTGATATTTTGATCACTATAATGTTATATGGTGAGTCAATATCATAATTCATAATATATTAATAAATTTTCATACTTATTTGAGTCTATGTTATCTGTTATTGAAGCAAGAAATCAATAATTTTTATAGCAACCCTGTCATTTATTAAATTATTGTGACATCAATATAAAGATAAAAAACATAATAATATAACCCTATGAGGATCCAAGGGATTAGTATTTTTGGACAACTAGGACCCATGATAACATTTACAATATAAAACATAAACCATTATTTAAATTCACATATCTCCAACTTCTTATTTTCCCTTGAAAACACATTAGTACACATAATAACCTAAGGATATAGATCAAAAAGGGATGAGAATAAATATTTGTAAGATTATAGAGGAGAACAATATAGAATAGAGTGAGAATAATCATAACATCATAATAAAAAATTTTGATAGGAAACATTAGATAATGGTTTTGAATTCAGCTATGCATAAAAATGACACATCATTTCATAGTGTTCATCTACGAAATATTATTGTGAACAAAGCTGAAATCATGTTCACTAATTATTTCTATTTTACACATGATATTCACCACTTTACAGAATGCGTTAGAGTTTTTTTTAATTTTAGGTGAACCTTTTCACATTCAATCATTCTTATTATGCTATAAATATCTGAGTGCACCCGCCGCATCAAAAAAGATTCATTATAAAGCATGCCACATAGAAAAAATATCAATCGTGAACAAAAAACATGATAATAGAATTGGTTTAAACTCATAATAACACATTCATAAACTTTGTATTCCCAAAAGAAAGAAGAAATAACATATTAGATACAACAACCTTTAACCTTGAGTGTGAAGTAAAAGGTGTCTTTTTGTTAGAATAGTTATGTTAGAAAACATTTTTCATGACATAATCTGAAGATGAAAAAATATATATACCATAAAAGGTTAGATAAAGTTGAAAAAATTATTCTAATGGAGTAACAATGCCAAAAAATGGAGTGAAATAGGTAGAACCCAGATAATGTTAGTTGGTCTTGAGAATTTCACCATACTATTTATCTAAACACATTATTCACATTAATGTCCTCAATAATTACATTTTTGTTTCATTATGTTCTTTTATGGACCTTTGGATGAGTTATATAGTGTCAATTCATTGTTTGAGAGAGTTAATTTCCTTAGCTTTTATGAACATTTCAGTTGTATTCATGAACGAATAGTCATTTAAAATGTGGTTGAGCATGAAGATTTGAACATAAGTAATATTAGAGACACTAAATTGATATAAATTATATATTATAAATAATTTTTTTATATAACATAAGGATGAATAATTTGATAAAATTTAATGATGATCAGTTTTGGTTAATTTGGGTAGTTTTTCAATCACAACGAACATGCTTTTTTTCACTTAAAATTATGTACGTAATATTGTTACGGAAAATTAATTGGTATAAAACATGAAATTTAGATTTATTATAAATTAGCTTATGGTATTTTTTACTCCCTTGAAGGCATTGATGGAAAATGGATGTGCATCACACATGATATAGGCAAAAAAACCCTCATAGGAAAGGATTTGATTTTTAGTAATAAAGAGAGGGGGAGGAGTAAAATGAATAATATTACATTAAAATTATATAATACCATTATATCAATCATATTGGAGTTATCATGAAATTAGGATAAATTACCTGAGGATAAGAAAGGAAATGAAATTAAATTTTAATGGAAATTGAATGAAAATAGATAGAGGAATTACCTCTGGAATCTTCATCATGAGATCATCCATAAGGAACTTACACTTGGTATTATGATGATTCAAAGAGATCCTCGTCATGTGTTAGGAGATAATGAAGATATTTAAGTATAATTTAGGCAAGGAATGATGATTTATAGGTGTGATATAATAAGGGAGTTATGCATGTTATTTATGGTGGAGGGGAGAGATGTTTTCATAAAACTTTAATCATTAATTTATTATTTTCAACCATGATATGAAATAATGAGGATTCTAGGACAAAGAGTATAAATAGGGCATGATAATTTTTAATTTGGGTGCTTGCATCACTCACAATGTTAGGAATAGTTGATTTATATTATAATGTATTTATATAGAAAATTAATTTGTTTTACTATTCACGAAAATTTCAAGTACATCAAAAAAATCCCAAAAAATAATCCTAACATATTTTCATCATGTAGAATAGAAAATGAACTACATTTTATAAAAATAATTTACTAAATATAATTATTTAAATTTTTAATTACTTTCATAAATTTCTTGACAAATAGTGATTTTAAAATAAAAACTGATTTTATTACACATTTAAAAATTACACAATGTCTTATAAAATTAACTTAAAATGATATAATTGATACTTTTTTAACACATTATCGGAATATAGATTTTTTTAAATTAATTAAATCATTATTTGTGACTTACAAAAATACTAATACATTTACTATGGTCGTATTATCAATTATAAGATGCCTGAATTTTATTTAATCATTCATGGATGAGGCTATTATTAATTTGGACTATTTAATACTCATATAAGTCATATAAATATTCATTCGGGTAGATTATTATTGATAACAGTAGTTTACTATTCAACAAAAATTAGGTTTGATCTATTAGACTCCAAAAATCACAGAGAACGCAACTCTGTATGTTAGATTTTTGAAATTCAAAACATATAAGTGAAAATATTATGTTTAATGGCCAGATTGAATTTAATATAATGACATTTCATTTTGTCTCATATTTTTAAAAGACATTATGACATACATATAATAAAGATATTCCATTGATAAAACATTGGGTCATTACCTTTTTCTCCCCGTATGATATTTAACCATCAAAATTTTATTTTGAAGAAACACAAGAGGGTACCTCTCCTTCAATGCCTCTTCTGTTTCCCACATTGATTCTTCAAACTTATGGTTCCTCCAAAACACTTTGACAATATTGGTTGTCTTGTTTCATGGGACCATATCTCTCTTATCTATAATCACTAATGGAAGCACCAAATTAAGAGATATCATCTTCTACATATAACACCTCTGAGTTCAGTACGTGTGAGGGATCTGGTATATACATCCTCAGTAGTGATACATGAAACACTACATGAACTCGAGACATATTCAGTGTTAGTGCATGCTTATAGGCCACAACTCCAATGTGGTCAAGGATCTCAAAGGAGCCACTGTTTCATTATCTTAGCTTCCCGTTCTTTCCAAAAAACACAGATCACTTCCATGGTGATATATAATGAAAGACATTATATCCATCATCGAACTCTAAGTCTCTTCGATGCTTTTCAGAATTTTCACTTTTTCTAAAAATGATAATATTTGATAGGAATGTTGGTGACTTGAACCTTCTATTTCATCTCTTGCACAAAATTGTGTCCATGTTGCTATCTTAATCTGACTTCATCACAACTTGTTGGATTTCTGCATCGCTTTATCAACAATGCATTATATGGATCCATCTGAATACTTGTATTGAAGCAATTTTTGAATGAGAACTAAAACAATAGGATATGATGATCCCATCATCGTTTGAATTTCATGAGTAGCATAAAAACATATTATCAAGTGTATGAATAGTTTTATTATATTGGCAATCAGTTTGCGGGTTATAGGTTCTGCTAAAGTTAAATTCATTACTCAAATAATGCAATGGAATCCTCTAGAATTTAGATGTGAACCTTGGATCAGGGTCATAGACAATCGAGGGTGGATCACCATTCCATCTCACCACATTATTCACATATATTTTTGCATTTTTTTTCAATATAGAGATCATAGCAATTAGTTATAAAATTGGTAGATTGGGTTAGTCAGCACACCAAAACTCATATCACATTTTTCCCATCGACATCTTTGGGAGACTTGTGATGAAGTCCATAGTGACATTACCCCATTTCAACATGGGTATTTGAAATGGTTTCATAATCTATTTAGGGGGTTTTTATGATTATTTTAAAATGCTAACATTCCAAACACCTTGAGATATATCGCGGAGTATACTTCTTCATGTTATCCCACTAGAAGTGTTCTCAGAGATCGAGGTACATCATGGTGCTACCCCGATGGATAGAAAATGTTGAAATATGTACAATGTCCAATATCTCTATCTATATCCTAGGTGATGAAGTCACACAAATTCGTTTTCCAAACTGAATAACACCATAATCGTTGATATGAAACTCTTTCATCATCCCATTACTACAATCACCTTCTTTTATAACTCTAGATCATCTCTTTTTGCCTCCTTAATATTCTATTAGATATATGGTTGTGATATCATTTGGGAAAAGTAATATGAATCCCCTACCATTATTATTTCTATATCCATCATATTAATATCCATGAAGATCGGGACTTTCTCAGTCCATTACATAGATAGAGTAGCAGGTTATTTTCTACTTAGAGAACCAGCTTCCTTGTTCGCATTTCCAGGATGATAGTGAATAGACAAATCAATGTCAATGATTAACTCTAACCATATCCTTTGATGCATGTAGATCTCATTTTTGTGTAAATTAATACATTAGTATCTTATAGTCAGTATATATGTCACACATCGCACCATAATGATAGCGCCTCCATATTTATAACACAAAAGTCACAGCTGCCAGCTCTAGATCATTCATCAGGTAGATCTTCTCATTGATCATCAATTATCATGAGGTGTAGACTATCAAAATATTTTTTTTCAAGAGTACACAACCCAAGCCTTTCATTGAAGAATAACTATATATCACAAAATATTCACTACTTTTTAATAGTGTGAGTACAGTTGCAATGATCAGCTTTATATTTTTCTCCTTGATGCTTCATTCACATTGTTTTTTCCAAACATACGTTGTTGTTTTTTTGTGAACATGGTTATTAGGAGTAAAAATTGTGATATTTTTATACAAAAACATCGATAGAACCAAGAAAATCCATGAAAACTATGGATTTATATGACAATAGATGGACTATTCCACAACTCAATAACTGGTTTTTAAGGGTCACCAGAAATTCCCACTTTTTAGATCACATGTCTTTATAACGTGACTTGATTTATCGAAAAGTTACACATGATGAACATTGCGTACAACATATCCTTTCACAATGTAACCAACAAAAGTCTTAAATGTTCTTCATGTTCCTCCTTTCTCTTGTAGTAAATTAAAATATTATAAATAAACACTGCCCCCAATTTTTCGAGGTAATATCTAAAGAATCTATATTTCAAATCTATAAATATTACAGGGGAAATAATATGTCTGACTGAAATTGTGAGAAACACATAGAGATTATACCATGTAAAGAATGAAATATTCTGAATATGTTCCTTCTTCACCTTTAGCTAGTGATATCCATATCAAAGCTCATCCTTTGAAAATTATTGTTCTCTTCTTAGATGACCGATCAAGTTGCCAATCCTAGGAAGAGGATAATTGTTCTTTATGGTGATCTTGTTTTGTTCCTAATAATTGATACCCAAAGACATTTATCAGACCCTATTCATCACAATAATCAATGGTGCACCCCAAGATGATGCACTAGAGCATATGAACCCATTTTCCAGATTCTAATGCTATTACTTCAGTAATTCCTCCATTTCGATAGGATCCATACAATACGGTAAAACTATGAAAGGAGTATCTTAGGGCATGAGTTCTGTTGATAACTCTACCTCACGATTCGGGGAATGTCTGGGTATCACATAAACAAATACACCAATATATTCCATCATGATGGGAATTTCTATACGGTTGGCACTTTACATTAACTCAAGAATTTGTGATTGTTATGATTCTTCATAGGGTATCAACACCCACATCGAGGAAGGATTTTTCAAACTAGATTCATGATCTTCCATGAATATGTAGAGAACCATGAGACTATTTGGAATATGAAATTATAATTTTTTTTTCAAATAGTTTATATGTGGACTACATAATGAGAGCCAATGAATTCCCATAATATCATCGAATTACACTGAGGGGAGTATTAGCAGATTCATTGGAAGACAATTCTCACATAGGCAAATCGGTGAAGAGTCAAACCCTTAGGCCAGAATGATTTTACCAATTGATGTTTTTTTCGATATATCTACTTCAAGGTATTGTGGATTTGATTATATATTTCTAGTAAACATGCATTATATAAATGAGTTTGTAGGACCATAATAAAATAAGTATTTTTTCATTATTGATTGAATAGGAAGTGTACCCTGTACCACGTTATTATCCTGATCCACTTCCATAGTTGTCATTTCATAAGACAGCCCTTGTTCCATTGGATTTTGTGGCTGGTGATATTGATTACCCTCGAGGACTCATGGTTTAGTGAACTGGCTTGCATAGTGCGTGTGATCCCATTAAATGTAGCATTGAACCATGGGTGGGGCTCCCCTTCCATCAACAATATTATAATTTCATAACCAGACTTTTAGAAACTATTGAACATGGTGTCCTTAATTTCCACAATTGAGGAATTTACCCTTTCCATTAGGCAGTTCTCATGATGCAAATTCTTTATTTATTGTCATCTGGTTTGTTGTGTTTTCTTCCCACTATTATCATTATATCCTCCAGCATGAAACTCAATATTTGGTTTCTTATCTTCATATCCATGGGACCATTCACCAACCTTCATATCCACTTTGAGGGCACAATAAACAACATCAGCATATGTCTCAATGAATAAAAATGTAGGAACCATTCGATGGTGGGGTTTTAATCAACTGAAGAATCTAACTATTTTTCTATCATTGTTGATAACGAATCCTAAATCATACCATTCAAGCCTTGGGAAATTCGCTTTCTAGGACGTGACATATTATCCTTCCATTTTATTAATCTCTATGAATTCTATATCCATCAAAATTTGAAGAGTTTTTGGGAAATACTTGTTATGAAACATTATCATGATGTCTTCCCATTCAATATCATCAATTTCATCACTTGGATTGGTGTTCATAATAAAATACTACCATTGATCAGCCTATCCATCTAGATGATAAATTTCTAGTTTCACCATCTTTATTTTAGAATAGTGAAGCACAAAAATAATCTTCTCCAGGTATATGAACAACACTTCATCATTAATTGGATCAAGAGATTAACTAAGCACATGTTGTTTTTGCCACATAAAAAACTCAAAATCCAAGTTCACTATATTTGGTGAAGGAGGAAGTTCTTCATTATTCAGGATATTATTAATAACCAATGATAATAGGGTAATCATCACCATGGAAATTTTAATTCCGCATCCCATTACAATAGGGATCTCATTTGGGCAATCATTTCATTGGCCATTGCACATGTTATTGGACTAGTATCTCCCAGTTCCCACCATTTTATAAAATTGAAAAGTTGGATCAAAACATAATTCAATGATTCATGAAGAAATAAATTATTAATTTTTACAATATACACTAAAATAATATCTTATGGGATCCCTATGTTTAGAAAATCTTCAATGGTGCATATTTGAACATAGTGGATACTAGATGTTTTCTCTAGGGGTTCACTAATCGAAAATTTAAAATTAACTAAACCATTCCTCTGATACAAATTATAGACATCCTACCTTTTCTTAAATTAATATTGAATCATTATAATGATAAAAAACATAATAGTATTACATCAAGATGATCGATTGGTTTAGTTCTTGGGAAAACTAAGGCCAGACATAACATTAACAACATCAAACAGAAACATTTATTTAATTCATTATTCTCTAGCTTCTTATTTCCATCTAAAAACTTCTTAGTAAAAATTATAATCTGAGGATATACAATGAAAAACAGGTGATCTAAAATCCTTGTAAGAGGATATATATGAATAATATTTCATGGGGTGAGCATAACCATAACATCCTCATTATGAATAATGATTGGAATCATTATATAACCACGTGAAATGTGTCAATTCATAAAAATGAAACATCATTTCGTTGTGGTAATCTACCATTCATAGTTGTGAGAAATTCAAGAGTCATGTTGAAACAAAATTTCACATTAAATCATTTTATTCATAACTTTAACCAATTCATTAGAGTAATGTATAATTCTGAGTGAAGATGTGACCTTCAATCATTCATAATGCACTATATATTTCTGGGCACACCCATCACATCATAACATTTTCATTATAATGATTTCCACATTTAACATATATCAATCATGAACAGAAATATACATGGAATTGAATTTGTTTCAACGCATAATAACATATTCATAATATTTTAATTCCCATTAGAAAAATGGAATAACATACATGATACTAGAACAATTATCCTTGAGTGAGAAGTAAAAGGTGTGTTTTTTATTGAAGAATTATTTGGGAAACATTTCTATTGACATAATATCAATTGGAAAACATTTATAACCCACAAAATGTATGATAATGATGAAAAAGTTATTTTTAACAAGTATCCATTCTGAAAATGGATTGAAATAGGGAGAATGCGATGAATGTAAGATAGGTTCATGAATTTACACTTACTTAATATCAAAACACTTTAATCACTTTAATGTCATGTATAATGAAATTATATTCATTAATTAGAAATCAAAGAAACATTTATATGTTAATATAGATATTTATTATTTCAATAGGTTCTTTTATAGTCTATTGGATGAGTTATGGAGATTTTCTTTTATTTTGGGAGTGCTAATTTCCTTATCTTTTATGAATATTAACTTGTATTAATGAGAGGATGTACATTTGAAATGTTGTTGAACATCATGAATTATGAACACATAATATTAGTGACATTACAGAGATATATAATATCTTTTAATGAATTTGGTTAGGTACCAGGAGGATTAATCACGAGTAAAATTTAAATACGATCTTTTTTTGTTATTTAGGTTGGTTTTTCGATCACAACAATCTTGTGTTATTTTATCACCATGTGTCATGTAAATAAGTTAGATTCTTAAAAATGAAGTCGATAAAACATAAAAATAAGAATATTTTTTCAACCAATTGATGTTTTTATATATGGCCTTGAAAGAGTTGAAAAAGTATGGATGTTCATCACACATAATGTAGGTAAATTAACCCATCATGGGTAACCGTTTCATTTTTTTAAACAAAGAGAGGGTGGGAGGAGAATAATGAATAATCTTCCGTTAAAATTATATCATACCATTATATCAATCATATTAGAGTTATAATTAATGAATTTAATTGATGTTGAGGATAGAGTGGAAAATAAATTAAATTTGAAGAGAAATTGAATGAAAAAAGAGAGAGAGGAATTACCTCTTCAATCCTCCTATTGATATCCTCCTTAAAGGACCTAGGTTGTGTCATTAGATAATTAATAGATCTCTTGGTTTTGGGGGAGGGGTGATGGAAGATCATTTTGAACAATTTTGGCATGTATTGAAGCTTGAGAGTTGTGAAGGAATTAGGGTGTGAGGTGTACTATTAATAGTGGAGGGGAGAAGGGTTTCGATTATATATTAAAAATTAGTTTATTAATTTACACCGTGATAAGAAATAGTGATGATTCCACGACTAAAATATAAAATTGGAAATTTTAGTTCTATATTTGAGTGATTACACAACTCATGATGTAACAAATAGTCTGTTTCAAATATAATGTATTTATACGGAAAATTTATGTATTTTTGTAATCAGCAAAAATTTAAATAAATTTAAAAAAATCACCCAAACCATTATTCAATATGTAGAAAACAAAAATGAAATGCATTTTATGAAAATATTTCTATAAATATAATTAATATATTTTTTAATTAAAATCATAATTTACATGAACAATATGGATTGTAACATTAAAATAGAATTTATAATGCTTAAAAAAATTATATAAAGTATTATTTAATTATCATAAACAAGAAGGCATAGAATCGTTAATTTATGAACACAATTTTAAAAAATTAATTATCTATTAAATAAATGTGTAATTTTTTTGACTGAAAAAAAGAGAAATACTTTTACTAGAATCATATTATCACTAATAAGATGCCTATGTTATAATTAATCATTCTTGGGAGAGGTTATAATTATTTGGGATGATTTAATATTCATAAGGTTCATATTACTATTCATGAGGGTAGGATACTATTCATAAGGGTAGGTTACTATTCCCTAAAAAATATTTTTGTTCTATTAGAATCCAAAAATACCATGGAATTCTACCATGTATGTAGGATTTTCAAATTTCAAAACACAGAAGTGGACGATATATGTTTAATGGTCACATAGTATTTAGTATCATGATATTTCATTTTGTTTCCTAATATGATTATATATTAAGTCATACCTATAATAAAAGGATTAAATTCATAAAACATTATTTTGTTACAAATATTTTTTTAGTTTTTTCTATATATTATAATATTTTTTAATGTGTATTATGTTACAATTTAAATGTGTTATGTGATCTAAAATTCTAAAAATTCACATAATATTTGTATAATTTTTATAGTTTTTTAAACATATACTGTGTAAGGTTTTGAAGCCCAATTTCACTTCCCATTGAGTATTTTGGGAGATAAAGTCACTTGGGGGAGATTTTATGGATATTTCACTGTAAATTGTGAAAAAAGGTGGGTTCCAATACCATTTGAGGTTAGGTAGAAACGTGGAGCCATGGGCTATGGAAAATGTCACGCTTCTGGGGCATGATCTCATAGTTGTGGTGTAGAGATGGTTAACGGATGAAAATCATGGATTCAATCATTTTAGGACATGCAACACTGTGGAGTTTGGTTATAGTATAGGCCCATCCTCAGTGCTGATCACTATGGATTGGATTGAGGTGGCTATAATATCGTGATTTTTTAGGATACTGTCCAATTAAAGGTTTATGGAATGTTGTTTTTTGGGATGGATCATTGTCCCTCTTATGGATAAATATAAACTACAACTTGGATTCAACCATGGATATAAGATGTATGTTTTTCCATGATTTGTGATATGGTCTCTACTTATGGTGCAGTAGTCTAGGTTTTCTAGTACACGGTGATATGGGTTGTGTTGTGGAACTTTAAAAATATTTATTTCTATAAATACCCCTATTGCCCCTGGACATAGATTTATCTCACTCGTTCCTCTTGAAAACTATTCTCCCAAGGGAATTTTTGACAGTTCTAAATCCCCCATTTGATAGGGATCCATCACAATATACTAAATTTAATATGTAATGATCATAATTTGGATATCTTTCCATTCGAGTGAATTCTATCTTTTCGATATTGATTCCTCCAATTCCTTCATTCCTTTTTATGTAAGATGATCTCCGAAATTATAATGGTTTTTCTTGGTCACTTATAAATGTGTTCTTGAAACTACATATTTAGGGGATCAAATATTACTCACAATAATGGTGGTCAGAGATCTGCGATATTGATTCATTCTTTTGCAAAAACTGTTGACAGATAGAGTTAAGGTATAAATTTCTTCTCTTATTTATTTATGTGAAATCATAACTGGGCCATGGTTTAGCACTATGTATGTAAGTGTAAATAACATTATATTCATTATTTTGGATTAAATAATGAAATTGGTTTATATTTACTAGTCTCATGTAGTTTCTTTCCACCATGATAAAGTGTTGCTTCTTATTTTTCTAAGTAATGGTCTATTTATACAATTATCTGTACATAATATTTTTATTCCAGGTTTATAATGCTGAAAGTGATGAATTTGTATAAGGAACATAATTCCAATAATGTTTTCAAGTAGTATAAATAATTAAAGGGTACAAGTGTTTAACAAATCACGTGTTTCTCATAATTTGATGGTAATCAAATTAGAGAAATTATGCCTCTCCAGAAAAATGTGTTATTCCATAAATTAGGGTAATTGGTTAAATAATATAATCCTATAATGCTTGTTAGGGATAACAAAAGCCGTGATTGATTAGTTTTTTTCATAATAATTTTTTTTAAACTGGATGCCTATGGTATAGTGTGCATCTAAATAATTTAATAGCTTATTATAGCTGATTTCATGGATTTTCATAGTTGGAACGTATTGACATTACCCAAACAGAATTAATGTATCACTGATAGGGGTAGGAGTGAATTAGTTCTATCGATTTCTCTTATGTTTTGGTACATAAGATACATCCTTCACCCATGGTTAAAGATTTCTTTCTCAACTGAAGACAAATAAAACATATAAGCACATGAACATAATAATTTATAAGTTTCACCACTGTACAAGAGTCGATGGAAATTGGTATGGTTTGGAAATAATTTGGTACCACACAATACTCTAGCAAATAATCCTTCTATGTGGTATACAATGATTAGGATATTCCCTTACACAAATGTAGAACTATGATCAATACAATAGTTCATGTGATTCAAGCAGCACGAAATGGTGTAAAGCTTTTTTTGAAACAAACATGTTACAATGCTTCGTAATAAACATTTAAAAAAATGATATTCTAAAACAATTATTTAAATTATTACGTAGATGATAGTATGAAAATATTATACATTATAATTATATTCATTCTAATTTCCCAGTCTGATTCCCAAGCCTGATTTCTAAATATATAAAATATAACAATGTTATAATACTATTGAAACTATTCTGAGATTCTTCTACTTTAGTCTATAAATGTCAAAAAAGATATTCCCCGTCATATTATCCAGCCTAAAATGATATTGTAATTAATATGATAAATCTCTTCAACATTTTCTACATTAATATTAACTTTTTCAACTAAGCTCGATTTGGAATCATCTCCTTCAAGAATTATAGAGCTTTTCTCTTGGAAATGGAGTTTATAAAAATTTATATTTCATCATAATGACTTACAATTGGTATTCAAAAATACATTAATTGAAACAATTTGTTTTTCTAGTTTGACCTTGGTTTATTATTATACTAGCATATTGGGAAAAAATTCATCCTTATATAACCTAAAAAACATTTCAGTTCAAGTAGTTGACAACAGATGTGTTTCATTAATTATTAATATTTGGATTATAAGTTGTATATTCTATATAAAAACGATTATTTATGTGTATAATGATGTTATAATGAATCTAATTAATATTTATATTATTATGACATATAGTTGGAAGAAATTTTATACCAGCATATCTATGTTATAAATATGTCACTATGATAATTAGATAAAAAACACGAAGAAAAATAATATTAAATTAAAATATTTTGAAACAAAGTGAAATGTAAATGGGAATATCATTATAAATAGAAACAATATTTGCATGTTTCTGTAAATTTTTCTATTAATCAATAGAAAATTTGGTTAACATAGTCATTGAAATTGTAATCACTATAAGGTGATATGGGGAGTCAATAGAAGATTTTCTAATCTATTGATAATTTTTCATATAAATTTCAGTCTCTGTTATCTATTATTCACGAATGATATCATAAAATATTCATGTAGGGTAATATTTATATAATACTATTTTTTTAAATGTGTACTATAATACTATTTAAATATATTATGAGTTATGAAATTCTAAAAATTCATATAATATTAAATCAAGTGTAATTGTTTTTATATCTTGAACATAAATAGTTTAGGAGATCAAACCAGATTGTCCCTTTCTTTTTTTCGTTTTCACTGTCAGAGGTACCTTGAAAATGTTTCAAGGAATTAGGAGGATTAATGTAGAAAAATGGTGGGCACCACTACCATTTTAGGTCTGGTTGTGGCATGGTTCCAGGGGTTGTTTCGTATAATAGGATTTTGAGGTGTGGTCGCCTAACTGCGGTGTAAGGAGGCTAAAAGTGGGATCATCGGGGTTATTTCCTTTTTATTCCATGATGTTCCATGGTGGTTGGATATAGCGTAGGCCCATAACTAGTGTCGACCAATGTGGCATGGAGCAAGGTGGCTATGTCGTAGTGGTTTTAAAGGATACAGAGAAATCGAGGTTGGCTGCAATGTAGGTTGTAGTTTGGGTTGTAGTCCCTCCCAGGGATAAATATGATATTCACCCTAGATCTAGCAGTGAATCATAGGCATGGGTTTTCAAAGGGGTTGTGATATGGTCTCCTCCCACATTGATGTGGTCTATGTGATCTACTATGTGATCTTATGGGCCACATCATGGTCAACTAAATATTGTTTTTTATAAATACCCCCAAGGCTCCTATAAGTAGTTTTCTCCCACACCTTCCTCTTGAACCCTATGCACCTAAGGGTGATTTTATAAGGCATTTAATCTGCATATAGATATGGATTAGCACCAAACTCCAATGTTTAATCTATACTGATTAGATGTATTCTCTTCCTTTTTTCTATAAGTCTCTCACTAATTGATCATGTTTCCTCCAATTCTGTATTTCAATGTTATGGAAGATGACTTATATTATTCTATTGGATTTAATTTATTATTTTTCAATTCATTGTTTGAACAAAATAATTGATAGATTCTAGTTTCTTCTATGTAGAGGTGATCAGAGATACACAATATTGACAGAATCTCGTGGAAAGAATGTTTAAGCTTTGAGGCACGTGATTCATTTAGTCACCTTTTTATTTATGTGAAATCATAAATTAACAAGGGTTTAGACCTTTAGATTGTGGTGGAATTAACATACTTAATATAAAACTATATTAAAAAATGGAGTTAGTTTATGTTTAGTGATCTCATGTTGTTTCATTGCACCATGATAATGGTTTGCTTCTTATTATTCTATATAGTGTTTTATCTTTATTAAAATTTTTATAGAATGTTTTAATGCTTGGATTATCATGTTGAAATTGATGTACTTGGATAAATAACAAAAATATAATAATTGTTTGTTTGTTATATAAATAATTTAAGAGGAGACATGTTTAACAACCACAATGTTTTATATTATTTTATGGTGATCAAATTACTGAAAGTATTATTTATTAAATAAATGTGTTATTCCACGTGTTAATGTAATTTCACAACAAAAATGAATCTAAAATGTTTATTTATGATGATAAAATGAATGATTAATGAGTTCTTTTTTCTTAAGTTTGTTGATGTTGGAAGCGTATGTCATAGAGCATGTTTAAATAATGTAATAACTTGTTTTTAAATTGGGTATTATTTATTTTTAAATAAAAAATTGAAATTAATCCATTTATATTATACTCCCATTATTTTTTTAAAATATGTAAAATTTATTATTAAATATTTTCTCATTATTATATATGCCAGATTAAGGATTCAATTTACGAAATGAGATAATTTATGTGGACCACACAATTATTTGGCCTACTTGATGAATGATTTTGGATACATTAGTGTACTGGTCACCCAGACATTTGTGAAAGGTTGTAAGTTTTTCTTGAACATGATTCCATCGGTGTTGCAGCTTCTAGTGCGTAGTTTGTATTTTAGTTATTTTGTGTGTTTCAGTTGGTTGTCTGCATTTCAATTTCCAACTATAATACATTTTTTCTTTTATTAAATAATAAAATTATATGTGTGGGTGGTTTTCATTCCATAAATTTGGTCTCTAAGAGACCAAATGACATAAACCTTTGTTTTCATTTGTTTTCTGTTCAAATATCATCATCTAAAATTTTGTTGCATTCTATTCCAACACTATCACTCGGTTTCAGTGTATTTTCATTGTAATACATATTCAATTATAAATTATTAATATCTAATTAAACAAATTTTTTTATTTAGTGGTCCTTGGAAATATTTTGGTGGGGTTTTAATCCTTTATATTCACAAGAAAAAATGGTATTAGATCCACCCAAAAAAACTATGGGTTCTATAGAATATGGAATAGAATTTTTTTGTTTGTAATGATTTTAATTTGTGGAGATTAAAAATAAGAAACTTTTTAGTCATAAAATGGATGAAAGATGCCCTTGGAGGACCAATGAAACCCCATGTAATTTTTTTCTCTAATGATCAAATAGTCAAAACATATTTAGATGTCCCTTGTGACATTTTGATGAAACCACACAGCTCATTAACCATTCCATTAGGTGATGATGTCATGTGGGAAGTTTCTTATAAGACCATTGCAGCCAATATTTATTCTAAACATGAAAAACTATATATGAAGAAATATAAATTGGTCCACCTACATTTGAATTAAAAATTATACGCCTTCAAGATAAATCATGGAGCCACAATCCTGACACACAATAATGAGTTTAATAAAATGTTATTAGATCTGTCAATAATATATTTTAATGTTGAAGATAAGGACCAAGACATCATATTTTTAATTTATTTAGATAGTTCATATGATCATATTATCTATGATTTGATTTATGTATGAGATTCATTGACATTAGAGGAAGTCAAGTCCACATTTCATTCGTGTGAGTTGTGTAGCAAGTCTAATGTTAATCCTAAATATGAGGGTCTGAATGTGCGGGGTTATTTGGATTTTTTAGGGAAAAAGAAATGTAAACATGGGAAGAGAAGTAATATTGTAGCCAATCACATAATGTTTATTCAAAAACCATTTTAAAGGAGGTTAACTGCTACCAGTGAGAGAAACCAGGTCATATTAGATAAAAATCACCTGATTTGGAATCTAGAAAGACTTCTACGGAGTCTAGTGAGAATTCACTCTTTTCTAAACAAACCGTTAAAAGTGTTCAGGTGTTGTGTGTGTGTGTGCCAATATAATCATGATTATGAGTGGGACTAATACTATAGATGTTCATTCCAAATGATAAAAGATAGGAGTTTCTTATAATGTTTGGATGAGGGAGATGAAGAAGATCTTGTTATAGGCAAATACAGAAGATGTTGCCTCATGGGTAGATGTTCCATTATGATAGATATCTCAGACCATTTTATCATCATTTTCTTCGATCTGATATGGATTTTGGATTCAAACAAGAATAAGATCTCACTAGATATCTTAGATTGGAGAGTTTTTGCCTTTAAATCTTATTATGGTAGTCTTAAAATCTCAGAAAGAGATTGTATGACTTTTAAAGGCTCCATTGTGAATTTTATATATGTTTCAGATGGAATAGCACACATAAAGAAGTTAGGAAACACTTATTTTAATAAAAATTAAAAAACAACGTGTTTTCTTAGTTGGATGGGACGTGTGAGTTCTAAACGTCTAGAGAAATTGGGCAAGCAAGGGCTGATCACTCATGTTACACCATGTAACATACCATTTTGTGATGACTATGTCATGTTTAATGTCAGGAACCGACACCAGTTGCCAGGATTTAGTGCCTTATTTGATTAAGTTGGCATACATACAAGGAATATGAATCTTGAATGATCGAGTAGTTTAGTATTATTGGAAACATGTTATATACATAAGTTGTTCATTACAACATGAAGTAAAAAACAACAATAATTTATTCAACTAGCAACATCATGTCTCCTAGAATATGCTTTCACATCATTCATAATTTACTTCTTAATGTCCTATGAAAAATGAGACATATTAAAGGGTGATATCAAATGCTTTTTAAGAGTAAGAAATACAGTAGAAGATAATATAAACATTAGACATGTTGAATAATTGAACACACATGCCTTTAATAATAAACTTGAAACACAATATGGCATGAATAAGAGCTGAGTAAATAATGCCATAATTAAACATAATCATTGGTATTCTACTAGTTGAATAACCACATGAACATTCAATTACTATCTTTATAAAAAAGGGAAGTGAATATGCCAGACATTCGGAATCATTTTGTCATGGCCTCAGCCAAGATATCTAATGATTAAGGCCTCAGCCAATATCCATATCACATTTGGAATGGCCTCAGCCGATTCCACGTCTATTTGACTCATGAGACCTAATGATGCATTGTGAGGATATAGAGGGCACCTCCAATAACATAATAAGTCCAATTCATCTTTATATGTGTGGTGGTAAAAATAAACTACATATACATTCATATTTAATCTATCATATGAAATGTGACTAACTTTCCCTAATTGTTGAACAGAAACAGTAACCATTCTGAATAAAATAGTGAATGGTTTTTGGAAAGATAATCCAAAATAAAGATATTCCTATACCATTAAATAAATTATTTTAGATGGATTCAAAAAATAATAATCCCAATAGTACCATGGAAACTACAAGAGTGTTGAATTAGAAGAAAACACTCTTAAAAAATCATTAAGCGATTTTTCAGATAAATACTCTTTTATTTTGAAAATAAGTGTTCCTTTGGAAAAATATTTGTATAAAACAAAAAGTGAGGTAACATATTATTTTCATAATAAAAAGAGTGATTTTATAAAGATAAATGATTCTAAAATTATATCATATATTTCTGTTGAAAATAAGAATGATTCTTAGAAATTCCCTTGGATCAGGCTTGTATTTTTTAAACAACATTGTATGTTCTTTTAAAAATGTGTAACTAACCATAAAATAAGGAAGGGCTCTGGTTTATACAAATATATATGATACTAAAACATAATATATGATGATTACATAAAAATAAAGAATAATTTCATTGAGGTAATTAGACAATGAAAGTATCCCGAATGAAAATGGAAGTTCGGGTGGAAGAAACCCCTTACCTATACTCCAAATGTGTTCATCTCTTGAACTAAAGCACTTAGAATATCAAATTAAACTTATTAATAACTTATTTCAGACCCTATTAGACATGTATTTAGTTTACCATAATTTCTGTTAGTTCATTTATGTCATTATTGTCAAGTTATTGTATTGAATTTCGTCGTTCTGGAGTGTCCGTTTCTTTTATTTTCATATTCGGTTCACTTGTTTTTATGTACTGAATTTTATGTGGAATGGTTATAAATTTCCAAGATTGAAATTATATATTATTAATGAACATAAATAATTCATAATGGTCATTTTTATCATTTGGTTACATGGAATGAGGATGAACCATTAGATGAAAACCACTTAGATTATTCAGCGGTATTTGGAATAATATGAACTAGTATGGTCATATAACATAATTATATGTATATATTCTGGTTCATGAATACTAATTAGGTTATAACACATATATTAGAGTCTGGTTCAACCATGAATATGTTTTCATGGCAAGTAATTAACACGAAATTGATGAAAGAAACTTCACCGTCTATGAAGGTTTTAAATCGGAACCTCATGGACGTCGATTTCATTTATAAAAATAAAAGGGAGGGAATAAGAATATTTATGATGGTTCATCCATTCACATGATATAAATCAAATATCTAGATTTTACCAGAGTTATCATGATCATTTGGACAGAGGAGGTTATGTGAGAAAAATAATATAGAAGAACTTGAAAATAAATAAAAGTTAAGAGATGCCTTATAAATATTCAGCAGCCTAAAGACATCACTTAAAATTTCATAAAATCAAACGATGAGAACAAAAAGGGTATCTCATCATATTGAAATAAAAAGGATAGTAGTAAGAATAAATAAAATTAAACCCCAACATATGATAAAATAATTTCAAATAGCTATCATAAAAGAAGTGTTGACTTAAAGAAGAGAATGAAAGATTCCCTTACATTGTATAATAACTCCTAGATCATGGTGGATGGGACGTTTGGAGCTTAAGAAACATTGGGAGGACTCCTAGAGAGATAAATCCACCAGATCTTCTACTATGAGGGATTTTGAATGAAATGAAACGAATGGATGAGTGGGTATTTATGGAAAAAGAGAGGTAATTATTTAATAATTTCAAAGGGACACCTCATTAGTGGTTTTTCCCAAACCATGGGCTTGCCCTTTGTATTTTCCCATGGTTTAAGCCACATGGGACACCTCATGTCAAATGTTACTATACACAAGCTGACCGTACTTTTATATTTAATTATTACATCATTATGATGTCATTAATCTACCGAAAACTCATAACATTATTTTTATTATTCATGACATATTCATGTATTTTCGAAAAATCTCAAAAATTCACCCGTAATATTTATCGACAGGTAGATAAAAATGTTAAATCCATTTTTCAAAAATAATTTTATAAATATTATTAATTTAATTTTTAAAAAATGTCATAGTTAATTCAAAAAATAACAATCATGAAGTGGAATTAGTTTTATGTGACATTAAAAAATTAATTAAGTTCCCATTTTCATATTGCCTTTTGAAAATAAAATAATATCATTTTTTACTATTCAAGTGTTATATTACATTTCATATTACTATTCATTTTTTTTCATAATGGTATGTTACTATTCACCAATAATCATGATTATTCTATCAGACTACAAAAGACTTACTGAACACAACTCTAGATGACCATTTCTTGAAATTAAAAACATAGAAGAGACAAAGTTGTGTTTAATGGTTAGATTATAAAATTCTATTTTTATTTTCAAAACCTTGGGGGGTTACATTCTCCCATCCTTAGAGAAATATCATTCTCGAAATTCTGAGATTATTACCTAAAAAGATTCGGGTATGTATTTATCATAATCTCATTAGGTTCTCATGTTTCTTCTTCTATCTTATGGTTCCTCCATCGACCCTTCACTAGACGAGTCTTCCGATTTCCCAATAATTGTTCTCTTGTATCAACAATATTTATAGGCTTATCACAGTTAGATAGATCAGGCTCAAGTTCCAATTCTTCATATGTGAGTACTTGTGTTGGGTTTGGCAAGTACATTCTTAACATTGACACATGGAACACATTGTGAACATTGGAGAGACATGACGGCATTTCCAAACGGTATGCTATGGCTCCAATTCGGTCCAGAATTTCAAAAGGTATGATGTACCTAGGACTTAATTTTCACTTCATATTGAATCGTATAACACCATTCCATAGAGACACAATTAATAAAACTTGATGACGTTATTGAAATTCCAATTCTTTCCTTCGGTTATCAGCATCACTATTTTGTCTACTTTGAGCTATTTTGATATGGTTCTAGATAATCTTTACATTTTCCATTGTTTCTTCAACATGTTCTGGTCCCACTAGATTTCTTTCAACAACATCATCCCAGCAAGTTGGTGTATGACATCGACTCCCATATAATGCATCATAGGGTGCCATCAGTATACTTGAATTGAATCTATTGTTGTAAGAAAATTTTATGAGAGGTAAATACTGATCCCACATGCATTGAAAATCATGTGAACAAGACATCAACATATCTTACAATGGTTGAAATGTCTATTCCGATTGTCCATCAGTTTGTGGGTGGTAAGCAGTGCTCAAACAAATATCAGTATCATGGGGCATCTAATGAATTTTCTAGAATCTTGACGTAAAATGTGGATCATTATCAGAAACAATTGATAGGGGTACTCCATGAAGTGTCACAACATCATTAACATATAGTCTTGCAAGATGTTCAAGTGGTAGATCTTCTTTTATAGAAAGAAAATGTGCTGACATGGTAAGACGATCAACAATGAACCTTATTGCATAGTTCCTTCTAGGAGTCTTTGGTAGTCCGATGACAAATTCCATCATGATATTCTCCCATTTCCACTCAGGCGTAGGAAGATGTTGCAATACTCCTCCAAGAATTTGCCTACAATCATTCACTTGTTTGAAAACGATATATCTTGACAAAAAATCAGCAATATCCATCTTCATGTTGTCCAACCAAAAAAGTTTATTCAAATCTCTATACATATTTGTGCATCCCGGGTGTATAGAGAAATTGGAACAATGAGCATCATCAAACAATTCCCTTTTTAGATCAGTTATATCAGGAACACAAAGTCTCTTCTCAAATTTCATGATTTCATCTTCATATATGAAGTCACTCAATCTCCCATCGTTTACAGCTTTAATCTTCTTTTGAAACTCCCCATCATTAGCCTGAGAATTTTTTAACCTTTCTAGTAATGATGGTTTGGAAACCATTTGAAAAAGAATTTATGTTTCATCTTCCATGGTTATTCCCATATCCATCATTAGTAGATCCATGAAAATAGGATCCCTTTCAACTATCATCTTGCTCAAAACTTCATGATCCTTTCTACTCAAGGAATCTGCCACCTTATTTTCCTTGCCCATGTGGTAGTGTATTGTGAAATAATAATACTTGAGTAGTTCAAGCCATCTCTTTTGCCTCATGTTGATTTCTTTTTTTGAGAAAATGTACTTCCAACACATGTGATCAGTATAAATAACATATTTTTCACCATAGAGATAATGTCTCCATATCATCAAATCAAATATTATTGCAGATTACTCAAGATCATGAGTATGATAGTTTTTCTCATGAATTTTTAGTTGTCATGATGCATAAGCAATAACCCTATCTTTTTGCATAAGGACACAACCAAGTCCTTTCTTTGAAGCATCGCTATAAATAAAAAAACTCATCATTCCCAGAAGGTAGAGTCAATATAGAAGCATTGACAAATCTTCTCTTCAGTTGTTCGATACATTTTTCACAATATTTTTTCCAAACTAATTTAACACCATTACGTGTGAGCTTCGTTAGAGGGTTACCTAGTTAGGAAAAATTCATTACGAAATTCCGATAATAACCTGCTAAGCCAATAAAATTGTGTACCTCATTTATGTTTGTTGGCGTGGGCCAATCCTGGATTGCCTTTTTCATTGTAGGGTCAACTAGGATTCCATCCTTAGAAACAATATGTCCATGAATAAAAAATCTCATGATGCCAAAATTCACACTTGATAAACTTCACATATAAATCATGTCTTCTAATAGTCTTCAGGATAACGTGCAACTGATTTTCATGTTCATCACAGCTTTTGGAGTATACCAAGATATCATCAATGAATACCACTAAAAAATGATAAAGATATTCCATGAATGTTTTGTTCATTAGATCAATGAAGACATAGGGTGCATTAGTCAATCCAAAAGTCATTACTATAAAAACGTAATGCCCGTACCTCTTTCGAAATGCTGTTTTCGGAATGTCTTCCTTCATCACTCTGAACTGATGATATCTAGATCGATGGTCAATATTTGAAATATATTGACCTCCTTGAATTTGGTCAAAATAATGAACAATGCGAGGTAGGGTATACTGGTTCTTTATTGTTTTAGCATTGATATATCTATAGTCGATACATAACCTCATAGATCCATCTTTCTTCTTAACAAAAAGGACAGGGGCTCCACCTGGAGAAACACTATGGAAAATAAATCACTTATTATTCAATTCCTCTAGTTGTTTCTTTAGTTCCACTAGTTCCACAGTTGCCATTCTATAATGGGTCTTTGATAGGGGCCTTGAACAAGGAATTAAATCAATGGAAAACTCAATTTCTCATTCTGGAGGATTTCCAGGTATCTCTTTTGGAAACACCTCAACATATTCTCTCACAATACGTACATCCACTATTTGATTATTAAATTCTTCACCCATAGTTATTTCATTCTCTTCCTCCCCAATAATTGAATTTATTTGAGCAAGTGGGGGTGGATATTATTAAGAATTAGGTGGTGCTGATTCTTCTATAAAGATAAGGTGTTATTTTCCATCGTCATCAAAAATCGTAACATCCATATTCTTACAATAAATATTTTCCGCTTGGTAAGAAAACCAATACATATCGAGGATTATATCAAATTCAATCATGGGTATGATGATGATATCATCTGATAAATAACATTTGTATGCCCTAATGGGAACTGATACACACAACATTGTAGTAATGATACTACCCTAAGGAGATTTGACTGAAAACTCCATTGCTAAATCAAATTGGAAATATCTAATTATCCTAGAAAACTGGGACGATATGAAAGAATTCAATGATCTAGAATCAATTAAAGTATTGGCTAAACATGTGGAAACAATTAAAGTACATGTCACCACGTCTTTAGGAACATCAACCTCTGCAGTTGTGATTGCATATGCTTGTACTTGATCCCTTCGCCCTTTCTGTAGCATATTTTCATGTTGTTTTGGAAAATCATTAGAATAGTTTCCCATCTCCCGACAACTATAACATTAAACATCAATGGCTTCCTTCTTCCCATTGCAATCACTAGCAGGATGGTTTTTCTAACCACATTTGTAACATACTCCTTTTCTTTTTAAGCATGCACCGGGTTGTTTCATTCCACAATTGTCAAATGGTTGAAATTCAACTCTTCCCTTCTTCCACGTTTCCTTATTTCCATTCCTCGGGTTTTCTACAGCAGTCATTTTTTCTTCCATTCCCTTAAAGTCATAATATATAGTGAATTATTTTTCTGTCCTGATGGCACATGAAACTATAAACTCATATGATGAAAATCATTGGGAGACCGGTGCCCACCATAGGAATGGCTTTATGCCATCAATGAATCAATCAATTTTTCTCCTTGGAATTCTTATATAGTCTACATTATGTCTTTCTATCCATGTAAAGTTGTATTAATACTAGAAATTATTTTCATCCTCCTTTTGCCTCAGAGTCAAGAATTGTCTCTCCATATCTGCTCACTGCTCATGAGGGAAATATTTTTCTAAGAATATTTCATTAAAATCCCCCCATTCCATATATTCTATATCTTCATCCTCTTTTGTGTTTTTGATTAATAACCACCAATGAACCGCATCTTCCAATAGACGATATACTTCCATGACAACCTTCTCTCTTTAATTACATCCCAATGCGAGAAATATCTTCTCAAGGGAACATATCCACTTCTCTACTACAAACGATTTTGTAGTCCCGTTGAATGATGGAGGCTATTGTTGCATAAAGTGGTCTATCATGGCTCCGCCACGTGGTGGATCCTGATGCTCCATACGGGTAAGGTTATTATTCAAAACCATAGTACATTTCCCTAGTGTAGTTATGAGTTTCTCACCACTAGTCACAACACCTGATCCAACATCATTATCTTTCTTTAGAGGAAAATCCATACAGTGGAAACGTACATTCGTGCGATTTCTATTTCTTCCACTAGGTTCCATATCTAGATAATTCCATAAAATATATTAGGTTATGAATCATAATGTATAATCATAACTTAAAAATACTCAAAACAATTTAGATCCTATGCATGGCTAATCCCATATTCACAAAAATTGGTTTCTTTGAGGAACGTTTACATTAAAATCCTTCATAATGGATTGTAAAGAAAATATGAATTATCCATACAATATCTCCCAAGGTTGTCGTAACCAAGATTTTAGCAAAGCCCGTTGTCGTGCACCAGTTCCCATTCAAGTCTTGCTCTAAGCTGTGTTTTTGGGTTTTACCCCTAAATACATATTTTCTAGTGCCACCTCTACCTGCTCATATCTAGATAGAGATGCACTGCCTGAAATATCCACATTATCTATTCCTTAGCAAAATACCAGGACGTTCCTGTATGATTATCTTCAAAGATAGTCATAGGGACTCTTCCATAAATACTTTTTTTCAAATCTAGTTTCCATGTATTCTTCTAATCTTTCTCTAATACCAACAGTAAGGCCCCGACCAGAGTTGCCCGCAGTTAGTACCTTATTTGATTAAGTTGGCATACATACAAGGATTAAAAATACCGAATGACCGAGCAGTTTACTATTATTGGAACCATGTTACATACAAAATATGATCATTACAACAGGAAAGAAAAAAACACTAATTTATTCAACTAGAAACATCATGTCTCATTAATTATGCTATCTTGTCAATCATAATTTACTTCTTCATATCCTGAGAAAAATGAGAAATAAGAAAGGGTGAGCTCCAATTCTCAGTAAGAGTAAGCAATAAAATGGAACATAATATAAACATTAGGCATAGTGAATAATTGACAAAACATGCCTTTAATAATAATCATGAAACACATTATGATAAGAATAAGAGCTAAGTAAATAATTCAATAATAAAACATAATCATGGGTATTCTACTAGTCAAATAACTACCTGAACATTAAATTACTCACCTAATAAAGAGGGAAGTGTATATGACGGACATTCTGAGTCATATTGTCATGGCCTCGGCCAAGACATCTAGATATTAAGGCCTCGTCAAAAATTCATATCACATTGGGAAAAGACTAGACCAATTCAATGTATATTTGTCTCATGAGACCTACCGATGCATCAAGGGGAAATATCAGGCCCCACCCATCACATAATAAGTCCAATTCATTCCTCATATGAATGGGGATAAACATAAACAACATACACATTTATAATGAAACTATCATATGAAATGTAACTAACGTTCCCCAATTATTGAACATAAACACTAACCATTATGAATAATATGGTGAATGGTTTTAGGATAGATCAAAAAAAATATAGTTAGTCATAAACCATTAAATAAAAAAATGCTATATGCCTTAATAAATTATTAAACCCAATAATACCATGGAATCAACCAGAGTGTTGAATTAGACGAAAACACTCTTATAAAATCATTATGCAATTCTTGAGATAAATACTCTTTTATTTTGAAAAGAAGAGTTCTTTTAGAAAAATCATTGTATAAAACCAAAAGTGAGGTAACATAGTATTTTCATAAAAAATGAGTAATTTTATAAGGATAAATGTTTCCAAAAGCATATCATAGAGTTCCCTTGAATATAAGAAAGAATCTAAGAAATTACCTTGGATTGGGCTTGTATTTTGGAAACAACATTGTATGTTCTATAAAACTGTCTAACTATCCATAACATAATGAATGGTTCTTGTTTGTACACATATATATGATACTCGCACAGAATATATGACGAGTAATTAACAGTACATAATTATTTGAATTAGGTAATTAGACAATGAAATATCCCGAATGAAAATTGATGTTCGGGTGGAAAAACCCTTACCATAACTCCAAATGTGTTCCACTCCTATAATTATGATCCTGGAATATGTAATTATACTTGTTAATAACATATTTTAGAAACTATTAGAAATTTATTTATTTTACAATAATTTTTTAGTTCATTTATGTCTTTATTGATAAGTTATTGTATTGAATTTCGTCGTTCGAGACTGTTCGTTTCTTTTATTTTCATATTCGGTTCACTTGTTTTTAAGTACTAATGTTCAGGCGGAATGGTTATAAATCTCTAGGATTGAAATTATATATTATTAATGAACATAATGAATTGATAATGGTCATTTTTATCATTTTGTTACATGGAATGATTATGAATCGTTATATGACAACCACATCGATTATTAGGCGGTATTGGGAATATTATGAACTAGTTTGGTCATATAACTTAATTATATGTACATATTATGGATATTGAATATTAATAAGGTTATAAAACATATATTGTAGTCTGGTTCAACCATGAATATGTTTTCATTACCAGTAATGAAGTAGGAATTGATGAACAAAACTTCTTCGTCCATGAAGGTTATAAATCAGAACCTCATAGACGTCGATTTCGTTTATAAAAATAAAACAGCGGGAATAAAAATATTTATGATGGTTCTCCCATTCACATGATATAAATTTAGTATATATATGTTATTGGAGTTATTATGATCATTTGGTCAAAAGTGTTGATGAGAGAAAAATAAAAGAGATGAACTTGAAAATAATGAAAAGTTATGAGATCCCTTATAAAAATTCTGCAGCCTAACAACGTAACATAAAATTTCATAAAATCAAATGATGAGAACAAAAAGAGTGTCTAATCATATTGAAATCAAATTTACAATAATAAGAATAAATAAAATCAAACCCCATCATATAAGAAATAAATTTCAAATAGCTAACATAATAGAATTGTCGACTTAAAGAAGAGAATGAAGGATTCCCATACCTTGTAGAATAACGTCTATATCATTATGGATGGGTCCATGGGGGCTTAGAGACACCTTGGAAGGACTCTTAGAGAGGTAGATCCACCTGATCTTCTAGGATGATGGATTTGGAATGAAATAAAACGAATGGATGGGTGGGTATTTATAGAAAAATAGAGGTATTTTTTTAATAATTTCAAAGGGACATCTCATTAGTGGTTTTTGCAAAACCATGGGCTTGCCCATGGTATTTTCCCATGGTTTAAGATACTTCGGACAAATCATGTCATAAGATACTATACACCAGTCGACCATATTTTTATTTTTAATTATTACATCATTATGATGTCATTAATCTTTCGAAAACTCAAAACAGTATTTTTACTATTCATGAAAAATTCATGTATTTTAGAAAAATCAAAAAAATCACCCCTAATATTTTTTGATGTGTAAAATTAAACAGTTAAATCCATTTTTCAAATGTAATTTTCTAAATAGTATTAATTTAATTTTTAAATAATTTCATAGTTAATTCAAAAAATAACAATCTTCAAGTGCAATTAGTTTTATATGACATTAAAAAATTAATTATGATCCGATTATCATATTCCCTTAAGAAAATAAAATAATATAAATATTTACTATTCAATCGTCATATTACTATTCATATTAATATTCATTAGGGTATGATACTTTTCATCAAAAATCATGTTTGTTCTATCATACCCCAAATAACTTACGGGACACAACTCTAGATGACTATTTCTTGAGATTCAAAACATATGAGAGAAAATGTTGTGTTTAATGGTTATATTATAATATTCTATATTTATTTTTAAAACCTTGGGGTGATACATTTAATTGTAGAGGACTTTGTTTTCAAATATCCATCTTTAAATATTGTCACCATCATGTGTATGTTCCCCCTGATTTGTGGGGACATAGATGGACTACCTCCCATGGTGGTGGATCTTATGTAGTCACCATTAGAGATGAATAACCAAGAAATGTATGGGATTATATTTTTAGAAATATGTATGTTGTTTTTGAAGATTTCAAACCATGATAGGAAACCATACAAAATTAATTTGTGAAGATGTTAAAGAAATTAATGACTGATAATGTCCTTATATACCTAACTATAGAGTTTTTATTGTTTTGAAGAAGTGATGGATTTTTAAAGAACATAATAATGTGTCATACTCCTCAGAAAAATGGTATAGATGAGCATATGAATCATACTATTAATGATTGGGTTTGATGCATGATTTCAATCTCAAGCATTCCCCCATCCATCTTGTATGAAGTGATCACTACAGTAGTTTACATAGTAAAAAGGCATCTATGATATTCCAAAGTACTTAAAACTCTTATTGAATTCTGGAGAAATCACAGCCATCCTATGACCACCGTATGGTGTTTGGATGCACTGCCTACACTCATGCTAAGGATGATAAATAGAAGCCCTGAGTTGTTAAGTGAATCTTCATATGATATTTTGATGGGGTGATGGTGTATAATCATTTGGAAGAAAAACCTAGAATTCCAACGTTTATTTTTATATATTATATGGTGATTCAAGAGTATGTTCTTTCTAGAGTCTAGACTCCCACTGATGACAGTGTGTATCCATCCCAGAAGTGGGATATTTAGGTTGATCCTCCGTATGTTATAGAGTCTCTTGTTAACACTCTTTCTACATATCATGTGCCCCTTTCTCAACTGATGACATAATATTTTCTATATTCTGATAATTCTCTTGATGATGGCATTCAGAGTGACCATAGGGGATATCATCTCACTAGGTATTGGTTGGGAGGGTCATTAGACATCCTCCTAAGTACAACCACGGTGATATGGTTTCCATGTTCTTAAATGTGGCAGGGGATCTTGGTTCATAAGATCGCCAAATCTACATTCAGGCTCTCAATGACAACAACTCTATGCATTAGATTTCATTTATGAAATATTAAATGAAATTCCTAAGGAATATCTATACATGGTATATTTTAAATAATACACCAAATACAAATTTTAGTGGTTGTAAATTGATATTTAAAACAATAGAAGACAATAATGTTTGATATAAAATTATGATTAATGATAGACTTCTAGAAAAATAATTCCTTCAATGAGAATGATTTTATTACTATGAAATTTATTCTCTTGTAGTGAAGCATTCATCAATAAGAATTCCTCTTTATTTATTTATCCATTTAAATTTGTATATAAAAATAGAAAAATTTCAAAAATAATTTCATTCAGGGTGAATTAATTGAAAAATTAAACATAAAACAACCAAATGGTTTTTAATATGACATCAATCGTTTCCATGATTTTTTAATAATAAATACATATATAGATTAAAATAAAAATCAATACTATTTTATAATAATTTTCTTTCATTCGTGTAAGAAAATGGTTTCATTTCAAGACAGTTTCATTCATGTGTATATTTTAAATATGTAAAAAAATCATTCTTTATTTACCTCTCCATATAGATTACATGATACTCATATAGAGTGATATGAAATTAATCTCCCATATTAAAAATAAATTGAATTCAGTTTTTGAAATGAATGATCTAGGGTGTGATAATTAAATTCTGTGCATGGAAATAATTAGGGATATGAAGAATAATTTTTTTATGTATAAGAATGATTATATATCCTCAATGTGATTAAGGGGTTTTGGATTTATTCATTGAAGCATGTTAGTGTCCATTTAGGTCATCTCATTAAAAAAATTATATTAGTCACCATCCATAACATATGATATTGAATACATTATTATAATCTACTATACTAATGTAGTGGGAAGCATTATGTATGTTCTGATTTTTACATGACAATAAGTTTTTATTCTATCTGTACATTGAGATTGTTTATAGAAATTATAGGTGAGACACATTTCCATTCTCTTAAATGGCAGTTGTGGTGCATTTCTTCTACATCATCACTTTCAATTTTCTGTGGTTATAATTTTATTTATTTTGAATTAGTCACATGTTATGTGGATTCTAAATACATTGTAATTGTTGATAATATGAAATTAGTAAATTTATATATTTTTAATTCATGTGGAGGACATATATCGTGTAATTTCAATATGAAATTGACGACAATAGTCTCAACCACTGTAGTAAATTATATAGCACTGAACAAAGTAGTTAAATAATCCATATAGCTTAAGGGTTTGATTCATGAACATAGAATATGTAATTCATTTTATTATTGTTCATTGTTATTCGTAATGTCCCGTTTATTTGTCTAATTGTTTTGTGACATGATAGGTCTTAGAACATAGTTATTTGAATTCATTTTATTAGAGATTTTATTGAAGGTTGAGAAGTGTGTGTCCACATTAAACTCACGGATGAAAACAGAACTGATAGTTTGACAATGGCTACAATGTCATCAATGTTCAATCATTTCATTGATTTATTGAACTTTTCACCACTTGAAGTACATTTAGGTGAAGTAACATTACCAATTTCAAATTGTAAATGGTGGATATTTTTTAAATTTTTTATTCATTATTTTCATATTCAAAATTGAAACAAACCATTTTAAATTGTTCTTCGATTTATATTTTTTAAAAAAATGGAAATTTAATATTAAATATTATATCATTTCAACATATTTGGGAATTTGGTATTATTTTATTACATGAGAAGATTTACGTGGCCCTCTGAATTATTAGGCATGTGTGATTTTGGATTCCACCTTGGCTATCCGGTGTATAAAAATTATATTCATTTCTAGACATCAATGTATGTTTCTTCCTAATCTATCCATTTCATATATCGATAAGATCCATTCCATGTGCCACTCAGTGGGTAGATCAATGTTGGATACTTAAAAAACTCTAATTGGGTGTGTAGCTATCTGGTTAAGGTTTGAGAATGTCATATCGTCTGCCCTATGACACCTGCATTCAATATATATAATAGATCTACAAATCATCTTCATATGCAGTCGACTTTATCTAGATTGAAGAGATCCGCATTCTCAAAACTAACTCCCCCACCATGCTGGTTGATGGTTTTTTTCACGATGGTGTTTCAATCTACTTTTCATATCCCTAAGTTTTGAGAATTGTCTTCTTCATCTTCAATCTCACTAGTGGTGGTTCTATCATTCCCATCGGGGGATTAAGCGGGTGTCCCATTGACCCCCTTAAATTCTATTGGTGTGCGGATCACTGTGGATCCTCTATGGGTTATTACCAATAAAAGATGTGGGGCCATTTATCGAATCTAGAGACATGGATGATCAACCTATGATGGGATCCAATGAATCAGAATGATCAATGTCCATGGATCAGGAATTGATCTAGATTCCAATACATTTTTTCAAGTTTTAATTTTTTTTATAATCAAGATGAATTCTATGTTACTGCTTTTAGTGATCATTTTTTGTTTTAGCACTTCTTTGAATTTTATTTTCTATCCACATTGCCTTTCTAAACTACATTATATATTTTTAGCATATGATAAATTTTTTGTTGTGGTTGGTGTTGTTTTCCTTTAGTAGGTCGCAAAGGTTCCGAATCACATATATACAAGTGTGTCCTTGGTTTCCAATTCTCATATATAATTTTGAAAAAGTTGTTGTTTTCCTATTCCAATATCATCACCCTATTTGGTAGAGTTTTCATTGTAATCAAATTCAATTTTTATTCTTATATTCTATTAATCCATATTGTCTATTTGGTGATCCTTGGAATTATTTGTAGTGGGGTCTATTCCTCCATCACCCTATAAAACATGTTATAGATAATTCCATAGGTTTCCCAAAAATAGAACCTATTATAATTCCAATTGATAATTAAATATTGAATAAAAACTGATTTTTTAATAACGATAAATGGTCGGGGTAAAGGAATATTATTTTCATGTGAAGGCATAATGTTTTTTTTGGTGTTGTGAGATCCAATTTTCATGAGAAGGCTATATGCCTTGTTCTAAGGGACACGTTTCCTTTTTGACTATTCATTTTTCTTGATACCTTATGTGGGATCTAGATATAATCCTTCTCATGCAATTTCATATGAGACTAGGATGGATCATGATATATGGGTGGGGATGCTCGATTTTGTGGTATCAGATGACACTTAAGACTATGAGATGCTTGGGGATATGAATGAGAGTGTTAGGGATTCCACAAGCATTGATGGAATGATTTAATGTTAGGATTTCTCATTGTTATTCTAAAAAATAATATGCGAGGTTTTTAATGATTTTTTTAATGGTTCGATGATTATTTTTGATGTTTTACCTACATTCTTTTCCCTTATAATTGAGTTAGATTTGTGTGTTTGGTTACATCTCTTAATGGTACGTTAATAAGTTTTCCTAGAGTACCTAATGTTATGGAATGGGTATAATGGTCAATAAATGATTAACCAATGCTTCTAGATATTATAGAAATGGAAATGTTAATGTCAATCCTGATAAACCATGGATTTAGCAAGATTATTCATGGAGTGCATGGACTTCACTTTAATAGATAATGAAATAAAATTGAAATAATGTTAATTAATAGTTAATGAATAAATTAACGTGAAGTGAAATATGTGAAAAAACAAATGAATTTAATATAACTCTTTAATTTCATGTGTGCTTATAGGATATATTGTCTTTGGATGTCAGAGTTGTGTGTAAGAGTGATAATAAGAGTATTTAATGATACGACTAGGTTAATTCCAATATTATGGTTAGGGTCAGTACTATAACATTCATATTTTTTATTTCATATGATACTCCACCAATTCCAATAGGGATAATGACACCCAGTGTACTCTAATATGGTGTCTTCCCTAACATATAGGTTTGAGAGGGATGAATAAATGACTACCCACTCGGGTACCATTCTCTTTTAATAACAGTATTATGTGCTAGTAAGCACAATGGATAGTTTCCCCATATATGTGTGTAGAGGGATGCAATGGATTCTTGTTTTTTAAGACACATGTATCATTGGATACAAGATCAAAAGGATTATTGATAATAAGGAATTAGTATGCTTTATTTATCCTTTGTGTTGGTGGATCTGGGGAGGATCCTACATATTGTCTATTATGATCACCCCATTTATATATTATATTTCATTCTGGTCAGTAGGAGAATATTAGAAATCAAGATAGATATTACTAGGTTGTGGATTTGTATGACCTTTTTGGGCTTCATGGTCATAATTTAGTTTCCCATTTTTGTATTTTAATTTCTTTAATCGTTTTTTTAGTTTCTTATGACATTACATTTATACACGTGGGATTATTATATCACTGTGGGCATGATTTGATCGGTGTATCTTCCTTATATTTCTCATATTAATGTCTCCCTTAGAGGGCAATGCATCAAATTTTTATGTATGATATGAGCTCTGTGATAGTTTGCAACCTAGTGCCTATTGGAATTAGTAATCGGGTGGTCACTATCATCTGTGTCTAATTACAAATTCAGGATGGATATTCCATGGGGGGGTTAAGGAGGTACATATATGTATAAGAGTTGGTTTTATTTTAAAAACAGAATGTATAAATAATATTTTTGGGAAATTATAATGTTTAATAACTTGAGTAAATTATTTCATAGTGACTATATTAGTTGTCTACGTGAAAAATGTTCAAATAGATATCAATTAACTTGATATACCATGCAAGAGAACCTATTCAAGAATGGGTTTCTAGAAAATTATAATATTTTTACTTGTTATGTGGAATAATATATTTATTTTCAATGAATAGAAACAATTATTAATAATGTAGATGTGAAGATCAATGTTATGATGCCTAAAATGCATAAGGAAATGTTATGTGTGTTGGATGTGGAAGTAATTAACCTACATATTGTTGACAGTGGAGAGATCAATCGGCACTCTAGTGTGGATCATGATTCATTGATTTTTTTTTTGAATTACATGATGATGAAAATTTTGAATTATATGATTTTCATAGTGCTTACAGTAAATTATATTTTATCAGGGAGTTATTTCACTAGAAGGCTTTGAATTAATTTTTAGACATGTAATACATCATGATGTTGGTGTTATTGAAAAAATTTCATCGTACTGATGCTAAAATTATAGAGTCATGTTACCATGATTGTATGTTGACAATGAACATTGGTATCACGTATGAGGACATACATTCTTGTGAAAACAAATGTTATTTGTTTCGAAAAGAATCATCCCATTTAGATAATTGTATAATCTATGGACCTCATATTTAGATTGATAATTTTGGAAATCAGAATTATTAATGAAAAACTATTAAACATAAGATACTGATTTATGTAAATAAAATGCATCACATTATAGTAAATCTGATGTAGAAATTATAATTTATGTCATATAATTATTCTAAATAAATGATATGACATGTGGAAAGAAATAAGTATAGTGAAATGATTAGGCACCTGAAATACTCTCTTGTATGATTTAATCTTAATATGATGCTACATAACTTTGATAAAGATAATCATAATGTCTGATTGGGATTGGTAGATGATGATTTCAATTCAATCATGACACTGGTTGTTGCAACTCGTAACACATGGCCCATGGTGTTGGTTCTAAATAATAATCCTACTTGAATTCTAATGAAACAATAAATTAGATTTCATTATACACTTATTGAAGGACCCAGATGTTCAGGGGTTAATATTAATGTTTACCTCAAACCAATGATTTATGGAATTAATGAAGTTGAATTGATGGCGTGATAACATTTAATTTTTAAATTATTGAAACGTTCAAACATTAGGATATTTTATTATATAAAATCAATGTATTCCAAACATATAAAGAATTATCATGCTTGAGAATGAAAGTTGAATTTTTCCCTTGATTCAATAAAAAAAACTCTATATGGATTCAACATTATAAAAATTTACATACATGAGCCATGTGTGTTTTATTCACCCTTAGCAAAAGTTAACGATGAACAAATTGGAATTTGATTGTTCTCGGGAATTCAACCAAAATAAAAATATCATGGAACTATTTTAAATATAATCAAATATAGTTATATAAATCATTGTAAAGGTATTTGAATTTTAAGATTTTTTTGGCTCTTTAATCACCCTATATTCATGATGGAGGCAGAAATCACAATCACAATTTGAATGAGAAACATATTTCTTCAATCTCCCTTATAATAAATTAAAATATTAAGGCACAATCTGGATGCCATGCAAAATGTATTTTTTGAGATAATATATAAGAGACGATTTAGGCTGTTGGTGTAAAATTAAAATGATATTTTAATACATGACGTGATTTAGAAGAAACACGTTTAAGGAAATAATTGAATTTACATTTGGGTGAGGCTAAAGGGGAATACATGAATGTGTAATAGTATATGATGAGTAGAAATGAAATTTCATTCCATTGTGAATATGCTCATGTTTCCTAATGTATACTCTTCTATTAAGGGTTGAATATTCATGATAGTCTCATAATACTTAAAATGATGGATCCAATCATAATATGGGATTTTGTATCGCCCAATGTTGTTCAAAATTTGATTAAGATGGGTAATTTTTTAGAGAACTTTTTTTAAATAAATGGTTTAGTGATTTATAAATTTTACAGGATTGGATTTTACATACGTTTTTTCACAAGGAAAAACTATTTCCACTCACATTTTTTGATGTTTTTCTTCATTTGATGGTACAAAGAACAATTAATTTAATTTTGATTGGGATTTTAATATTTTGGTGGATGTATCCAATTGAGTTGTATTTGAATACATTAAAATGATGTATATGTAATAGAGATTAATGAGAGGTATCAATAGACAAAGGTAAATAGATGGATGAGAATACTACTTATCATGATAAATATAATATTGACGTTGAAAAAAAATTAAAAAATCCATGTCAGATTCATGATAGGATAGGTATAGAATGGACTATATTTAATATAGAAAACATCTAAGTGGTAAAAACTCATCCATAAATCTTGTTCAATAATCTATTAGTTACGATGTTATTTTAGTAAGTGTGATTTCCCTTTTACTATTTCACTTTTTTTTGTTCTGTTTTCAAATATAAGATGATCATTTATACATGGAATTGTCATCTATAGGAAACAATATAATCAAATAAACTATGTTATTCCTTGTGCTACAGATTATCATATTCAATAGTGCATTTTTATATCATTTCATAAATAGTTCATGTTTTTTATGTACAAATTCATTTTCATTATGATTAAAAAATAGTTTCCAGTATGTACTATAATTTATATCATTTTTTACCAGGTATTCATTCTATATGATGAATCGTAGTCGGATTTATTTTCTAATCCCTAAGAAAACCATGATAAGATGATTAGATTTATCTATATCTTTCTTGAGAAATAAATGCCTTGATGTGATGACCGACATCTATCTTCTTATCCACTAAATCGCTCAATCCTATGGATTGGATTCACCATATTCTTGTCCCCAAAATACCTTGATCAGTAATGTTATTGGAAATGCAAATAGAAATGAAAATATTTCTAAATAATTATGATCCTCAAAAGGATTCCTTAGAAGTACAACTCTCTAATAAATTTCAAATTCTAGGAATGAGGAGTTTATGAATAGTATTCATTAGATGAATTTAGTTGTTAATTTAATAAACTCCCAATCATTCAAATTACCTCCAATTTATAACTTATTTTATAACTAAGTAATTTTAGAGCTAGTTTCAATGTCCTCAAACTATTTTTACATGACAACACATAATGATCCGGATCGTCAAATTGCTATAAAAAGATGATTTGTATTTTTATAGTTATAATATATATAGATTATCACCAATAAAATTCAATTTTTTATTCCTTATGATAGATATAATTATACTCAAACAGATTATATTCTTTGGATAGTTCGATTTACTGCATTATTGATTTTCAATCTGATAAACAGAATAACGGTTAGTCTAATACATCCACACCTTGGATACTCTGATGGACATGATATTTTTCATTAATTCATAACACTAAACATTGATCAAAAACTATTTTACCTATTGTATCATACACACCTTCATTCAGATTTATTAGAACAAAAAAATATAAGTTTATATTTTTTTTTCATTGGAATTATTTATACATTTAATATTATGTATCATTTCCTAAAAAATCATACTTAGAATCATTGGAAATATAAAGGTAACAAATTACATTTTTTGAAAGTGTATATTATTTAAAAAACTAACGAATTTACTTTAATGAAGTAAGAATTATTACTCAACAATATCGTCTTTTTCAAAAATCTCAAAACAAAACACTTAAAAGGAAAAATAATAACAAAGAAATAAATGGACACGCCTTTATACTTTTATGATCATTGAAGATACAACTCATATATTAACTCCCCCTGAGTTTATAACATCTTTATAATTTGATGAAAAATATAAATTTAGTTTCCCCCATTCGGATAATATATCACACATAGGATAATATTTCAATGTCTTATCCCTTTATAAACTTCTCCCACTTATAAATTTCTTCCTCCTTATAAATTTATCCCAATTATTGATTTCCAAAAACATACATGTGAAGGGATATCTATTATGTGTTATAAATAGATAACAAATCATCCATGAAATAAAAGAACGAATATACATAAAAAATTAATTGGAATAAAATAAGGAAAAAAAATTTTTTTATGTAAAATTCAATCAAATATAACATTAATTCAAAAAATGTTTCAAAATATACATCAAGAGTTAAAATAAGAAAATATCACTCTTTATCCATCAATTTTTTCACAATTTCATTATTTTTATTAAATGGATCATGATATTTCTATGCCTCTGCAACCAATGATTTACGATTCATGATATAGTTCTCTATAACTATTTTCTTCTGCATATATTAATTTAGCCATTCAACATCCACACTGGTATTTTTTATTTTTCTACATCAGAAGGAAAATAAATTTTGTACACGTTATGATCCTGCTATTTTTTAAGTCTAAAATATGATACATTCCCTCTAAAACATATACTTCAATATTACAATAATATGTTATAGTTATGACCACTTTCAAAATCATCATTATATAAGAAAAATCCATTGATAAATTATCAATGTATTATTCCATGTATAAACGTTGTTTATTTACATTTATTAACTAATCATCATGATCATCGTGATAAATTTCATATTTTTTTAATACTTAACAATTTGTTTATATGGTAATTTTTATTAAATTTCATTTTAATTAAATGATTGAATTTTTTTTATTCTAAACAACTCATTCCTTCAAAACTTTTAAGGATTTTGATTTTTCATTTATGACATTTGGATCAATTTATACCTTTATTCTATGATTTGATGATTTGGAATGGAATCATATATCTATTTCAAGGGTTGGAAAATAAATTAATTTTTTTTGAGAAACAATCCCTTTTTTGTTTTATGTACATGCTAAATAATTAAGAGGATTTGGTCTGTGGGATTCTACATCTGGTTTTTCTTCATTCTCAACCTTTTCCATTTCTGATTGGGAATGGTAGAAGTGTTTAATATGATGATGAGTCCGATGTTTTCTGATCCTTTCTTCAAAGTCATTATCCTTATCTAATTATGATGGTAGATGAGTTTATGATGATGATAAGTAATATATTTTCTTTTATTTTTAATCTTCATCAATCTATGTTTTTTATTCATCATCAACATCTTCAGCCTCTTCATATTTCTCTTCTTATATTTCCACTTCATTTTCCACTTCATTCCCTTATTCCTATTCTTCTAATTTCATCACAAAATTTTCAATAAAACTGAATTATAATTTAATGAAAATGTAAATCAAAATCCATATCTGGTTTTTCAAAAATCATTCTCCCAACCTTTAATACTAATGATAATTTTATCTATTGAATCATACTTTTCATAAAATTTTATCTCAATAATTCGTTAACTATAGACTTATCTCTCTGAAAAATAATCTAATGTTTCCACTTTATTGAGACCTAAACTGATGATCAAAAAAATTCCAAAACATTGGATACAACACATTATATTGTGTTAAGGTCAAGAGAAATGAATTAGAGAACCAATGAGGGACATGGATTTTACAACCCTTATATAGGAATGACATTGATAGTTAGAATTCCATTAATTTCAATAGAACTGGTTAAATTTCCTTATCTCATTAGAAGACCATGTATTAACTTATGAATGAATAAAAATTTTATATAGAATTCATAATTATTTCATGAAATCATTTCATTGGAATGAGTATCAATCGAATCTGTAAACATATATGCATGATAACAAAAAAAGTATTAAAACTAATTGAATAATTAAAAAATGAATTTATTACCAATTTAACGAATTAGTGTAAAAACAAAAAATGACTAAATTTTGGAGTAGAAAATTTTCATCATTATAAGAAAACTGATCATATTGGTTTTTGTTAATAAAACTTATTATGATAAATTTTATAACAAAATTATGTCCCAATATTTATAAATAATCATTAAACAGCGAATTGTTAATAAATTTTTATGTAGAAATATTTTTATAATATATTTATGTTATGGGATAATTATTAATTCCATATAATCATATGTAAATTTATTTTTGATTCAGATACTTTTTATATGATGATACAACTTTGAAATTATTAATAATGTTTTTCACTGCAAAAAATTAAATATAAAAAGTAAAACATTTTACAAAATAGAATATTTTAAGGAAAAACAGTATTTAAAAACATACAATAATATCTAGTCTCCTATGATAAGGATGAAATTAATGTAAATAGATTGATAACATGATGTAGATATGAATAATGACCTCATATTGGTCATTCCTAGCTTCCGTTAAATGTATTGAAATCTATCAAAAGTATGTGGTTTGTAAAAATATTAACAAGTTATACTCAAATTCCAATTAATTTTCTAATAATATCTCTATAATGTGTTTGATCTCAAAAACAATTGTGTCTTTTTATAATTGATTAGCATTTATGTGATTTTTAGGTTATTTACATAGTGTAATGTAACTTGTGTTATCCAAAAAAAATTGAGTTCTAGTAAAACAAATTCTATAGCTAGTGAGTTTGTGTTGTATCTACAACACTTGAGTGCACCAACATACAAATATGACATATTTGGCTTCTGTTTTGGAAGTACACGCCGTGTACTTTTCTGAGTACACGCCGTGTACTCTTTTCCCGCTCGAACCCGTGTGCTGGCCGTGTCCGGGCCACACACACGGTCTGTAGGGGTGACATGGAGCCGTTTTTAGCGGAGAACGGAAAAACCTAGTACACACAGTGTACTCTGGAAGTACACACGGTGTACATTTTTTTTCATTAAACGGATCGGGGCTGCGTCTAACCCCGTAAACCCTCTTCATCTCAAAAATAGGTCCGCCTGAGAACGCCCCTTTCGGCTGGGATTTCTAAGAGCCACCGCTCCGCCGTCCGTCATCCGATCTGAGCATGGTTGGTTGCGTTGGAACCACCTCGGTAAGTTCTTCCTTCGGCGTGAGTTTCGTTTCCTGATTCTCCTTCTTTTGTGAGATATCCGAGGTTGAGCGTTTTTTACATTTTTGCAGATCTACTCCGTTCTATGCCGATTCAAGAGCCGAGGCTCACGTATATCGCTCACCAGAGATCAAGGTAGGTGGTTTGTGCCTTGCTTCTAGGAGTCGTTGAGTTTTTATGCGCAATTTATACCGATACCCGTGAATGGGGTATCAGTTATTTACCGTTATGCCCCTGTTTTTTTCCTGTCTTTATGTTATGCTTGAGTAGAGGTAAATTGATGATAATTGCATATAATTGTTGTGCTTGGAGATGTTCCACTGCTGCTTGTTCTGTGTACGGCCTTCGGGTTTCGTTTAGCCTATAGCAGATTTGCCTGATTGCTTACCTAGTGTTTACTGGTTGAGGTGTTATACCTGTATTGCTTGTTGCCTTGTAGAATAATAGCTAAGTATCCCTATAGGTGTACATTGGTTAGCCAAGTAGCTCTATAGGTTTGCGTTGGCCTTATAGCATTATTATGCTTTGACTGGCACGGGGCTGAGGGAACCCAGTGTTATAGATTGTACGGGGTAGACTGAGCGAGCTTCTTGAGAGTCATAGATTTTATAGACCGCGGGAGGGTAGACCGAGTGATCTTCCTCCGAGTGTCTTAATTTTCTTGAATACTTTACGAACCTTCCCAGGATATATGAGGAATTGACCGAGTGAGCTTCCTCAGAGAGTCTGCGGTATACCTGAGGCTATAGGTGGAATTGACCGAGCGAGCTTCCTCAGAGAGTCTCTAGACCTTAGGGCTGAGGGGGTTAGACCACATGATCTTCCCTGAGAGAGTTCCTGACCACCCTAGACTGTGAGGGTAATTGACCGAGCGTGCTTCCCCAGAGAGTCTGATACTTTATATGACCAACCAGAGGGGTTAGGCTGAGTGCACTGTCCAGAGGGTTGTGGTACTTCTTAGATAGGACCAGAGGGCTTGGCTGTGAGTACATCCCTTAGAGTTACTGTTTCTTAGCTTGTGACTGTTGTTGTATTTTTACTGCTTACTGCATGTTGCTACTGCTTACTGTTACTGCTGCTGCCTGCTGTTTGTTGTACTATTACTACTTCTAGAATATTTATCTGTCATATGCTCACTGACTGTTAGGTGCAGATCTTTGGGTGATTTCCTACTAGGATTGTATCTCACAACCTGTTCGGGCCATGTTTTTGGGAATGGGAAGAATTTTTTGTTGTAGGTATAGATAAGGGCAAGCGCCCTTACACTTTAGGAATCTGAGTTGCTGTTGAGCTGGAGAGCATGAGACTGGCTTTGGCTCGTGATGCTAATTGGAGCTGCTGTTTACTTTAGTTGTCTGTTTCAGTTGTATTCGGCATCCTGACTTGTGTACTGCTTTCCATAGATACCTACACTGTATTGCATCATTATTTTATATCAGTCATTTTCATTCTTTTGGTTCAGTTGTGTATGATGTTTACTGCTTCCGCTATTTACTTGTTATCTTCTTCCGCTGTGTACTCTGCCGATGAGGGCATAGTCTCCCCACTGATTCACCAAGGCCCTCGGTGCTAGTCGGTAGCCTATGGCGTTTAGGGAAATGCGCTTGAGGTTATGTGGCTAATCGGGTACGAGGCACCAGTGGAGGGGCTCCAAATCCGGGTCGTTACAAAGTGGTATCAGAGCGAGGTTCTTTTCTCTTGCATTACTGTTTGGAGACTTTAGCCAGGGATAGGACGGGTTCGGTACCTGGTATTAAGCTGTGCTCGGGAGTAGCTAACCCGTGTACAGGGAAAATCCATACTACCTCGTAAACTGCAGTTTATTGGTTTTGAGATTTATGGTTGATCTTATTTTACCTAGAGTGATTCTCTTGCCTTATGCTGTTACTATTTGGTTATTGTGGTTCTATTTCTATCGCAACCCGATGAGATGAGGGTGTGCCATCTCATGCATCATGTAGGCACTCATAGAATTCACATGCCATGAATTTTTCCATGCCATCTAGGGTGCATTAGCTATTTCATGCTATTGTGATAGACTGGGTGTAAATTTTGCCTGATGTTGTGATAGCTGTTTGATAGAATCTCTACTGCTATGTTAGAAACTGTTCGTTTCTTTCTTGCTTAAAATGAACGCAAAAATTTGACTCCTGAGGTGTGATGGGCCTTCATTAGTCAGAATTTGGTGGATCATGGCCTTGTTATCTGTTGTATGTGACTGTAGTAGATGCCAAACTTTGATTCGCGGGGAGTATGGGCCCTCATGGATCGGAATTTGGCACCTCTTTGGCCTGTTTTTCTTGTTTCTGGGTGTTCTGTGTTGTTTCAGAGCTACTGCCTAGAAAAACCGAGAATACACGGCGTGTACTTTTGGGGCACACGTCGTGTAGTCTTCAAACCGTGTCACTGACCGTGTGAGCAGAGCACGATGTCTTGAATGAAACATGAGAACACGCCGTGTTTGTTCGGAACACACCGTGTAGTTTAAAGCCCTGTAACCGGCCGTGTCGCTAACAACACGAGCCGGAATGACCGTCTCTTAGACACGTCGTGTATCCTTCAGAACACGCCGTGTAGTTTTTCTTAGGTACCCGGCCGTGTCACGAACAACACGGGACGGTGTCACCTTCACCTTTACACATCATTTTCATTCGGAACACGCCGTGCTAGGGTCAACCGTGTAAGTTGGCCGTGTAACTAACAACACGGGCCGCCAAGCCAGTGTCTAGTACACCCCGTGTCCCTTGGGAACATGCCGTGTAGTCTGAAGATAGGCCGGGGCTGTTTTGGTTAACCGTGTAAGGAGAACTTGGGCAGGGGGTTAAGGATCAAGTACACGACGTGTGCAGGGATAACACACAGTGTAGTTTTTGGTTTTACACGACCAGTCTGGCTGGAATTCACGCCATGTTAATGGCTTAAGGGAGACATGCCGTGTGGTGTCTATACACGCCGTGTAGTCATGTTATGGAGGCTTTTGTGTTTTTCTTTTCCCTGTTTCAGTTTTGTTCTCTTGGTTCCTTATCCTTGTTTTCCTGATCTAAGGCGTGCTTTTGATCTTTCAGAGCTATGCCTCCGAGACGTCCTCCGGTAGTACGTCTGTCTTCTGGTAGTGAGCAGACACCGGATTTGACTGATCAGGGTCTTCCTATAGATCCTCCTGCTCTGCCAGCCTTGGCACCAGCAGTTATACCCATCGCAGGCGCTGATGCGCAGTTCAGGGAGGATTCTCTGAGGATGATGCAAACTTTTCAGGGAGCGCCGCCTCCTGCCCTGTCGATGGCTGAGTTGACGCGGGTCTTTCAGCAGTAGCATCCTCCTACTTTTTCAGGGGATGGTGGACCCCAGTCTGCTGAGTCCTAGATATAGGCCACACTGACTATCTTTGAGCACCTAGTGATCCCTCAGGAGAAAAGGGTGAAGCTGGCTACCTATATGCTCTGGAACACTGCCCAGAGGTGGTTGGAGGTGATCTCGCAGTCAGGGCGTCAGCAGGACATGTCTTGGGATGAGTTCTGTCGCACCTTCTACGACTACTTTTATCCCCAGACCTTGAGGGCAGATCGAGCACGGGAGTTTATGAGTCTGCAGCAGGGTACTCTTTCTGTTATGGAGTACTCATCTCGCTTCACAGAGCTGCAGTGTTTTACGCCGATTCCAGTAGGTGATGAGTTGTTTCTGGCAAGGATGTTTGAGGATGGTCTCAGGCAGGAGATCCGTTCCCAGGTGAATATCATCCGGTTGACCTCTATCTCCTCTATCGTCAACCAGGCACTGATCTCTGAGCGTAACTTGAGGGACTCTGGAGCAGTGAGCCATGGCGGTTCAGTATCCAGGGTGAGTATTCCTCCTACGGACAGTAGGAAGCATCGCAGAGAGTTTTCTCGAGGAGATCAGAGTGCACGGGGTGTATCTTCTGGCAGTCAGGTTGTGTGCTACTAGTGTGGTAGGAGTGGGCATACTAGGCCCCAGTTCCAAAGGGATCCGATGGAGTGCCGATCTTGCGGCAAGATGGGCCATCTTCAGTGCTTTTGTCAGATATTTTCACCTTCAGCTGGTGGTAGGGGTTCATCTATGACCCTGCGTTCTGGAAATGCTTCACCAGTTTCCCATCAGTCTGGGAACTGGAGTTCTTCCGGCCGCTCAGGTCGAGGTGGAGGTCATGGCCATGGTGTTCAGTCACCAGGTCGGCAGCGACATCAGGGTGGATCAGCTCAGAGCGGCAAGCCAGGGGCGCATGGCTGCAGTGCAGGCCAGTCTTTCACCGTGGAGCAGACCATATAGGAGCAAGATCCCGACCCTTCTACTGTTCGATGTACGATCTTAGTAGCCTCAGTTTTATCTTCAGCTCTTTTCGATACTGGTGCTACGCATAGCTTTATCTTTGTTGCTGTTGTGGAGAGCCTTGGGCTCTGCCTCTTTTCTTCTGCCGACTCTTTGACACTGGACACACCTTTGGGGACAAGGACATCTACTGTACACCAGTGTAGAGAGTGCCCTCTCGAGGTTGCAGGGTATCATTTCTTATGGGATCTCTATGTCCTAGAGATGACAGGTTATGATGTCATCTTCAGTATGGACTGGTTAGTCCCCTTCCAGGCAGTCGTCGACTGTTATCGTCGCAGAGTGAGTTTCATTTCACCTGAGGGTGAATCTTTTCTTCATAGAGGTGAGTGGGATGTTCAGGCGAGTCAGGCAGGACTCGAGCATCATGGGCTTTGGGGAGTTACAGCCCAGATTGCTAGTCTTTATCTAGATGACCAGGGGACGCCAAATATAGACTTTCCCCCAGTGGTGGATCATTTCAAGGACGTCTTTCTAGAGGACTGTTCTGGTTTTCCTCCGGAGCATGAGGTAGTCTTCTCTATTGAGATCATGCCAGGAGCGGCACCGGTGTCCATTCCTCCTTATAGGATGGCCACACATGAGTTACAGGAGCTCAAGAAGCAGTTGGAGGAGTTGTAGGAAAAGGGTTTCATTCTGTCCAGCACTTCTCCTTGGGGTTCGCCTGTCCTGTTTGCAAAAGAGGCAGACGGTACCATTCGGCTTTGTGTGGATTATCGGAAGCTAAACCAGTTTACGGTCAAGAACCGATATCCATTGTTGAGGATCGATGACCTCTTTGACCAGCTTCGAGGAGCCCGAGTGTTCTCGAAGATCTATTTGAGGTCCGGTTATCACCAGTTGCACGTTAGACCATAAGATATACCTTTGACAGCCTTCAGGAGCAGGTATGGTCTATACGAGTATACAGTTATGTCGTTCGGTCTCACGAACGCGCCTGTAGTTTTCATGGCACTGATGAACCGAGTGTTCCATCCTTACTTGGATTCCTTCGTCGTGGTCTTCGTGGACGATATCTTGGTGTACTCACACACTTGACATGACCATGCCGCCCATCTTGAGATCGTTTTGAGTACACTGAGAGAGCATCGGCTATATGCCAAACTCTCGAAGTGCCACTACTAGATTGATCAGATTCACTTCGTGGGTCACGTCATCTCAGATGCAGGAGTATCAGTGGACCCAGAGAAAGTGAGGGCTGTAGTTTCCTGGGAGCATCCGAAGAACATCTTTGAGTTACGGAGTTTCCTAGGGCTGGCTGGTTACTACAGATGTTTCATACAGGACTTTTCTCATCTAGCAGCACCCTTGACAGGTCTGACCAAGAATGGGGTGAAGTTCTTATGGTCAGATTCTTGTGATTCCGCCTTTCAGGAACTGAAGGGGAGGTTGACGTCAGCGCTGATACTAGTCTTGCCAGAGCCAGGCAGGAGATACACCGTCTACGATGATGCTTCAGGTATCGGGCTAGGAGCAGTGCTTTTGCAGGGAGATGGAGTTGTTGCGTACGGGCCTCGGCAGTTGAGGCCACATGAGAGGAATTACCCTACGCACGATCTGGATTTGGAAACTATTGTTTATGCCTTACGCTGTTGGAGGCATTACATTCTAGGAGAGCATTTTGTGGTTTTCACCGACCACAAAAGTCTCAAGTATATCTTCACTCAGCGTGATCTGAATCTGAGGCAGCGTAGGTGGGTCGAGTATCTTTAGTCCTTTGACATTGAGCTCGCCTATACATCGGGTAAGGGCAACGCAGTGGTAGATGCGTTGAGCAGGAGAAATCAGGTTCAGATAGTTCAGGAGGCCAGCAGTGAGTGGAAGTTTATGGCTCTGTTCTCTAAGATGCATCTAGAGGTGCACGACAGGCAGGGATAGACTTTACTTTTTTATGTGGCTGTTACCTCAACACTTCTTGATCGAGTACAGATGAGGCAGCTATCAGACCCAGAGGCCTTGGTCCTACGGGAGAGTGTGTTAGGAGGAGACCCTCTTCCTGGGTGGATAGTGGGCGAGGATGAGATATTGCGTTTCCAGGGATGCGTATGGGCGCCGGCAGACATGCGTGAGGAGCTGATGCTTGATTTTCATTCCTCTGTTTGGGAGGTTCATCCTGGTGTCACCAAGATGTATAGAGATCTTCGTCGTCAGTATTGGTGGCCAGGTATGAAGAAGGATGTTGCTGGTTTTGTCATGAGATGTTCTACTTGTCAGCACGTGAAAGCAGAGCATCAGGTACCAGCAGGGATTTTATAGCAGTTACCCATTCCGGAGTGGAAATGGAATGACATCGCGATGGACTTCGTGACCGGGTTGTCGATGTCACCTCGAGGGAATGATGCTGTTTGGGTCATCGTCGAAAGTCTTATGATGGTTGCTCACTTCTTGCCGATCAAGGAGACCTTCAGTGTCGATGAGTTGGGACGACTTTACATCAGAGAGATCATTCGTCTGCATGGAGTTCCGCACTCCATTGTTTCAGACAGGGATGTGCGCTTTACGTTTCGGTTCTGGAAGGGACTTTAGAATGCCTTGGGTACACAGGTACTTCTGAGTACAACGTACCATCCGCAGACCGATGGCCAGTCCGAGTGCACGATCTAGGTGCTTGAGGATATGCTTCGAGCCTGCATTATAGACTTTGGCGGTTCCTGGGAGAAGCATATTCCTCTGGTGGAGTTCGCCTAAAACAACAGCTTTCAGGCGACTATTCAGATGGCACCATTCGAGGCTTTGTACGGTAGGCCATGCCGATCACCCTTATGCTAGCTGGAGGTAGGAGAGGTAGCTTTGCTGGGACCTCGTCTTGTTCAGGAGACTTCAGAGCAGATAGAATTGATTCGGAAGAGGATGGCCACAGCACAGTCTCGGCAGAAGTCTTATGCTGATCATCGGAGACGACCACTGGAGTTCGAGGTCGGGGATCAGGTTTTCCTACGTGTCGCACCGAGGTTGGGACACAAGAGGATTTGGAGACAGGGTAAGCTTTCACCGCGGTACGTCGGGCCGTTTGAGGTGTTGGAGTGATTTGGGCCGGTTGCCTATCGGTTGCAGTTACCTCAGAGGTATCAGGCTATGCACGACACCTTCCACGTCTCTCAGCTCCGACGTTAATTTTCAGAGCGGTCTCATGTCTTTCAGCCCGATGAAGTTGAGCTTGAAGCGGATGCTTTGTTCGAGGAGCATCCTATCCGGATTTTCGATCGCAGTACAAAGGTTCTCGGAGGCCGGTCTGTTCCTTTAGTACGGGTGCTATGGCAGCACGGGCGAGTACAGGACGATACCTGGGAGAGGGAGGCAGATGTACGATCGCAGTGGCCGGACCTATTCGGGGTTTCTACTTCTCCGCCACGTTAGCAAAATCGGGGACAGATTTCTTTAAGGGGGGAAGTTTGTATGAACTCGGATCTTCTTTCAGGTATGTTTTTCCTTTTTCTGGAGTTTTTAAGGAAAATGGAGTTTCTAGAAATTTTGGAAGTACATGCCGTGTTATTTTCTGAGTACACGCTGTGTACTCTTTTCCCGCTCGAACCCGTGTGCTGGCTGTGTCCGGGCCACACACACGGTGTGTAGGGGTGACGTGGATCCGTTTTTAGCGGAGTACGGAAAAACCTAGTACACGCCGTGTACTCTGGAAGTACACGCCGTGTACTTTTTTTTTTCATTAAACAGACTGGGGTCGCGTCTAACCCCGTAAACCCTCTTCTTCTCAAAAATAGGTCCGCCCACGAACGCCCCTTTTGGCCTGGATTTCCAATAGCCACCGCTCCACCGTCCGTCATCCGATCCGATCTTGGTTGGTTGCATTGGAACCGCCTCGGTAAGCTCTTCCTTCTACATGAGTTTCGTTTCCTAATTCTCCCTCTTGTGTGAGATATCAGAGGTTGAGCATTTTTGACGTTTTTGTAGATCTACTCTGTTCTAGGCCGATTCAAGAGCCGAGGCTCACGTATATTGCTCACCAGAGATCAAGGTATGTGGTTTGTGCCTTGCTTCTACAAGTCATTGAGTTTTTATGCGGAATTTATACCGATACCCGTGAACAGGGTATCAGTTATTTACCGTTATGCCCCTGTTGTTTTCTTTCCTTGCTATTATGCTTGAGTAGAGGTAAATTGATGATAATTTCATATAATTGTTGTGCATGGAGATGTTATGCTGCTGCTTGTTCTGTGTACTACCTTCGGGTTCCGTTTAGCCTTTGGCAGTTTTGCCTGATTGCTTACCAAGTGTTTACTGGTTGTGGTGTTATACCTGTATTGTTTGTTGTCTTGTAAACTGATAGCTAAGTAGCCCTATAGATGTACTTTGGTTATCCAAGTAGCTCTATAGGTGTGTGTTGGCCTTATAGCATTATTATGCTTTGACTGGCACGGGGCTGAGGGAACCCGGTGTTATAGACTGTATGGGTTAGACTGAGCGAGCTTCCCGAGAGTCATAGATTTTATAGACCGCAGGAGGGTAGACCGAGTGAGCTTCCTCCGAGTGTCTTACTTTGCTTGAATACTTTAAGAACCTTCCTAGGCTATAGGAGGAATTGACCGAGTGAGCTTCCTCAGAGAGTCTGCGGTATACCTGAGGCTATAGGAGGAATTGACCGAGCGAGCATCCTCAGAGTGTCTCTAGACCTTGGGGCTGAGGGGGTTAGACCACATGATCTTCCCCGAGAGAGTTCCTAACCACCCTAGACTATGAGGGGAATTGACCGAGCATGCTTCCCCAGAGAGTCTGATACTTTATATGACCAACCAGAGGGGTTAGGCTGAGTGCACTGCCCAGAGGGTTATGGTACTTCTTGGATAGGACCAGAGGGTTTGGCTGCGAGTACATCCCTTAGAGTTCATGTTGCTTAGCTTGTGACTGCTGTTGTATTTTTACTGCTTACTACTTGTGGCTACTGCTTACTGTTACTGCTGCTGCCAGCTGTTTGCTGTACTATTACTGCTTCTAACATATTTATCTGTCATATGCTCACTGACTGTTAGGCACATATCTTTGGGTGATTTCCTACTGGGATTGTGTCTCACACCCTGTTCGGGCCATGTTTTTGGGCCCGAGAATACATTGTTGCTGCAGGTATAGATAAGGGCAAGCGCCCTTCCACTTTAGGTATGTGAGTTGCGGTTGAGCTGGGGAGCATGAGACCGAGCTTTGGCTCGTGATGCTGATTGGAGCTGCTGTTTACATTAGTTGTCTGTTTCAGTTGTATTCGGCATGCTGACTTGTTTACTGCATTCCATAGATACCTGCACTGTATTGCATCATTATTTTATATAAGTCTTGTTACTGCTTTTGGTTCAGTTGTGTATGTTGTTTACTGCTTCCGCTATTTACTTGTTATCTTCTTACGTTGTGTACTATGCCGATGAGGGCATAGTTTCCCCACTGATTCACCAAGGCCCTCGCTGCTAGTCGGCAGCCTCTGGCGTTTGGGGAAATGCGCTTGAGGTTATGTGGCGAATCGGGTACGGGGCACCAGTAGAGGGGCTCCGAATCCGGGTCATTATAATATCCATTCTACATCCACTAATATACACATCTGAAATACTTTTTAGTTCAAAATATTTTCTTGAAGAATAGAATAATTGTAAATCCATTGTTCCCAAATGATTACAAGAAATAAATTCTACATATTTATGATGAGATTATTTATTATTAGAATGATATCAAACATAAAATTATTCTGAAAATATTATGTCTGGATGGAGAGCTATTGATTAATGAAAATCATCAGTCATACCTCTAAAAGTCATTCTATCAAATTTATTTTCCAGCATTATCATGATCTAAAGTATTAGATGTTCCAATGGGAGTACTAATAATATTATTGTTTTAATTCCAATATTTTAGAAAAAGAAATTTAATATACATAATTTGAGATATATATGATCATTCTTTTTTTTTTGAAATTTTAAAACCTAGAATGTCTTGTAACTCACACATAAAACATATTTCAATCAATGATTTCATAACATCCACAAAGAAATTTGATAAATATTTTTTACATTAACCAAATATAATGTCGTCAGCATATATTGTTACAATAATAATACTTATATTAAATTTTTTTATTTGAATATTTTGATTTATAGCACCCTTAACAATGTTTTTCTGAAACAGAAAATCAGGTTAACATATCATATCATAAACCAGGAGGATGTTTTACTCCAAAAAAAAATATTATGTTTATAAACATGTTCTAGAAGTTTATTATTTTCAAAACAAGGGTGTTGTTATACATAAACATCTCATGAATATATCAATTATGAAAATTAAACTTCACATCCATTTGAAAGATATTAAAATGTATAAATTTAGTAAAATATATAAGTATATGAATAAGTTAAAGTCTTGATACCAGTGTATTGGTTTCTCAATAATCTATTCCCCATTTTTTATTATAACATTTAGTCACTTTTTATGTTTTATTTTTAACTATTACACAATTTTTATAACAACTGTTCCAAAAAAATCATTTTAATAAATTTAATGAAGTAGCATTTGGAAATTCAACCAATCTTCAAAAAAATTTGTTTTCAAACTCATTGAGTTCATCTTATAATTTTTTAATTGAATCCTTTTCACCTAAGGCCTCATTGGGATTCTTAGGATTGAATTGTGATAATGTTGATAGATGTTCTATTTCATTTATCAATGAAATTCTAGTTATAATAAGTTGATCTACATCACCAATTATATTATCACTATGATGATTCATAAGAATCAACTAACATCATGGGTTTTCAAAAGTATGTTCATCAATAATAGGTTGAAATGTTATCCATGAAAAACATCATTAATATTTTCATTAGTTGTTTCCTAATAAGAATAAAATTTTAAAATTAGTTCAAAATCAGTTTTAGAAGTAACATCTGTGATGTAATATTGGATTGTTTGATAATAAAAAAATCAGTTTCATCAAACATTTACTAATGATTTGTTTATTTAGTTGATGAAAAACTAACTGTTGACTGAGGGAAAAAACACTTTGAACCATTTATTGTTTGTTCTGTAGTTTTTTACTAACAAACTATGTATCTCTCATGGATTTGTTTTATCATAAATACAATCTTGAACATCCTGAACTAGCTTAAGAACTCCATCAATTACATTTGATTCTATTCACACACAATTGACGGAAAATGGTTTACACCAAAAAACCAGTTGGCATGTAGATGATTACATATTAAAAGGAGAGATGGAATTCAAACCAAAATTTAAATTTAAATTTAATTTAATGAAACCTATAACATTCAATGGTCTAGTATAAGATCAAGATCATCTAGATGCATGCAATGAGTTATTCATTTAATCAAATTGTCATTAAATAATAATAATTTTTATTTAAGATAAATCATTATCAAATAAATTAATTATATACTTCAATTAATCAATTTATTTTATATTAACTCAAATGTAAATTTCATTTAGATTCAATTCCATAATAATTTTTAAATGGAAATAATTTTTTTTAAATTTAAAAAGGGATAGAAACTTACTTTGATGGCAATAAAATGAGTACCTTTCTGAAATACAAAATATATATTATACTCATGTACCATTTAATTTTGAGATTTGTATCATACATTACTTATCATATTCATGCATTAAATGTAATATAAATATAATGATAACACTAATTAAATTAATTTTATTTCACATGTAATGCTTCAATGCCTTTAGAGAAATAACTATAATATAAATCCTAAAAGATATGCAGTTATGATTTATAGATGGAAATTAATTAACGATTTTTTGTACTAAAATTTATCTTATCGAGTGTACTATAAAATTAATGAACACATATAAGATCATGTTGATATTTTTTTAAACGTATAATAAATAAATTTTTAGTTATGCATAATTTGTAAAAGTACACGATGTGTAAAATCTTGCTAGATGACATGCACTATTTTCACCGTTCATCAAGGACACGTGTTTAGGGACTTGGCATGCAGACCGGACATGGAAAATGATAGTGTACATGATGTGTACATATGCTACTCATCATGTGGGCACTGAGTTACATGGTCTATTTTTAGATAGGTCGTGTAAGAAGATACATAACGCTTCTATGAGTAAAATATTACATGGTGTGTATGGCAGTTAGATGACGTGTACATCAGATGACTGTGTGCCAGAATGTCCCCATCAATAAGTGGGGTAAGATTAAATGTACTACATGTAATAAATATACATTACATTAATTAATTATAAATTAATTCTTTATGCATTGAACATAAGTACATTGTGTCTGCGTTCGGGTTACACAATTTGTACACTTTTGTTATCTAACCAGATTCCTTAAGACCACAAAATGAGATCTTCAAATTTATTTCATTCATGAAATTATAAAATTATATTTAATTTTTGAGAAATGAATGCAGAAGGAGCATATATCAAAATTATGATTTAAGAATCCGTAAACTAAACCTAAAAACAAAATTACAAATTTATAATTAAATCAATGATATTAAAATAATTATAAATAATTATGGGACTGCTATGATATGACTTGTAGGTTCTGAGTGGAAAAAAAGCATGAAATGCATCAGTAAAAATTTTCTTTTTTTCATAATAAATGGTAAATAAATGATTTAAATGATGATAAACATTGTGATCAATGTAATTTAATAAAAAATAGACCATAACTAAAATTCCAATGCTAGAGCATATGGTCATGTCGTATTATTTAAAAATAATTTTATAATTTAAAAAATTACCTTTTGGAAAATTATTTCATTGTATATGGATCTAATAAAAAATCTACGTTGTATTGTCGTTGTATAATAAGAGTCAAGTGAAGATTACCTCTAGTGGTGTATGATCCCAAATTTTTATGAGGTACATTAATTATTATTATTTTGTTTATGTATCTTTATTGTGGTTAATGGAATTGATTTTCAATGTATGTAGATGCTCATGGGGTGTATTAGAGGCTCGGGACATGAAAGAAATGATATTTTTTCCATCTTGTGCATGTTTCATTGTTGGTACCGGATTAGTTGTAATCATTCACCCAAACCATTCTAACCAAGAGGAAGTGGTTCACTATTTAGTATACCCTGAATATGTAGAGGCCAAACTATTTAGGCCTAGATAGATGCATTATACATGGTTGGAACATGGTTTTTCAAACCATGTGGGGCTCCTGAGGTATCTATGTGACTCAAACCCTATTTGATATAGGTATATGTATGGTTGGAACACATTTTAGGTAACCATACAACCAAACTGTGCACCTCATTAAATGTGAAATTTTAACATTCTTCAAACTCTAGGTTTTATGTTCCTATCCTGAATTTATTTCTCATTATTCAATCTATAGCCCAATTGATGATCCTAAAAACCTTAAACATCCCATGGATCAATCTCCATTGTTTCCAGGCCTTCTGGAGTGTCATTTATTGTGGTTAAAAACACAGGGAAAGTCTTATTATCCTCTATCTTATCATTTCTAGATTAGGGATTGTGGTTTAATTCTTCTTTTTCCAATGACCTAAACCCCTCTTTTCTAGTGCATAATTGGTTGGGGCTTCAAATTATGCATGAATATTAATTGAAGGATAATTTTTGTGTGTGAATTCATCTATAGTATTGTGGTAGGATGTCTATATGTTATATTCCATTGTGTTGAAATTGATTTCTGCTTGTCTGATTGTGTTAATGTTTGTACCTTGTTATTAATTTGATTCCATTGAATGGATTTGGAATAATGGTTAGATAAATGTTGAATTAAACCTGTTATGATCCCAGTGGGATGAATTGGGATTGACTCGACCGATTCAGGGCCACCCATACGGTGTGCTATTATTCACAAACATGGAAAATTGTAATGTTAACTATGAAATTGACATGTGATATATAATGTAGCACGACGAACATGTTTATATGTTAGTTGTGTTGGAAAATGGATTATTGATATTTTTTCCTAGATTTTGATAATTTCATATGGATATATATGGAACACTACAAATAGGGTTAAATGGAATAAGGTGAATGTGTTCAATGATTTGTGAGATTGAAATTAAAATTCATGAATGAGATTGTACTTGTGAAATGATTATTTATGTAAAATTGGTTAATGTATAGAAATTATTGAATATGTTAAATGGGTTATGATTAAAAGGTAATTGTGGTAAATATGATATGTATGGTTCATGGTAATTGTGTTTATGGGTTAAGGCCCAAAGATTATTTAAGTGTTAAATAGAATGTGAATTGTTAATGTTATGTGTTTTTATTATGCATGGTAGATGATATTTAATATGAGGAAATGGTATGAATAATACTATGCAAATGGATTGGTTGTATACAAGATATTGGAAAGAGGCTCCTCTCATGGGTTGGGTTGAAGTATGGATGTAAACTCCACCCCTAGAATGAATGAGTTAGGGAGTCATATTGAATTTCTAATCCTCGTACAGTTGCATTTGATTAGACTTCATGGAATGATACTCCATTCTAAGTTTCATGAATATATTAGAAACTATTTCTACCTAGTGAGATAAATAACATTAATTGTTCCATTATGTCTAATAATTGATCGACATAGGTCGAAGTGCAAATGACGTAAATACCCAACTCATAGATTATGAGATGGAAATGGTTTACATGATTGACTGGAATAATTATGAAATTTTATAAAGTGAATATTGTTAACTAATGGAACCCATGTCATTTTTTGTTTATCATTCCATTTATTTACTACATTTATGCAATATCAGTTTTGACAGGATATTTTTTAGAAATCATTACTACTGGCTAGTAGATTTGTAATCACACCCTGCATAGGCCACCGTTGTGTACCTATGTAGATTTCATTTTTGTTGGATTGGAAAAGGAAAAACACAATATACTATATAGTTGAGTTGAGATTCGGATGAGAATAGATGAGGATTCAGAGTTGGAGTTTAGACCAAATCTAGGGGATGTTTTTATTAGTATTTATTTTGGGTTTCCATAAATTTTGGCATTGTTAGCACAACATGACATATTTATATGTTGGTTAAGGTTGTCTCCCTTTTAGAAAATGGTAGGTAATGATTATTCATGTTTATTATCTATAGACTTTTTATTTATTATTGTATATTCTATGGAATAATTTATTAAATATGGTATTGTCTCCCCACATTACCTATTAGAAAATCATAGCTAGTTTGAAGGCTCTAGCATGTAGGGTGTCACACTTACCTTGTTGTGGTGACCCATCATAGAAGACCACATTAGTAGACTCCAGGTTCAGTATGTTACAAAGTGGTATCATAGATGTTCTATTATGTGGTCTTACTATTTATGGATGGTATACGAGCGATTAAGATGCATTGGGTTTGGGTGATGTGCTCATGTTTAGGAGTATGTAACCAATATATGGGAGAAAACCCAATTACCTAGTGTGGGGATTGTTGTTCTTATTATGTGTTATTAATGTAGAAGGATATTTCACCATTGGGTGATTTAATTTTTGGATATTGACATTGTTTGATGATATATTTCACTATATCAAATGGAATGAGGTGGTGCATACAATAATCATTATAGACACATAGGGATATTGGTAGAGTGCATCATGATGGGAACAAAATAGATCGATTTCTTAGGTAGGAAGGTTAGAATTCTGTTAAAGTTCGTAAAAAATTTAGAAAGAAATCTATAATAACAATGAAATGAATGGGAAAATAGTAATATGGATAAAGAATGGATAAAGAATTATAATAGATGAAAGAATGAAAATTAGCTAAAATTTTGGTTATAATAAATGGGGGTATTATAAGTGTACTTAAATGTGTATGATTTTTAATGTGATTGTTGAAATGATTTATAAAGGATGTCTAATGAAAGACTCATGAATATGTAAGTATATTTAACATTTATTAACTATGACCCATGTTACATATAGTTGGGGGTAGTTTCTAACTGAGAGGATTTCTATATTAAATGGTTTAGGAAAAAGGGATTTTTAGGGATATTTAATATCATTAAATTATGAAAACCTTGGATGTTTTATGTTACGTTTTCTGATATGTGTGTTCGAATTGTAAGAATATTTCACCACAACATGAAGTGCTGGTTTGGAAATAAGAAGAGATCATCAAGAATGATCCTACAGAAGTGGAGAATTAAATTCCAGCGGTTCTGTGTAACATAGGAGAGGGGCAATTTCATGAAAACATCATTCGTTTTATGCAGATGATGAAACATGACCTATGGTGGTTCATGCCCAGAATGTTTGTGAAGACTAGGGAGTCTCATCTAAAACAAACTATCTTTTTTAGGAGAGGGTGGACCTAATGTGTCTATGTTATAGATAAAGTCCATTTGGACAATTCATGGTCACATAGAGACTCCTCTAGAGTAGAAAGTCATGTTTGTGGCTTACATGTTGTGAGCGTATGAAAATTACTAGTTGGACTATCTGGTATAGAAAAAAAGGTGATGTTCTAGTAGAAATATTTCTTGTAAATGTTTTGGGAACAATACTATTTTGAAACCATGAGGTAGAAAAAGGCTGTGTAGTTTATGGGGTTCACTGAGGTGTCGAAGAAAATGATGGAACACACATGTTTTTTCACTGACTTGCAATGTTTTGTTCTCGATTTGGGATATGGTTACGAGGCTATGAACAGAATTTTGTAGGATGGTATTAAACTTGATATTAAAAACTATGCTAATATCATATGTTTAAATATATTTTTTGAGATGATGGAAAAAGCCGTTATTTTATAAAGAATCTTAATGGAGGCCCCCAATAGTGGGTGTGAATTTCTAGTTGGGCAATCCAGTAGTGGGACATCTAGTTGTATGATGCATCATTTTGAGAACATTAACTAGGGTAGTGGTGGACATAGTAGTCAAAAGGAATAAAATCCACCTAATGATAATGATCAACGTTTCTATAATTAGTTTTGTAGGATGAGACACATGCATGGTTAGTGTCCTTAGGCACCATTTGAGTGCTGATCATGTTGATGAATAGTGATTTTTTAGATAATAAACATGAACCCTCAATAGATTGGAAATGATGGAGGGATAATTATGATTTTTATTGAAGTTAGGGTGTCGATTACCCCATATGAGGTAGTCTGTTAGAGATCTACTAGTCATATTGGTCAAGGTTATTGACATGGTACTCTGGTTCGAGAGCATCCATATCACAAAGGTAGTGAAGTGCCAAAAATTAAAACTAGAGCCCAAGGTAGAGAGGAAGGTTAGCTTCATGTTTCTCAACATACACTAAGAGATGGTTAGGATAGACAATCATGTGTTTGATGTACGATCCTTATTCCTTCGATTCTTGTTACTGATTAATTCGAAAAAGTGCCTCACATTATTTTATTTCGGGTCAGCTCGTGGTTATGTTGGGTCTTGTAGTGGAATGCTTTTTGTGGGGTCAGTTGATTAATTATTTTGTTAAGGATGCAATTATAGAATACTATACAGTGTAAGGGTTGTGCTCTTGATGATTGTAGATATTGGTTCCTATGGAACATGTTTGTGCTTGATATGTCTTGTTTCGATTGGATTTTTGTAATTTTTTGGAATGTTTTATTACCAAGACCATATCATATATTTGCATCATAGGTTAACATTCACATATTTTAATAGAGACCCTTATGTCTATCATCATGACTGGGAAATTCAGGCAGGCCATACAGGGCCAGCTTGTTAGTGGTTTGGTGCACTCACAACTCAAGTGGCATATCTTATACTTCATTATGGGAATCTAGAGCATCTTGTATAACCTATTATCGGTGATCAATTTGACTATGTGATTATTGGGGACATCTTAGGGTTGTAAGTCAAAATATATAACATGTTCATGACAGATTTGTGGCTAAGAGTTTATCCATTTTCTAATCTGTCTAATAGAATGACACCGTTAGAACTCCAAGAGAATAAAAATCAGTTTTATGAATTTCAAAAACACTGAATGTTAGCCCGATTATGTCAATGTAGGGATCTCATGTTTTGTTTCCAAATAAGGTTGAAGGATTGTTGTGCTTCTATGTCAATTATAAGTAGCTGAATCAAATGATAGTTAAGAACTAGTTACCTCTTCTTGGAGTAGATGATATTTTTTGACCAATTATTGGTTTCATCAATGTTTTATAAGATTGAGCTGAGATAAAGTAATAAATTTCTAAGGCTAAGACCTGAAAATATATAATTGAATACCTTTAGAAGAAAGTATGGTTTATATGTGTGTTTAGTAATGCTCTTTGGAATGAAAAATTCATCAACTAAGTTTATGGAACGAATGATCTGAATATTAATAATAAACCAATATTAGTTTGTATTTTTCTTTGTTGATGACATCTTTAGTACTCTAAAATAAATTATAATCATTCCAAACATCTTGACATTGTCCTCAAAACACTATGTTAGCATAGGATATACCCCATGGTATCCAAATGTCATTTTTGAATCGATAGGTTGAATTTCAGGGGAGATATCATCTCTACAGATGGTGTGATAGAGGAACATGAGAATGTAAGAGAATATTTGTCTTAGGAACTACCGATGAATGTTTGCAATATCAACGTTTTTCAAATTTTGGTTTTCTATTTGAAAATGTTCATTAAGTACATCACCAATTTGGAAACTCCTCTTTTGGGTTTGACTACGAATGGAATCAGGTTGAAAGAGTCTAGGGTCTTTGAGGATGTTTTCCATGAGTGAATATATCAATTGACATCCACACCAATTCGAACCCATTTAGCTAAAAGCTAAACCTAATTTTGTGATGTTTTCGGTATTGGATTTGGGGAAGTGTTTATGTTGAATGATCTATTTGTGCTATATGAGTCGAGGAAATTGATGCCTTAGAAAAGAAAATACCCTATGCATTTTATTGTGTTAGCCTCAATGATTTATGATTTATAGTGTTGGTTATAGTACTTGTTTGGAGATTAGTTTTATATGTATAATGATCATAAAATCATTAATTACATCTTCTCTTATTGTGACTTGAATCTTCAACCCTAAAGATGGGTTTTTCACACATTTTCATTTTTACATTCAGATAGTTTATACTCCATGAAATGTGAATATTTTTGAAGATTCATTGATCAGAAGGATAAATGTCAGGTAGTTTAGGGATGTTGTTCTGAATAGAGAATTATCATGTCTTTTTGAGATGCATCTCAAGGTTCATAATGGGGATGGGAAGATGACCATTTCATTCATAGAAGAGTATTTCATTCTTATGATCCTCATCATGGAATGTCAATATTTGGATTCAGAAAGGTCTAGTATAAAGGGGAGTTTTAAAGATTGGTACTCACCATTATAATGGGTCGTTTGTAATAATGGGATCCTTTTTGTTCTTTATCACGTCATTGTGCTAGCATAATTTTGGGAATATTTGATGAATGAGTTTTAAGCCTCGGGGTGGGCAGTGTATCATTGATTGACCACAATTTACCATGATCGTCATAGATAAAAGTTATGTCTAGGAATGAAGTAAAAGGTTGTAGATTTCATTGTACGATGCCAGAACTCTCGACAGGTTAAGGTCAAGAATCAATAGTCTGGAGGTTTGTTACGACAATTTATCATTCTCGAATGGAAATGGGATGTCATAATGATGGATTTCATGGTATTTCATCCAAGGATGGCTCATATGAATGATAAGTTATGGGTAGTTGTGAATCAATTGACCATGGTGGAACATTTCATTCCAATTTGAGAGACAACCACCATACATTAGTTAGGTGAATTATATGTTTAGGAAATAGTGAAGTTGCATGGAGTACCATATACTATACTTTCGGATCATGTTCAATGTCTAAAAACAATTTCTTGTTGGGATTACATAAATTATTCGGTACCCTGGTGTTTGGAGTATGGATTTCCACCTATTGACAGATGGGAAAAAAGACATATAATTCAGCTAATATGTGATATATTGAGGGATTATTTCATCGATTTTGGTTGATAATGAGAGAATAACATAGCGCTTGTTGAATTCACCAATAACAACAATTACCAAAAGATGATTCTGATGACACTGTGTGAAGAAATATATGGACGACCATATAGATCCTCATTGTGTTTGATAAAGGTGGTATAATCTGAATTGTTCAGGTGAATCCCCGTGTATGAGAAATCAGAATTGGTTCAGATGATTCAAAAACATATGTAAATGGATCACAGTATGATGAAGTTGTATGTGGATCGGCATCATAGGCCTCTTGAGTTTATGGTATGTGGTCATATATTTCTTTAGTTTTTTCCAAGTATGGGTCACCATCGGATATAGATATAGGTAATTTTGGTGGCCAAGTACTTGTTGTTGTTTGAGATTGTGGAGAGGATTGGGATGATGGCATTCCGATTATCTCTTGAACAACGTTTCAATGTCTTGCATGATGTTTTTCATGTGTTACAGCTTTGATAGTATCACCCCAACCAATCTCATGCATTTCATGTCTAGGATGTTGAGATTGGGGCTTATGAAACTGTTTATAGTGTCGTAGGTTGTGAATCAATGCTACAAGTAAGTCTTATGAACCTCTTTTTTCTCTTTTATTGATTAGGGGTTCTGGTTTCATTCTTCATCATCTAAATCCCAAGAACCCTATTTTTCTCAAGGATCATTGAATGTTTCTTTAAATGGTTCTACAATACAAATCTGAGGAAAGGTTAATCTTGCCTTCATATATGTTTTAATGGTATGTGGTATACATGTTATATTACATGGTCTAAAAGTTGATTTGTAAATGTGTAGTTTTGTTAATGATATTCTCTTATTGATCCATTGATTCATTTTGACTGAATTTGGAAAAATGGTATTCAAAATGATGAATTAAACCCATCATGATCCATGTAGGATTCGTTGAGGTTGACTATATCAATTTAGATCAACCCATTTGATGGGACAATATTCTCAAACATTGAAAATTTCAATGTTATTTATTGAATTGGAATATGATAACATAAATCCCAAGATAAAAATGATGAATTGTTAGTTGAGTTGGAAATGAGATTATTGACACCTATTCCTAGCCATTTATAATGAAATCATTGTCTGTTTGTAATATTGTAATGTGAGTAAAATTGAATAATATGAATATGTCTACTAAATTTTATGATTGAAATTTACATGATTGAATGTTTTAATACATGTAAATTTGTTAATTATGTGAAATGGATTAATGTAAAAAAAGTTGAATACATTAAATTTGTTGATATATGAATGGGAATTCGATTAAATGGTATATGATTGGTTTGATGTAATTGGGTTAATGGGTTAAGGACCAAAGATGATTTATGTGATAAATGGAATGTGAAATGTGAATGTCATGTGTTTTGATTATTCAGTGTGTTTGATTTGGTATATGTTTTAATTGGATGAATAATCAAGTGCATGTGGATTGGTGGTATGTGAGGAATTTGACCAAGGCTCCTCCTAGAGGTTGGGTTGGATAGTGGTTTTAAACTCCTTCCCTATAATTCATGGGTTCTGGAGTTGGACTAGGGCTCTAAGACTATATCAATTGCTTTTTATGAAAGTACCTAGTCTAAGGCTCCAAGGTGAATGTGATGTATTTGTTATGAAATGTTTATCTCTTGTGTGATAGGGTATATCACTAATTCCCTTATGTATGATAATTGACTGTCTTAGTATAGTGTTTAAATGATGTAAACTCCTAACCCATGGATTATGTGGTGGAAATTGTTTAAGAGATAAAATGGAATAAATAATCAATGTTTCAAAAGTGAACTTTATTAACTAATGGAACCTAATTTGTATTTTATTTGTCATTAAATTTATTTAGTACATTCGTGAACTACATTTTGGACTTTTTTTGTAGACACTAATGGTGGTGGCCTGCTGTGTTGTACCCACACCCTACTCAAGTCGCTATTGGGGGCCTGAGAAAATAACATAATTGTAGGATTGGGAAAGGGAAAAATCTCTATGCTAGGGAGTTAGTTCGACATGGTATGTACATAGAGTAGGATTCATACATGGAGTTAGGACATGATTTGGGGGATATTTCCAGTAGTTTTTATTTTGGTCATCCATGACTACTTCCATGGTTGGTATGACATGGAATATTTTTCTTGTGGTTTTAGTTGTACCATGTTTGGGAAATGGTTAGTAATGCATGTTATTGATAATTGTCTATTTTTTCCTTATTTATTATGTAATGTAATGTGATAAAGTTTGGTAAATAGGGTATAGTCTCCCCACATGACCTATTAGACCCTCGTTATTAGCTATCATCATCTAGCGTAGTCGTTGGCGCGCATGAGGTTATGTGGAGACCCTTCTCGGAGCACCAGTTCAGTGTCTTCTCGGTAGGGTATGTTTTATGTAGTGATCCACACATTATACACATATCACTAAATTTCATCATTGGAATCACTATATTGTAGAGTGATAGATCCAAATGCATTCATTATTCCCTTTTTATCCCCTCAAAAATTTCTTTAAAAGTATTCTCTTTGATCTCTCTTGATTTGAGAGTAGATGGTGGAAGAATATCGCTCACAATTCATGGGAGCATTCTTGGATTGGGATATCTCTATGAATTTATATGATTCTCTCTATATTTCAATGTGTGGAAAAAAATTACATAGAATCTCTAGAAAACCAATATAACAGAATTTATAAAATTTTATGGTTACAAATAAATAATTTCACAAACTCCTTTTATTATTTGATTAATATCTGTGGTACCCCATGACAATAATAATGATAATAATAATATTATTTCATGACTTGTGATAATCCTATGAAATAAAATTAAACATCATTTAATTATATAATATTAAATATACATTATATCTTATTTGACATATAAACATGATCTTCCATTCCTCCACAATATTTATCGGGCCTTGAGTAATGACTATTTATTTAATAAATAAATATCACTACATTATTCAACAATAAATAAATAAATACTTAATATTCTAAATAGATAATAAATATCTATTAAATATTCTACTCACATAAAAGTGTCTCCAATAACATGATAGAGAATATATTTGATCAATAAATAATGAATAATTATAAAACCACAAACGAGAAAAATTATTTTTTCAACTTTCTAAATAATAGATAATAATATATTATTTAACTCAAATTCTAGATACATTTAGTGTGTGAATCTATATTCTAATTTCTCCATGGTATTAGGTTATGCAACATAAATTTTGTGGTTATCCCTTGGAAATATGTCAGGGCACCTATATAATGTGTATTTAATTGTGCAACAATGTATGACCTCATACAAGCACTCACTATGTAAGATAATCCCATTATTACGATATCTATAATCAACCAGGTTGCAAGCTAGCACCATCATATTTTGTGATCAATGTCTCATTATTTGAATTTATTGAATTCAAACATGACAATAGAAAACCATGCCCATGGATTAATTAGGGTTATATCATTTTCATGAGAGAGCATAAGACACCAACTTTATATTAAATTACAAATGGAAAATTCCTTTCTTGATTTATTCCTTAAAACAATAGAACTCATTATGCACACAATGTATCCTACGTTACTAGGAACATATGTCAAGATGATTTTTATCACAACATCATCTATGCAAATTATAATATAAATTTATAATAATATTAAAGGATAAATATTAATACACATGATCGTAATTAAGAACATCCAATTACAAAAATAATTTAGGTTTTACTACTATTGGGACATTAATGATAATATCATACACAATGTATTACCTAGGGAGTACACTAGGAGAAGGTCCCACAATGTCCTTTGAGTCTCTACACCAGATAGGCAATGTCATTTGGGTCCCTCAAAATGATATCATATGGCTATAGAACATATATTTCAAGAATAAAATTGTCAAAAATGTGGGATCCCATTGTAGTGGAAAAATTTTATGACCATTCAGTGTTTCACCTGGTCTTAGGATATTTTCACATAAAATGGCATGTAGAAGAACTATTAGGATATGTTAAGAAATTTATTAATATTTAAAACTATGATTAAATATTATCTTAACTTATATAGAATATTGTTCTAGAAATCTAACTCTAATGCAACCAGCAAATAACTCGTGCTTATTTGATCACCACAACTTCCCATGATCTTTAAATTGTGGGTCCATAATAACTTCATTTTTGGGATAGTAAAACTGATGTTGTAATGAACATGATAATTAATATAAATAAAAACTATTAAATATATAAATGTAATACATTTTATTTCCCATATAACTTCCAATTCATTCTCTTTGTTTTTAATACTGATATTACTTCATGAGAATGGTTGCACATGACTGATATGGTTGTATGTGGATAATGTTTCTATAAAACTTCTACATTTTCTGGAATTTTAACCTATCTTTATTTGTCAACATTCATCTCCACCATTGTTTATGATTGAATATTAAAAGCATCACACATATTGGTTCACCCATATTTCTTATTAGGAGATGTAATTAAATAAGTTAAAAGGAAAAAAACAATAAATAATTCAAAGTACAATAAGAAAAAATAATGTGACATAATTTGACACACTTATTAGAAAATCAGATGTAGACTGCACATTTGGCGCATATGTAGAAATGGAATGTGCTAGATTAGTTACATATTAAGGATGTATCTTTTCCAATGCAAACACAATGTTATCTCCATGTAATATTGTTCAAGCAGATGGAACAAAATCATTTGATCCTGGATGGATAGTAGGACATGGTGGTGGCATAGACATGGTATGAAAAGGATAGAAGGGAGGGGAATGCACCATAGGATATGGATATGATACATGTTGGAACATTTTTTTGAGGAAATATAGACATTTTATTAGATGACAAGTATAAATAAAAAAATTATGGCGGCATGGGTGCGAACAATGCTGGATGCTCAAGTGGATGAAGAAATGGTGTAGTAGATTTGATGTGTGTTGGGGTGATAGGATGTGAATGCATAAGATGGGTGCTTCGTGTATCTCTAAGAGCACCACCACTTATACTCGTACTAGTAGGTTGAGAAGAATTAATCTTAGATTCAATTGAATCTCCCTAAAATATATTTGATAAAGAATAAGGACATGAAATTAAATGTAATATAGAAGAAACATATTTAAATTATTATACTCACTAAGGGAACCACATGATGCAACCTTACAATTCACATCAATCGATCAATGTCAAATAATCTCTAACATAATTATTCATCAAAATCTTCCACAATCCGCATACAAATGAAATTTAATGTTGTCTTTTTGTTGAAATTTTATTTTCTCAAAGACAACAACAATGTTTCACCACACATGGTCAGTGCCTCCACATACTTCATTGTTCCATTTATACTATGTCCACTAGGGATACTATCTACCATTTTACATTATAATAAAAATTTAGAGCTTTCGAATCCCAAACAGGTGTGACTATAAACATGCTTACTAAGGATTAATGAATAAAGGGGGAAATAGTTTAAAATAATTGATAGGCCAACATATATATAAAATAGAGTCATGTAACTAATCATTATATATGTCCATAAAGAAATTTAAATCTCTATATCCAGTTGAAAGACAACATATAGACACATGGTTATACGATAAAAACATAGGGAACCCATAGTTTTGATCCCTTCTATAATATAAGAAAATTATAAAAAATACCCACATTAGACATACTATTACATGAACCCTCTCCACTGATCATTTCCCAATGATGAACTATGCTCCTCACCCTATCCACCTTCATTTGTACGTCCTGCTACCAGCACATGCAAGACAGTTATATTGAAAACTAAACATTATTTTATATTTATATCAAATATTAAAATCAAAAAATGTTTGTGAACTAACTGATTTTGAAGTTGTGTGATTTACCATCTAACAACAAGACATAACATTCAAAACATGTTTGTCTAAAAAAGTCCTCAAATGCTAATGAACCCAATCCCATATCATGCACATGACGAGGATGCTCTTGTACAATAGACATTACCAACTAGGTCATCCAAAGAGACTACGTAAGACTGTGTGGGATTCATATAACATAGATATTTAATATTTACATATAAAAAGTAGAAATCATACTAGAAGAAATATATATTAACATAATGACAACTAATAATAAGTTTTATAATGAAAAATGAGTTCATACACCAACTTATTTGGAATTCAATTACCAAAAAGACACTTAGATTTTTTATTAACATTAAACTACACTTCTGTTTTTGATGCATGGTGGCATAATCATAGTGGTTGTTTTAAAAGAAGATAAATCGAAAATTTAAAATATTAAATAGATAAAATTTTATAACAATTATTTAAACAAATGAAATGATTACTAGAAACAATTGGCTTTTACAAAAACTCATTAACCCCAAATTATGAGTATAACACTTCCTCTTTGGAATTCCTATCATTTAATAAGAACGGTTATGTTCAAATCATATATTTCAAAAAAATCCTGGAGAAAGAAATATATGTGATAATTGTCGAATAATACTGACATATAAAATAAACATAACACAAATAATGAATGACTGCACAAATGACATGAGGGGTTTATAAATTATTGGATAACTATAGATACAATCATTTTCTCCATAAATCATGTCAGTTTCCTTCTCCATCATGACTTCATTGAATTCATCCACTCTATGAAGAAAATTATTTTCAATATCATGATGGAAAATTAAGTCTTCTTCTTGTTGTTGATGCGATACAATGTCAGAGGTAAAATTTTCTATTTCATCATATGTATCAAACATGTCTCATTGTTTTACATGATTAACTACACTCCACCCTTAATCCATGACATATTTCACATAATATTTTATTTTTTCATGAGATGATAAGATATACAGATCTTGTAGTTCACATTTACAAACATCCATCAAGTGGGATAGTTCATAGAAGTAAATAGCATGTAATCTCTTTTAACACACCTTATAATATCACCACAATTACATCTAGATAAAACAATTTGAAAAATGTTTATGGTAGATTAATTCTATAAAATCAGAAAACTTAAAAAAGTATTCCACATTATGAAACATAAATAGACCACTATTATGTGTTTCCAAACCCTCTTCATGATCAAAATTATAGAATCTATAGCCATTCATTGTGTAAGCATCAGACGTTATAGCTTGTTTTAGAGGACCTCGAACAAGAAACATCAATTCGAATGACAACATTGTCGACTATCAGTATTCATGAACATAAAAAATAAAATAGATTATTATGTTAACAAATTATATGTATCAACCTAATATCTATATTGATTTCAATATTTATGAACATACACATTGTGAAACCATTCTACAAGATCATTATTATCATATTTTGTTATATATTTCTAATTTTCTGTTTTTCATCTCAATTGATTCTGTGTTTTTATCTTAAAATCCAAAATAAATGGATATTCATTTACCCAATTTAAAATTATAAATCTATGTGCCTGTAATAATTCCATTTTAGTTATTGTAACATTTGAGCTCCGCCCAATAGATCTGCCAATATAAGGAATGATTTTTGATTTCACATGTATTATAGATTGATTTTATGTGTTTTCAAGACGTCCTACTCGATTTAATCATTTCTGAATGTCATCCATCTATCTAGAACAAAATGTAAGACACTCTTCTGCCAAATATCCATAAAAAAGAGTCTTCATGTTGAGATTTATTTTTCACGTATGATTTCAATTGCCCAAGATATCTGTGAAATAAAACAAAAAAACATAATTATTTATTTAATAATGTGATAAGAATTTTTTTTACTGAATCGAAAACACATAAATAATGTACCAATTAATTGTAAACATTAATCTATAATGTAGGTACCTCCAATTTATCCACCTATACCAAATTCATTGGAAAATGCAACATGATAGTAAAAAAAGATAAAGAAAGAACATCTCTTTTTACAAATGTGTCAATAGCAGTATCTTATAATGGTTGTTGAGCTAAAATGGATGGATAGTTTTATCGCATAGTTTTTTAAAAATTGTTCATAATTTGAGTGAAACATCAATAAACTTATTAGTTAATAATGTATGCAATCCAAGTGGAAGTAACTTCTATAACAAAATATTTGAATCATGGTATATCAATCAAGGCAACCTTTGATTATTTATGTTAATAAACCGTGATATGTAACAAGAATACCCAAAAGATAACCTCACAACATTAAAAATTATAAATAATGTATCTTTATCCGTATTTTTCATTGAAAAATTCTCTAGATCCTACTTCCCATTCTCATCTGGCAAAAGATCACACTTTATGTTCATTTAATGTATGTATTTTTGAACAATGAGATAAACCTTCAACCATCTATGCTCATTAAGAAATGTTATGATAAAACTTTAACAAACATTCTTCTCAATATGAATAACATCAATATTAATATAGAACAATTTAAATTCCCAATATGGATGTCTAAAAAATGAACATTTTTCTTTCATTGTTGCATTCTGATTTCACTTGAAGATGAAATTTGAACTCATTTCACACTATCAGTCAAACGATGCACATTCCAAGTTTTGTTTCATCTTTTCTATGTTGTGACAATATTTCATAACCTCTTAACAACTTTGGAGGTAGTCTACGATCAGTGAAAGCATTGAATTATGGCTTGTTCAACCGAAATCATTGAGATGAATCGAGAAAACATCGATGAAACAAGAAGAGACATTTTCTACTATGAGGTGGAAATTCAGGCTCCAAATCAATGTTACAAATAAGTCATTACAAACCCATTTATGTGTTCCAACTAGCTAAATTCCCAATTCAATGGAAATCACAGTTGGTCTACATTACAACATCTTTCATTTTGAACATTGGTCTAATGACGTCGCTCTATAACTCTTGTAATTCATCAATTAATTGATGCAAGTATACACCAATATCAATTCTAATTTTTTAGGAATAATCATTTAAATGTAAAATGATGTTTTCTACACACAGATCCATCATGGCAAGTTTTAATGGATTAAAACAACCATCCAAATGTATAACGGGTACTCAATGTCGTAAATGGGTTGAATCAATCAGCCTTCAATCACAACTGATCATTCATAGAAGCATATGCGAAATATAGATGTAATTAATCAAATGTCTTCCATAGTCGTGAATCTCTTCGATATCGTATTAATCCATCATTGTAATTATATAAAGAATTCTACTTCATGTGTTAGGCAGTTTTTGATGAAATGAATAATCTTTTGAATCAAGGCCTTATTGGAATGTTATGAAAGCATTTATAGGTGTTTTCATTATCGTATTCATGGTAGAATGTTGATTTAGACTTCCAACATAACCCTTTGACTATCATCTACAAGGAGAACATTCTTTTCAATCATGTAAACTTGAATCCTCTCCCAAATAAATAATACAGTCATTGGGACATGCAAGAAATGTTGTATAATTCATACCACATGTTTTAACAAATTTTCCCTTATCATAAAATGAATCAGTGATATTAGAATCAGGAAATGAATCTCAAATGAATGCCAATATCATGGATATATCCTTATTTGTAATTCCACATTGTCATTTGATACGACACAATAACAATTGAAAAATAATGTTTTCAATATTTCCTTCATCCATTATACAACTCTTGATTTCAATTGTCAACAAAACCATGTAACATATCTGTTTGCTCAAGGATGATTTATGTTACACTAGTCTCCAAAAAATAGAATGGAGGATCCAATTATATGTTACAATCCTGATCGGGATGTCATACTGAATCAAGAACGTCACATTTCTCATTGTTATATGTATCACCCTCAACTGGTTGTACTGATATGTTTTTATGTTTATATTGCTGTCCTACCAAGCTGAATGCATCATTTATAAGGTTTTCCATTTCATTTCCCATTTTCAATGAATTTGGGAGATCATTATATGGATTAAAATTATTTTTCAACCATTCTTTAACATTCAATTACACATGACCAATCCAACACAAATATTTAGTAGGGATTTTTTTCAGTATCTGGTGTTCATAAACTTAATCTCCCCTCACCTATCTCCTATAATTACCATTATGACATTGAAATGTTATTAACCAATCAATGGAACAATTGGAAATTATATAATATAAAAACACCTCCAATCCCTTGGCATACAGACATGTGTTCCTCGTTATTGTGACCCATCATTTATCCATATATTTCACAATGTGCTTATGCATTTTAAAAAATTCCAAACACATATATATAACTAAATAGGAAAATAGAATCACATATACTAGTTAAATAATATGAATATGCCAAATAATGTTTTCTTATATAAATACTTATTGTAAATAATGATTCATTTTAAAAATGATAATTTGATTTCATAGTCTACTTGTGAGGAAACTGATGTGTAAAAGAGATTCAATTTTCATTTATAAACCATTATGAAATCCCAAGAACAACAATATATAATGAAATCAATTTTTAATAAAAAAAAACTCCTTTAGGTAATTATTTAAAAATATATAACAATTCAAATATAATAATTTTTTAGTGAACTAGCATGTTGCCTATCACGGCCCATACCCCGGGAACCGTGCTGTGACTACCCCATGTTCGCCTTCCATAGGCCATGGGCTGGCGACTATCACCGAAAGGCGTATTCCCTATTATTGGAAGGCACTAACTTTATAACCTGTAATGTCATAAAAACAACGATCAAATCAAGATATGAAAATAAGTAAAAATTATAGTAAAAAGAGTTCATACAGTATGAAAATGGGGCCAGAATACAAGCCCAGCTAGAAAGTACAAGGAAAACTAGGAAGTAAAAAATAACTGAAAATAGCTCCGGTGAACACCCACCAAGGATCATTCCTGAATGGTAGGTACAGATCTCAAACAGTCATCTTTGCAGTGCGCCTCATCTACTATCCTCCTTGAGCTATCTCCAGTCCTAGTACAATCATCCTCAGTTAGCACAGTCTATTATTTACACCAATGACAACATAGTGCGGGAATAACCCGTGCATGGGTGAGTATTACAATACCCAGTAGGGTCAAAGAACACCTTAAAGTTCTCACAAAATCCACAAAGGGCAACCCAAAAATCCTGAAAAAAAATTCAACACTACTTAGGTATATGCCCATACATATACCTATGTTTTCGAATAAACTCATCTTCATCATGAGGAAAACACCAGGCCCTACTAAAAAGCCGAAATATGAACTATCCCATGAAAGAATGTATATCGTGAATGAAACACCATGAAGGTAAGTACCAAAAAGGTAATGCGACATAGAAAAATACAACAAATGTATCACTACAGAAGAATTCACCACAAAGGTACACCGCACAGATGATTACCACAAATGTAAAGACTCAGTTCACACTAGGAAAAACTCCCGTATGATAATTATGATGATTAGAAGTAACTACTGAATCATTATACTCTGTTAAGAGGCAGACCCATGTATGATCCTAAATCATTAGAACCATGTTGGATCATAGTACAGCAGACCCTCATAGGATCCTAGAGTAGTACCATGTGTATTCCTAATGTGGATCCATGTGGGACCCTAAAACGTAGACCCACGTAGGATCCCAAAGTACAGTCCCGCGTATGATCCGTTCCACATGTTACATCCAGTCACATGGTTTCCGCACTAACCTCACTTGACTCTGAGAGGGTTCTCTCCACAAGCCATAGGTCGATACTCCAACAAAGCTGAAGTCCCATGATGATGTATTCCGATGGACCGCCACGTAATAGGGGTCTCAACGCAGGAGACAGCGCATCAATGGGATCCCCGGTCAATAGGTCGTTAGCCTTTTAATCCTGAGGGCCCGGTTGGATTCGTTCTCGATACAACCCTTCCATATCTCAACAAAATCCAAATCTTAATTGGTGTATACCATATAGATAGTCTAAATCCATGGTTTCTAATGCTATATATGGTTCATCAAATGGATGCCCGTAGATCAAGATATGGCCTTAAGAGTGGGATGGGTCGAAGCTCGTCTGGGTCTGGTCTGACCTTGTTCTGGTTGACCTGAGTCTGACCGTGGGTCTGACCTGGCCCATGATATCCGGCGTGGCCCATTGGGTCCGGACCAGCCCGCTGGCGTGGCCTGCTAAGCGACCCACAGGGTGCCCCACGTTGGGTGGCCCACTTCTGGCCTGCGGCAGGGTGGCCCCGCAGTTGGATATGCCCGAGCAGCCACCCTAGAATGGGCGCCACCGAGGTACCCAAAACGGCTGCCCGTATGGGTTGGGTAGCAGACCGTCCGGCGCCACATGGCGCCCGTTGCTCACACGCGGGACACTAAGTCTCGCTCGGCTCCCTGGCCTGCCCGACGACCCGCCCTCTATGGCGGAACGGTCGCACGCCGCGCCGCCCCAGTCGGCAAGATGCTATTAAGATTCCCTACATCACCTTCGTGGCCTTGGGCCGCGGCTCTTGCATGCTCAGAGGTGTGGTCACGAGCCGCCACCCCCTTTGCATGGATGGCAGTGCGCTGACCGCTGGCCATGTTCGGCTGCGGTCGTTGGGCCGCGGACCATCGCCTATGGCGTGGTCATGCCGCCACCATTATCGCAGCCAACCAGAGTTATTCCCACCACTCATGAGCCCCACCGGTGTCGGTCGCCCGTACAGTTTTTGGGGGAAGTTCCTCGAGTCACCAGGCACACCCAGGTGGCCCGTTCTTCATTTTGAAGGCTCTAGAACACGACTCGGGTCATCACCATTGATTCAGGACCATCATAAACCACAATGGTTGCAGGGTGGTCTGGCCATGTTCTTTTGGCCGGTACCCTTTGTGTTAGAACTATAAAAAGTGGCATTAACATTCATAATTCAACAAGGATAAAAAGAATGGAGTAAGGGAATTCAAAACAACATTACCTAACTCAATTGCTCATTGACGTATGTGGGGAAACGAAATGATGAACATTGGTTCATCATTGTTGAAGACGTTCCTCATTGGGTATCCTTCAACAGAGTTCTTCATTGGAGAAAGCATTTATCATTGAAGAGATTGTTTCTCCACAATTATCCCATGCGCTCATTTTCCAACCAATCCACAATGATGATTTGAAATGCCAAATTAATAAGTTTATTCCAATCAATTAATTTACCTTGGCTCAATTAATTAATTGAAGTTGACAAAATTAACTTTCAAAGACGATCTAGTGTGGCCGAGGTGATGTTCTCTTTAAGCGAAAATCAGCACGGCATGTTCAATGGTATCCTCATATTTCAATTTCAAGCACCGGGCCAAATTTTACAAAAAACCCACTTGCACCTTAACTAAACATACCCAAAAAAAATTATGAAATTAATTGCTGGCACAACAAGCCTCAGAATCATACGCCTTCATTTTTTTCGAACTCGAAAAATTACCATATAATTACAAAAATTAACTGGAAAAGTAGGTATTTACATTCTCCCCACCCCAGGGCTTTTCATCCCTGATGGCCACAACACAAACTAGGGAAACAAGTTGGTGTACTATGCATGAATCTGAGACACCTGATCCAATTTTCTATCCTATAGGTTTTTGTTCTTCCAAAAAATGCAAACTAGAAGTATCGACCACCCACAAAGAACCCGCTCTTTATGATCCTCAATCTCTACTATAATCATTGAAAATGACACCCCATCGTTGATGTCCACCTCGCCATGGATGATGATATGAGAAGGGTCATGCACTAATATTGTTAACAAGGATACATGGAAGAAATCATGAACCTGGTGAAGCTGAGGTGGAAGAGCTAAGCGGTCAGCCACATTTCCAACTCTAATGAGGTCATGAAAGGGTCTGATTAACCACAGAGATAACTTGTCACCCCGGCCAAATCATCACAATCTTCGTAAAGGTGATCCCCTTAGAAAGACGTGGTTACAATCCATGAACTCCATCGGTCTCTATCTTCTGTTGGCATGATAATTGTGCCTACATTGTAATGTCTTCATCTGTTCCTGAATGATTTTAACATTCTCCATGATAGCTCGAACCATCTCTGGTCCCACGAATGCAGAGTCCCCTGAGTAAGTCCAACACAACGGCGATCTGCAAGGTCAGCAATACAGAGCCTCGAATGGTGCCATCCCGATAGTTGATTGATAGTTGTTGTTGAATGAAAACTCCACCAAGGGATAGTGATAGTCCTAGCTATGACTGAGGATGAGGATGCAAGCATGTAGCATGTCCTCGAGGGTTTGATGGTCTGCTCAGTCTGGCCAGCCGTCTTGGGTGGAAGGCGGTGCTCAAACAAAGCTGTGTCATGAAAGGATTCTACAACCCCATCCATAGGCAGAAAGTGAAACACACATCACGATCAAAGACAAATGTCATGGGTACTCTATGGAGCAGCATAATATCCTGCACATACAGTGTTTCAAGCAATCTACAGAGCCCTACTCTCTGGTTTTTACGAAGTGGGACGACTTGATGAGTAGGTCAACGATCACCCAGATAGAATCATAACCCCAAGACGTATGTGGATGTCTTTTCATGATGTACATGTATATCCTGTCCCACATCCACTCTGGGACCTCTAATGGCTAAACTAAACATGTTGGTACCAGATGATCCTCCTTCACTTACTGAAAAGTGTGGCACCAAGAAGGAAATTCTACTGTGACCTTCAACATTCTCGTCCACCAGTGTTTTCGATGAAGGTCCTAGTACATCGTCTCAACTTATGGATGTACCCCTAGAGGGGATGTGTAACACCCGAGACTTTTATGTTATATAAACCATCAAAGGAATCTTTTTCTACACAACACTTGCTTGGCTTGCTTTGCACGCAATCGCGACCTTCCTCGATAGCTTGCGTCGTACGCAATACCGAGTTTCACTAAACTACAATATACTATTAAAACTAGCCATTATGAATAGTAATAACCACTTTTTGAAATTTTATAAATTTTATTTTTCAAAATAGACTTCATTTTTGGACTCAGAATATCGAAATTAGCCTAGGGTGAAATTTTGGTATTTTTCTGAAAACTTTCAATTTTTGATGAATAGTGAAACCACTAAGTGGTAGGTTAAAAACTGAATTTTGCATAAAACTTAATTTTACCGCTTCTGTGAATGGAATTTCAAAAATCCGAGAGACACAGTTAATATCAAGGACTAAAATGTGGTTCAATGAGATGAAAATAATTTTTTGGTGAATAGTAACTTTTTACTATTTTTACCGCGGTTAATAGTAAATAGGGTAACTAAGGGTAAATATGATATCAATATTACCCTAACACATGTCCTAATTCTATTGGACAAGTGTAATTCGACCAAAAACAAATTTAGGAATAAAATATGACCATTTAGGCCAACTTGGATTAGATTAGGACATTTATTATTAATTTATTTAAAGAAGGGTTAAAATAGTTAAAATCAATGTTTAATAAGTAAATCATTTTTTTAATAAGGGGTTATACATAAAATAAATTCGATTTTAAATATTCATTAGAAAGCTAAAAAGATTTTCTACATGATGGTATTTTATTTGTAATTTTTAGACATCAAATAATTTAATTTATATATGACACAAAGATGATGCAGTAATTATCTTATTAATGAAATATTGACATAATTAATGTTATAAACACCAAAATAAATGTAATTTGAAACTTTTTATGAATTCCACTAATTTTCTAGGTTACTATGATATATTAGTATTGATTTAATCAACTTGGTTCGAACATATAATTCTGTTATGACTTTCACAAAAATCATATATCAAATAGTGTCAAAATTGACACAAAATAGTTTTTAAATCAAATATTATATTATTAATTGTTATTTTATTCCTAAAAATCTAAGGTTCGGCCAAATGACTTAGATAAGGATATATATATTAATAATAAACAATTTGGGGTTCGTTTGGCATGTTATAGTAAGTGTATTAACCATATAGTGAAAGAAAACAAAAAGACACGGTAAAAGTTAAATTATTTACCTTAGAGTTAAATCTAATTGATAAGGTTAAAATAATACCCTAAACTTGTCTAAATCCTATTGGATGATGGGATTTCGACCCTTACCCACTTTAGCTTCGAAATAAGACCATTTGGAACCATTATAAACCGATTTTGACTTTAATATAAAATAATATTTTGAGAAATTCTTAAGGGGCCCCTCTCCTCCCTTATAAAAGGGCACCTCCTCCCCCTCCTCCTCACACCAATTTGAGCACTCAAGCTCAGCCAACCCCTGCCATTTTCTCCTCTCCACTTCCCTAGAATAATCCTAGAGGTCCTGGTCTTCTTCAAAGACCAATCTTAGTTCCTTAAGTGAGGGATTCAAAGAAGCGTTCCAAAGAAGAGGTAATATCCATTACCGATCTTTTCAATTTCTTTCTTCTTCAACTTCTTCTTCTTTAGTTGTTTCATGATAAAGTAATAACATCAGTATTACTTACATACTGATACGTTATTATAAATATGAAACAACCCTAATTCACCTTCTATCCATCCTACGGAAAAATGAAATCACCGCGCGTGCGTACGTACGGAATACCGTCTCCACGCCGTGGTGTAATTTATTTTCCACCATCACCTTACAAGGATGGGTATAATGGTGTAATGAGTAACTATATATGATTATTATGAAGTAATATTGATACTGAAATAATATATATATACTCCAATACAATTCCACGATCATAGGAACGATATCATCACTCGTGCGTACGTACGGAATACCGTCTCCACGATGTGATGCGACTCGTTCTACATGATCTTCATTTCATAATGATTATATAAATGAATTGAATGAATGAATTTGGTATATACTACACTAATACAATTCTGGAAATGAATTATCTATAACCTAAAGATAAGAATAAGAATTTATTCGACAAAACACGCATAAGAACAAAAAGTTATAAAGACCCGAGTAACAAGTAACAATGAAATATTACTAACAAGAAGCTAATAATATGACCATATATGATATAATATCAATATGTATGATTCTGGAATAAGTCAATAACATTATTTAAACCATTATACAGGAGCTTCGGACACGAACAAAGCAAATCGGACCTAAGGTAAGGGAAAATATCACAATCTCATTTTTTTATCCGAGATTGTTTATTCGTAAGTACTTACTGGGATGTATTTTATCATCCACATCCATGTTTCATCAATATGTAATATTATTTCCATCCACCTACAATTGTTTAAATCCATTTTTACCCTTAGGTGAGTTGTTAGTAATATGTATGAAAGGAATCTTTTGTCGTTTTTCGTACGAGGTACTTTTTGACTTTTCCGACAAAAGTACGAAGAATGTTTTTTTTAACTTATATGGCAAGAATGGATTTTTAAAACTTTATTTCCAAGAATCTTCCTTTACAAGTTTTCAAGTTTATTTTTAATCAACTTCTTTTAGTTTATAATTGTATGACATATTAAGAAAAGAAAAGTGTTTTTGAAGAAGAAAGGATATTTTCCTCAAGAATGGTGTTCAAGTGTTTTATCAAAATTATTTTCCATCTAAGATAATAAAGGGTTCTGTTTTTATCCCTTTAATTACATTGATTTGATTATGTTGTGAGGGAATTATTTTTATGAAGTCATTTGCCTTATAAGATTTGTTTTATGATGTCATGATGTTTCAAGAATCCCATTTTTGTTACATGTGTTATGCGATGATGTATGATTTATGATTATGTGGCACACATAAGAAAGGATTCATTATAAGATGGGTGGGACCTATATCTCCCTCCAATGCATTGGGTAAAGATTTTATATCTCATGAGATAGACAGGGCTGGAACGGTAGGTTATATCGGTTCAGTGATACAGGACTGAAACGAGGAGTGAACTCGGTTCAGAAAGGGACTTTGTCCACTAAGATAGTCTTGGCAATGAGTCATGACTAACAAGAAATGATTTTCCATGATTATGTGTGCATGCCACAAAGTTTCAAGTTTTATGATTATGGGGATCTCATTTTCACTTCTATGAATTATTCCATGATAAGATATTATGATCTCTTTTGCAGGTTTTGATTTTCAAAAAGATATGATATGATTTTTATTTCCTTTATTTGCCCTTGCTGAGCATTTGAGCTCACCCTTTTATGTTTTCTTTTCCCCAGGTCAGGAAGATGGATATTAAGTAGAATATGCTAAAAGGGACCCTAGATATGATGAAATAAATGGGAGACACTGTAGAAGATTTATGAACCAGTTGTTCATGTTTCCCAGTTTCTAGAGACACTATACCTATACGGTCCTTTGTGGTTTTGTCATATGTTGTAATAAGTGTGCTTCATTTTTGAAGTATTAACAATGTATGTAAAGTATGGGTCGTTATAGTTGGTATCAGAGGAAAGGTATAGTCAACCATTGGAAACTAGGATGTGAAAGCCTTAGTAAAAACCCTAAGGATAAGTCTAAGCATAGAACACAATCTTAGAAATCGTCATGAATAACCTAGGATAAGACCATAAGCATGAACATTTTATTCTTGAATTATGTGGTTTCCTATTATAATTAGTGTTGCTCACACTATTCTTCTTGGTTTTAGTCAATGGCTGGAACCCGAAGGAACCGTGTTAATGCGGAATGCGATGGGCAATGCAATGATTGTCCCCCTGAGCAACCAAACGATATGGGAGCTGGAATGCAAAATCTTGTAGCCATGCTCACACAACTTTCTCAAGCTATGAATCATGCAGGATTTCCAAACGAGCAAAGGAGGGAGCAACATTCTGTTGAATCCTTCATGAGGCAGCGTCCACCTTCTTTCAGCGGGTCTACTGATCCATTAGTTGCTGAACAATGGATTAGTACTACTGAAAAGATATTTTCAGTTCTTTAATGTTCTGAGCATGATAAAGTCATCCTAGCAGTGTATCGTTTGGAAGGAGATGCGGATCAATGGTGGAATCTTGTTAAGAATACGAGGCAAAGGGATGAAATTGAGTCTATGGAATGGGACGAGTTCAAGAAATTATTTTTCAATAAGTACTTCCCTCGTATTCTCTAAACAAAGATGGAGAAAGAGTATCTTGAACTGAAGCAAAGGGATGATGAATCTGTTGGTACCTATGAAGCAAATTTTACCAGACTTGCAAGGTACGCTTCTGGTATTATTATCCAACCTGAGAGTAAGATCGATCGATTCTTTAGCGGCTTAAAACCAAGTCTTTGAAGGGCGTTAGCCATAAGGGACTTCAATAGCTACGAGGAAATCGTTCGATGTGCTCTCAAAGTCGAGATGGAGATTAGAGTAACCCATTAGTCACATGGGTTTGATAAGAAGAGGAAGATGGAATTCAAAGATAAATCTAAACAGCACACGGAAAAGAAGATGAACTTTCCCTTATGCTCAAAGTGTGGAAAGAAACATGGAGGAAGTTGTCTTAAAGGGACAAGTAAATGTTTTAAATGTGGAAAGGAAGGTCATCGGGCATTTGAATGCCGCGATAATGGGAAGAAGATGTCTAATGATGCAAACAAAGGAAGGGATACACAGAATGAACCTACTACACTGCAATGTTTCAAGTGCAAGGAGATGGGGAATTATGCCAATCAATGCCCAAATCCAAGGGTTGATGATGATGGTCGACGTCAACAAACTCTTAAGGCTAAAGACAAAAGAAAGTCACATGCAATTTCTATTAGCGATGTGGAGTACGATAACGATGTGGTGAAAGGTACACTTACCATCCACTATAAAGTAGAAAATGTTTTATTTGATTCTGGATCCACCCACTCTTTTATTTCTAAAGAATTTTCTAAGGGTATCACCGTATTACCTCAACAATTAGATGTTGAATTAGCTGTGACAACACCTAATGGCACAACATTCGCATCAGAAGTTTATAATTCTTCTCCGATCGAAGTTTGTGGGAAAGTGCTTCCTGCAAATCTTGTGATCCTTCCTTTAGTGGAATTTGACGTGATTCTTGGCATGGATTGGCTTTCTCTACATGGAGCTCATATCAATTGCCAAAGAAGGGAAGTCACATTTCATATTCCAGATCAACCTACGATCGTCTATCAATGCAAGGATGAACATAACCTTCCAGTGGAAATTTCTTCCATCTTATGGGTATTGATTCCACTAAATGAAGGTTATTTATCTCAAATAGTTGGTGAGAAACTCACGATTAAGAATATGCCCATTGTACGGGAGTTCGATGATGTCTTTTCGGAGGAATTACCGGGTCTTCCACCAAATCGTGAAGTTGAGTTTTCAATAGAACTCGTACCGGGTGCTTTGCCTATTTCAAAGACACCTTATAGAATGGCCCCAATTGAGTTGCAGGAATTGAGGAAGCAACTCCAAGAGAATCTTGATAAGGGATTCATACGCCCTAGTGCGTCACCTTGGGGAGCACCTGTTCTATTTGTTAAGAAGAAAGATGGATCAATGAGACTCTGCATTGATTATCGAGAACTTACCAAGATCACTATCAAGAACAAATATCCTCTCCCACGCATTGATGACTTATTTGACCAACTACACGGAGCTCAATACTTTTCCAAGATTGATCTTCGTTCAGGGTATCATCAATTAAGGGTCAAAAGGAAGGATATACCGAAGACGGCTTTCCGTACAAGGTATGGACACTATGAATTTATAGTGATTCCATTTGGTCTTACTAATGCCCCTGCTATCTTCATGGATCTAATGAATAGGGTCTTTAGAGACTATCTTGATCAATTTGTGGTAGTCTTTATAGACGATATTCTTGTCTATTAAAAGAGCAAGGAAGAGCATGAAGATCACTTGAGAATTATATTGAAGACCCTGAGAAAAGAGATGCTTTATGCCAAATTTACCAAGTGTGAATTTTGGCTTCAAAAAGTTGCATTTTTGGGTCATATAATCTCAAAAGAGGGGATATCTATGGATCCAGCAAAAACAGAGGTTATCGAAAGATGGTCAAGACCAACAACAGTAATTGAGATCCGAAGTTATCTTGGTTTGGCTGGTTATTATCGACGTTTTGTAAAAGATTTTTCACGATTATCTAATCCACTCACCAAGTTGACTCGGAAAGGATTTAAGTTTGTCTGGACAGAGGAATGTGAAGAGAATTTCAAGGAGTTGAAAAGAAGGTCATCCAGTGCACCTGTGCTCACACTGCCTTGTAGTGGAGAAAGGTTTGTGATCTACAGTGATGCATCCAAGAAGGGATTGGGGTGTGTTCTTATGCAAAATGATATGGTGATAGCTTATGCCTCACGACAGTTGAAAATCCATGAGCAAAATAACCCAACACATGATTTGGAGTTGGCTGTGGTAATCTTTGCATTAAAGATTTGGAGGCATTACCTTTATGGTGAAAGGTGTGATATTTATACTGATCATAAAAGTTTAAAGTATATTTTCACACAAAAGGAGTTGAATATGCGTCAAAGAAGATGGTTGGAGCTGATTAAGGATTATGACTGCTCAATCCATTACCACCCTGGGAAAGCAAACAAGGTGGCAGATGCATTAAGTCGACAAGACCATGCTAGTTTATCCATGATTAGGATCACAAAAGATCCAATATTTATGGATTTACAAAGGATGGATCTTGGAATTATAATGGAAGGGGAAAAATCTTATCTTTCTCAAATGAATGTTCAACCATCAATACAAGTGAAGATTAAAGAGGCACAGAAAGAAGATGTCGAGTTACAAAAGAAGGTGAGAAATGTTCCTGATTTCAACCTTGATTGTGATGGGATAATAAAGTTCAAGAATCGGGTTTGCGTTCCTCCCATCCCCAAATTAAAGAATGAGCTGCTGGATGAGGCTCATAGTTCATCATTATCTATTCATCCTGGAAGCACGAAGATGTATAGGGACCTGAAAGAGTACTTCTGGTGGGATGGCATTAAAAGAGATGTTGCTGAATATGTCTCTCGATGCTTGGTTTGTCAACAAGTTAAAGCTGAGAGACAAAAGTTTAAGGGGATGTTACAACCATTACCCATACCCGAATGGAAATGGGAAAACATCACTATGGACTTTGTCACAGGACTTCCTAAAACATCCAAAGGAAATAATGCTATCTGGGTCATAGTTGATCGTCTTACAAAGTCTGCACACTTCATTGCTATTAGAGAGGATTTCTCTCTAGATCAGCTTGCCAGGATATATGTAAAGGAAGTGGTAAGATTGCATGGAGTACCACTTTCTATTATATCTGATCGGGATCCGAGATTTACCTCGAAGTTCTGGCGAAGTCTTCAGCATACTCTGGATACAGAGTTGAGTTTCAGCACTGCTTATCATCCCCAGACAGACGGTCAGTCTGAGAGAACAATTCAAACCCTAGAAGATATGTTGAGAGCTTGCTCTATGGATTTCAAAGGAGGTTGGGATCAACACCTACCTTTGGTGGAATTTTCTTATAATAATAGCTTTCACTCCAGTATTCAGATGGCTCCTTATGAAGCTCTATATGGAAAGAAATGCAGGACTCCAACTTGCTGGGATGAAGTTGGAGAAAGAAAGCTATTAGGACCTGATCTCGTTGATGAAATGGCAGAAAAGGTCAGATCTATTCAACAACACATAAGAGCAGCTCAGAGTCGACAGAAAAGTTACGCCGACAACCGAAGAAAACACCTAGAGTTTGAAGTGGGTGATAAAGTGTTCTTACGAATATCTCCCTGGAAGAGGGTTATGAGATTTGGAAAGAAGGGGAAGTTGAGCCCTAGATATATCGGTCCTTTCGAAATACTGGATCGTGTTGGGAAGGTAGCTTACCGATTGGCGCTTCCACCGAATCTCTCTCAAGTTCACGATGTGTTCCATGTATCTCTCCTGAGAAAGTACATACCAGATCCTTCACATGTACTCAACTCAGAAGTTGTACCGCTGGAGCAAGATCTTTCTTATGAAGAACAGCCGATAGAGATTCTGGATCGTAGCGAAAAAGTCCTACGAAACAAGACCACTCGCTTGGTGAAAGTTTTATGGAGGAACCACCAACTTGAAGAAGCTACATTGGAGCTTGAGGATATGATGAGGGAGAAGTATCCTCATTTGTTTGTTACAAAGTGACGAATTTCGAGGGCGAAATTCTTTTTAAGGGGGGTAGAATGTAACACCCGAGACTTTTATGTTATATAAACCATCAAAGGAATCTTTTTCTACACAACACTTGCTTGGCTTGCTTTGCACGCAATCGCGACCTTCCTCGATAGCTTGCGTCGTACGCAATACCGAGTTTCACTAAACAACAATATACTATTAAAACTAGCCGTTATGAATAGTAATAACCACTTTTTGAAATTTTATAAATTTTATTTTTCAAAATAGACTTCATTTTTGGACTCAGAATATCGAAATTAGCCTAGGGTGAAATTTTGGTATTTTTCTGAAAACTTTCAATTTTTGATGAATAGTGAAACCACTAAGTGGTAGGTTAAAAACTGAATTTTGCATAAAACTTAATTTTACCGCTTCTGTGAATGGAATTTCAAAAATCCGAGAGACACGGTTAATATCAAGGACTAAAATGTGGTTCAATGAGATGAAAATAATTTTTTGGTGAATAGTAACTTTTTACTATTTTTACCGCGGTTAATAGTAAATAGGGTAACTAAGGGTAAATATGATATCAATATTACCCTAACACATGTCCTAATTCTATTGGACAAGTTTAATTCGACCAAAAACAAACTTAGGAATAAAATATGACCATTTAGGCCCACTTGGATTAGATTAGGACATTTATTATTAATTTATTTAAAGAAGGGTTAAAATAGTTAAAATCAAAGTTTAATAAGTAAAACATTTTTTAATATGGGGTTATACATAAGATAAATTCGATTGTAAATATTCATTATAAAGCTAAAAAGATTTCCTACATGATGGTATTTTATTTTTAATTTTTAGACATCAAATAATTTAATTTATATATGACACAAAGATGATGCAGTAATTATCTTATTAATGAAATATTGACATAATTAATGTTATAAACACCAAAATAAATGTAATTTGAAACTTTTTATGAATTCCACTAATTTTATAGGTTACTATGATATATTAGTATTGATTTAATCAACTTGGTTCGAACATATAATTCTGTTATGACTTTCACAAAAATCATATATCAAATAGTGTCAAAATTGACACAAAATAGTTTTTAAATCAAATATTATATTATTAATTGTTATTTTATTCCTAAAAATCTACGGTTCGGCCAAATGGCTTAGATAAGGATATATATATTAATAATAAACAATTTTGGGTTCGTTTGGCATGTTATAGTAAGTGTATTAACCATATAGTGAAAGAAAAACAAAAAGACACGGTAAAAGTTAAATTATTTAACTTAGAGTTAAATCTAATTGATAAGGTTAAAATAATACCCTAAACTTGTCTAAATCCTATTGGTTGATGGGATTTCGACCCTTCCCCACTTTAGATTCGAAATAAGACCCTTTGGAACCATTATAAACCGATTTTGACTTTAATATAAAATAATATTTTGAGAAATTCTTAAGGTGCCCCTCTCCTCCCTTATAAAAGGGCACCTCCTCCCCCATCCTCCTCACACCAATTTGAGCACTCAAGCTCGGCCAACCCCTGCCATTTTCTCCTCTCCACTTCCCTAGAATAATCCTAGAGGTCCTGGTCTTCTTCAAAGACCAATCTTAGTTCCTTAAGTGTGGGATTCAAAGAGGCGTTCCAAAGAAGAGGTAATATCCATTACCGATCTTTTCAATTTCTTTCTTCTTCAACTTCTTATTCTTTAGTTGTATCATGATAAAGTAATAACATCAGTATTACTTACATACTGATATGTTATTATAAATATGAAACAACCCTAATTCACCTTCTATCCATCCTACGGAAAGATGAAATCACCGCGCGTGCGTACGTACGGAATACCGTCTCCACGTCGTGGTGTAATTTATTTTCCACCATCACCTTACAAGGATGGGTATAATGGTGTAATGAGTAACTATATATGATTATTATGAAGTAATATTGATACTGAAATAATATATATATACTCCAATACAATTCCACGATCATAGGAACGATATCATCACTCGTGCGTACGTACGGAATACCGTCTCCACGATGTGATGCGACTCGTTCTACATGATCTTCATTTCATAATGATTATATAAATGAATTGAATGAATGAATATGGTATATACTACACTAATACCATTCTGGAAATGAATTATCTATAACCTAAAGATAAGAATAAGAATTTATTCGACAAAACACGCATAAGAACAAAAAGTTATAAAGACCCGAGTAACAAGTAACAATGAAATATTACTAACAAGAAGCTAATAATATGACCATATATGATATCATATCAATATGTATGATTCTGGAATAAGACAATAACATTATTTAAACCATTATACAGGAGCTTCGGACACGAACAAAGCAAATCGGACCTAAGGTAAGGGAAAATATCACAATCTCATTTTTTTATCCGAGATTGTTTATTCGTAAGTACTTACTGGGATGTATTTTATCATCCACATCCATGTTTCATCAATATGAAATATTATTTCCATCCACCTACAATTGTTTAAATCCATTTTTACCCTTAGGTGAGTTGTTAGTAATATGTATGAAAGGAATCTTTTGTCGTTTTTCGTACGAGGTACTTTTTGACTTTTCTGACAAAAGTACGAAGAATGTATTTTTTTTAACTTATACGGAAAGAATGGATTTTTAAAACATTATTTCCAAGAATAATCCTTTACAAGTTTTCAAGTTTATTTTTAATCAACTTCTTTTAGTTTATAATTGTATGACATATTAAGAAAAGAAAAGTGTTTTTGAATAAGAAAGGATATTTTCCTCAAGAATGGTGTTCAAGTGTTTTATCAAAATTATTTTCCATCTAAGATAATAAAGGGTTCTGTTTTTATCCCTTTAATTACATTGATTTGATTATGTTGTGAGGGAATTATTTTTATGAAGTCATTTGCCTTATAAGATTTGTTTTATGATGTCCTGATGTTTCAAGAATCCCATTTTTGTTACATGTGTTATGCGATGATGTATGATTTATGATTATGTGGCACACATAAGAAAGGATTCATTATAAGATGGGTGGGACCTATATCTCCCTCCAATGCATTGGGTAAAGATTTTATATCTCATGAGATAGACAGGGCTGGAACGGTAGGTTATATCGGTTCAGTGATACAGGACTGAAACGAGGAGTGAACTCGGTTCAGAAAGGGACTTTGTCCACTAAGATAGTCTTGGCAACGAGTCATGACTAACAAGACATGATTTTCCATGATTATGTGTGCATGCCACAAAGTTTAATGTTTTATGATTATGGGGATCTCATTTTCACTTCTATGAATTATTCCATGATAAGATATTATGATCTATTTTGCAGGTTTTGATTTTCAAAAAGATATGATATGATTTTTATTTCCTTTATTTTCCCTTGCTGAGCATTTGAGCTCACCCTTTTATGTTTTCTTTTCCCCAGGTCAGGAAGATGGATATTAAGTAGAATATGATAAAAGGGACCCTAGATATGATGAAATAAATGGGAGACACTGTAGAAGATTTATGAACCAGTTGTTCATGTTTCCCAGTTTCTAAAGACACTATACCTATACGGTCCTTTGTGGTTTTGTCATATGTTGTAATAAGTGTGCTTCAATTTTGAAGTATTAACAATGTATGTAAAGTATGGGTCATTATAGGATGTGTTGAACTCCCCCAATTATTCCTCTCAAAGAGACAGTGGTACCCTGGTACGTATGCTGAAAATGATGACGTGCTCCCCACATTCAGAAAATCCATCATGTGCTTGTCCTGTGGATACCTGATCACATCGAGCCTCGTAGTCAGTGTCCCCGTGTTGTGCCTCCTTGACACACTGATGAAATGGGGGAGTGATTTTAAGAGACTAATGAAAAACTACTCCATCTCAATCAACAAATGATATCTCCCACGCAACCAGCTGCATCGTGGTGTCTCATTGCAAGTATATACTAGATCTCTTGTTGAGTGCATCTGCTACAACATTCCCTTTCTGAGGTGTACATTCAATCTCGAAGTCATAGTCCTGGTGGAACTCAAGCCAAGGTCACTGTCTCAAGGTAATGGACTTTTGGGAGGAGGTATATCTTGGAATTTGGTGATGAGAGTACACCGTAAAATGATCACCCATTAGATAATGTCGCCACATCTTCAAGGCGAAGACGACTGCTGCTATTTCATCCTCATGGGATTTATAGATCTGCTCATGTTGTATCAACTATCAAGAACCACATGAGATAACCACTCACTCCTCCATCAGGACACATCTGAGCTTGTTCCATGATGGGTCGCAGTAGACTACGTAGCAAACTCCTTTTACTGAAATCCTTAAGATGGGGGCACTAGTCAGCCTCTAACTCAGCTCCTAAAAACATTCATGGAATTTCTCCAACCACAAAGAAGGTTTACCCTTATTTGTCAATACTGATAAAGGTGCTGCAACTTTGGAGAAATCTGGCACAAATATTCAATAGTATCCATCCAATCCCAAGAAACTTCGTACCTCCGTCACAATCCTTGTTGGCACCCACGAATGTACCACCACAATATTTGCTAGATCCATAGAAACTTCACCTCCAAGATGACATTTCCCAGAATTTGAACCTCTCGGATCTATAACTGGTACTTTGGGTGATTACAATAAAGATGTAGCTCTCAGAGTGTCTCCTGAACATCCTGCATATGACAGGCATGCTCCTCCTTAGTAGCCGAGTAGATGAAAATTTCATCGATGATGAGAATTAAAACGTTATCAAGGTAAGGCTGAAAGATCGTATTAATGAGTCCCATGAACACTGCAAGTGTGTTGTTCTTGCCCAATGGCAATACCATGAACCCTTAGAGTCCATACCAAAATCTGAAATCCATATTATGCACATCATCATCTTATACTGTATAATGGCGATTGCCAAAACCAAGGTCTTTTTTCGAGAACCATCGTGCTCACTTTAACTGATCCAAGAGGATGCCAATCCTAGAGAGTGGATACGTTTTCTTCATGGTCACCTGATTCGGGCACCGATAGTAATCACAATGTTGCATGCTCCCATCTGCCTTCATGGAAAACAAAATCGAGGCTACTGAAGGTGAAACACTGGGTCAGATGAGCCCCTTACCATGTAAGTCATCCAGGTGTACTAGCATCTCCCAAAGCTCCACGGGAGCCATCCGATACGCTGGTGTAGGTATCATTGCCTTCCCTGGGTACAAGTCAATGTAAATGTCCACCTCTCTGCATGGAGGTAGACTCATAACATCATCAAATAAGATATCCGTGTACATGTCCACCAATACAGGATAACTCGGATTCACCACATCAACTGTTCCGAGTGTATGGCTAGCCAACTGATAAGTGATTGGCTACACTCCCTTCTAGGTAAGTTCATCATGTCCTGAATATGCTGCTTTCTCACCTGTGACGTTAAACCTAGTCCCATCCATGCTGACACCCCAGACATTGAGCCTATTACATTCAATATAAGCATGAGATATAGATAACCAATCCATACCCAAGATGACGTCATAAGTCCTCAATGCCGCTAATAAAAGATTATTGGCGAAGCTCTCACCACCTAAAGTAAGCATACACATCCAGAACTAGTGTGTAATTGTCAAATCCTCTCCCGCATGAGTCTCAAAATGATAGGATAGAGTCAACGACTCCACCAGAATCTCTGAGCTCCGAACGAGGGAAGTGGAAATAAAAGAATGACTGGAACCTGAGTCTATAAGTACTGAAGCTAAGGTGGAGGAGACAGAGATCATACATCATATAATCCCCAGAGTGTCATGGGCATAGGACTCAGCTTCTTGGAGTGGGGCTCTCACTTAACCACCTCCTCCATGTGGCTAGGGTGGAACACCTGGGGGAGGTGGCAACAATACCTCTAATCGTCTCCCACCGCCTGTTGCACTACATGATCCTCTGCCACATCCTCCTACTCCATGAAGACCTCCATGATCAAACCTATGTCTTGGCATGGGTGGTCTATCGACCGTTTACTGATCACCTGTACGGCGGGACCGACTTTCATGAGCTTTGTGTCCTTGCCCGCCGCATGTGTAATAGTGTTTGCTTCCCGAATGACTTGATTTGTCTCAGGTGCCCTGCACAACAGACCTAGAATCTTTCAATTGTCTACATATAGTTTTGGTTCTTTTGGACCTTTGTGACATCTGTCTACTTCAATCTATAAAATACTTCACTACGTGATGCCTGATGGTGGATCTCGCTGCTGGTGACAGCTCAACAAGAAAACTCTACCCCATTAGGGATCACTCTAACACCCCCAACTACGTCTGGATGGTAAGAGAAATCATATATGCCCAGATATACCAACTGTGTCTCTTCTCAATGGTATGGGCCATGAATTATGTTTCTCACACAATATCAGTAGTGTAGCATTAAAGGTCGGTGAACCTCACTGAGAACTGATCCACTATCATGTTTCACTATTGTAGATGAAGATGCTCTTATATGCGCACTGTTCATAGGGTCACTGGGACAAACTCTTCCCGAAACGGGCTCACAATGTCAGCCTAGAAAAGTGTCACCTCGTTGTGAACCAAGAGCATCATGCTCTACCATCTGCCTACTGCTGCCCATAGAAAACTGGCTACAACGATCACCATGAGATCAGATGGTGTCTCTACCAGTCGGATGATTCTCAACACAGCCTCCCGCCAATCCTTAGTCATTTGTGGGTCTGTCTCACCTCTGAACATGGGTGGGCTTTGGCGCTAGAACATGGGTAATGCACTTAAGTGACATGAATCCTCCGCTGCTTTGGTTGGTTCCCTCAGTGGACCCATGTTTATTTTTACAACTGGTGCCTCTGCTGGTGCACCTATTGATAAAGGTACCTGCACCGAGGACTTGTCGCTCAGTGGGCTATCATCAAGTACTATACCTGGATCCCTTGCTGGATTTCTATATATAGGATCCTACAAAGGTACAGGTGTGCCACGATCAATAAGTTATACCTTGTGAGCTAACTCAAATATATCACAATGAAATATTTTCAAAAACCCACAAGCAATCAGTGTTTTGTCCAATTTGTTAGAAATCAGATGTCAGGGTCCCTGTGTATGGATACATTGGATGCCGCACCAAAACTAGATTTCCTAAACTGATAACCACAATCATAACACATAACACAATTGTTTTTAAAAGGTTAGAGTACAATCTTCTATAGAAGAACAAACTCCTATAAAACCAATTTTACATGACTTGTCCCCCGGTGCCCCTACATCAACTACCCCAAACCCGCCTTCCATAGGCCAGGGGTTGGAAACTAGCATTGAAAGGTGTATTCCCTAAAATTGGAAGGCATTTCCTTTATAATGTGTTATGTCTCAAAAACCATGTACACAATATGATTCAATCAAAGGTAAAATGTATAGTAAAAAGAGCGTATATAGTAAGAAAAAGGGGCCAGAATACAATCTCACCTATAATGTACATGGAAAACTGGGAAGTACAAGAATAACGGAAAACATCTCCTATGAAGACCCAACGAGGATCCTTCCTGAAGGGTAGGCGCATCCCACAAACATTATTTTCTATGGTACACCTCATCTAATGTCCATCATGAGCTACCTCAAGTCATTGTACTCTATTTCTCATTAAGAATAGTCTGTCGTCTGCACCAAAAACCACAAGTTGTGGTCAAAGTACATGCATGATGAGTATAATGATACTCAGTAGGGATCTCAAGACCCTTGAAGGTCACACAAAATCCTCAATGGATAAACCAAAAATCATTAAAAAAAACTATAACCATACAAAGGCATATGCACATACATATACCTAAGTTTTTGAATAAACCAATCTAAATCATGTGGAAAATTGAATGCCCAATTATAAAGACCAACCATCAAATGTCCCACGAAGGAATGTATACCACAAAGGTATGAACAACAAATGTTACACCACACAGACGAATACAACAATGGTATCACAATAGAAGTATGCACCACAAAGGTATGCCACACATATGATTACCACAAAGGTAAAGACTGAGACCACACCAGGTACAAATTTGGTACATTAGTAATGATGAATAGATGTAACTACAGAATCATCTTGCTCAGTTTAGAGACAGACCCACGAAAGATCCTAAATCATCAAACCCATGTAGGATCCTTGTACATTTGACCCACTTAGGATCCTATAGTAGTTCGATGTGGATTCCTAGAGAAGATATATGTGGGACCCTGAAACATAGACCCGAGTTGGATCTAAATGAAAAGACCCACGTAGGATTTCTTCCTCATGTTACATCCATCAATAGTGTTCTAGCACTAAGCTCACATGATTTTTAGAGGATCCACTCCTAAATCCACATGTTGACACACTAAATTACATGATGTCCCATGATGAAATATCTGTAAGGACCACCATGTAATATGGCTCCAAATTCAACAGACATTGCATCAATCAAACACTCAATTTTTTTGTTATTGGTCTTTAAGTCCCGATGGCCCGGTTAGATTCTTGCTCGATCCAACCCAACAATACCCCAAAAATATCCTAAACTTTTGTGGGGTATACCCAATAGACCATCTTGATCTAAGGATTTTGGTGCCATAAGTGGGGCATCATATGGATTCTCGTATCTGATGTTATGGCCGAAAGTGCGGGAAGGGTCGAAGATAGCACGGGTCGGGTCCTACTTAGTTGGACGGACCCGGCCTGGGCCAACGTGGGTTGGGTAGAACTAGGTTCAGACCTAGATCCGATCTAGCCGCAGGATCCTTCCTGGCATGCTGGGTCCGGCCCAGCCCACTGAGTCCGGTGTGGCCCGTTGTGTGGATAGTGTTGGCCGGCCCACTAGAGGCCCAATGTTGGGTGGCCCCACAGCTGGGTAGCCCACACTGGGAGGCCCAAACTTGGGTGGCCGACGCCGGGCAGACCCAGCGGTGTGACCCAGACTAGGCAGTCATGCAGCGCCCCACCACCGGTGACCGATAACTCATCGACCGTCCTCCATCGCCACTACGGCATCGGGCCGCGGCACTTGCACGCTCGGTCGTGGAGTCATGCGCCCCCACCCCTTTCTTTTGGCCAGCCGCCGCCCTTTCATCACTGTGGCTGACAAGCTGTGCCCATTCTCCGATGGCACGGTTGTGGTGTCGATGATATCATGGCCGACCAGAGTGTCGGCCGCCGAACCCGTGCCCCACCTGTGCTGGTCGCTGGTACAGGTTGTCAACGACATTCAATGGGTCACTGGGTGCACCCCGGTGGCCCGTTATTCATTTTGAAGACTCTCACACTCGACTAGTGTCATCAAAATATATTCAAGACAATCAATAACTACAGAGGTTGCAGGGAGGTCAGGGCATGCTTGTTTGGCACGCACCATCTGCAATAGAAAGGTTGCAAGTGACATAAATGTTCCTCATTGTGGATCCTTCAATAGTGTTCTTCATTGGAGAATGCATTCTTCATTGGAGAGATTGATTCACTATAATTATCCCAAGCTCTTCTTGGCCAACCGATCCCCAACCAAGAGGTGAAATGACAACTTAATAAGGATAAATCTATCAATTATTTAATGTTGTCTCAATTAATGAATTGAAGTTGAAACAATTAAAAAATTGAAGATGGCACAATTAAACATGAATAGTTTAATGGTTTTCCCACAATTAATGTGGTTCGTGTCGTCACCACTGATGAATTGAAAAAGGGGGATTGAAGATCTCATGGTCCACACTTCCATAATTCAAAAAAAGGATTGAAAAATAAAAATAATAAGATAATTATTTTATTCTTTTACATCTTCCACAAAAAACAAAAATGACAATCATTCACCCTCGACCTAATGTGGTCGATTTTAAGGTCTCCTTTAGCAAATACCAGCATTGTGAGTTCAACGGTGTGCTCAGATATTAATTCCGATCACCTGTCCAAACGTTACCAAAACCTGCTAGCATGTTTACAGAATGTCCCTGAAAAAAAATTCAGAAATTCATTTCGGGCACAGTAGGCCTGCAAATCATGCACCGTCAATTTTTCAGGACTCAAAAAACTCCAATTTAAATATAACAATTACATGGAAAATATAGGTCTTTTCAATGACTTGATTAATAATTATGTTGAAAATGATCCTAACATGATGGAACATAATAATGAGGCCTTCCATTAAGAAACGAACCTCTCTAAAGAAGACAACTTGTTTCCACGAAACAATGTATTTATAATAGTCTAGTAACTAAAATGAGGTACCAGGTACGACCAATTTAATGTTACTTATAGAAGGTAAAATATAAATGTTTGACTACAACCATTTCTAACTCTCTACTTAGTAAAATTGAAATAGTTTCGGGAAAATATATACAACCAATACAGAACTGAACTAGTGTAATTGTGGCAGATCATGGTTGAATGAAAAATTAGATATATTATTGTTCAATATAATTATAAGGCAAACCCTATTTCTCTCCTCCAATATTCCTTATAATATACAGAATCACATAACCCATAATAGTTGAGATAACTCATCTGACCACCTATTTTTCATTGAAAATTATTAAAGGAACCTAAATAGCCTAAAAATAATAATAATCTATAGTAAAAAATTAATATATTTTTTTATAATTTTTTTATCCTTGACATTCAAAAAATATTTAATATGTGCTTAGAATCCATATAGTGTACCTTTAAATTAGGATATACCATTCTATCCGGGATTTATGTCAAAACCCATTCTCTATAGGATGAGGTGTACATATATATATACATATCAATATCTATGTGTTTGTTTCTATAATAATCCTTGATATGATACTTCCTTTTTCAATTTGATGTAATTTTTTTGAATAACATTATTATGTAGTTGGCCTCATCTTCTCATAAGAAAAAACTGTATATTCATCATCCATACTGAGGAGGCCTCATAATCACATATGAGAGATAAAATTTTTATATAAAAAATATATATCAATAATATTATACATATATGTAATCCCATCCTCTATTGAAGGAAATTACTTTTCATACGGAGGAACATGATATTAATATAGATATACCATTATGTGTATCATGTTGTCAATTTTCGAACTGTAACCTATAAGATAATTCCCAATTGTTGCTAATCATTTTTTTAATTTCCTAAAGGCCAGTTTATGGGTCACTAGTACCCGCACAGAAGCCTCCAAAACACCACTACGAAGCATACAAAGCATTCAAAATACAAAATTTCAAAAAAGAAAAGCTGAGCCTCGAGCCGCGAACCATCCACCATCCCACCTGTCCATTCATTTGGCCGCACACCAACACAGGCCATACCTTGGTTCAATAGCCTTCACCACGCGCCGCCCTTCAATGTGAAATCGAACCTCATGCCATCGGTGAGACTCCGGACCGGCCACCATCAACCAGCGTCGAAACATCGACATCGCACCATCTTCACCGGTGTTCCTCGATGTTTCCTCCCTCAACCACCACCAGCACATATACCGGTCGAAAACACCATCTTAAAAACAAGATCAAATAGAGAATTGATGATCAATCGAGAAAAAACCCCACTACCGGCACCCCAACCGCCGAAGAAACCCTCGAATACCCTCAGAGTACTCAGTGGCCACAAACCCTGAGACGACCTCCACCTGCTTAGAGACCACTGAGGACAACAACCCAGAAACCAAGAACAAATCCTTGATCGCTCTGTAGAGTATGTCATTGATCAAAACGGTCTTACGCTCGTGGACCAGACTAGTAGGGTCGAAGCCTGAAGCATTCTGCCACAACAAGGAGGACGAACCCCAAGACCGTTGTGGAGAACACCCGAGGCATCCGAAGCAGGTCCATCACAAAAATAAGGCGACGACAAGATAATCAAAACACGCCATTTTCAAACATATAACGCAGGGGAAAATTATCAACACAAAATCATCAACACAAAAGTCAAGTAAGGAAAGAAAGAGACGAGAACGAAACCACCCTCCCTAGGCCATTCTAGATCCGTCATCAACCTCAACTAAAATAGGCGAACCAGGGCGAGATGGCCAGAGAGGGGAGGAGCGAGCATACAAGGGAGAAACCCCCCTACCAATTGATTCATATGATATTCATAACAAATCATGGTTATACAGTAGAAATTTAGAATAGGGAAACCCATTCTAATCAAAATAAAATAAATTAATGATTGAGAAATTCAAATTTGTCCATATTTAGACACTAAACATTCTCTACAAAATTGAAATAGAGACTCTTTATAACAAAATAATAAACATGACCTATATTAAATGATTTGACATGTTTAATATCAAAACAATATATTATTATAATTTATTCATCGAAAAAAATATAAACATGATCTACATGAAATCATTATGCACCTTCAGCATCCACAATATTATTTATTTTATCATCCATTAATTTCCATCACTAATAAACAAAAGAAAAGTGAAGTACATTTACATTGAGAATGATAATTTTGAGTGAATATATAACTACAAGGACACAACCTAGCCAATATAAAACCCCATACATAATTCAAATACATTCTCTATTCTCTTGAATCACACATCATCACCACAACCACGATCAGCACACAACTATATCACACACAATCAAACATCACATCTCATTCCAACCAGCCATTTTTTCACTGAACGACACACTCAAACTCAATCCCAATTATAACAAAAAATAGTAAAATTCCAACAGTGACCACATATGCCAATAGAATTTCGTCAATAACATAAAAATATAAATTATATTTCAGAATGCACATTGGCACAATTCAAATTGGAAAAAGTTCATTCATTACATTTCATTTTTATTATGATTATTAATTTGAAGTAATTATACATTTAAATCAAAATAAATTCATTATAAATTATGTGATATGAAATTTTTTTAGACTAATATAAAAATGATAATAGAGGCATGGTTTTGAAATTATTACAAACTCCAACAAAATTACAACTCATTAAAACAATTATTTTTATAAATATTATTATGAAAGAATAAGTTTATTTGCAAAAACAAATATTTTTGAATTCATCTAAATAGAAATCATTTCATTCAGTTTCGATTATTAGAATTATTTATTTGGTTACACCAACCAATTACTTCCAAAATAATGGTGAATGAAAGTATACATTTCCAAAAAATATATAAATATGAAGGAAGCGGAATCCTCTTCCATGATTAGATGTTAATGGAGAACATTGTTAACCAGATAGGAATTGATTGATCAAACATCATTGTGGTCAAAGGAAAAAAATCAACGATCATTATCATGGTTAGAAAAACCAAACATCAATATGATCTTATTCCAAAATAGAGGGGTTCACATGAATGAACATCCAAACAAAAAAACATAATGTTAATGAAAATGGTAAAAATAAGTTACCTTGATTAATGGGTATATGTTTTTTGAGGATCTAATAGTTTAAAAAATTCAATAGATACATTAAATGAAGTGAGGGGTGGTGGGGCTCTGGACTGGTGGTGAGGCCCGGTAAGCAGAGGATAGGCTTAGAACTGGTGGCAAGGTACATCGAGTGAATGGATTTGGTGGGTCATGGGGGTTGGGAGAGTGGGGGGTCGGGGGTTGGTGGAGAAATTTTTTGTTTGTGGAAAAAATAATCATTTAGAGGTGGTTTTTAATAAACTATCAAAAATTTTTTATAAAAAAAAGAAGTTCCAGTTTATTAAAATACCACTAAAAACATATTTTTTTGTAGTGTGTTGAAACCCCAGATGCATGGCATACATTCAAACATTTCCTCCATTTTCAATGGGTTGGATCCTTTTTGAAAAATTAATTGCACAACCAAAGAAAATTTGACAATTTCCAGTATCCCTAAACAACATCAAGATTTTCATTAACATAAGATCTATTACCATATTGATGTTACCCTCCAGCAGCAGAGCACATTATGATCAAAATAGAACAAGATGATTCTTCCTTTACGAACATCACGGTATCAATCTAAACCATCCTCTAAGAATTAGGGGCACATGACTCACTAGTGTTCAATGACACAACCAGTTCCCTATACACATAAAATATACCCATTTCGAGGATGTTATCTATAACATAACTTAGTCTAGCCACAACCAAAGACCCAATAGCACCTGCATCTACAGTCGTAAGAAGAGGAATTGTGTATATGCATATATTTGATTTGGGAAGCAAAGCATCATCCCCGCACCTACTCGTGCCACCTATATCCTCCTTGCTTGGGCCACCCACACTCGCCATGCTCATGTGTCCCACACCCAAAGCCATCATGCAGTTATCCCCATGATTAATTATTCTACAAATGCATCGATTACCATAGATATGCATATTTCACTGGAAAACATGCAGCTCATGCCCCACACACTTTGCCCCACCGTAGCCTTGATGTTCAAATGTTATGTATTCATCATGAATGTACATTTATACATTACACCCTCAATTCTATTCATGTTTTCCATATACATGATGATTTTTTTTATGATTTATATGTTACTTGATATATGATTCATTAATGTTATACCCATAAATATATTAACTATATTCTCACAAATAGTACTGAAATTAAAATAAATTTATTTATTATATGTAAAATTTCAATTTATTTATTATATATATATAATTGATAAATATATTTATTTAAAATTATAATTATAACGAACTATATATAGATATAATTATAACATTACCATATATAAATAGATAATATATATATATATATATATAATTACATAAAAATATTTGTAAATATATTTATTCAATAGTATAATTATAAATATATTTATAGATATCTGTAAATAATTATAATATTTTAGAAAATATATTAAATATACTTTTAAAATTATAAAAAAATATCTAAATATATATTTTTATAATTAATTATTTTTTATTATAAATATAAACATATAATAAATATAATAAATATATATTTTTATATTTGTAAATGTTATATAAATATTTATTATAATTTTATATTTATTTAATTAAATATAGTTTTATTTAAAAATATAACTATAAATTTATATATTTATATTACACCAAATTTTTATGAGATATGGCAGCCCATACAAAATAATTTATTAGAAAAGTAAAAATGATTGAGAAATAAAAAAAGGGGTGGATAGGGTCAAACAATGGCAAACCCTCATCCTAAAATGAAAACGACACATCCATAACAGAACCATTATCAGGACCAGAATAATCATTATCATTAGTAGATTCCCACTATGACGGTGAGCATCAGTGATTGAAGAGCACAAAGTACTTCTCCCTGAGCTTGTGCTGCTCAAGTGTGACACATTTAGAAGAAGACATGGTGGTCACATGACCACAACCACAGACAAAAATAATCACAACCACATCCTCATGCACAATTATTTGTATAATGACCCTGTTGCAAAGCCTTAACATAATGCTAAGACCCTCCCAGCTCTTCCATATTAAATATAGGATGAATTATCGGGGATCAAATGTATTAAAAAAATATTTACCCTTCCATCCATAAGAATTCAAGGATTTATCAAGGGTTTATTACGTGTCATATATATCTTCAATAACATCATCTTACTACTCCAAATCATCGGAATTTGAAACAACATCTACATGATCAAGTTCTCTATCATTTAAATCATTTTCTAAACATGATTTATTTTTGTTTTCTGAAGTCACCAGCACCTCTTCAGCACCCTGGACCATAATAATTTGGAAACTATGTCTAAACACTTGCTGAAATGTTCCATGATCACCCTGAACTTAATCTGTGTGTCCAAGATGACCCTGCAAGCCAGCCTTACCATGATGCAATGTCCCTAGACCATCAATCATTAAATTAAAGGTACGTGCGTCCCTAAAAGAGAGGGAGTGTCCAATAGAGATTCAGTCATCATTGTGTATTGCTTATTGGTCATCCTAAATCCCTAAAACAACTACCAATTTAGAAGTTCATCTACCTATCCCAAAAAAATGTGTCACGTCGATCAGACCCTTTCCATGCCACACATTTCTATTTTATAAACCCTCAAATCACCAATGCACATTATACATGTATGATCAGGGTGCGTTGACAAGGCTATTTATGTCATATTATCATTACTTCGGTAATGAGATGTGATGTTCCACTTCATTCCTCTCTTCTCACAGAATGACTTACTTCTATAAGAAGCCTACAAGTAACCAATATTGAAACAGAAATTAAAAAACAACGGTTGTTTTCATACTCAAACTCAATGAAAATATCAAATGTAGTTGTGGGAATTTAAACCTTCTTAGTGATGGTGGTGTGAAGATTGATTTCAATCAGTAACCTATAAAAGTGACCAAAGTGTACCTTCTTTTTCTCCATATCATATGGAATTGGAGTCCATATTTTCCACGCAATATCATGTAGAATCATTGGGTTTGAGTGGAACTAGATGGGTATATGAAGAAGAATCCAAACATTTGAATACACTTTACTTTCATGTGAAACATTGAATTCCATGGACCATTCATGAAAATGCACCCAACTAGTTTTTAAAAATAGATAACCAATTCTACACACATGATTCATCTCCTCATCAAAATAAAAAATTTCAGTGAACACCCCCTACAAATTGATTAAAACCTCCACCCATAGAAGCCCCATAATAAATAAACCAAAAAGATCAAACCATAAAAATTACATTAATATTCAACCATAGGATAAAAGATTCTTGAAATCCGAGATGTTTTCTTCATTTCAATCCACTCAGTGAAATTGACTACATCTACGCAAACAAACACCACCGACGCCTTTCATAGAATTTACCCAAAACCAGAATCATTAAAATGTATAATTTTCAATATAAAACTAAAATATATGGTGGTTCTATGCAAAACAGTCAAAGACACTTGTCAACCCGCATCCACACTAGATCCATGTAAGCCTGGTCAAAGCACATTCAATCTAAGAAAATCCAGAGAATGCACTCCAGTTAGATCCAACAACATTCAATGAAAATACACACAAAAATCATGACTTCCTAGTAAAACTAATGCTTGTAGATATACCATATAAATAGATCAATGAAATAACCCGACAAATCGATGCACCCCAGTCGTATCTCAACTAGATTTTGGAAATACAAAAGCTGATGAAGAAGGAAAAATTGGAACTCGACACTCCTCCGCAGCTGCATGCTCCTGACGATATGCATAATTTTGAAAAACTCAGCTGGAAGAGTGGTGCAATGGTAGTGTTGGGGTTCAGTGAACACATTGATATATTTTATATTTAATGATATTTTATTAAATTCATGATCCTTCCACTATTAATCTACTAGCATGATAGACAGGATATATCTCATGTAATACGTTTTCAGATATACTGTCATATATCTTTTTCAAACAAGATATGTGGAATATGGGAGCCTATAAAAAGGATGGAAATGACATAAGGAAAGAGAATATTTTTGTGGTGCATAACAACCAAAGTAGAGAAGATAAATGGGTGATAGTTTCTTGGTATGGGTAGTAGCGAGCGGCGATAAATTTGGTTGTACAATAAGGTGGTGAAACAAAACATAAGGTTTGAGATTGATCTTTGAGGCGTGAATTTCTTTCATGGACTATTCTCAAAGCGGTGACGTGATGGGTATTAGAGTTTGGTTTTTTACATTTATTATTCTAAAATGTATTTTTAATTCTAGTCTCATGCTTTAAATTAATTTATTCGAACTCTCTAACTCATAGTGTATTTTCACTGAGATTACTCATAAATATTTAATCATTTTTAAAGAGAGTTTCATAATTTAGAATATATGAACTCATTTATTATTATACAATTTTTTTTCACTTTTCATACATTGGTGACTCTCACAATTATCGTTGTCGCAACTGATTTTTATTTTGGGGTTGATCTGCTTCACACACAACATCTTGTATCAAACTGAGGTTCTCATCATTTCTTGAGGATTAAAAATGCTTATTCAATCCATGTGATTTCATCCCAAAAATAATTTATTACTGAGAAAAATGATTTATACACTTTATATTAAAATAATTAAAAATATTCTAGTCCGTGTGATGAAAATGGAGGTGTTGAGCAAAAAATTAGATAAACATGGGATGATGAGTAATGATGATTCACAGGATATGACATAGTTGGTGAAATAAACGATTCATATGTATTTAACAGATAATACACTATAGAAGTTGAGGGATCTGATTGATCCATAGGAGATCTAAGTGAATCTTGAAAGAAAGAATATGTAAAAATACCTCACAAATCGTTTCTATCTGAGAAATGGTTGTATAATTTTAAAATGTTAGAGAATAAAAATTTAGCTAACAATCAAGATGAGTCCAGAAAACATTAGATGGATCTGTCATCAGTGGTGGTCATGATCAATGATAAGGGTAATGTGATAACTATTGATATGGCAGAAAAAGACATGGATTTTCTTCTCTTGGGTTTGTTACATGATTCATATGATATTATCATCACCACATTACACATTGAAGAAGACACACTGAAGATGGATGATGTTGTTTCTTCATTATTGATGAATAAGATTGATGAAATTCCAGTTACAATGAATCATTATGTAATTCTGGTATGGCTATGTTAGATAGACATTGTAATCAGAGAGGTCATTCAGATACGTTACTAATGGTGAAGTGATTCATTTGTGACATGGAGAGTCATGTGTAGAGATTATTCTATGAATTCACAAATAGTATGGAGGAAAACAAGTTGCATGAAACTAATTATTAGGATTTAGGCATAATATTATTTGGGGTGAGGTTGATTTACTTTTAGTAGGAAAAGAATTTCATAGATTCTATTCATACATTGAATGAGTGGTTGATTCAGCAGAATCATTAAACATTACACTGAAGATGGATTTATATACTTCATATGAAAAATGAAATGTTGGTATTTTGAATATGGTAAATGATGATTCTTCTCATGTCATTGGCTTTAGTGAAATTTTTATCAGTGATAATGCATTTTTTACGTGGATGTTGAGGAATTTTCATCTGGTTCCGGGTATATTCAATAATCTGTAATCCCTTTTTACTCTTGATAATGATGTATTAAAGAGTTTTTTTTGGTAGTGAATGAGAGTCCATGTCTAGAGAATAGATGGACTATGTGTGAGGAAGAATGGTTGGAAAATGTTATAGGATATATTTAAAGGTACGCAGTGATGTGAAAATTATAGTTTGGAAGTAGACTCTGTCAGATTCGTGGCACATGCGATCTTTGCCTATGGGTCGACAATGATTGACTACGTTGAATATGGTTTGGAAGCCAAATCATTACAGGTCAGGTGTTTTATTTATTACATCTAAATAATTTTCTTCCAAGAGTTCCACTAGGGATGAACGAATGAAAATCAATGATCTATGTGATGTGCTAGGAATTTTGATCTACTCAATGGATGTCGAGCTGAGGGAGTAGTTAATTCCTGCAGGTACTCCATATTGTGTGGAGATCTCATTTTTTGTGGAGCCATATATTGTTGATTCTGGTATTGTTGGTGCTGAATAAGACATGAAAAAGACATGGGCGTTTGGATATTTTATAGGGTGAGATTTAAGGATTCCATCATAGATATAAAATAGTGATGTCATATTTTCAGCCACAGTTGTTGGTTAGAGTGATACCAACCAGTTTTCTTTCTAAATATGTTTTTTGGATGTGATATTTTTTTGAATGGGATAAAGGGTGGTAATTTTGGGTTTTATCGTACACATTAATATCTATTTTATTTATGAATATATATTAGTTTTTTTGGGAAATTCATGATCATTCCACTATGAATCTACTATCATAAGATTCAAGAGATATCTAATGAAATTATTTTTATTATATACTATCAGAAATCCATTTCAAACCAGATATTTTATATATAGAAGAATATAAAAGGGGAGAAAATGATTCAAGGAAGGAAAATATTGTTATGGTTCACAGCATCTCAAGGAGAGTAAATACATGGGTGATAGATTTTGGGAATATGCAGAAGTGAGTTCATGTAAACTGGGTTGGGCAGCGAGGTGCTGCAATGACACAGCGAGTTTGAGACTGATCTCTGATGGTTGATGTTTTTTCATGGACTATTATTAATGAGGCAATTGTGGACATAGCATGGTTTGTTTTTTCACATAGTATTTTCCCTGCCATTTTTCAATTCATGTCTTGACCATTACAAGAATTGTTTTATACTCTCCGATTCATATCAAATTTTCTCAGAGTTTCCCCGTGGTTTTTTAATCTTCTATAATCATGGTTTTTCCATGTCAAAATTTATGTTCCCAATTATTTTTATACTGTTGGTTTTTTTAAAATATACATTGGTGATTTTCCTAATAATTATTATCACAAATGAGGTTTATTTTGGGGTAAAAGTACTTCTAATACAATATGTAGTGCAGAATGGATAACATCTCTCTCTTCACGATCAAGGCCAAAATCTGGCACCAATTACCTGATGTGGAGATGAGGAAATCATTATACATTATCATATGCTCATTTAATGTCAAAATTCTCATGGTGAGATTTTTTTTGTGGTGGAGGCCATGAGGGATGTGATAAATTCACCAATGATGTGATGAATGGTTTTTAGGCACTACAACAAGCATGATCGAGAAGAACGTTGATGAGTGGGAGCATATGTAGATCTGATGACATGTGATGTGTTGCAGACTGGTTTATAGTGGGGGTCGATGGAGACCTCAATAGACCACCCCACCCACATGCATAGACATGGACCAGATGATGATTCATGGGGGATGAATACTTGTTGGTATCATCATTGGAGATCCGTCTGATGGTGGTCTATTACAGATCTCGTGAGATAGCGCTTATGGAAGATTGGGTGTGGCAGGGCTCATTTGGGGCTCGTTCGGTGGATGGGTAGGGAATGAAGCTTGTTGTGTATATATTAGGTCAGATATGGGATCCTAATAGTGGGAGCTATTTACATCACAGCTCTGTCAGCTTTCTTACTAGGTTCATGGATGTTCTCTTCGAGTTTCATGGGAAGACCACCATAGGCGGTGATGTTTATGGAATCATTTGGATGGACCTCAGTTGAGGAGGATTATAATGGAATTGATATTGGATGCTAGGATTACCTATCTTCTCCTTGGATAAAGGAAAGCCAACGTATATTCTATATTGGGAAAGATAGGATGGCTATAGAGACGGGTCTAGTTGCTAATAGGATGCTTGTCTGGTCGACCAAGTTGTATGAATTTTATACCTAACAAGCTTTTAGATGGATATATGCCTACTATCCTTGAGTATGTGTTCATGTATTTTTTTTCTTCCCTTGTGTTATTTATGTTGCTGGGATATCTCATATGTTGATGGTTTGGAGGCTACGGGTCAGCCTACGGTGCTATGGGACACTAGTAGGTGTGATGTTCTTGACTACCACAAGCTTTTGATGGGAAGGGACGTTGATGGTGTATTATCCTATAGATGAAATGATTTTGCAGATGAACAATATCCTTGGTTCCAGTAGCTGTTAGTTAAGACATTATTATTTTGACAAGGTTCTGTTTGTTGGCCTTTGATTCATTTCATGTGGGCCTTATGCCTTTTTTCGGGACATCTTATTTTTTTGGTGGTGTGATGGTCACATACATTTTTGGTGACATTTAAAGTGTCATGTTCTTTGAATTTGTTGTTTTTTTAAATTATTAAACTATTTTTATGGTTGGGGTCATTCAGTACCTAAACATTCATGGTATTGATAACCCTTTATCAATGCTAAAACAAAGATGATAACGACATGATTTGACATCACGATATTTATTAGGGGTGATAAATGTATGTTTTATCATTTATTTTGTATCATTCATAAATGGGTACCTTAATCGATGCGAAAAAATAATAAATTTTTGTTTGTTTTTTTAGCGCCTTATATTTTCGTGCTGATAAAAACAACCATCATAAATGCTTTTATAAAAAGCTCATAAAAGGTGTTTCTGTATTTTTAAATTGATCCCTACTATATCCACTTTCCCCTTGAGCCTTGTTCGTTTGCGGATGTCCATCTCTCCCTCTTCTACCACCGTCGCTTATGCATATGCCACCACCTCCTCCTACACCTCTGCCTTTTCGTCCGCATCCTCTACCTTCATCTTCACAACCCCATTATCCACTGCCCCTACCTCATTTTTTCCCACCTATACAAATACATCTTCATATTCCACTATTGACTCTTCTTGCATCTCTACCTATACCTCCTCTTCCCCTACCCAGTCTCTGCCACCGATGCATCGACCACCACTGCATCTATATCCACCTCCTCTACCTCTGTTCACTACATCGCCTCCACTGCATCGGCTAACTCCACCTCTACCTCATCCTCTGTTTCCTCCACCCCTAGCACTTCCTCCATGGCCCCCACACCCCTTTCACTACATTTCCATCCACTTCCCCTTCCCCCTACTCGGTTTCCACTACCTCTTCCTTCGTTGTCCACTTTGTCGCCGATTCGACTTCCCCCACCATCGTTGTCCCTTCTCCCTCCATCCCTATGGTGAGACCGTATGTTCCAAACATTTTAAATTATTAGTTTATGTAGACATTATTATTTCATATAAATTTACATTATTCATGGAATCAATTTGATTGGGAGAGATATAATTGATTATTTCAAGAAAAATAGAAGTATTTGATCTAGATTGTAGGTTGACATCACAATATTTATTAATTCCATTTTCCCAAGACATATATTTGTTTTCATATTTTATTAGTGGTTAATTGTATACTCAATATTATGATTTATTGTAAGGTTGAATGTTGTATTTTTTGTCAATAATTGATGTTGTTTTATATTATTTACCATTGTTGATGAATAATTGTTGATGATTAATTGTTTTGAATAAAAAATGATTTATGAAAAGATATCCATTCATTGAAAGGGATTCATGTCAGTGACAATATTACCCTGAGGTTTATTTATTTTTTAATTGTGATTGGGGTATTCAAAAATATATAGTGGTTTTAGAATCTGTTGGATATTTTTTAGAAGCACAATAGTAATATCCATATAATTGTGGATTTTAAAACCCTATATAATCCCCAATTATGTGTGACTACAGTCATATATAGATCATCCTTGATATTATTTTTGAAATATTTGGGCATCTAGTGAATTTTAACTATTATATTCCCATTTTTTATGATCCAAATCTATGCATGTGTTCCATTTCAATAAAATATAAGTGGACTGATTCATATTCATTTTGGATATTTATTGATTCCTAGTTTTCTTATCTTTGGTCTGACCAAAAATTTCAATTTTTATAAAACTTTACCTAATAATTTAAAACTTAATAATTCATTATATAACTATTATTTTATGTATTTTTATATGATCCAATTTTAGTACATAAATCATGTTTTGTGTTATGAAATGAATATATTGGAATCGAAAATTGGATTTTATTGTGTGAGTTGATTTGAATTTTTTTAGGGAATGAAACTCATTTATATGTGTCTGAAATGGCTTATAATTTATTTCTCTTCTATTTTCATTTTTACCAGGTATTTTTGGTATTGAAATTAAAAGAGGAATTTGAGAAATTCCTTAATTCATTAAACCATATGTTAATTATTCTTTGTAATAAAGAATTTATATAATTTTAAATTATTGAGTTGGGGTTGATTTTGTTATAAAATCTTTGAGTCAATTTTTTGAATTTGTGGAAATGATTTAATATGAAAAGATGAGATTTATTTTTTTAATTTGGATTTTTTATAAGTGTGCATGTATTTTTGTATTTCTTTTAAAAATATTAATATTAATAAATAAAATGGGGTGGATATGAATAAAGAATGGATGGATGCTAATCTCCATATAAATGAGTATGATGATTGAGTAATAGACCCAATAATGTATTCAATATATCCTCCATATGACGATTATCAAATCCATTGTAAATGTTTTCACTATTTTTATTCACGAGAAATTAGTTGAGAAGAATTGGAAGAACACTTAATTTGTCACTGAAGTGATCGATGTTAATAATGTTGGAATAAACAATAGAAAAATGAAAATGTATCTTGTGGTTGGTATAATAGTGCCTTATATGAATCATCTGATAAGTTTAAAATTGTGGAGAATGAATAAGACTGTATTGAGGATGTTATTATAGAATTCAAGGATGATGAAGATCATATTGATGTAATGAAAAAGACCGATGATGATTAACATCGTGATTGCACAAAATTGTTATAGAAGATAAAGAGTTGTGAAGAGACGTCAATGTATTCTTGTTTCCCTAAATATAGCTCATTTTCAGCCATACTGATGTTGTTTTGTTTTAAAGTAAGCAATGTATTGGGAGATTCTAGTTTTACAGATATTTTGGATATCATGAATGACACGTTTCCAATAGAGAATTAACTTACAATCTAAAATTGTGATGCCAAAAAAATGCAACACTTGATGGGTATGATCCCAAAAAGAATACACACGCAACCAAATGACTATACATTTTTTAACAAGGATGAAAATTTACATAAAAAATAATCAATATTTAGTGATTCTTGATACAAGAAAGATGAGTCTGGCCATAATAATGTTTTATGGTACTTTCCAACCATTCCATGAATTTGGCACCTATATTGAGGTGAGGAGAGAAAATATCAATTAACATTCCACATAGATACATGAATTAAATATGGGAAACTACGTCACCCAGTAGACACACATCAGTAGAAGAGAATTGATCATGATTATCTTGAATTTGTAAATAAACCATGAAACCAACATCTTGCATTATCTATAGATGGAGAAAATAATTTTGGTTTTCATCGAAGAAATCAAAATACATTGTTAGTTTTGATGGTAAATTATTACATACTATTGTGGTTAAGCATGAATGAAAAATAAATCATGTAATCGATGTTTTTATCAGAAAAAAAATAAATCGATTAATGAAAATGATGTTTATTTGGATCCATTGATCGATGATTTGAAATTATTATTCGATTATGGTGTTACACTGTACGATACTTATAGAAATTAATATTTCACATTTAGAGCCTTGTTTTATGGAATTAGAAATGACTATCCGATATAAGGAAAATTTTCAGTATATATCATTATTTGAAATCAAGGTGACTAATTTACAACCCAGTTACATAGTCTATTATGTTGAATAATTCATTGAAAACCGGGTTTCAATGAAATTGTAGAATTATCTCCCAATGGTACATGTATCAAACATTGAAGTCATCATTTAATTGATATTTAGAAGAATATAAATCACCATTTCCAATAATAGTTGAACAACTGTTTGATAATTTAAAACGGAAGGGCTGTATTTTGATAAATTGTTTCCAAAAAACCTTACGATATCTAGGTGGAAATAGAGATTAGTATTTTATGAAAACCCATAATAGAGTTGTGTATACATTAAAAATTTTCTTGATGTTAATTATGCGGATAAATAATTATGTTATATTTTCATCAGGATGTCGCTATATGAACCCTGAAAAACAAAGAATGAAATTAAGGCTAGGTTGGACATGGTTGATACATGAATTCAAGAAGATATTACACCCGTGATGGTTCAAAAACGAAATTTTGTTCCTCTAGCTACTTTCAATATTTCCATGTAGGTGAGATATCTCTTTTTGTAACTTCTTGAATGATCTAAAGGTTCTATTTTGGTATTCATCAAATATAAATAAATTCATTTCAATGATAGAATTAATGTGAAAGGTTCTTACATCACATAACTTTCATTGTTTGATACAAGATCTAATTCATATAGATAAACATTTCATTTCTCATTAGAATGTCCTACATACATTAAACAAGCCCTATTTCTAATTCAATGCTATATGCATTAACGTTATAGACATGAAGAAATTGTTGTAAATGGAATGAGACTTTGTCATCATATTATGTGAATTGGAAATGTTCTTCCATCCAACATTCATTGATATAATGTTTCACTTGGGGATATAAATTTGAATATTTGGTCGTGTGCACAATATATAGATATTACCCATTGAATGAGAAATTTAGGATAGTGAGTCATAAGTGATTTCTGACATGTATGAAGTAGTGTCACGTTATACTAATGCACGATGCAACCAGTATGACTCAAAATGCTTGATTGTAGTTTGAAAGGACATTTTAGTAAAAAACTAAAGTGGCATACTAAAAACTATGCAAACAAAATCTAAATTATTTGATATTTTTAAAAAATGATCCCTAGATCATTTTGGACATATAGTAGTGAACCACACATCAATATGACACACGTGTGACTCGTATGACTCCAATTGTATCTTTTTATGTAAAATTGATAATAATTTTGGTAAAAAGAGCATGTGACATTCTGAAAACCATTCAAACTCATTTTTATTGTTTTTATAATTTATAACAATGATCCATGAAGCATTTATGACATGTAGGACTCAATAATACCTAAGTATGATGCACGGTGTGACCGATATAATAGCAAGTGTGTCTTTTTTATTAAATATTGATGTATTATTAATGTATTATTTCATATTACTGTTTAATCTAATTATTTATAGTATTAATAACAAAATATTGTTTTCCTTATATAGGCAGAATCTTTTTGATAGGGTTAGATGAATTTTTCAACAACAGAGACCATCGATAGAAATTTTTTATAGGGGATCACGGGCATCAAAAGATAAAACATTAATATATTAAATGATTTTATTTTTGATGATGGATAACCGTGTTTGATCCCAACCTTTTTCATTTTATGGTTTTTTATTTTTATTTATCAATAAATTTTGGTTGGAGAATTTTCAACTGGATCTTGGATCTTTCTAGGATATATTTCATTGTTTGAAATTACAGTTTATAATGGAATTAAAGGTTTCTGATTGTTGTGTTGTTTTATTAGCAACACATTGTAGGCAATTATGCTTTAATCAGTGTTTTTTTTGCACTAATAAAGGGTATCCTTTATCACCACTTGGACTATCCGTGATTTTTATGAACTACTGAACGCAATTTTTTTCACTGTTAAATATATTTAGTGTATTGAAGAGAACTGTATCCCAATTGTTTTTTAGAAATCAATGCTATATCAAAACCCATAACATCAATTTTTTAATAATATTTAAGATAAATTGGCAATAAAAATGGTTTACATGAATTGTTTTTATAGATTGATTCAAGCTACTCTATACTCAAAATTTATATAAACTCTGAGTATAGATTTGTAGGTATAATCCCATTTTCTGGTACTATATAAATAATATTTAATAATATAAAAATATTTATATATGAACTATATCATTCAAGGATTACATCATAATCGTTAAAAAATGCAGATAAGAGAAACCCTTCATAAGTGCTAAATAATATAGTGATTAATAGTTAGTATATCACTATTTTTTAAACACTGATAAAATTATCATTTATCATTGATTATGTTCAGCAGTAATAAAAGATAAGCCTTCATCATTGTATTTATAAAAGTGACTAAGGGAAGAGTTTAAATTTTTTGGATATGTACTGTGGTATCTTATAAAATGGATAATGAAATATTGTTAATAAATATATAAATGTGTAACGTGGTTGGATGGGGAGGCACTATAAAATAGGTTATAACAAAATCTAAATACATACACCTGAAAACATTTGAATGAAATTCCAACATTGATTTTTATAAATAATTTCAACATGTTTCTCTATTATTTCGACTGTTTTGTGAACTCAGATAATGAGTTTTATAAATACCAACAAAATAATTTATATTCATTTTATGAATGAAATCTCATTCATTAGGAAATTTAACTGAAACTAGTTTTTATTATGAAGTTGGCATTTCAAAAAATTAATATCATTGTAAATATATACTGATATGAGAAGTATTTCTCCCACTTGATTCAACCATTATATTTTAATGGATTACAAAATTACATTTAAATATAAATCGCTACACCAAAAGAGGTGGGAATGAAATGGGAAATCCCATTCCTCGCTTTCAACTTGTTATTTTAAAAATAATTTGGATATTATTAAATCACATTGGAAAATATGCAGTTATGGGAATAATAATAATAAATACATGTAAAATGAATGTATTCTTATTTAATTTACAATTATATTTGTAATTTTTTATAATAAAAATAAAAATGTTTTTAATGGAATAATTATTTATATATGTGAACTAAATTTAAAAAATATAAAAATATATATATATATTTATAACAAGTTCAAATATATTTTTAAAAAAAAAATTATGTTAGAATATTTAAATTATAAACACGATAAATACATATTAAATGATAACAAGTGAGCGATATAGTTAACTTATTTTAGATTAAATTAATTTCATACTTTTCAATGATATAATTTAATTATATCATGTGTGTGGCTCAATTATATGATGTAATAATTTTTTTATTTTAAATGATTGATTTATGTGTCATTGATAATAGTGGACCGATAAGCAATAATATAAATGATGAAAAACAATTATTTCAATGATATTTTCTGATTTATATTTAATGAAAATTCATGAGGGAAATAGTGTTTTTACGTTGCGAGACTATCCCGTCATTCCATCTCTTGCATGAAGTATTATTCTCTTTTAATTTTGACAAATATTTATATTTTTAATAAAATTTAATGATTTACATTTATTGTTTTTCTAAAATATAAAACAATTATGTTGTAATGTATTTCAATATATATATTTATAGTTATAATTATATATATATATATATATATATATTAAGATAAATAATTAATATATTTATTATAAATTTTTACTTAATTTAATATATCTATTTTTATTTTTAATTATATTTATAAATATTTTTTTCATTTACGAATATTTTTATATATTTATAAATATTTATATTTAATTATATATTCTAAAAACATGCTAATAAATAAATATTTAATTATAGTTATAATTATAATTATAAATATATATATTTAAAAAAATATGCATACAATTTTACTTATAATTGTAAATAAATAAATATTTATATATATATAATTAAAATAAATATACTAAATATATTTATTCATATAATTATAAATATAATATTGATATTTATTATAATATTATAATTATCTAAATAAATATATATTTTTTAATTATAATAACTATAAATTTATATATTTTTTGATAATAAATAAATATGTTATATATATAATTATATAGATATAGATTTGTTATTTATTTATTATAGATTTTACAAAATATAAAAAATATATTTATTATAATTAAAATTGTAAATAAATACATATGTGTATTTAAGAGATAACAACCATTTAAAAAATATATTCATGTATTTATAATTATAATTAATAATAAAAAAATATTTACATATATTTGTTATCCATTATAAAATTATATAAAATATAAATATTTAATTTAAAATTATCTTTTTAGGTGTGTATAATTTTAAATTAAAATGTTTTGAATGGAATAATAATAAATACAATTAAGAAAAATTTAAAAATCGTAATAGTATATATATCGTTATTACATGTTATTCTATATTTATTAGAATTGGTGAATGTTAAAATATTTCATTCTATATCCCTGATAAATATATATAAATTAACATCAAGTGAGTAACTCAATTAAATAAATTTAAATTCATATAATTTTTAAATTTTCAATGAAAAATTTTAATGATATCATGTGAGTTATTACTCAATTATATGATTTAATAAATTGTTTATTTTAAATGATTGATTTTATTATCATTGAAGTCAGTCGAAGGATAAGAAGTAATATAAACGAGGATAATTGGTTATTTTTATTATATTTGATTATTTGAATTTACTAAAAATCCACTGTGGAAATTTGTCTTTTATTAATCTCTTAATTTTCCATAGCCTCCTTCTACACTAATCACATGTTCCTACTCATCAAACGCTTATAATGTCACCAAGTTGGGAACCCACCCACATTGGGAGATTGTTGGGCACCTTCCTGGTTGGGGCACTGCGTAACGCCGCCTGAAATGGTGCTCACATGGTAATCTCCTTTAATGTTGTGTTTTAATGCGGGCAAAGACTACGTGAATTAATTCACGTGGTGACACACTTTTTATGCTGTAACATTATTTGATGCTGATTCTTTTCCCTATATAATGAAGGAGAGGAAAGGAATTTCATCATCATCGACAACAACAACACCGAGATAAAATCCCATTTGGTGATCACCTTTCTTCGATGATCGTCTTTCATTCTCTCCATCTTTTCATCCATAATTTTATTATTGAGTATTACTTTTGAGATCCCTTCCATTTTATAAAGTCTCTATAGTGTATCTCTTGATTTTAGTGAATCCCTCTTTCTGGGCTAGGTCCCTTGTTTTTTCCCTTTTGGGTATTCCACGTAATAATTTCTGATGTCAACTTTATTTTACTACACATTTTACATTTTGTCGTTGCAGAACTGTTTTATTTTTCGAGGAATGATTTAATTTCTGTTGCGCATTCGCTTTTCAATTGTTATCAGGTTCATCGCTTTCCCGTATTTCCCAACATCTAGAATCAGAGTGTTTCATTTCTTTCTTATTTATTAGGGAGGCCAACAACAATCAGATGATTTTGTTAAATGGTACCAACTACCATATGTTGCGACTTAAAATGATGGATCTACATTTTTAAAAAAAAATGCATCTTCCAATATTTAGTACTCAGATGCCAGAGAGGATGTAAGATGAAGAATGGGCATTCAAGCATGAGATGGTTTGTGGCTTCATTCTCCAATGGGATGAAGAAAACGTGATGAACCACATTCTCAACATCTCTCACGCCAGAACATTGTGGGAGATGCATGAAATGGCCTACTCTTCCATGAATGGGAACAATAAATTGTTTCTTCTCAAGAAAATTATGCATGTGAGGTACAAAGAAGGTACGTCAATTTATGATTAGTTAAGAGAATATCAAGGATTTTTTGATTAGTTGTCTTCCATGGGTATCAATTTGGAAGATGAGGTTTAATCTCTTTTGCAGCATAACACTTTACCCGATTCATTGGAGAATTTACATGTTACTCTAACTGGTTCTTCTTCTAATGGTGTTGTGACATTTAGTTTTGTTATGTTTACAATTTTAAATGAATAGGTCAGGATACACACTCAGGAGAAATCTACTTATGAGCTTTTAGTCACAGAGAATAAAGTGAGAAGCGAGGATCAAGGGCAGAGATGTCGAGGTAAGAGCAATGGCAGAAGCAAATATAGACAGAAGTAGAGAAATTTTGAATGTCATCATTGTGGTAAGAAGATGAATCATTAGATTTTTTAATCATCTAAAAAGAGAGAACATATTTATGGAAAATCCACAGAAGAAAAATTATAATTGAGATGATCATGTCATCACTGCTATAAAGGGTGATATTTTCATTGTTTATGACTCCATTTACATTTCTTCTGATGATTCTAGTTGGGTTGTTGAGAGTGGTTTCCATTTTAACATGACATCAATGATGGTGTTCTTCTCATCTTATAGCCAAGAAAATTTTGGGATTTAATGATGGGAAATAATCATCATGCTGACGTTTTATGCATCTTGACTGTTTGTTTAAAGACCAATACAAGAAGTATTCTAATTTTTATGAATGTTCGACATGCACCTAAGCTTCGTTTGAATCTTATTTCTACCAGTGACTTTTCAGATGAAGTGTTTATCAGCATATTTGGTGATTTCCAATGAAATTATTCCATGTTATCTTTTATTGTGGCTCGAGGGAAGAAGCATTCAGTTTTTTAATTGACTAGAAATTTTATTTCTTGTGATACTACATGCGTTGTTGAGTGAAGTGTTTCATATAAGTTGTGGAATAAAAAGCTCAGTCACATCATTGAGAAAGGTCTGGGTTTTATGGACAAGTGAAATATTGTTCCTGATTTCAAGAGTGTATAATTGGACGCATTAGATCATTTCATGGCTGGGAAACTGGGCATTGTGAGTTTCACCAGTCATCCTCCACACAGGAAGTCATAGGTACATGAGTCAGTAGATTCTGGCATTTGTGGTCCTTTGAAATCAATGACCTATTGTGCAGGTCATTATTATGGGTCATTTATTGATGACTACTCACGAATGCTCTGGGGATTTTCTGAATGCCAAAAGTATGGTGCTCAATGTTTTTAAGTAATTTATGTTTTTGCTGAAAGGGAATAAGGAACGAAATTTAAATGTATTTGCACTTAAAATGGGGGAGTGTATTGTCGTCTATTGGATCAATATTTTATGATGGATGGTATCCAACATCATAAGATGGCACCCAAGACACCTCAGCTGAATGTTGTAGCTGAGAGGATGAACATGAATTTACTGGAAAGAGTTCGTTTTTATCTTTCAGAAGCAATGTTGCCTGGACCTTTTTGTGGTGATCTTTTACTTACTGCTACAAATATTATCAAATTATCACATGTGGCTGCTTTATAACCAGACACTCTTGACAAATACTGGTATGAAAAAGAGATCAGGTTCGATCACTTGTGTTTTTTTGTTGCAAGGATTTTGTTAAAGTGTATAGAGATGAGAGATCAAAGCAGGATGTTAAGAAATGCAAGTTTATTTTTATTTTCTATAGACACGATGAGTTTGGGTACATGTTATATGATACATTTTTTATGAATCTTTTTAGAAGCTGTGATATATTGTTTAATGTGGATCAGTCTATTGCAGACATTGATAATGGGGAAAAAGCTGTTTCTCCAACTTTTATTGGTTTTGTTAGTCTGGAGAAAGGTTCTGATTCACATTAACCTCATATTGTTGATTCTAATGATCTTGTTGATGTAAAAAATGATCCTCATGGTGAAAAGGATGGATTTTATGTTTCTTATGCAACTTTTATTTTTGATGATTTGGTTCCAAGGGTTATTAATGAACCCACAGTTCCACTCTAGTGGTCATCTCACCATCACACCATTTGTAATCAATATTCCACTGATGATTATGTGCTTCTCTCTAAAGGAGGAGAACCATATTCTTTTGATGTGGCAATGGAGAGTAAACAGAAAGATAGATGGGTTGTTTCAATGGATGATGAGATGACATCATTGCATGACAACAAGACTTTTGAACTGGTGAGTTTACCGACAGGTAAAACAGATTTCCAAAATTGGTGGATTTATCAGATAAAAAATAATGAATCTAGTTCTGTTCCATGATTGAAGGAAAGGATAGCAGTCAAAGTATTCCATCAGAAAATATTTATTGGTTTTGATGAGATTTTCTCACCTGTTGTCAAAATTTCGTCCATTTGTGTTGTTCTTGGTTTGGATGCCAGCTTGTATCCGAAGATTGGAAAGATGATTGTAATGATAGCTTTACTCCATGGAGATTTAGAGGTGGAGATTAATATAGAGCATCTAAATGGTTTTGTTGAAATAGGTAAAGAACATCATGTTTTCATGTTGAAGAAGAGTTTGTATAGAATGAAGCAATCTCCGAGGTAGTGGTATAAATAATTTGAATCTGTCATTTACATGAGGGTTTCAGGAAGACATCTTCTAATCCTTGTGTTTTTGTTCATAGATTACTAATGATGATTTTATTATACTATTGCTTTGTGTTGATGATTTGCTCATTGTTGACCATGATACATGGGGAATTGATATATTGAATAAGGATCTTTGTCACTCTTTTGTGATGAATGACTTAGGGCGGCTTGGTAGATTCTTAGTATGAATATCTACCATGATAGGAAGGCCATGATATTGTAGTTATCTCAGGAGAGATACATTTAGAAGTTTCATTAGATATTTTCTATTGATAGAGAAAAAGTGGTTAATACTCCTGTTGTATTACATTTAAAGCTCAGTACCAGTCAGCCGTCTTCTACTGATGAAGAGAGAGAGGAGATGCAACACATACCTTATTTATCTCTCGTTGGCAATTTGATGTATTCTATCATATATACTAGACCTGATATAGCTCATGTAGTTGAGGTGGTCAATTGTTTTCTATCAAATCTAGGTAGAGAGAATTGGAGAGTAGTGAAGTACATTTTTCGATATCTTTACGGTACATTTGATCTATGATTGTGTTTTGGCAAAGGGGAACATATGTTGTGTGGATTTACAGATTCAAATATGGTAGGAGATATCGATTTGAGAAGCCTACTTTAGTCTATTTGATCACTTTAATAGGGTGAGGTGTATCATGGTACTCTAGATTTCAATGATTTGTTGCTTTATCTACCACAATGTCATAGTTTATTGCAGCTATTGAGGCGTCGAAAGAATTGTTTGGGATGAAGATATTTATTTGAGAGCTTAGTTTAAATCAAGATAGGTATGTTTTATTTTGGGATTGTCAGATTGCTATTTTTTTGGGAATGAATTCCACTTTTCAATGCAGGTCGAAACATATCGTTGTTTGATGTCATTGGATCTGCAACATCCTTGATTATAGATAGTAAGAGAATGAGAAGATCCACAAAGATGACAATGGGTCATACATGTTGACAAATAGTTTACCCAGAGTGAAATTTGAGACTTGCTGACAGATTGTAGGGTTGGGTGTGATCCCCACTTGAGTCCTAGGGGGAGTTTGTTGGGCACCATCATGGTTGGCGCACTACATAACACCTCCTCAAATTGTGATCACGATGTTTTCTCCTTTATTGTGGTATTTTAATCCGAGCCTAGACCACATGAATTAATTCACGAGTTGACACTCTTTTGATAGGACAACATTATTTGACGTTGATTCTTTTCCATATATAAGGAGTCAGAGGCAAGGAACATCAAAATCACTGCCTGCAAAGCCACCAAGAGAAAATCCCATTGGGTGATCACCTTTTTTTGATGATCATCTTTCTTTCCCTCCACCTTTTGATCCACATGTTTATTCTTGAGTATTACTTTTGAGATAACTTCCATTTTTTGGTGTCACTACCATGTATATCATTATTTTAGTGGATCCCTCTTTCTGCCCTAGGTCCCGCGGATTTTCCCTTTTGTGTTTTCCACGTAAAAATTTCCGGTGTAAAGATTATTTTTCTACACATTTAATTTCGGACTGCTGCACATCTATTTTATTTAGGGTGGAAAGATTTTATTTATAATACACATTTTCTTTTCAATTGATTACACATTTGTTTGTTTTTCATCATTCCCAATAGAGATAAGGTCGTGATCATTGCAACGCGTGTCGGGTTGGGGGACGAGAAGCGTCATCCACCACCAAAATAGAAAGAACCCAGGAAGCATAATTCTTGGAAAATTTTATGTGATAGCTATATAATGAGGTAGGGGTAAGAAGAAGTGGATGAAATTTTTTTTTCCACTAAGTGAAGCTCCAACTACACAGAAGAAGTCCTGAAGGTGTCTATCCTGAATGTGAAAAAAGATGGTGTCGCACAATGTTGTAGCTCTTCATCCAAGAGGGAGGGAGATGGGGGGGGGGTCTAAGAGGTGTTGATCTGCCATGGGGATGCATTAAAGAAATATTTGATTCTATACATGATGCCATGTAATGGATTATGCTTGGGTCGGTTCAGTATTGTACATGGGAACAACGTTTTTATGTATTATTCTTCGTTTGTTTCCTGAAAACGGTGCAACAAAAACATGCCACCACTTCTAGGTGAACTAATATGTGGTCTTATGGGGTGGTCCATGGTCCACTAAAAATATGATTTTCTGTAAATACCCTCGAGGGCCCTGTAATTTTTTTGATGATAATGAATGGTATTATTAATGATTTTTTTGTTCATTATGTTTTTTGAAACTATGAAGCTTAAGCAGTTCATCGTGTTCAAAAAATTTAATAGCTCGTTGTCAAATTAGAAATTCCTAGTTTTCATATGTAAAATTAATAATATCCATATTAAATAATTCTTCAATTTAATTTTTTTTAAATAATGAAACTTATTGTTAAAAATTTGCCCATTTTAATATTTACTGGATTTTATCTTCATTTTACCTCAGGTGCTAATTTTTGTGGTCGGCTCAATTGTTTGGTGTGCTTGATTTGTGTCGTCTTCATTTCTATCCACATTATACCTATTAACGTTATTTCTGGCCATCATTTGATGTTTCCCTCTACTCCATCCCTTCCATGCATTGATTTGGGCCTTTCAATGTGATGCTATGTGGGCAGTTTGGCCTTGGTTCGTGGTAGCCTCTACATGACTTTGCAATTAGCTGGATATAGTTATTGTAGGGTGATTCATCAACACTACGACACATTAATTTGATATATTAGACAAATATAAATATCATCTTCTTGGTGGTCATGTTCATCTGGTATGTGGAGATCCAGATTCCCGAAATGGGTGCCCTCTCGTTGCTGGTGGTTTTTTTCTTCTTGATGGTTGTTTGGTCATCTATTTCTCTCACCCAGTGTAGAGAATCCTCTTCCTAAAATTCAATATCACCGATGGTGGGGCTACCATCCTAATCAGCAGACTCATTTGGTTGCCTACCGACCCCCTTCACGCCGCTGGTGCACAGCTCATGGTGGATCCTGTTGGGGTTATTCCTTGTTGATGACATGTGACCATAGATTGAATCCAGTGATCTTGTGTGATCATTCTTTGGATGATCCAACAAATTATACATATATGTGTTTTCATATCTTGATGTAATGTAGACATTGAGATCTTTTTCTTGTGTTTTATGATTTTCTTAAACACGAATTTTTTTGTGTTTCTTCATCAAGAGTACTGTTTCTATTTTAGCGCTCATGTGCATTTCAGTTGGCTATCTGCTTTTCCTATTTACAAAGTAATAAATTTTTTATTATACATATTATAAGTTCATTGACGTTATTTAACAAAAATATATACACGATACAATCTAATAATATAAAATTAGTTCATGACGATCGAAATACCGTAGAATATAATCTATATGATTATCAATAACAACTTATCAAATGATTAGTCATCTCCCAAAATAAACAAATTTATTATATAAATATTTAATCTTCTAGAAGATCATTAATAATGTATAACTTAGATTCTAGATATTTATTACCATTTCACATTATCTTTCGGATATTTATATATGTGAACAAATCATGAAAATCAAGGAAATGAACACTTCTGAACAAATAAATTGAATCTTATAACTCATCAAAAAGAGAATAAATGAAATTGTGAGTTGGTGTTTTCAAAATTAAAATGTTTGTTTTCCATGAAATTTTTTTTTTTTAGTATCAATGAAAAAAAATTTATTTTTATTTTTATTATTATTATGCATATATGTTTTTGGGGTTGTTCTGTTCTCATACCTATGTTTGTTCCTTCAACATCACTAGGCTATTTTTGCATTGTGGCCCACTAGTTTGTTGGGTTGCTTGGACTGGTGGCATCCTCGGCCTGGCTAGCCACCACGATACCAAAATGGTCATCTTACTATGTCGCCTCATCTTGACCACTAATGTTTTGAGTACATGACGTCCTTGCTCAGAGATTTATGTTTCCTAGTTTGTTTATTTTTTTCACTCATCTACTTTGAGCCTGCTGCATGTCTCGATTTATGTAGTTTTTGATTCAATAACATAGTTTTTTGACGCTCCTGCTTTTTGACCAGATGTTGTGTGTCTGGATAATTTGTGACACATATCATGGAATCTTATCGGGCTGGTGTTTCCATTATTGTTGTGGTGTGTGGGTGTCTTCCTCTGCGTAGGAGGTTCGTCATCATATACCTCTTATCCCAAGAGCACCGAGATAAGTATTTCTGCTATTACGAGTCTCACCACCTGTATGAATCCATCATAAACTCATTTCCAGGATTCCTAGCGGATAACTTGGCTCTTGTGAGGTCTATAGTGCTTGCTTTAGATTCTAGAACCATCAACCATGGCAGGGATCTGTGATCTTCATTTATTTTTTGTTTTGAGACTGTTATTTACATTCGGTTTAGTCTCTCCATTGTATATTCATAGTTTCTTTGCCAACATGGATCACGTAGTCTGAGTTTTCTGAATGAGTCCATCCATTTTGAGGGAGTACTTCACTAACTCAAAGACATAATTCTCTATTGTATCTTGGGCTGAAGAGGTATTTATTCTCTGATAGATTCTTTCATTGATTTCTCTGGTCTATTTTTATTTTTCTTCTCAGCTTGTATGTGCTCTGTTGCTTTCATTTTTCATAATAATAAGACATAATGTATTGATGTTCATTCCATGGACTAGGACCAAGATGTCAAAAGATAACAAAATTCATGTGTTTTTTATTTTATTTTATTAATTTTTATGTTCATTTACATTCTTAATAAATGGCCATATTATCTATTGAGTTTACTTCGAAAAAATATTAGTAAACTGTCCCAATTCCACAAAAAAATACGCTATATCAAATACATATAAAATATGTTCTCATCTATTTTATTAATGAATATAATTTCATTATCAAGGACTTTTTGTACAAATGTAGATCAATATCGAACATAATGAATGTGTTTTCTCATCTCATCGTTATTTATGTTATATATTCATAGTTCACAACAATATCTTGTGTGTAGTATATATTTACATCCCGGTGATGTAAAATATCATGAATCTTTATATCTTCATTATATTAAATAACTTCATTGATGATCATTATTTCAATGGGTAATATTGTTCTACTATGTGAAAAGTGGTAAGGGACTCTTCCGGATCCTACATTATTAATTTGAGTTTTGTTTTATCTCACTTCTCCCAATGCTAATCCTTCATTTATTGTTATAAACATCTTCAAAATTCCATGTATATGATACAAACCCATGTATCAAGAGAAGCTCCCCTTTCATTGACGGGGAAAAGCAAGATTTTTAAGGTTTCCATTTTAATTCATCCCGACAAGGAATCCCAATAAAAGGGAACATCCCGATATCATACACATTTTTCATGCACCACACATAATCAGTTTAAAGCTACCAATTTTTTTCTAAAATGAATCATTTTATCATGAAATCCGTTCTTTTTTTTATATCTAATCTTATACAAACAATTATGTCTTTTTAATTTTTTTGAATCATTAATATTTTACATAAATCACATTAAAGAGGCTTATTTCTAATGTTTCTAAAACACACCATTTAGATGCTTTAACTTATGTTGGACATCATTTACGCCTCAAATATAATTTAACTTTTTCTAACATTTATTTTTTGTGTCACACATTTTTACAATATGATTTTATGACAAAAAAATGATTTCTCTAAAAGAACGCTTTTGTTGAAAGTAAAATACTAATTTCTCTCAAGAATTTATCTACGATTTTACTAGACTATATTCATCTATGATTTTTATTCAAACATTTAGAAATGGTTTCAGACACATTAATTTAATATTATCTTTTTGAAATATATAATTCTATACATGAGGAATTCATTAGGATTCATAATTCCTGGGTGATGCCTGCTATAGCCCATCGATACATCAGTAGGTCTCATGAGACGAAATCAGTTGATGACACACCCATCACAATTGTTTCCATGTAGTTTGAACTTTTCAATTGGATTAATCATGAAACGTGTAATATGGGTTTCTACACATAACCATAAAATATGATGAGGATATATACTAATAGTAACTATCGTAATTAAAGAGAATTTTAATGCAGACGTCCAACATTATCCATTCCATTATTATTTTTATTCTATGTGATTATTCAATTAGTTAGTACGTCAATGGTTATGTATTATCATATTTTAATAATGTATATGTAATTATTTATTAATATTTTATTCCTAAAATATTAGTTTCAATATTATGTTTTAATGATACATGGTTTTATTTATTCACCTTCCGTTTTTATGCTTATAGTAGCTTTCAATGTATTATATACCCTTACAGTGCATCTGATCTGACCCATTTATTTTGTTTTATTTTTTTCATGATGCAAAGAATATTATTATGAATGACATGTTGTGATAATTTAGGAGTTCATCAGTGTTTCAATTGGGCTTTCTATGTCATTTTTTAATTCAACATTGTAATGTAATAATTATGTTTGTAATATTTTTTCCAAATCTACTAAACTATTTGGTACATTGGAATGAAAACACTTGTTCATGGTACCATTGTAATGATTTATGGCATAGTCATTCAGAAACTAGGTTTGAGGTCATTACATTTTTTTAACAAATTCCCATTATTTAAAGACCTCTACAAAAGAGTATATGCAGTTGACTTCTTAGAAGGATTTTATTGGTCAGTATGGTTTTTTAGGGAATCTAAATACACATAGATTAGTATTAGAATATAAAACTCTCCTATGAATGAGAACTAGCATTAAAAAAATTAAACAATAATTATATGAGGTGATGTTTTTTTAATTTTAGATCTTCTCAATGTTACAGTCGCAACAGATAGATGTATATTATCATTAATAATGAACAACAGCAAAATAACATTCATTGCCTCTCATTATTCTTATTGATATTTAATTAGTAGAAAATAATGTTTTTCTTCTTTGGCACATTCTGTTTTCTTCCTGTTGTTATTCTCTTAGGTATAGAATAATAGATATGCAAATTATTTCAATTATCTCTTAAAAATGCGGAATAATAATTTTTAAGAACAATGTTTTCACAAGAGTTTTCACATCTCCAACCATATTCATATGCTTGTTTCATGTTAGGGAGATATATATATAATTAATATATATCCATATGTAATAGATGATCCACTTCCTTCTAATATTAAAAATAAATCTATCAATGATATTTCATAAATATCTTCAATAAATAAAAAAATCATTTCTGTGTTATTCCTTTTAGATAAATCTCTAATAAAATAATTAAAAATAATTTTAATTACTCATATTATAATGTATCCGGAAAATATGAAGTCTTGAATACTTCCTTCCTTTATTCCTCTAAAATGATCCTTTAAAACTGTAGAAAAATAAATCTTAAAAAGTAGCGTCAACACCTTTGGAAAAATTTTAATATTTAAAATTTTAATTATAAAAATTCTATTTCTATCATGATATTATTTACAAATGTGTGGGAATTCATAAAGGGAATATCCATTCTTATTGTGATAAACTCATTTTTTATCATACGACACACCACATCTATATTTTACCATACACTCTCCTCAAGAAGTCTCATATACGCATTACTTTTGTTAAATTAATGTTTAATATTTAACATTATAAATTGAGTTATTCAATATCTATAGCCTTCAATATTGAGTGAATATCCATGGTGGTGATATGAATTATCAAAGTTGAGCAACACCTACATTGATCATCATCATTTTGAGTTTTAGATTACATGAATAAAATATATTTTGTCTTTTATAGATATATTGTACAACAATAAAATGTGGTATCAACCTCTATTTATACATTATATCATTTCCACATAGAGTATACCATGGTACATGATGAAGACATCATCTAGTATTTCAGCGTACAGTGGCAGCTAATGAAGGATGTTGCTGCATTTCAGGTTTAGCATGCACATCACATTTTTCATCTCCATTATAGCATGCATCACCATGAAATATGAAACAATATAGAAGTTCTTCATCTTCGACATTTGAAACATTACACTAGTTCTTGTTGAATAAAGTTTTTTCCAAATAATTCAACATACATCCCACACATGAGATAAAAAACCATGTCATTGAGTTTGTGTTTGGTTGTGGTATGCAAAGCTGAGAAATCAAAGAATATTATTGTGAGTATCCATGTTGAGGTACAGACTCCGGTAGTGTTTCCTTTTCTCAAGTATTTCACTATTCTAGCACCATATGGTAACAATGTAGAAGGGTTATTTCTAATTTGGAAGAATTTACTATCTTGCTGGTAAATTCCATACTCGGTCGATGCAACAAATGGCCCTCATTTAAATATTTTTATCCAACTCATGTTTTTAGGGATTCAATATAGAAATTGTAGTAGGCTTAACCTCCACATTTCAGTAGTGGTGGCGGTGTGAAGAATGTCAATTTTGTAAGTGAATTAATCGGTCAATTTCATATGGAATGTATTGATAATTTCTAAAGTATTGTAGTTTTTTCAAACATTTAGATCCTGAATATAGGGATCATTTGAAGTTTTGTATTGTTCATTTCCAACATAAGGTTAATGTACACCAATTTTTTATTAAAATATTGTTTTCTAAATTTTGTGTGTTGATCATTTCATTCCAATGTAGAGTGGATGAACTATACTTTTTAACCCATGTACGTATAAAATATGGTCCACTTACCCTTACAAAAATCATTGATTTTTGAAAAGGCTCTTAATATTGGGTTCAACATTTGTAATAGAAGAATTAATTTTAGAAATATTTAAATATTACCAACATTCAAAAATGAATATCAATACAACATCTATATATCCTGATATCTTTGAAATATAGAAGAAAACCTATTCTAAAAAGACAATAGTTTTGTTAAATCTTCATAGAACATCAAATAAATTTTTAACCATAGAAAAGATCTTTTAAGACAATGATGTAAAATTAATAAATCAAGATAATATTCTTTTATTTACATATAACCATGTTTCAAATGATTAAAACATCTATAGCACATGATGTAAATGAAATACTATATTTTATCGCATCTTTACCCTATTGAGTTTCTAAACTATTAAAGCAACATCCGTGATTATTTAGAGCACCATGTAATCCTTTTCAGGAATCCTCATAAACTAATGATGTTTATATAAATTTATTCGAAATCCAACAATATAATAACAAAATTTAATCTATCCATTATATCTTGATATATAATCAAAATACAGTGGTTACAATATATTCGAAAAAATGAAATGTCACTTGGAAATTTTAAAACTACTTCAGTGAATTATTACAAAATAGAATCTACTAAATTTGATATCAACAAAAACATATGAATGGATGATACTAATATTATATTTTCAACAGAAAAAAATCTTTATGAAATTGATCACTTTTTCTTCAAAAATTAAATTAATAAATTGACATACTATATATGAATGAACCCAATCAAAATTATCTACAAACAAAGAATTATGGGTTGGAGTAATTATCAAGACCAAACTAATAAGATAATAAAATAGAGGCCCAGAACATGAGAAGCCAATAAGAATGTAAAAACTAATCGTGCTCCCTATTATAGATTTAATTCAACTTTAATATCATTGTTCTCCACTCCAATAATTGGAAAATTATTTATATTAAAGTATGGATATGAGATTCATTCATGGTGGGTGGAATGAATTCTTTTGGAAATGAATGATTTGGGGATTTTCATGAATTCTATTATGTATATAAGCCTGATAAATATCATCTTTTTTAAGCATCTATGCAAATAATATTCCAATGAATTTATCTTCCATGTACTAAAATTGATTATGTATGGGGTAATTTGATGTTACATTATTTTATTATAGTTTTTATCTCTTTTTTTGACATAAATGTTTTATAAATGTAAAAACATTTTGTTTTTAATAGAAGATTATTGAATTATTTTTAAAATGATAAAAAAATCTTGCTCTACTAAAATAAAAAAATTATATGATTTGATGCTATAAATATTAAAACATATATGATTTCAATTTCTATATAAATATTTTAATTAAAAATCTATTCTGGTATATTCAGTGATAATATTTTTTTTATTTGATTTTTATGAGGATTTGATTTGAGAAATAATTATTTAATTATTTAATGTTTGAATTCATAACATCTTCTTTCTAGAATACATATTATTTTCTTGAACTGAATTTTAATTTGTAATTGGTTATCATATTTTGATATTTAATATTAATGGGGATTATTAATTGAAATAAATTGTAGTTTGTTTTAATGTGTTTTCAATATTTGATTAATTATCTTATTTTCGTGATTTCAAAATTATATAATTATTTGTGGAATTTGATATTTATTGATAATAGTAATCCTAATTCGTTAAAAAACTTATTTTAAAAAAAATATCAATTTTTTATTTATGTCATGGATTTTAGAATTTTTTTTTCTTAGGACCTGCGGTGGGAATTTAGTAAAATTTTGAAGAAACCAATCCTTGGATGGTGAAAAAATAAGTTCAAATAGAATGACTATATGATGAGAAAAAAATGACAGCATATATTCCCATTGAAATGTTAATGGGTTCAAGTTCCATAGAATAAAATTGGAGTTTTCATGTTTTGATAATCTATTTAAATTTAAAAACTACTATTCCTTGGGGTGGAGTGAATTTATGGAAAATATTTGTTGTTGAACATCTGTTAAAAATCATTCAAATTCTATGAAAATCAATTATTTTTAATCCACTAAAACACATCAATCCTTATGTGACCAACAGAAGGGAGTTTATGATTGCATTGATAGATTTTTAGAAAACATCTCCATCGACCATGCAAAAAAATATGATCAACCATATTCGGTATTTACAATAAAACATAAAGGAAAATTTGTATAAGGTATGGATATAAAGTGAGGTTTTACAATTTACCAAAAAGAGTATATGGAGCTGCTATGGCTAAATATTGGGAAACTCTATGATCGATCATGATATGTTATTATTGCGACTTTGAGTAGAAATTGGATTGAATATGGATGAACATGTTCGACAAAAAATGATTAATTGCTTAAGGAAACAAACATGGGATAGATCTTTTGATGAATCATGTGAATGTGAAAATTTATCTTATGAGGAGGTTGCAATGACGACCAAGCCCAACTACTGAACCATGACCTATACATTCATGTGGATGAGGGCATCAATCGATTGGAGGATGGGCATGATTGAATGAATATTTGAGACACATGTTTTATTAAAGACCCTCTAGCTTTATGATAAAATAAATTTGAGCCATGGATGGAAATATCAATACCACCATTCATGGATACAGTAAGACATAATTCCCACATGAAGATGAAAACTAACCAACATCGTCGATTCCCAAGCATGATGATTTTGAAATATATATCATTGAGATGTGGACCATGTTTTCTAGAATTGTGAATTTGATGATTCTGGAGCTCCTCCAGATCTATTGATCGATGAATTAGAAATTTATGGTGCCCACAATACAATGCGAGGTGAGAAGGATCCCCCTTGAACATGGCTCTCCAGAATTGATTACTAAATACCTCAATTGTGGTGGAAGATTTTTTACATATTGATATCAGTTGAAGAATGATAAGACCACTATAAATTTAAAATAGGAACCAGATAAATCAAACAAGATCCATTGAGTATGAGTTCATTGAAAATTGATGTGGAAGAATTTGAGATGATTTTTCATGGTTGTGAGAATCGAGTGATTTCTTCTTTAGTTAATGTGAAAGATGGTTATCGTCAAATGAAAAAAATGAAAAAATGGAAATCCATAGTAGAAGTAATATTTGTTTCCCATAATAAAAGATAGAAAAATTAATGTTTATTCACAGTGACAAGAAAATAAGTGCCTAAAAATAAGATGACAATGCTAGAAATTTTTTACATGGAATACCATAAAGAGAAAAAAACACGACATTGTTCAAAAAGAATAATTAACTAATAACAAAATGTATAAGAAAGATACTTCCAAATATGAGAAGGATCTGAAAAAAATGTATTCTGACAGAATACATAATCAACAAACGAATGCAGATGCATTCTAAATGCATCCTGAAACGAAAAAACAAAGCCTAATAATGAAACCAAATAGATCTGACCATTTAAATCTGATTTCCATTGGTTGAATAAATGTCTTAGAAGAAAAAAACAATATTAGATATTTTATATTAAATAGAATCAAATCAAGATAATTTCATCGTCTCTAGATCTGAAATGTGATGTGTAAATTCTATCTGCACTACGATGCTTGAGAAAAAAAAGACTGCCACTGAAAAAGACCTTAGAAAATATTATGTTATGAAATTCCATAACTCCCATAATCGTATGTATCATTTTATTATTAATCAATTTAATGGTATTTGGGGTATTCACATGAGGAGGACCCAAAAAACCTCTTTTCGACTCATGTAGGGATCAACGCCAACCCTACAAATAGTCAAAAAGTCACAATGTTACCTCTCGGTAATATCTTGGTCCACATGTCTAAACCATTATCATATTATTTGATCTTTTCAAGCTCCAACTGTACTTAATAAATCAAAACACAAATTCAATGATATCAAACATCGATATGTTTCTACCTGTCATAAAAAGTGGGATTTTTCCCAAATAAATTCCACTATAACTGTATCAAAATTAAACATATGTATATTAATTATTTTGAGCTCTTGAATAAATGTTTTCATTCGGAATAATTATTTTCACGACTCTTTAGTTGTAATGAACTCTATCATAGTGGTATATTAACATACACATCTCAACAATCTATACTTCCAAGATACATCTCCCCCTCAAAAGATATCAAATAACGTGATATAGATTTACTTTAAATAATATATCTATCTATATATGAATATGTAATCAAAAATTTATAGGTCCCTCATTAACAAAACACAATATCATATCTATATGTACCAAAATGATATTGAAATATATATATATATATCACTATTCTCAATCTCTACCAAGATTTGATAGAAATGGACTGACCACACCAAAATCATATGTTATATGTGGTTTTCATCATACCATCACAAACATCATAAAACAAATGGTAGATGAATTGGGTATGTATTATATCTCATCTATATCTTCACCTATAGAAGGCAACTGTCTAAGAACAAGATTAAAATGTAAATAAAGAGGAGTACTAACCACTTTTTCACTATCAGTAGAAAATCACTGAATACACATCCCAATATATCTATTTTATGATAACAATAAGAAATTGATCATTATTTCATGTGATATTGAAATGGAATGAATTTCTTCCACTGGCAGGGAGTTTTAGCACATAGAAGTCTAAAAATGTTATTCATTAATTTGTAAAATTTAGATGCATTCACACAAAAAATTGAGTTTATCAACATCATAAATCAATAGTATAAAAATTTCATTATCATTAAAACTCATAACAAAAATACAATTATCAGAATATGTCTTCTAGAAACCCAGAGAAAAAATTATAGATTCTCATTTTTTACACCACAATCTCAGATATTACTTCAGAACATATGAAAAATCCTTTAACATATAAATATAATTATCTTCATCTTTTTTTAATTTCCCACTTATTTCAACATATTAATATACTTCTATAAATTTACATGGAGAAATGTTTTCATCACATTCAATTTCATAATATGCAAATAAAAACTATTAGCCAAACCAAGAACAATCTGACAGGAGGACATTTTAACAACCAAAGTAGAAATTCTATCAAAGTCAATACATTTCTTTTGAAAGGGGACTTTTGAAACTTACCATTCCTTGTATCATTGAAAAGGGCTGGATTATTCAGTTTTAATATGATAAATCCATCAATTTTGAAAATATATCTTACCTAAAAGAGACATCACCAACTCAAAATATGGTTTTTGTGCAATTATCTCATATCATCATCCATTAATTCCACCCATCAATCATTCTGATCACTTTACATCCCCTTATCAAAATATTAGGTTTCTCCACCTTAAAAATGGACCTAATACTCATGATGTGATTTCCAAGTAGATATAGATCAATTATAAGATGATCTCTAATGTGGAACATCCGGTTCATTAATAAATCCTGGAACTAGGTCATCAATAACATAAAGTGTATAAAAACCCTCAACACCAACCTATTCACACTGAACCTAATTTTTTACATTAACAAGGTCATTATAATCTACAATATGAGATAATTGTTACTCATATATTTGATTTGGTATGAAAAATCGATAAAAAATTAGTGAAGTATATTTTCACTACAATCAATGTATGAAATAATATGATCCTCCATAAATATCATATCATAGCATCTGATAATTATCATAAAAATACGACTATGGGACAAGTTACAAAACTCATTGAGTCTATATACAATAAAATTACATTGTAATGACTTACTACCAGTCATTGATCTTTCATCTCTAGGAACATGAACAAAATCCTTACATCCAAAAACATGAAATGGATCACACTTCATCTATTTTCCAAAACCAAACAGGTCTGGTGTGTCTATCTACAATACAATCACAGGTGATAAATTGATAATATATACAATAATTAATAATGCCACACCCCACCAATTTTTAGTTAAATATTCTTTTGAATGTAAACATTGAACTCTATTCAAAAAACCACTATTCGTCTACTCATTTACTCCATTTATATCAGGTGTCTTAGGAGACTTTTTTTGATACCAAATACCTTATTGCCTACAATACTGATCAAAAAAACCACATATATCACCACCATTGTTAGTTTGAATAGATTTCAATTTATTACCATATTCTTTATCCACTAAAACATGAAAATGATTAAAAATATGAACCCCTAAAATTTCGCATTCATGACATAAACCCAAAGATTAAATGATTATTCATAAATAATGAAATATAATAATTTCCACCAATAAAAGACCTATTCTTTGAAGGACCAAAAATGTTGGAATGTACTAATTTAATTACCTATCACTTTTTGTTCAAAGGAAGACTACTGAAACTCACCCTACTATGATTTCCCACCGTTCAGTGATTTCACATGTTGAATTTGACACCCGTTAAATTTGGAAAAAAAAATTATCTTTGACATGTAACCATGAATATTATCACTTATGGGGTCGATCCTCTAGATTCGTAACATGGAAGTCACACATCACTCAACAACGTAAGTAATATCATACGAAATTTAATATCTACTACATAACAAAATTTATTGCCTCATTCCTAAAGCCCCAATCAAGGAACCCTTAGATTTATACCATTTATTCATCACCAAAGTACTGGTAAAAAAATTATCTGAATGAAAACATATACACGTAAGATTTAGATGATCTTCTTGAACATGTCAAACATTTATCAAAATCATCTTACATCATTTGATGGTCTCCAAAAATTTATTCTTAATACCTACAACATCGGCATGACTATCAATACCCATCGTTTAAATCCCGGTGTTAATAAGGATGTAAGATGTAAATTACTCCTCCCTCGATGTCATGTGAACACAAAATTCTCTTAAAAATTGAAAAGAATCATCAGAAGTAATATTTAAAGAGTTATAAACAATAATATGATCCCCCTATATTGGTTGTGATATGATCATATCCATCAACATTTTTCTTGTGATGATTTTCATTCATTTTGTTTTTTAATTTCAGATTATAAGATATCTTATTAAAATTCTCTTTCTTACCATAATGATGAAATTCAAATTAAATCTTATTTGACATGGATTTTATTCTATTTTTTCTCTTTTCACGACTCCCCTATACCAGATTCATTTTGAAACATCTCCAACATTTCCATACGACTAAATTTTAGGAAGATGATCCATCCTGAGTATGTTTCGTGACATCTATATTAAAACTAGATGTCTTAACAAAAATAAATGTCACAAAACCAATAGGAACATACCTAGTATGAGTAAAATGGAAATTAACTGAATAATTAAGTGCTATATTATGAAACCAAAACACTAAATCATTATCATAAAACGTAATACCCAAACAAAATTATCGATCAAAACAACCATGAAAATCACTCAAATAACCATAAATCATTTTTCCTTATTAATAATTCAAATTCATTACATATAATAGGAGAGCCAGTTTATGTTTTCTTATCTTTAATGAATAGGATGTCTCAAAATTTTCTCCAAATGTATTGTCATGAGATATATTTAAAATAAGATTAATTTTATTGTCTTCGACCGAATTAATAATGAATGAACAAAAATTCTCATGATCAAACATCGATTCATCATCAAATATTTTTTGTTCAACATGTGGTTGTTGGTTCCATTCATCAAAATTATCAGACAATAATTTAATTCCATAATTTATTAAAACCAAAACAAAACCCTATGATATCATAGGTTGGGAATGATAGAATGTGACAAATGATCAAAAAAAAAATGAGAACATGCAATGTAAATAAATTTCAATCAAGACTATAAAATTAAATCGAATGCGCAGGGACCAAAAATATTTATAGAAAATCTATACGATGCCGCCAAAAAATTTAACTTCGAAATCCAAAAAGGTAAACACTGTAGGACCAAGTACATAAGGAATAATCTACTAATAATTAAGAGTAAATTATTGAGACTCCCAAAGATGAGTTAGATTTGAAAATTTATACCCTAACATAATAGTGGATCTATGGAAGAAAAGAGATTCATTTTGAATGGTGTCTTAAATACAGAACGTAGCTGGATGAAATAATCCAAATAGTTTGAAATATGTGATGAAGATGATCGTCATTGGAATAAAATTTTTAGAATAAAAAAATATGATTAGATAAATTACCATCACATATTAATGAAAATTTGATCTGGAAAATTTCACGGATAATAGATCTGAAAATCAATGGGTAAAACCCTTAATTGTACTAAAATGTTTTAGGGAAAGATCATATCACCGCAAATGATTTAAAATATTTAATAATAAAGAAGTCAGTAACTCCACTCATGTTACATATCTTTTTTTATTTTATATTTTAAAAGGTCATGTGGGGTCTCTAAGAGATGAGGGCCCCAACATTAGCCATATTAAATAAGTTCATATTCCGATTATGATCCATGGATTAATCAAAGCTATCCAAATGAATAACTTACTTGATTCCTGAATTTTGGACAATATATATTTCATCACATTTTGTTTTTCTTCAATGTATAGTTAATTGTTTAAATAAAACATGTGGACCTCACATCTCATCATAATATTGACTGAAAGACAGTGGCTATGTGCAAGCGAGGTGACAAATTTAGTTTTTGATCAAACCTACAAGATATTACAAAACTAGTGATGAAAATTAAATGTTATTCTTATGGAATGTTAAGAATGGATCAATGTTTTCATGATTGAGTGATATTAGGAAGTCGTTGGTGAATAATGACTGAGAAATAACTGAAATTCACGATTGGTGACAATAATAATCAATATACAAATTAATCGGAATTTCATATCTTTGTAATGGTGAATATCAAGACAAATATCACCTACATAAAGGTTAGACTATCCCAAATTGTACCAAGGTCCACATAAAGGATCCTAGGTTACACTTTTGAAGGAACAAAAATTGGTTTAGGGATTGGAGGTCCCAAAATAAATCATGGACATGAAAAATAAAATAAATATTATTGGGAGACTATGGGGAGTAAGGCTACATTCCCAAATTGGAAAATATAGTTACAAATCTAGCATTTCATTTTTCAACTTTTCTAGAGAAATTATGAAAATAATGGTGGCAATTCAAGGTATAGGAGATCATAGAAAGTAATTGAAGATTTTAGTGATCCCAACTTTTGAACATTCAATATGGAAATCATCTACAAATTATATCATTTGGAAAATTAAGACCATTGTATTATAGTTAGAGCCCTAAATTTATTTAGAGCCCTCAATTTAATTATCCTTGTGGGAATATTTTCACTCTATCCCATGTACCTCATGGTAATAAGTGGATTTTATTTTTCCATTATTACGAAAAATGAAGTACTTTTTAGAAAAGGTAATGGTATGAACTTCACTATGAGAAAACATCATAATTTATTGTATTTATAGAAATAATAGTCTTCAAGAGATATCTATAGTGTGGGTAATTTATCTAATTATACTAAAAAATTTCATTCCAATGCACTCGGCTTCATTACATATATCATTGATTCATGAAATGGTACCAAAATATCTATCAATATCATCGGAATCATTTCCTCTAACTAGATTAAGGCATTAGTCTCACTAACTATTATTGCTTCAACTCTTCAAAAGACATTCTCACATCACTTTTGATTCACTTCATAACTTCCCTTACCACCTTATTCTTAATATTTTTGTTAGTTTGGGATCTTTTAATTTTATTTTTCTCTTTTCATAACTAAATATTTTCTATGGTTCAACATTTTTTCACCACAATACTAGTGTACAGTGATATAAAATATTTAATTTGATCATTCTCATTCTATGTACTACCAACAAGCATTGGTTGTAAATGGTAAGACATACATTGTGACCAAACCATTTGAGTTTCCCATAATAGTTAGTAGTCTCATATGGTTGTTGTACGATTTAAAAAAATGTGCTACTAAACCATGTGAGAATGATTTTAAATACCAAAACTCTATTAAATTACTTTTAACCATATTAATTCAACAGTTTTTTTTCTTATTCTCTATGACTCTCGATATTATGTTCACAATAGGATTCCAATGTAAATTACATCATTTTATAGTGTGTTCTTGATGGATCTATATAGATTGGATCATGTGATTTCATGGTATGTGATTTTTTTTCCTGTCATTCTTAATTTTATTTTTAGATCCTCTCATATTCCTCGGAATGGTGGCATAGTACCAGGTTATGATGGAAAAATTTGATGATATTTTATATGTTTAGTTATATATCTTCTATAGATCATGCATGATATTGGATTTTCCTTGATCATTTAGAGATATAGCATCTTTATAAAATCTCGTCAATACGCTGGGTTTTCCTCGATCTTGATCTTCGTCATCATTTTATGGTAGAGGATAATTTATTTGTTCATCATGGATTATACGCTTTTTAAATATATGACTTTATGAAATTGGAACCTCTCAATTACCCTTTAATATTCTTCCCATTTTTCATCTTGATCATCTTTTGATTCTTTGCATGATCTCAGTTTCAGAATTGGATGCAAATTTTATCAAATCAAGATAGAATTTTATGAGAATGATGGGGCTTGGGATCGACCTTACTGAAGGATGTCCTATAATGATGAATTTATTACATTGATTTATGTTTAATTTAATGTGTATTCCATGGTAATCTATTTTATTATTCATAATTAAATTTATTTAATTGGACATTGAATCAATGAATTGATTCACATATTTTTCACTCATTCTAATCTGGAATGTGTGGGGAGTGGCTAAAAATCCATTAGTTGACATTGCGAGTACGGTGTGTTTCACTATTTGGTCTATATAATTTTTTCAATTTAATTATAATAAATATTATCCTTCATTAAATGTCTCGTGATAGTTATTTCATCCAAAATAATGTTACAACCCATCAATTTGTGGTTTGCACATGGTTCAAGTTATGTGGTGGTATGTGGTATGTCCTGCAGAAAGAATGTTTTTTCATATTTCAATGAAAATTTCCATTTAATAATTTAATAATTTTTTATTCGTTTATATATGTTTATTTAGGAATATTTTGGAAAGAGTTACAACCTCGTGGATATTGATGGAGGGAAAATATTGTTGCAAAAATTGGAAAAAGTTGATGGTCCTCAATAGTCTTGATGATTACCTCATTTGAAGTTAGTATTCATTGTATTATACCTATGATTTTATGCATGGTTTATTGGCATGTGAAATGAGGTTTTCTACCTTCAATGAATGAACCATAATTTAAAAATGTTTTATGTAATCCAAGTAATTATTATTTTGTATTTTAATCTCAAGTCTTAATAAATTAATGGAAGCATGCCTAAGGTTACTAAAAAAATACATTGGCTAAGAAGGACTATTGTATAATAGCTTGTTGTCACCCAAAAATGTCAAATGGTTGATCACATGTCTATGTGTGGGTTTGTGTTTATGTATATGGAACATGAGACCGTGTATGATTCTTGATCACATGTGGGTGTGTGTTTGTAGCTTCTAGGACCTTTGTTAGATTCTTGATCACATTTTTGGTATGTGATTACATAGTATTTTTGTATTCATTTGTGAATTATTCTTGATATGACTTATTTTTACTTATTTTGATATTTATTGTGTGTGGTATTGTATAGCTTCTCGAACCCTACTTTTGTTATCAAGATGACCAGGTTTCTCAGTTTCCATTAAACTACCCCTTATATATGAGTGTGATGACATAATTATAGCCATGGACATTGGATTTTTGATGTTATGGATTGGATCACATACATGTCTACTAATGGGGGTGCAGAATATGGTAGGGGAACAACAATATGCTGTCTACAAAAAGGAATAGAAGAATACCTTGTAGAAGTGATGTGATTATCTAATTACATCAGACATGTTAGGTGTAACATATCATCATTTGAGGCTATTGACCACCATCAGGGTGGTGCATGTGGTGTTCCTGAGGGTGGGGTGTGCGGTGTTCATAAAAAAGAACACCATCCAGATTGGGTGTGAAACATTTCCATTGAGGAAGTACATGGATTCCATAATGATAGGCACACTATGCCAAAATTCTTGATATTTTTTATACGTCTTCTGATAGATAGTGAATCGTTTTTCCTTTCTTCTAGCATGTTAATGATGTAGAATATTATGCGGTTCATAGAATCTTATTATGAACCTGACTTCTCAATATATGGGTTTTTGTTTCTTTTATGCATTGCTGACTATATTTTTGTTCACAATAATGTAGGGGTTGGTTGTCTTATGTTTATCATATCACATGCATGTACAACTCATTTACCTTTTGTGAATTGTACCTTCATGGTGGTGTCCTACTAATTTATACTGAATCCATAGTCGGTCAGCCATAGCACATGGGTACCCTTGTAGTGATAACATGTTACAACTATAGGTCATAATGAGGCACAAGTTTGATCTTTGATCAAGATAGCTCTATATAGGTCTGGTAGTAGGATGAGGTGAGGGTTGTTGTTGCAGATCTTCTTTTACTTTTACTCTCTTTATATTATGTGCACGTGATCAACCTGGTGGGCGATTAGTGTCATGCATTAATTTATTATGGTTTACTATATTGTTTTCACATTCATTCATTACATATTATATGTTTAACTGTATCAACATAATCTAGTTGTATATATTTATATGTATGGTTATTTATATATTATTGTGATCCTTGATGGGGGGTATAGTCTCTCCATGAACCACCTTAGAACTTCACTAATTGTTAGAAGCCTCTGTAGTATGGGGAGATGCGGTTGAATTAATGTGACAATTCATCTCAAACCTAATGATTCAATTCAAGATCTTACAAAATGTTGTCATATGAAAATAGTATCGGTCTTCAGAATTTTTTAACATGAATGACATGAGAAAAAAGAATTTGTCAGATGTTGTGATGAAAATCCCTCTAGTGCATCGCAAACACCATTCTCAAGGGATGTTCTGTTTACCAAGGCATCAGATTGATGTTCTTAATCTTCACAATTTTGGTTATATTATTTCACCTCATGTGACACACATGGAAATTATGGTTAATTATTTCATATGGTTTCAAATCTAGGATATATTATAACGAGGTGCTTCATGAATAATTTTTGGAATGTATGTTCACATTACATATATTCTAATTCATTGTGTTTTCACTGATTAGAGGGAAATAGTTGTTTAGTTTCAAAAACTAGTTCTATGATTGGATATATTATTTCTTGATTTCAACTAATTCAGTTGAACCATTTTGCATGTTTAACTCTAATATACTGTTATGTGATCTTATAGTGTGCTGAACCTGTGCGACGATAGCGACATTGACTATGATGACGATACAGTCTATCTCTTCTAAAACAGTGCATTGTACCTTTCAAGGTCATCATCATGAATTAATTTACTTAGTAATAATATTCTCTGAGTAATAATTTGATAGGTCCAATACATTATGGTTCCAACTATTGCCGATGTGGAGTTATCCATATAGTAATCAATGCAAATTTGTTTCACAATTAGTGGAATCATTTCCCTTTATGAGGATGGAATAAGGGACAATATAAAATTTAATTTGTATAGAGATATTCCTAGAAGACATTCATGAAAATAAAACAATAATGAGACCCTATATTGTGTTATTTTTAAGACTTTATGGTCTTAGATATGTGGCTCCAGTTACTAGTGAGGTGGTGTATTGTTCTACATGAAGGTAAAATGAGTGAGTTTTTTCCTTGTGAAAAATAATTAAGGTCAATTACATTGGAATAATTTTCATTGATTAATAATCAATGTTATTGTGATTGATCCACAAAGGATTAGATTAAGGTATTTCAAGATGTATTGAAACCCTAGAGTATAGATCAACTTCACTGCTAGTCCTCCTAAAAAAAGTTCGGGTTTTAGAGAACATGGATGCTTTTTTCATCCAAGGAAGTACAAATGGATATATGGACCATTAGTTTGGGATGCATCTCTCATTGAATGTCATGTGATGATTCTAGAATATCGTTCTTTGGATTTGTATAGAATTTTTTGACACTCAACATTTTGAACAAATAATCATACGATGAGTGGTGTATATCAAATCTCAGAAGTAAGAATGTTCCAATTATATTGTGGAGCACAATTAGTGCATGAGAACAGTGAAATTGAAACCTTGACGAGTGTGAAATGTTGAATAAGGTTGTTTTTCTATTTATTGAAATTCATAACATGTTTGAAGTTACTCTATTTATGCAATAGTAGGGTTATAATTCCTTTCATGGAGAGCTTAAAAGTGTTAGCATTCATGCTCCTGGTCATGTGCAAAGATTATTGAATTGGATGAAATGTGCTACGAGTGAACCATTGAGAATGATCATAATATATTAAATAACCCAAATGAGCTTGTGGCTGTAAGTCACTAATGATTTTAGTTTGGTGTCACCCTTGGCATTAGAAATAGAAATGTTTTCCATGAATCTCTTAGGGAATTGATGTCAGAGGTTATTGTGTGTCGAGACAACTCCATGAAAGATAAAAACATCATCAATGGAATAGGATACCATTGTTTGGTTAGCCTATGTTTATCCATGGTGAGGTTGATGTAAATTATAGAAGAAGCATTCATGGAGGGCAAGACTATTAGTTAGGTGGTTTTAACCCACACTTCGGCTACCGGAGAATGTTAATCACATCATGAATGTATTATTTAATGAAGTGAACTAAATTATTGGTGTCTAGGTTTTCACAAAATATAGTTTTTTTGGTAATTTGGTATGAACATATGGTTGCGTTTAGTCATTACATTCGGTGATAGACTAGTTGAGTGTTAGATAATAATGCCACAAGCATTGTGATTAGAAAATTATGATACTCTTATAGTGGGGAGAATTAATCTGGTTATAAGTGAAATGAACCTGTCATGGGAAGGGTTATGGTTTTGTTCAAGTCTGATCGGTGAATGGTCTATGTAAATCCTAATGGATGATGGTTAATGGAATCAAGGGAATATAGTTCTATGTTAAATTAATGATAATTGTTTCAGATGTAGTGCTAGGTTGATACCATATATAGGCACTAGAATTGGGAAAACATAATATTAACTAATATCGATTTGGGACAATGGTGCATTGTTTCATGGTTGAGATCCTAGTGGATGTTGAATGCAGATGGTGAACCAACCAGAGAATATCCCCTGAAGAATAATTGGAATCTTGTAAGGATGTTGGATTGATCTAACAATGACTTATTTTCATGAGGAATTATAATTGGTGGATTTGAAGACTATTAGTTATTGAGGTCAGGTACCTTTGTAAGAATATGGATGGAAATTAATGTATTGGTGTTTCCCTGTGAACATGAATGCAGTGGGTTGGAATTGTATTTATTTCATTGTATCAGGTATGATTGAAGTGTTTTAGAATTATATGATGCCATTCTAGAAAGGTCTATTCGTTTGGGTTTCATTGGCTAGTATTGACTCATGGTTTGGATCAAAAACAAGAATGTTGTTTGGGTATCATCTATTAACCGATGTCTTACATTGATCAAGAAAGATTGAATTGAACTACACATGTTATAACATTGTCCTGATAGAATCTTATTTTTGTATGGTGATTATTATTGTGGGAATCCCCTTGATTATTTGGAGGGTATATAAAGGAGACATCGTGGTGTGTTGAGTTCAACATATGTGGTGATCATGGTCTCGATGTTGATCTCTAGAAATCATTTTTCTCATCTTCAGGTGTCAATGTTTGAAGTCACAGAATGATAGTCTTATGGGAATTTAAGGATGAGTTTTTTTTAATAGAAATAAGATGGAATTCATTATGTAATGTAGATTAATCTTTATGGATGTAGATTTATGTAGATAAAGAAGATCTATTTTTATGATTAAACTATTTCTCAAGGATAGCACGCGCTGTTATGGGTATATTTTAACATCCTACATTGTTAAATGTTGAAATGTTAAAGTAAATTTTGGTTTTCACATTGATTTGGAGTCTTGTTTGGGTGGAAGATATTTTGGATTGCTATATGGTGTTTTGGTGTGTTTTGGATCCTTTTCAAATAGTGAATGGGTTTTAACATAGTTTGGATAAACTATGAGGTTTACTATAGGAAACAATCTATCTTGTGGATGTAGCCCAAGGAGAGGCATGTTGTTAAGGCACCATGGTTGAGAAATTGTGCACCGTCACCTGACAAACTATGCAACTTGTTCTAAATCAATGTGAACAATTGGAACTTTTTTTGACAAACTATTTGACCGAAACATGTTGGTTTCCTAGAAAATTTACTATCCTCACACAGTTGGCATGCAGTTTCGAAAACCATTCAACAAAACCATGTCTGTGTGTTTTTAATGATCTAAAATGTTATTAAATTATATTTAACAATAGAAATGTAATAGTTATTCTACCCATTATCCACAAATCTCGGTCATATAGCCTCCAAAGGCCTAAGAGGAGAATTCCACCGATTCCTAACATGTTCTTGATAGATCTAGGGAATCTGGATATCAAGAATTCATGTTTTTTACTTGTTTTACTTTATTTGTTCATGTTATTATTATATCCTCTATTCAACTTTTAATGAAGCCTTAATATCAATTATAATGGATCATATTTAATGAGATGTTCTTGGTTTTATGATTGACTGACTTTGGATCTATCGTATTGGATTTTTTCCTTGATCATTTCCAAATATACCATTGTTGGGAAATCCAACTGAAATCCATATATCATAAAAAATCATGATATTCCTCTTCCTTGTGTAGTGGTGGATCATTATGTCATTCATCATTGCTGATTATATTGGCATGTCTTGGCCATTAAAATATGTTATGTCCCAATTGAGCTTTAATATTGTTTCCCTTGGTCATATTGATCATTGTTTGAATCTTGCATGATCTGAATTTGAGAATTGGATGAAATTTTATTCAGATCCAGATTGAATTTTTAGATAATGATGGGTCTATGGATGGGAATGCCCATAGAATTTCTTGTGTTGAGGTATGTGTAAATCATTAGGGTGTTTCACTGATGTTATGTTCATTGGAAATGCCTTCTCCAATTGTTTTTAAATTTTATTTAAAATGGGAATCATATCACAATACTGATTTTGGGATTTTTCTCACCTTAGAATCATGAATGTGTTGGTATTGGATGAAGCTGTTTTGGTTGGCATTATAACTAAGGTACGTCACATTGTTGGTTTCATCTAATTATTCAAATTTAAATATATTTAATTGTACCTTTGTTTAATTGTTCTGTCATAGGTCCTTTTCCTAGATTGATGTTGAAAAATTTTATAGACCATCAATGTGTGATTGGTCATGGCTCTGGCTATGTCGTGATATCATGTATATCCTTCTAAAAGTATACATTTCACCTTTAAAGTTGATTTAATATTTAATAATTTAAATAATTATAATTTGGTAATAATTTATGTTTTATGAAGACTTGGTAATGAGTTAGAACCTCATTGATATCAATGGAGTCCTAATGTTCTTGGATAACATGGCAAACGTTGTTGAGAATTACATGGCTTGGAGTTGATTCTATTTGAGGTAAGTGATCTGTGTACCTTACCATATGGTTGTATGCTTATTATATTGGTATGTGATTTCAGGTTCTCCACCTTGGGAAAATAAACATTAATTTATAATTGTGTTATGAAATCCATGAAATGCTTATTTAGTTTAGGAACCTCAATTTATAATTAATTAAAGGAGTCTGGTATAATGATAAAAAAAATTCTAGGGGTCACGATGGACCCCTGTTCAACAACATGTTGTTAGCAATTAATGGTCTGGGTTTGATCACAAGTGTGTGTTTTTGTTGTCGTTGTATTCATTGGTTCCCTATACCAAACTATTCAGTTCATCTGATAATCATTTTGTGTATATAGTTAGATATACAAGATTTATTTTTATAATAATAGTGCATAATTTTCTACATCCACTAATTAGTTTTGATATCTTTAGATTAATTATGATATCCAAAGGTTATAGAAAATCCCAATATATAATGATAACCTCCAAATACTATGACATTAATCTTAAAAAAAGGTCATATGGTTTAGTAGAACATTATAGATTGGACATAGTAGATTTTTGACTATAAGGTGATGTGGTCTCATAAGCATTCATGAAATCTTCTCATGATGTTCCCACATGGTGATCTCTTGTAGTGAGATCATGATGACAGGCCTGCCAATATGAACACTACATGTTTTGGGTGTCTTGGGATTTTCCTATCTATGGGAATCTTTAATGGTAACCATACATGATATCATTTCAACTAGGTTCCATTTTAATATTCACATTGAAGGAATGAAAAAACCATGAAAATAAAATTTTGGCGAGGTATATTTTGTTGGGTTCATCATTGGTAGTATAACATTGGTTGAAGGGCAAATAAATGATTTTTCACTTTTGCATTATTGAATTAATATATCTAATGCACATTGAATATTATGGTAGTAACATCATAAGACCATGCCCATAGTAATCAAGGGCACATATGTCCAGTTATCTCAACAAATTATAATGCATCAAAATTTCAATGCCACCAGTTTTCATCCGTATTTATGATATATTAAATACAAAGATACTATATTCCATAGTACATGTTTGTAGGTTGGTTTCTGCTATTGTGATGATCCTTATCTCTGAAGGGGATATGATGGGTTACTAGATCAATATTTTTGTCAATGAATAGTAGTCAATACTATTTTTATAATGGCCTTGCAGGTCACAAACTATAGAATATTCCAGAAATCTCTTTATTCATTTGAATATGAGTTTTGTACATAGGGTGTTGCAACACTAGGGTCTTGGATTTTACCAAGGAGATACGATCCACGAACAAATAAATAATTTCATATATTTTAATCTATGAATATTGATAATTGATATTATTTTTATGTATTTAATTGTTTTAATACAAATAGAGGTAAAATAATAATTTAATTAAACATATTAAGAATTAATATGATTGTTCTCATCACTCTATAAATTTATGAAGACATGAATTCTATTGATAATATTCTTGGGATTTTTATATATTCTTCTCTCCCACAGAATATTCCGATAGAGGCTCTATATCTTAGAGATCTGATCAGTTTATCTTTCATGCATTGCATGAAAGGCAGTGTACTGTTGGACGGTTCGTCAATGGGGTCTTTGAAGCTCTGCACTACCAATCAGATTTGACGATTGACACTATCATAAATTTTTTAGGCATGTGTGTGTGATCTAGAGAAATTTGACTTTGGATTGTTCGATCATTGATCACTAATGATGATAAGACATCAATTTTAGCATTAGATCTAAACTATGTATTTTTAGGTATAATTTTGTGCTCAATCATCTTCATGAAAGATCCTCTACTTAAACTAGGCAGTGATACACCAACATTCACATGTTCATGTCATTCATCAGGGTATTTTTTAAAATCCAATATTTTGGGGATTTTTCTACATTCATGGAACCTTCAATTAGTATCAAAGTTAAGCATGTTGATTTTACTCCTAAAAAAAATTGAATTAAATTTCTTAATGGGTCTCATTATGATCCCTCCTCTACATGCATATTTCTACTCTGACGTCGAATGACAATGTTATATCCATTTGATGATTCAAATTCTGATTGAAAATTATTTTTATGGGTTAACCTGGAGGCTTTACTGGTGAAGTCGATCATCGGTCAAAGCTCCCATATGTAGAATAGTGTTCTTTAATAAGAGTATATCCATACACTGTTTTTATTAATTTGATAAGTAATTTTATTTATTATATGTAATAATGTGGACAAAATTACACCTAATGGGGTGGTGAAAATTTTATTACCGCTATTTTGTTTTTTATTTTATAATAAATTATAAATTAAGATGATTTGGGGGCTTTTTAATGAATAAATTTTTATTAAAACGAAGTTAAAAATCATTTAGAATTTGCTCCCTATCACCATTCTTGATCGGCCAGATGCCGCACGCTTCCTCCTGGTAGAACCGTATAGGTCGTGCATCCTCTAGCCCTACATTATATCCCTGTTGATCTCCTCTTCTATGCCACGTGAGAACCACAGTGTCCCACTGCCACACCAACTCTCCCAGGTGCGTCATCAGCCTTCTTGACATGCGGTTGTCGCATGCCTGTGCCACCACTACGGCCTCAATCATGCCGACCTACAGCTCCGTTGAAAGTGTCTCCAGCCTAGATCTGGCGGACAACAACCAAAAATGGTGTTCTAGACTGGCTACACTAGTGCAACACCCCCTCAAGATTTTCCTGATCTTTGAATGCCTGAATCCAACTAGCTTTTTTTGAGGCCACACCTCTTCTATGGCCAAACAAGGCAGTCACCTCAACCAGTTAGAATCCCCTTCCAGCAGTCCGTAATGCACTGTGAGATTCTCGTCCTACTGACCTCTATTGTGGATTTAGTCAACACCTTAAATGTGAGGAATTCCCTTACCTGGTATCCATCCATCCCAGAAACGAGTGATCCACATACATTATTTTCCAGATCTGGCCAGACTAGCCTCCTCCACCATGGTACCTCTGACTGGCGGCTCCTCCAAATAATGTCGGCATGAGAGACCCTTGTTTAAGCCTTCCCAAACACGATGTCGCCTTAATTCTCCATCCAATATATAACACCCTGCACTAGTTACCTAGTATCAGTGCATTGTTTTAATAAATATTCATGATTACAAGGAATCACGTCCTGAGGGACTGATCAGTTTAGTAGTCTAGAAAAATAGATTACATACATGAACATTACATTACAATTTCAAACATACAACACAACATAGATAGTGCTTTGAGAATTCCATTATTCACTTTGCTTAACCCTTCTTATTAATCAGAATATAATTCTTGGAATCCTGGGAAAATTAAAACATAGAAAGCAGTGAGCTCAAATGCTCAGTAAGGGTAAGCAGTACAGCGGAAGATAACATAAATATTAAGCATGGTGAATAATTGGAAACACATAACATTTCCAATAATAAACATGAAAACTTTTATGGTAGGAATATGAGATGAGTATATAATGCCATAATAAAACACAATCATGGGTATTGTACAAGTCGAATGACCAAAAAAAGCATCTATATTAATTTCATATTGAGGGAATGTATAATGCCATACATTCTAAAACATTTTGTCAAGGCCTCGGCCAAGACGTCTAAAAATGATTAAAACCTCAGCAAAAACCATATATAAAATTGGGAATGGACCTTGGCCCATTCCATCTCTAGATGTCTCATTAGACATACCGATGCATTGAGGAGCTATAGCGGGCTCCAGTCATCACATACTATGTCCAATACATTCCTCATATGAAAAGGTTGAAACATAAGATAAACATTAGTATTAGAGCTAGCCTAAAAAATGTCAATACATTAACCATAAACCGTGAAGGGTATAAAAATAGCACATCACCAGACAAACACAAATCATTAAATAAAATATAGATGATTTTATTATAAAAAATCAAACTCAATCAAAAATAATATATAGTATAGGATGCTAACATAGTTGGAAGTGATGAGTAAAACTTTTTGATAGAAATATTCTTTTTGTAAAATCATTTAAAAGTAACACATTTATAAAGGAAGTAATTTAAATGATATTTTTGAATCAATGTGTCCCATATCACTTTCAATAAATTGAAAAGAATTTTTTTTTTCAAAACATTCATGTCCATATAAATAAATCCTTGAAATCATTTAGAAATCATGGACATTAATTAAAAATATTTAGAAAGATACATCATTAAAAAATTTAAAATTCTGATCTTGATAAAGAGTAAATTTCACAAATCATTAAAATACTCAATTAGAAATCATTTTTAGGGAAAATAGATATGGATGTTAAAAATTTCCCAGTAAATACTTACACAAAGCAATCTCGAATAATAATGAGATTGATGAATTAATACTTACAAATTTGGTAACTTACAAAACATACACCCCATGAACGAAGTATCAGAGAATGAATATGTTAATACACATAAATTAATGTTTATTACACACATAATACAATTATGGGCAGTACATAAACCACAAAAAAGGTTATAGTGGCAATATGGCATGAATCTCACAGGAATAAGGGGTGAGATTAAATCCCCATACCTTGTACTTTTCCTTGATAGAGTGTAAGTTATCCTCTTGTATAATAGTTAAATCATTTTTATTAAATTATACAAGAATCATATAAGTATATATGATATCAGATATCATCTTTTAATATTGCATTGTTAACAATATTTTATGTATTATCGTCGTTACGGGTGTTATCTAATTCGTTTTCCTTTATAGGCTTTGTTACATAAGATGTGTTTGTTATGGATAGGTTGTATTTTATTCATATCCAGAATCATATCAATTCTTTAAACATTACATTTAATCATCAAATTATAATTATCATTGAATGGATATGATGGAGAAATGAATCTCATCACGTTCGAGGAGACAGTAATCTATACGTACGCACGGATGCTACTTCCATTTCATTTTTTCATTTTAAAAGTAATCACACACTAATGATACATAGGTATATTATTATTATAGTATAATATAATATCTTATATATGTTACTTATGTAAATTAACACCATCCTTTATACATTCCATGTAAGGTATGAAAGAGTCATATCACGTTGAGGGGGATGTAGTCTGCACTTCCTCAAATGAAATAATTGTATATATATACAACTTGAAACAAGTAATGGTAAAATATAAAATGGAATTAAATAAGATTATATATATAATTAATATCACTAATATCATATTTAATTAAAGTTCCATCACAATGGCCTCCATGAGAGGTGGTAAGAGATAATTGAACAATCATCATTTCGTGAGGTGTTTGGTTGCCATCCACAGAAACATTATGTTCTTCACCCATTAGATGGTGGTGTGTGTATGTTTAATTCAATTAACTCTCATAACAGTATCATAGTATATTTATGATACTGTTTTTGTTACAAAATAAAATAATATGAAGAGTTTAGTGGTTGGAGAAGTAAAATCAAATAAAAGAAGCTAAGAGAAATCGTTACCTTTAATTTGTGTAACTCTCTTTGGTTTCAATGAAAAAGGACTTTTGAAGTGCTTTCTGCATAAAGTAAGGCTTCTAAGAGGAGGATAGGAATGTTTAGAGAGTATTTGGGCAGTGTTTGGCCGATCTAAAAGGCTTTGAAGGTGTGAATATTTGGTTAGAAGTTGTGTCCTTTTATAAGATGGAGGAGGGGCTCTTTAGGAACAACTTAAAGTATAAATTTATAATAAATTAATATTCGATTTTTAATGGCTACAAAGTAGATTATTATAAGTATAAGGTGGTTATGAGTCAAAATCCTTTTGACCAATAGATTTTAGATAGGTTTGGATCTTTACATTAACAATATCATTTAGTTTTACCTCTTGGTTAATTAGATTAACATTTACAATGTCACATTGTATTTTTATAATGTATAGTAATTAAACTTACTATATACAACCAAGTGACCAGTAAGTGGTCCATTAATGATAAACCTATTATTATATAAGTCCTTTTACCGATCCTTAGATATTTAGAAATATAATATCATTTAATAATATAATATTTGTTTTTAAAACTCATTTATTTCAATGTTGACAATATGTAATTTTTGATTTTTGATAGTCTTAACAAAATTATTAATTCTAATAAAATTAATTTAATCAATCTTAATATGTAATATTAACCAATAAAATTCGTTTATGTCATCCAAACATTCAAATTATATTTATTTTATAATTTATAGTACCAATTATTTGATTCTTTCATTAATAATGAAAATATTTCATCATTATTGTGTCATATATTTTTAAATTTTTTATTTTTTAAAAATTATAAAGAAAATACCATTATGTAGGAAATATTTATAGCTTTATAATTAATATTTATAGTCTAAAATACAACATATATTACTCTACATAAAAATTGTTTTTCGAAAAGATATATGCTTATGTCATTTTTGTATTTACTTTAACTTAATTAATCTAAAGTGTCACTATCACATTAAAGTGGATCCATGGGGTCCCAAAATCGACCCAAAGATGGCCATGGTCAGACATGTATCAAAACATAGGGTTAGGACATGTTTTAAGGTAAACTAATATTATTATAATATTATTTTTTACCCTTATTTACCGGATTTACCCTTTATCCTTGGTAAATAAAATATTTACCGAAGTAATTATTCAAAATGTCTAAAAATAGGAGTTACCTATTTACACAATTTGGACATCCTGATTTCAAATATTCAATCCATTTTTCCATATTCAAAGCATAGAAGTGGCATAAATTAATTGAAAATTAATTCCCGTTGTCAAAACAAAAAGTGTGTTTTTAATAAATAATAACTATTAAATGATTGACACTTGTTTATGTCTGGTTTAAATGTTAAATTACATCAAATGACCAAAAATTTATTAAATGGTAAAAATATATTCTAAATATACTTTAAAACAACTCAAATTCATAATTTATAACTATTAATTATTTCAATTAAAAAGGTGTTTTTTAAATAAAATTTAGTAATTTTTACAAGTCATCAAAATATGAAAGTTATCCGATAAGTACCAAATTTCACCCTAAAATATTTTTGATATTTTGAATCCAAAAATGAAGTCCATTTTTAGAGATAAAATTTATAGTATATTAAAATGTAGGTATTACTATTCATAATAGCTAGTTCGATTGGTTGTGGTGTGTGTTAGAACTCGAAGTTGCGTACAACACATGCTGTTGTTTTGTCCAAAGTGAAATGTATCGTGGAAGCGTGGGGTGTTACATTTTACTCTCCTTCAATAAATCGCTTCCTCTCAATTTGAAATTATTTTTCGAAAATAAAAGGCTGAAAATAAAAAATATATTTGTGGGAAAACCTATATCAGAAATTGTGTTAACAAAATTTAGTCTTCATAAGAGGAAAAGAGAAATGAAAGGGTCACCAACAATTTAGGATCTCGATTAGGAGAACATTTGTGGCAATTATGGACATATAATTGGAGGAAAAACAAAAATATTTATTGGTAGTGATTGAGATCATCAATCACAAACACATGTAAAATTGTGGTCCTTAAATTCATCAAACTATGATGTTTTAAAATACCATCGGTTCGACAAAACATAAGGTATTAAGATAACTCATTTTTGGTTTTATGATCTCTTCAATAAATTATAAGAAATAATTTATTCATAGAATATAAGGATAATAAAAATATATACTTGACATGTAGACTTCCATTCTTTAACTTATTTCTACCACACACTCATCTTTTACACTAAAAGATAACAGAACTTCAAAAATATATTCTATTTATCCTATAATTGGGGGTAAAAAAGTGAATTTTTAATTCATCTACCAGGCCTACTTAATATAAGATACATTATTTAATACAGGACATCTCATGGGAGAGTGGAAGGTGATACACCTTTGTCGCCAATCGGTTGTGGGTTCAAGTGTCGCGGCCTTGCCGGTTGCGACAGGTTGCTGCCCGACCTCTGGGTTTCCCTTTTATTGAGAGTTATACAAAATAATTTTGACCAAACTCACAGTCCAAAATTTTTAAGGAAGGTAAAAAAAAAATAATGATCCTTTTTCCCACGTAATAAAATTTGAACACCTTCGTCATGTAATATTTTAAAACACTACACATCTTGAATTACAACAAAACCATATTAATTATATTGATGCTCCATTCATCATTATAGAATACTAGATATACTCCTTCTATCCAAAAATGTTGTATACTCCAATATTTATGGGAATAGAAATCATTAATTACTTTCAATGTAGTCAAGAATATCCAATATAATTTATTCAAATCAACCATCTCTTGTTCCAAAATCACAACCTCATTATTAGAACCATATTATGTTTTATCATTCTCTCAACCATATATTTTCCAAAAAATTAACCTGCTATTGAGCCACTTTTCATGGTTCCACACAATCTCATGTACATAATGAAATAGTACTGTAGTACAATCTTTATGTACTCCATAATTATTATACCCTATACATTGTTCATAAAAAACTCAAATGACATAATTCTCTAGCAACAACATAAGAACTCTAGTCATTGCTCTTCAGCTGTGGTAGTATAATAACTTTTTTATTATCCAATAGCATCATTTGAGGCATAGTCTAATTATTTGTAAAATGGTTCTCCTAGAGTCCCAACTCCTAGAAGAAGATGCATGGCACATTGGAATTCTTTTTATTACCCTTGCAGTCATGCACATGGTGTCCATTTTCTCCACACTTTTAATAAACACCCATTCACTTCAAGCAAGTTCCTGGTTGTTTCTTCCCATAGTTATCACATATAGGAAAATTATTATATTCCCTCTTCCCTTAATCCAACTTTCTCTCTTCCATCCTTTTGTTCTCTTTCTTCCCTTCGAAGCCATAGGACTCAGTGAACACTTTACTTATCTTATCAACACATGATACTATTTTTTCAAATGATGATAATACATGGGAGACTATTTCCATTCTAAATGATAGCTTAATACCATGAAAGATATGATCCTTCTTATTCATTGGATCGTATGTATTGCTGGTGTTCTCATTCCTTATAATGGGTGCTATTTCTATAAAATGGCATAAACTAGGTCAGTTTATGAATTGAAATGAATAATTCCAAACATGTAAAATACATAAAGTAAATTGAACGATTTATGGATATAATCCATAATCATAAAGATGTTTTAATTGATGAATTATATACTCATAAACCCTTCATAATTATTTGTAATGAAAATGAGAATTACCCTAAGAATATCCCCCCGGGGGTGTCGTATCTATGAGTGCAGCAAGTCCCGTTATCGTCCACCAGTTCTCGTTCGAGTCTAGATCAAAGCAGTGTTTTGGGGTTTAAACCCTAGATACATATGTGCCAGAGTTTCCTATACCTTCTCATATCTTGATAGGGATGTATAGGCTCGGAAAACTCACAAAATTTCTACCATACCAAAATTCTAGAAAGATCATCAATACTCATCCACCAAGTTTATCTTAGGGATATGTTCTCTAATCATAGTTTATCTAAATGTAGTTTACAGGGTTTGTACTAAACTTCCTCTGTTTCCAAGGGTAACACCCTGAACCTAGTTACCTAGAGTCAGTGCATTATTACATAACATTGGCATTATCACAAGGAAATCATGTCTCGAAAGACCGATCAGTTTATTACTATTGGAAACAAGATTCATACATATGTTCAACATTACATTATGAAGAGAAGTAAAACAAAACACATTTCATTAGAAGCATCCAAGCCTCCCAGATTATGCCTACATGTCACTCATAACTAACTTCTTCATATCCTGAAAATATGAAACATAGAAAAGGGCGAGCTGAAACACTTAGTAATGGTAAGAAATACAGCGGAAGATAACATAAATATTAAGAATGGTGAATAATTAGAACCACATTCCTTTACCAATAATAATCATGGATACTTTTATGGTAGGAATAGGAGCTGAATAAATAATGCCATAATAAAACATAATCATGGGTATTCTACTATTTGAATGTCCACATGAACCATCAATATTATTTTCATAATGAGAGAATGTATAATGCTGAACTTTCTAAAACATTTTTTCAATGCCTCATCCAAGACACCAAAAAATGATTATGGCATCAGCCAAAACCATATATCAAATTGGGAAAGGGCCGCAAACAATTCCACGTCTAGTTGTCTCATGAGACCTACCAATGCATCAAGGATCTATACCGGGATCCACCAGTCACTTACTATATCTAATAGATTTCTCATATGAAAAGGTTGAAACAAAACAAAAACAATCATATTAAAACTAGCATACGAAATGTCAATACTTTAATCATAAACCATGAATGGTATAAAAATATCACATCCACAGTCAAACATAAATAATTTAATAAAATATAGAAGATTTTATTAAAATAAATCAACCACAATCAAAAATAATATCTAGTAAATGATGCTGACATAGTTGGAAATGATGAGTAAATCATTTTGAGAGAAATATCCTTTTTGTAAAATCATTTAAAAGTAACAAATTTACAAAAAGAAGTAATTTAAAAGATATTATTGAATCAAAGTGTCTCAATCCACATTGAATCATTTAAAAAGAATTATTATTTCAAAACATTCATGTCCATATAAAAAATCATTAAAATTATTTTGAAATCATGGACATTAATTAAAATGATTTAGAAAGATAAATCTTTAAAACATTTAAAATTCTGATCATGAGAAATATTACCTTTCACAAATCATTAAAATACTCATATTGAAATCATTTTTATGAAAAATGGACATGGATGATAAAAATAAGTATCATAAAATGAATATGTAAATACACATAAATTAAAATGTATTACACAAATAATACATTTATGGGCAGTATATACACCACAAAAAAGGTAATAGTGTCAATATGGCATGAATCCCATGGGAATAAGGAATGAGATGAAAACCCCTTACCTTGTACTATTCCTTGATAGACTGTAAGTTAACCTCTTTTATAATAGTTACATAATTATTATAAAATTATATAAAAATCGTATATATAAATATGATATCATATATGATCATTTAATATGGATTTGTTAATAATATTTTAGTATTATCGTCGTTTCAGGTGTTAAATGATTCGTTTTCCTTTATATGCTTTCTTACGTAAGATGTGTTTGTAATGGATAGTTTGTATCGTATTCATATCCAGAATTATATCAAGTCCTTCATAATTACTTTTAATCATCAAATAATAATAAGACTTGAATGGATATGATGGGGAAATGAATCTCATCGCGTTTGAGGAGACCGTAATCCGTACGTACGCACATACGCTACTTCTATTTCATTTTTCAATTAAAAAGGAATCAAAACCAAATGATACATATGTATATTATTATTACAGTATAATATAATATCTAATATATGATACTTATGTTCATTAACACAAACCTTTATATGTTCCATTTATGGTATGAACGAGTCATATCACATTGAGGAGGCGGTAGTCCACACTTCCTCACATGAAATTATCATATATATATACAAAATGAAAAGAATAATGGTAAAATATAAAATTGAATTATAGATTCATATATATAAAATAAATTTTATTAATATAATATTTAATTACAGTGCCATCATAATGGAAACCATGAGAGGTGGTAGGAGATAATTGAACAATCATCGTTTCGTGAGGTGTTTGGTTTCCTTCCACAGAAAAAATATGTTTTCACCAATTACATGGAGGTGTGTGTCAGTGTCGTTTGAATAATTCTCATAACAAAATCCTAGTATATTTATGATACTAGTTTTGTTACAAAATAAAAGAATAAGTAGAGTTTTGGGGTTGGTGAAGTAAAATAAAAAAAGAATCTATGAGAAATCATTGCCTTTAAATTGATTTACTCTCTATGGTTTAACCAAAAAGGACTCTTGATTGCCTTATTCCTATGTTAAGGCTTCTAGGAGGAGTATATGGATGTTTATAGTGTATTTGGTCTGGGTTTGGCCGAACCAAAAGCCTTTGAAGGTGTGTATAATTGGTTAGAAGTTGTATTCTTTTATAAGGGGGGGGGGGGGGGTTCTTTAGACAAAACATAATGTATTAATTTATAATAAATTAATATTCGATTTCTAATGGCTCAAAAGTGTATTATTAAATCTCTATGGTTGGAGTGGATCTAAATCTTTTATGCCAATACATTTTAGACAGGTTTTGGTCTTTACATTAACCTTATCTTTTAGTTATAACTCTTGGTTAATTAGTTTAACACTTACCATGTCGCTTTGTATTTTTATAGTATACATTAATTAACCTTAATATATACATCCAAGAGATCCTCAAGTGGTCCATTAATGATACACCTATCATTATATAAGTCCTTTGTCAAATCCTTATATTTTTAGGAATATAATATATATTTTAAAAACTCATTTATGTCAATTTTGACAATATTTAATACTTTTTTGTGTTAAAGTATTAACAACAATTTTAATTCGAATTAAATTTATTTAAGACATTTTAATATGTAATATTAACCAAAAAAATTCTTTTATGTCATCAAAACTTTAAAATTATATTTATTTTAACATTTATAATACCAATTATTTGATTCATTCACTAATAAGGAAAATATTGCATCATTATTGTGTTAGGTATTTTTTAATTTTTCATTGTCCAAAAATTAAAAATAAAATAAAATTATTTAGAAAATCGTATTATATTTCTAATGAATATTTATAGACGAACATACAACTTATATAACCCTATGAAAAAATTGTATTTCTTAAAGATATATGCTTATGTCGTTTTTGTATTTACATTAACTTAATTAATATAAAGTGTCATTATTACATACAAGTGGAGCCATGGGGGTCCCAAAATTGACCCAAAGATGTCCATGGTCAGACATGAATCCATCAATAGGGTTATGACGCATTTTGGGTAAATTAATATTATTATATTATTATTTGTTACAGTTATTTACCGGATTTACCATTTAAGAAAGGTAAATAAAATATTTACCTATGTAATTATTCAAAATGACTAAAAATAACAGTTACCTATTTACACAATTTGGAAATCCTGACTCCAAATATGGAATCCATTTTTTCAAATTCAAAGCACATAAGTAGAATAAATTAATTTAAAATTAATTACCGTTGTCAAAACAAAAAGCGTGTTTTTATGAAATATTAACTATCAAATGATTGACACTTGTTTATGTCTGGGTTATATTTGAAATTACATCCAATGACTAAAATTGTATTAAATAGTAAAATATATTCTAAATATACATTAAAAACCCTCAAATTCATAATTTATCACTATTAATCATTTTGATTTAAAAAGTTGTTTTTAAATGAAATTTAGTAATTTTCACTATTCATCAAAATTTGAATGTTATTCGAAAAGTTCAAAAATTTCACCCTAAACTAATTTCAATATTCCTAATTCAAAAATGAAGTTCATTTTGAATGATAAAGTTTATAAAATTTCAAAAGGTATGAATTACTATTCATAACAGCTAGTTCAATTTTTTGTCGTGTGTGTTAGAACTCGATGTTGCGTACAACACAGACTATTGTATTATTCAAAGAAAAACGTACCGTGGAAGCTTCATGTGTTACAAAAAATTGTATGTAACCATATTTACAGCAATAGGATTCATTGAAATAGACATGTTCTGGTTTGCCCTGCCTAAAACAGGCATGGCTGGACTAGACTGGCCCATAATGCCCCACTATGGGGTTGAAATAGCCCGAAATGGGACTACAGAAGTTTGGCCATATCCGTACAGGCGGTACCAATGGTTATTGTTTCCTTGATAATTTAAATTCGTAAAAGTTATTTATATTATCAAATTTTTAATTCATCCATTTTTTTCGGTTAAAATTATTTTTTGTTTCAAAATTATATTAATTAATTGTACAGAAAGAAGAAATTTATTGAATTAAAATAATAGTGATATTTTAATTCAATAAATGTCACCTCAAGTAAAAATATTATGCAAGTTTAATTTTTAATTATGCATTTATTATAAATACATGAGTTTATGGATCTTGACTGATCATTATCCCTTATACATTACTATTTATGTTGGGTGTATTTTTATTTATTTAATTAATTTATCAATGTTGTTTTCAACTAATTATTTTTTATGTTATGGTGATCTGTGAGTTATCTCGGTGACATTTAAGGTATTAGGACATGTGTGTCCAATTCAGAGTTATATTTTATACTCCCCCATTCCACTCTTTTATGAGCTAATACTTTGGATAATGAAGAAATGAGGAGTGACACACTTTATGCCGAGTGATAGAGAAACACAAAACATGTGTTTGATGCATTGGATGGAAAGACCCAACAATGTGAATTATAAGTGATGCGAATAAATGAAAATCCCACAGAGTCTTGGTTGGTCAATTATTCACTCAATGGATGAACTATTGTAATCGTCTTGTGATTATTGTGTCATTTTATTTTTTAATGGTATATTATTTTTTGTAATAATTAGTCTATGGACGATAATATTCAAATAATAATCAATCTTCAAAGATTAAATGAACATTTGACGTGATATATTTTACTACTTCTTGCATGGTCATTTGTGATTGCGATCACATAGTACATGCTAAGAAGATTTAAAACAATTTGTATCGTCATATTAAAAAAAATAAAAAAAGTAAACAATAAGTCTAATTCAACATCCATCATCCAAATTTGGTAAAAACAACATTTTCAGGGTTCTCATAATTCCAATGATGAGGATACCATTTATTATTGGTGAGTTCTTTTGTGAATACTAGTTTGACTTAAATAAAATTGTAGCGGTGATGTAGACAATGCTGTTTTTTTTTGTAATTTTAGAGGAAAGCATTGATTCAATCACGTAATTGTTGAAGAAGATGGGATTTCACTCATTATATCAAGGAACTATGAGTTAATGTTGTTGGCTAACCTAACTCCAACCTTTGACACTCCATGCAATGGGGTAGTTAGTGATTCATCATTATGAGAACAGATTCAGGGATATGTTCGACTATAATACTCTAGTGACACAGTATTATGATTATTTTATAGAGGGATACTAGAATTCTATAAAATAGGGGTATATATTTAATGATATAATTTATTAATTAAAATTTTTAATGTTATAATTGTGATAAAAGGTACAAATAATCTAGAAATCATTTTTTTGTGAAAAATGTAATGTTATAACAAAAAAATAACTGCAATAAAAAAGGAGAATTTAAATTTCTACACTATTATGATTATCCATGAATAGTATGCAACATTTTAACAGTAATATTATATAGGAAAGCCATTGATATAGTGTCCCCTATACCCGTTAAAATAGCCCATGAAGTGATGGAGTAAAATTGCATATATGAGATTATTTTACATTTCATATAATGGTTATGTCATTATTCTATCATCAACGTCTAATGCTTGTTGTGATTTCATCATCATGACATGTATGATGTAACATGTAGTCTCATCTACAAGATGTCAGCGAGGAGAAATTAAATAATTATTTGAATAAAAGAATATCTACAATGGTATGTGTAATTTACAATAAGGATCATGATCTTTCAGTGGATCCTTTTCTCATATCATTTTCACCCATTTATTCATGTCTCGTTTTATGTTACAAAATTATCAAATATTGATTAAACTCTTCATTACATATATAGGTAAGGATCTCCACATAAATAATTATATAAAAGATAGATCAATCATTAATCATTTTGTAGAACAAATTGGAAGACATGGAGAAAATAGCAAAGGAAAATAATTCCACATTTGAAACATTCTCCAATGACAGAAGAATTGATAGGGGTTATTATCATTCCATATTATAATATAAAACTATGAATGATTAATCCTAATGAACAGAATTTTAAAAGATAGTTATCACTTATTTTAATGGAATATTAATCAATGTAATGTTTTGGTTTTACATAATGGTTATTCAATAGAATATTATTATCATATATGTGTATTCATATATAATAACCAAGTATGTATAGAAATATTGCAACTGGTATTGATTATTATCCACGTGGATGAGATTGGGTGATACATAGTCCTATTGTGATATGTACATGACTTCCTTACTTCAAAAAAAATTCATGTTGAACAATTATTAATTATAACAAATACAGTAATCCCATCTGTCCTTATGAATATGGGGATACTATTTCACATTTAGGAATTAATGTTTTTTGAGGAGTTCAACAGTCATGTAATAGTTCAATTTATACGTGAATCATGGGTTACATGTGATGTATATAAATTTAATACTTGAATACCTAGTTGGGGAAATTTTATTCTTTGTTATGTAAAACTAAAAGTGAACGTCAAAGATATTCCGGTATTGGAATTTAGGCTTAGTAAATCTAAACTGATTATTTATTATAAATTTATTTAGGATGGACAATGAAACCATTAGAAATAAATGAATGGAACAATGAATTCCTAATAAGTTCATCAAGAGAGCTTGAACTATTTCACTAATAAGATAGAGGTACATATACTTCATAAGATTTTTTATGTAATTAAGGAATGATAAAATGATGTATAAACATGGGCAGAAGCTATACATTTATTTGAGATGACATGGTGAAGACTATCATGACCTTGATATCAAAGATCATGATAATGAAGCGTGAAGTAATTCTTAAACATGAATTACTTTATCTGCATCTTGACATTGATGTTAAAGGGGAGGATTAGTGATGACGTATTACATGACAAAAACGGTCATCAAAATAAATTGTGGAGTGATTCGTAAATGAAAATTTTATACATGAGAGTTATAATGTAAGGATTATGGACTGTTAAACCTACTAAAAAATCTATTACACTTTATGACATGCTTCCAAAATAACACTGATATCCCATATATATATATACATATGCCAACTTAAAATAAAAATGGAGAACAAATTAGTCATAGTACGACAAAAATTCATTATTCCATAAAATATTTTTAATATGTTAAATGTTTTCATATTATATACAAACATTCCTGAAACAAAAATACCTTGACCATCTTTTGTAATAAACCAATGGTTCCTTAGGATATTACATAAATCTAAAATCTAGGAATGTTATTGGAACGTTATAGACTATATTTATATATATGGTTGAACATCTCTTTTGAGATAGTGGGATCCTGATTGACATGATTTTGGTCAATGTTAGAGATGCACATGTAGTTTTCGTAGGATCTAGTTTCACATGCTCATGTGAGAATGAGTATTTCTCAGTGAATCATATTTCGTAGGAAGGATAAAACCATGGTGGTGAATTTGGTATTCACTATATTTCGTGACATATTTTTCATTTTGAATAATATTTGATATAGAAATGTTTTACATGGAAATTAACTAATACAGACATGACTAAATAAATTAATGTAAATATATCCCTGGTATCAAAGTGAAAAAGGCCATATTATTTTGAATACAATGGTGGGTTTTTAAATATATTGATACATGGACGGTACATGTGTAGTACCAATAAGGCTTGAATAGAAATATTGGGGGGTTATTTCTAAATCCATTAGAATTTTACTTGTCATAGATAATTTTTGTGATCATATTATTCAGAATTGGATATCATTACCTTCAATCATTGAAGGTGTCTATATGATGCAACTAGAAAGGATGGCCATATCCCAAAATGATATTAATGGTTACAAGTTAATGATATAATGTTTTTTATTGAAGTAAGAAATGGGATCATAGAATATACATATAGAATAAATTCTTTCCATGTGTCTACCAGAGTTCAGTGGTAGAGCAATAATTTTCCTAGTATAATATGTTCAGAAACATATTGAAAATAGATTGGTTTTACAATTATTTATGACCATGATGAACGTATATATTCTCATGTGATTGAATTAACATTGAAATATACATTCCAAAGAATGTGATCTACTGAGGTAGATCGAATGTTTTATTAGACCTTATCAATCATACATATATTGGCATGGTATTGAAAAATACATGATAGAACAATTTAAGAGAGGAATTGTTACCAATGTGACATGGAATATATCTCTCTACGTTGACATGTCCAGGACATGGGGGGGCATTCAAACAGTGAGAAATTTCAACATGCATTAGAAATGGATTAATAATGTCTTCCATGATATGTACATTAATTAATATAGTGTGGATATACACTATAGTATGTAGATATTAGTTATTCCCAACAGCACTATAGGTGAAGTTGTTAGAACTATCTAATATTACATTGTATGGTATAGAATATATGTTCCTAGTAAGTGGAGAAGAATTTTTAATAGTTTTTAGGGGACATAGACATGTTTTCCATAGATCCATGTGATCCAATATCATTTCTAGAAAATTATTTTTAGATCTACCATCTCTTTGAAGCCAGTGGTAGACTTTCCTACAAATACCTTTAACATTTCAACTCCTATGATAGAAAATAATTAGTAAAATGCAATTCGTTGTTATAGTTATTTTAATCAAACCTTGCATGAAAAGTATTATCATAAATCAATATATGGTATTATTAATTGATAATATGTCTTGTTTTGAATGTGGACATAAGGGATGTACTCAAGGATACCATTTCAAGAAAATATTTACTCATGGGGATGAGGGTGATATAACAGAATTTCCAGGTGATGTAATCATGTTATTACCAATAGCTAATGTCGTGACTATGTAGAAAAAAGATCATAATCATGTGAGAGCTGAAAGGGTCAGTTATCAAGTTGGATCTAGTTCAAGTAAGGTTTTGGTAATATTGGGTTCCGTAGACCCCACAATGCAGTTCTTTTGATTACCATGTCATGCACAAAATAATAAATTCAAGATATTGAAATTTTGGAGAGGTAGGTTGTGTTGGGTGCATCATTAGTTGTAAAAAAATTATTGAATGGATATGAAAGTATATGTCACTTCTAATTTATGGATGTAATATATCTCAGTCCGTACTGAATAGGTTGTCATTGCATTCCTAAGTCAAAAACCATGACAATCGAGGGTATGTTCATCTAGCTTGATCAACAAATAATAATGAATGAAAAGGGGGATGACATTGGTGTGAATCCTACATTATGATATATTAAACCCAAATAGATTATATTACATAGTGCGTTTTTGTATGTTGGTTGACCATGATATGATATTTCTTATCTTCATAGGGGCCATGATGGGTTTCTATATCCTTCTATTGATCTATGAATAGTATTCAATGCTAGGGGATAAGGGCCTATAGTGTCACACACAATATAATATTCAAGAATGTTTCCTATTCATTTGAATACTAATTTTGGACATGATGGCCCCACCAGTTGGGTACGATATTTTTCCAAGGAGATACGATCGACAATGAAATAAAAAAATGATATTATTCATGATTGGAATAATAGGAGTTAAATTTATTTATTTTTATTTAAATGTTTTACATGAAATACTCAAAAAATATTAATTTAATGAATTTCAGTTTAAAATATTCAATGATCAATTAATATTTATGGGAATGGATTGTAACATTAATGACTCAATTATTATCATGAAATAAATTTATTAAATTATATTTATTGATAATAATAATAGATGATATTTATGAATAATTTTAGTTGCAATTTTTTTTGGTATGGACTGTTAATTATTCGGAACTCGGATGGAATTACTGAGTATTTTCATAACACTATATAAATAGAATAAAATAAGAATTCACATGGTACTATTCAAGGAATTTTTCTATCTTATTCTTCTCATATAATGTAGAGAGAGTCTATTGAATCAAGAGAATCATTCAATTTATCATTCAGAAATCACAGGGAAGGTGAGGTAGTGTTTTTCAATGTGTACAAGGTGTCCTCGAAAGTCCACACTAGCATCATATTTGGATGACCAATGCTCCTGTAGATTTTTTGAGGCATGCGTCAATGATCTTTAGGAATTCAACATTGAATTCTTCAATCAGTGATTTTATATGATGATCATATGTCAAGAAAGTATTTGGATCTAAAATAGGTATTTTATTTTTCTAATATTTTGATTAATCTTCTTCACGTGAGATCTTATATTTTGACCGAGCAGTGATTTACCAACATCGATGAGTCTATGTAATTTTTAGTAAATTTTTTTAATATTCCATATTTCATGGAATCTATAATATTCCTAATACATTCATGTGTGTGTATGTCCAATGAGGATATTTTTGATGTTTGATCAAATTTATATACATGGACGGCTCATGAATCCAATGTTTGATGCTTGATAACCGACAATTGATATGTGATTGGGTGTGGGTGAGTAGGTAGTCATTGTGAATGGTCTTGATATGTGATCATTGGATTTGTTTATAACCTATTTCGAATTTTTCTTGATATACCTTGTTATTCCTTATTACGAAAAATATTGTTTATTGAATTGCATTGACTGTGGAACCTTGCTCCGGGTATCAGGATGATTAGGTTCGTCTTTTTGGTTACAAAGCCCCATGTAAGAGTGTATAATGGAATGATGATTAAAAAATACTATGGAATGTATGTTGGTATGGGTCATATCACAGACATAGATGGACGTGTGCGAGTAGACCATACATGGAAATTGGAATGGGTCAACTCCATGCCCAAATTAGAGAATGTCATAGTGGGGTGATGTGATTATTGAGTTATGTTAGACATTTCAGGTGGGAAATACCATCATTTGAGTCTAACTATTTCCATCTGGGAAGCTAGTACGGTGTTCCAAATAACATCTACTATCTGGGTGGGGTGTACAATGTTCCTGATAATAACCACCATTGGGGTGGCCACATGCAGTCTTCAGGATAACGTCCACCATTTTGGTATGAAATCTATAGATCCAATTTATTTCCACCATTAGTGTGTTCCTTAAAATAAACACCCTCAACGTGGGGAGTGAATCATTATTTATCGGAGAAACTTGGATTTAGGACCGGTAGGCTTATAGTGCCAACCGATGATGGGTATTGTGAAACATCTTGTGACATTCCATGAAAGACATTTGTATTATTCTAGAATGTAGTTGAAGTAGGTACGATTGGGGTTTGTAGAAGATAGTTATTAACATAAATCATTAGGATATGTTTGTTGCTTATTTTTATGCATCAATGATTATATTCTTTGATTGCACAATTACAGATTATTCGTTTATCTTATACTGGTGTTATCTCTTGCACGTACACTAGATTTACTGTTTGGGTATTGGACCACAATAGTGGTGTCCAACTATATTTTACACACATATTTCCAAAGAAATGAATAAAAATGGTTACTAATTATCCCTCACTTTTTGCTTGTAATGGTTAGAATGAGGCCCATGTTTTATTGTTGAGTGGGAAAACAAACCATACTATTGCAGGCTAGTACGAGGTGAAATTGGGTGTTGTAGACCATCTTGTACCTTAATCAATTTATATATCATGTATTTAATCTGCATGATTGGGGATCATTTTCATGTATACAGTTATTATTATTGACTATATTTCTTTTATATTGATTCATCACTGATGATATCTTTATTGGCATAAATGCACTCCAATAGTATATTATTACATATTTGATTATTTATTTGTAATTTTGTCTTTTGATGGGGCATATAATCTCATCATGATCCACCTTATACCATTATTTCTAGTAATAATCCTCTACCATATGGAGAGGCATGTTTGAGGTATTGTTACATTCCAGCTCAGTCTTAGTGATTCATTATCATGTCTATACATTGGATGGATATATATATATATATATATATATATATATATATATATATATATATATATATATTCTTTTGCAAAAAGATGAATTTTTTATAGTGATTTGTGATTAATTATTTATGTGATACTGATTTTGTGACAGATAATCATATCACTTGTAATCTATTTTTGTTAGAATTGATAAACATTTATCCTTTAATAGTGTTTTTAAATAGTGACAATGGTTAGCATTTAAAATTGTCAAATAGGTGGTATTATATCTTTCCAAAATAAGTCAAAATAAATATATTTCATAATTATATAAATGTGTTCTATGGTGAGGTTGGAGGTGAATGTGGTTTGGAGGTCACATGGAATGGGATGTAGTGAAATATAAATCCTTATACTAGAAAAAGAAGGGAATGAAATTTTCGACAAGATTTTTATAAAAAAAACATCACCATGATTTTCAATTATTTGGGTGTTTTTTGGAACATGTGTAAATATTATTATAAAAAACCCCCAAAACTATTTAGATTGCTTTTATTAATAAAATCCCATTTTCCATAGAATTTACCAGAAACAAATTTTTATGTAATAATTGGGATTTTATATAATTGAAATCATAGTAAATATATTATATTAGAGGAATCCATTTGTGTTTGTGGAGAAACCCGACCATTGATTAAAAACCCTTGATAAACAACTTGTGAGAATCATGATGAAATATAAAATTATTATGTAGCAGAATAAAAAAAATTAGCTTGTCGGATTTCTAATGTGGAAACCCCACATAAGTGGAGGATTAAAAAACCACAGAGAAATTCCAAAATTTCAACTATGATTCAGTAAATATGAAGAAACTATGTAATTATTTAACATGAATTGGAAATTTGAGAGCATAGAAAACTATGTAAAACAAACAACCTAATGTTCCATTACCTTCTCTCTAATAAACAACCCCCAATTACAGGTATAAAAATTTACATCTCGGACAATGGGTCACCCTTCTATCGACGTAACATAACTACATCAATGATCTTTATCCGAACATGCGCCAGTCTCACACCATCTTGTGAAACCTGAAGGAGTTTTCTCTCATGATCTCGACATAATGATGTACAATGAATCCTGAATTGGGACACACCGGTTGATTACTACAATCATGAAGAATCTCAATACCTGGCCCCGATCATTTACCATATGGCTACTGCTTCTCATTTATTTAACATTATCATGCTACACATTCTTCAATTGATGAAGTGTCCCCAAATTGATCAAAATGAACTACATAATAAACATCTCACCAAGAACCTATCCTCACATATAATATAATTTCATGGTCATCATCATTCACATGGGCCACCACAAACTTGCCAGACCCTTCCCGGGTCTCCCTTGCCGACAACAACATGCTGGAAATCCAAACACTTCTTTCAATTTAAGTTACCACATCCTCTTATATAGACACCATTTCCATATCTCAATCTAATACAACCAACATCCCATTTTCATCCATGAATATGTATAATTATCTCTATTTAATGTTGGGATAAAATCACATATTAATGTTGAGTTAAATGGTTTAATAATAAATTTCTCTCTCTTCATTAATATGATGAATCCCAACAATCCCCCCCTTCATCACATTAATGATTTTATATTTTTAACAGACCTATTTTTAAAGGAAATATGATGGTATTAAACCGACCATAATCATTTGCAAACAAATATGCTGATATCATCTCTCACTTCATATAAAAAAATATCACCTCACTCTACATGACGAAAACAAAATGCAGAAATCTCTATTACCCTAGTATGAGCACCATCCTGCTGAACATGACCAGAATAGAAAAACATATGGCTCCTTGATAATTGTGATCACCCCCATTCTAGAGCACCTTTGTAAAAATAATAATCCCCCTTCTAAAAATTCTTTTAGAAGCTAGGGCATCAACTCACTTACCTATATTTTATATTCAAATCTTATTCTACTTCACACATTTTTATGTGATCCTCACTGAAACATTCAAAACTCTCACAAAACACATTACACCCAAACCATCATATTTGATACCTTTTAATGGAGGAAAATCCCAAATATATGAAAAAAATCTTCAGAAACAACTTGTGAGAAACCTGATTAAATATGTATTTGATATATATTAGAATCAATAAATCGGCACACATGATTTTTAAAAGGTAAAAACCTACTAATGTAGAGGAAAAAAAACCAAGGGGAAATTACGAAATATACACTATGAATATGAGAATACAAAGAATCCATGTAATTCTAGAACTTGTCTGATAAACGAGAGAGCATAGAAAACATATGTGAAACCCATAAAATGATATTCCTTTTCCTTCTCTATGATCAAATTCTCACCAATGCTGTTTCCGACACATCTTCCGGGGTGCACGCATCTGTCCGTGAACGCCGCATGGCTGTTTCCCAGCATTCCGCTTTCCAAAGGTGGGTGACATTGGTTCCTTGTTCAGGGACATCTACTCATTGATCGAAACCGGGATGATGGGATGTCAGTTCTTCTTTATGAGGATTCCTCCTCAGAACTCATCACCTAGTCCAGTTCTCCCTCATAGATTTAATATGTTTTTCGTGAATCTCTTCCCAGTGCCATATCTTCATGGGCACCAGTTAATTACGCCGCTTTTGTCTGGACATTCCAAAGGGTCTGGTCAGGGCAGCAACCTTCAATTAGGGGAGTAGTCACGTTGGGATATCAGTAACATGTCTAAACGCTGGGGATTGTTGCCTTTCTCTTTTTTCCATTATTGTAGGGCTTCATGAGGGCGTGGAAGCCCGAGATATCCCACATCGAACACGAAAAAATCTTATGCCATAGGCATGTCTCTGAGATTTTCCTCTGCTTCCCATATTTAACACAGTGTATGACGGAAGTTTAACGTCCATCAGAGATGGACTAGCCTAATCATAACACTAACTGAACTAGATCAGATTGACGAACCCCCTAGAGGGAAAACTGATGTTGGGGCCAGTGTGTGTGGCTTCCCGGATATTATGGAAGGGGATAGGGTGGCATGATCTCACTGGGATGTTGAGGCCCAGGTAGAAATCATGATGGATGATGGTAGTGATGGGCTTGATCCTTAGGGGGGCCTCGTACGTATCCCCGTGGCGAGGAATCAATGTCCGAATAGTTTGATGATACGGTTGGGCACCTGAGGAGGCGACCCGTGAGAATGGACGCATGGATGGGACCCAGAGGAAGTGGAAACTCCGTGTAATGGCATGATCTTCCAGAGACACATAGGATTGAGGGATAGATCAGGATGAGACATGAGTGTAGTTCTTGAGCCTCAGGAAGGCTTCCTACACATCCCAGTGGTAAGGAATCAAAGTCTGTGTAGTTCGGGAAGGAATGGGGCTTACACTTTGAGGTGGCCCAGGGACGGTGGGGTCGGTAAAACGACATGAATGGACTAGGGGTCCAGGTGGGATTGAACCTCGTGGAGGCTTCCTACGTACCATGCCTATGCATGGATCAAAGACCACGTAGTTCAGATTGGACACTAGAGGGCCGACGTGATGAAGGACCTTGGTCCAATGGGTGGCGGGGGTTGAGCCTTAGGGTGGCTTCCTATGTATCATGCCTACACACAGATCAAATACTTCGTAGTTCAGAGGGTGTGGGTGTCAGCGTACCGACGTGAAGAAGGACCATAGTATGAAGGATGATGGTTCTTAAGCCTCAGGGAGGCTTTCTACGTACCATGCCTATGCATGGATCAATGTCCTTGTAGTTCGGTATTTGACGTTGGAAGACCGATGTAAATGAGGACCTGTGGTCTAGGTGTTGGCCTTGAACCTCGTAGAGGCTTCTTACGTACCATGCCTACGCATGGATTAATGACTATGTTGTTCAGATGGATGCCAGGAGGGTGATGTGAAGGTGGACCAGTGGTCCAGGTGGTGGGCCTGAACCTTGTGGAGGCTTCCTACATACCATGCCAACGCACAGATCAAAGACCACGTAGTTCAGGAGGGGGCATGTCAGAAGTCCGAAATGGATGTGGACCATGGTCCAGGTGGGGCATGAACATCGTGGAGGTTTCCTATGTACCATGCCAATGCACTGATCAAATACCTTGTAGTTCAAATGGACACTTGAAGGCCGACATAAAGGTGAACCCATGGGAGGTCCACTGGGGTGGTGGAAGAACCTGCGTGAATGAGGTCGGGACGACAATGTGGTGCTGGATGAACCGACGTAAATGAGGTAGGGACAACTAGGTGTTGTTCTTGAACCTCGTGGAGGCTTCCTACATACCATTCCTTAGCACAGATCCAACACCACGTAGTTCATGTATACAGATTAATGTCATGATAGACGAGGGAATATAGATTAACGTCTTGAAGGGAAGACAGAATTGGTCATGAAGAAACAACCGAGTGGTGGGCTTGAACCTCGTGGAGGCTTCCTACGTACTATGCATTTACATGGATCAATGTAACCGTAGTTCACCAGAGTTGGGGGTCAGGGTCAGTGCTCACTCGATGGCCACATGAGTCATGCTCGATGTGAGAAACTAGAGACTGCATAGACCTGACTATCACGTCGCGAACGGTGCGTCCGTGGGAAACCAAGAGGGGAATACACATTAGGCGGACCATTGGTGCTCGGACATACTCCAGGATGGAGGCCCACGGTGCGAAAAAGCACAGTGAGGATGTACAGAGGAGGTGCATTGGTGCAACATTCCACAAAAGGGACTAGGGGCTTACACCATGGTGGTTGCCCTTCTTCTCCATGGACAGACGCCACTCCCAGCTGTGAAGACCAGAGGGCGTGCAGAATGTCCAAGGTGGGGGTGCCCCATGTGGGAGTCACGGGGCGATGTCAATGTTTAACGTCATGGATTGAGGATGAGGTGCTTGGCAGTTTATCTTCCTACAGCTCGGACAATGCGGGTTTACTCCGCACCCCTAGGACATACATAACAGGTACCCTCTTTGCCTTATGAGAGTGAAGGCTTCATCAAGGCCGTATAGAAGGGGTGTTTCAGAGTGAACCACCGAGGGGTCCACCTTAGCGTGGCTATGCGAAGAAGCAATGGCCATTAGCGTGCCTATGTGAAGAAGCCTTAGGCGAAGAAACTCTATGGGAGGTGTTGTCCAGGGGACATTGAAATCACATTGTGCAATCCTGGAGAGCCACACGGGAAGAGGGATTGCCAAGTAGAGGGGTCCACTAGAAAAGGCCATGCAGAGCTCTGTTGCTTTAAGTAAGGGAGGACACATGCGAGAGAAGGTGCTTCGTGAAGTGGAGTGCCTCAACCTTAGCATGGGGAAGGGGTGTGAATGGGTGGTGCTTCACGAAGTGGAATGGTATTCGCGGAGCACCACCTCGTGAAGCTTATGAACCTCACGAAGAAAATTGTTTATAAGCAATATGCTTTGCGAAGTACAGTGTCCCTGCCCCCGCATGTGGATCACATGTACAGGATGGGTGTTTCATGTATCATAAATGCTCTGCAGGTACCCCGGTCCCCTTGGGGATCCCCTTTCTTCACGAATTCCCTTGGTCTTCACAAAATAAATCCCACTCGAATGGGGGGCACAGGACAAGTCCAGAGGGAGGTTCTTCGCGAAGAAAAAATACCTCGCGTAGCTCATGATTCTCCGAGCGGAAGATTGCTTCCCGATTTAGGAAACAGGGATCCGAAATGTTAGATCGTCCATCTGGAGAGCTCATGCGGAGCTCGGTATTTATACCCAAGGAGATCCATGAAGCAGAGCCCACGCAGTGCGAAGGGGACTCGGTTGCTTCATGGCGGGTCGCGAACGTCAATCGGGATCGTGAAGATTCTCCTCCTCCTCTGCTGCGCGGAGGGTTCGCAAACATCAAATGGGTTCACGAATCATTACCAAATTCTCTACATCGCTCCTGGTTTGTGAACGTCAAATGTGTTCGCGAAGCGATACCGCCTCCTCTTCCTTGCGGTGGCTGCGTTGCGGGGGGAGGGGGGGTTCTTTACTTCGGAGCTTCGGGAGGTAGCTCAAGGGATTGATTTTCTTCTTCCTTTTGTGTCATATATTTTGGCGCCTACAAATGCCCCCCTCAGACATGGAGCCGCAGAGGAATCAAAAGTCATAGTCTGAGTGATGCTGCCAATATTTTCTGCAGTTCACGGTGCTGACTCACGGAGAAGGCACGCGAAGCAGACAGCGGCCGCGCGCTCGGGACGCGCCTTGTTGCTTGGCGTGGGATGGATGCGCCCTGATGCTCCAGGGTCACCCCCTATAAATATGGGGCTGACCTCTCTTTTGTCTTCTTTATTCTTCGTGACTTATGTCATTTTTTCTCTCGATTCGCGAAGCTCTGTGTATTACGTGTCTGGTCATTGCAAATCGAGCTTCGCGGCAAACGTGAGTCTCCGACTCCGTGATGGCACGAAGCGACATTCTGTTTGCAGGCCGAGTTCTAGATCTGCGTCTGTTCTTTGCGACCGACCTCCGCAAGCGTGCTTCGCGAATGACCTTCACGGCCAGACCTGAAAATTTGCCTAACCCTAAAACCCAATGGCTCATCAGGAAGCGGTATTAGGTGTCTTTGCCGACGCTGCCCTGAAGGATGAGATAACCAATAGTTTGGGCTTGGGGGAACTAGTCTGAATCCATTCAGACCATAATTATCTGATGGAACACTTGTATGAATGAAAAAAGAACTATCCACTATGCATGTAGCTGCCCTTGTATGGCTTTGGGCTAAGTGATGACATCTTCATCCCTGAGGTGAGTAGAGACGAACCTGCTTGCAGGTTCAGGAGCACGCCATGCAAGCACCAATGGTTCCGGGAGGCTGATGTTCATGTGCGGGAGGACATTACACATGTAACCGCTGACTTCTTACACAACCATCTGAACAACATCGACGGGAAGCCACTACGACCGGAGACATCCCCTCCTATGAATCACACCATCTTAAAGACATCCCTGAGGGATTCGATGAAGGGGAGGTCCAATGAGTGGGACCTGCGCCAGGGTGGCAACTTCACCAACGATTGGGTGATGCCCTACTGGTTAGGCGCCTCATGCGGGGATTTCAGGGTTGAATTGAGGAGGGTGGGCTTGTACGAGGAGGCATGGGCCTCACAATTCCTCATTTATCAACAGAAACAACTGATACTGGAGATTTTGAGTAGGTGGTCATGTTTGACCAATACTTTTCATCTGAACCATGGAGAGGTGGGCATCAGTCTATGGGATATCCATCAAATTTCAGGGGTTCCAATCTTTGGAGCCATGTATGACGAGTTACTCCCCGTCATGAGTGTGTGGGAGGAACCGGAGCAAATGTCGCGGATGGCGCTGGCTTTGATGAAACTGTTCCCCGGGGAAGACAAGGAAGCGGTGAGTGACGTCAACTTTAAGCGGTGGTTCAAGCATTTCCTAAACTTCCCGGAGGATCGATAATTTCATCTGAGGCCTTGAACTTGTCCGAAAGGGGATCAATGAGTCAAAGATCACTCGTACTAGTGGCTCATGGAGGACAACCAATGGAAAATTTCGGGCTTCAGTGTCAACATTGAGCAGCAGCTAATAGTCAGGATGGCGGGGTTTATCGTGGCCCTTATCTGCGGTTGGATCCTACTGATGAGGGACACAATCATGGGGGTGCGGCCCTGCTCGTTCCTTGTGGCGTCCATACTGGCCACGAGACTGTGGGTCAATTTGGGTATCACAATTCTCGCCATGTTGTACAGGATGTTGCGGCACATTAGCGAAGGAAAGAAGCCGCTGAGGATATGCAGTCCCTTCCACCTTCTGCACGGGTGGATCGTAGTGCACATCAGGGGGGTTTATGAATATCCAAACCCCATCTCGCCACCGGGGTCAATCATCTGACCCTACATTCTGAATTCTGCCAGGAGCATTCCAACCAAGCTGAACATGGTGATGGTGTTGAATTGGATATCGAAGGCGAATGAGTTTAACATCCACCCATTCCCATTTCCAACGGGTGTGCTCACCGATGATGGTCAGGGGACGGAAGAGCACTAGGCCTATCTCTTTTCCATTCAAGGTAGTGTTTTTGTGGTGCAGGGGGAACACAAGCCAATCTATTAACCGTATACTCTGCCTCAATTTGCGAAGCAATTCTGGTGCCTGCAGGGGCTGACCCCGTAGGTCTATTAGGTGGTTCTTCATGAGGAGCACTCGTGCGTAATGAGGCAGCTCTGGCTCATGTTCACACGGGAAGACGAGAAGATGAAAATGAAACCACCTCTTTCCACAACCACCTTCGGGTTGGTAAAGGATTAATGCATCAGCTGGGAGGTGGCTTACCCGGGGGAAATGCTAAAGCAGCCGACTGTTCGAGCTAGTGACAGTGGGCCTCCCCTATCACGAGGTCAGGGTCCGAGGGAAACAAGGGCTTCTCGTGGTGGCGGGTTAGCCATGGCGGAGGGAGAAGTGCCAGTCGAGGAGGAGGTAGCAGCAGCAGACCCCACAGAGGTAGTGGACCCGGTTGTCCCGGCAAAGAAGAGCCATCCGGAGGCGTGTCCACCAAGGGGATTCCGCAAGAAACCCACTCAGGCTCCAGTTATGCGGCTGCGCCATATTGACATGCCAGAGGATGCCATTTTCCCAGAGGCTTGGGATATCTAGGTGGTCAGCCAGAAATTCCTCAGCCCGCCTGAGGTGTGGCACACTTAAATCTCCTCGTGTTGGAGCTACCAGGTATAGGCCCAGTCCCGGTCGGTTTCACAGTGTCTTCAGAGGAGGCGGAGCAATACGTGGATGATCTGGAGGACTACATTCACTCCAGTGTTGTCCCGCACCCAATGACAGACCGGGTGAGGGTACTATTGGAACTGACTGTTCCCCCGCAGTCATCAGCCACTGATCTACGGGAGCACTTTCCCCTTCCAGAGGATTTAGATGGATCCTCTTGGAGAGACGAGTCCGGTGGAGGGAGCCTATTGGAGGAGTGTGGAGACGGCAATCAAGACTCGGATTCTGATGATTTCGTAGAGGTCCTTGAGGTAGTATTCCAAACATCATTTCCCATGGTCCGTTCTCAAGCCATTATGGGCCTCTTATGAACATGTGAACCATGCAGGAGGAACTTGTGCGCAGACCGCGCTCTCGCTCCCTGGTGAGTGATGACGCAGAGTCTTCGGGATCTACGCCTGCGACTATGTCCATTTTAGTGTCTTGTGGGGATGGGGGACTTGAGGTGGATGTTCCAGAATCCCCGGACCTTCCGAAAATATACAGAGGGCCACACTTAGGGGTCTCATCAACATCGGCTCAAGTGAAGCACCAGGAGTTCGACCATTGTATGTTTCCTCCATTGTATTCATTGCTGTCATACATAGGTCTTGCCAACTAACTTCAATGTTCTTCCATGTCATGCATAGTTCTTCGACTGGCATGGACTTCTGCAGTGAGTCTGGTCAGGATGTCAGGCGGTATCCCTCTCAGGGGCATGCCGGTGATGGTGGAGATAATCACCACGCCTACCCGTGTGACGGCGTTCCCTATTGTTGGAGGGACAACCTGTAGGGTTGTGCATGAGTTAATTGAGTTGGAATCTGATGGTGAGGATCAACTGGCAGCCCCAGGCCCTTTCACGCCTTCTCCAATGCCAGATGTAGTGCCAGATTCAATGCGAGATGCCAATTCTGCCGATGTCTTTTTGCGTGGTTATCAAGCATAGGGGCCTGCCGATCGTGCAGACTGGGATGAAACAGCCTCCGATGAAGAGGAAAATAGAATAGTCTGTAGCCGATTGTGGAAGCTAATTGCTTGTTTCCTCAAGAAAACCCCTAAACACTATGTATGAATGAAATGGGTAGACTCCACTCGTGGCTACGTGAGTTGTTCAAAACGAGAGTGGATGCCCAGCGTCCTCATGCGCTCATTTGGGATCTAATGGGTGAGAGGATCCAGAAGTATGATTGCGGGAATAGCGTGGGCTGGCAGCGGAGGAAGGAGACCAACTTCAAGAAGCTCTAGGAGGATGAGAATGAGATCCGGCAGCTGCAGGTCCGGGAGAATGAGCATTTAGCCTCACTCAAGGCACAATCTGAGTTGATCTTACGACTTTAGGCTCAGTTGGCCGAGGTGGAAGAAGGCCTGCTGCAGGCTATCGAAGAGATGACCATCATCCAGGTTGTCATAAAGCGGGCCCAAACTGAGGTAGATGAACTTCGCCCCTTAACTACTGAGGAGGAGCGGGAGCTATGTTGATGGCAGCAATCCCTGGATGCCACTAGTCGAAGGGTGGTAGAATTGCAATGCTCATTTGATGGGGTCAATCCATCCATGGGGAGAGTTGACGGTCGAGTATTGTAATAATTGCAGACCCTTTAATGGCACATTCGTGATTTGATTTGTTTTCATAAATGTCATATCATGCATGATTTCAGCTATTTTCCCCAGTTCATTGCATCCTTAGATAAGAGTGTAAACCCGGCTTCGGGCCTTCGGGGTTTGGATAACCGGTCCAGATTTACAGGAAGTAGGAATGACCTTACTGGAGAATGAAGTTCTCAGAACATCTTAATTATCGTTTTTTAACTGTGCTATTGAGCACAAACTGTGAAACACCAGGGGACCTTGAATCGGTCTGAACTGATGTAAATGGGATGAGTGAATCATGATACCCATGATTCCTTACATTGTGAGGGTGGCGTGACAGTAAAGAACAACTGCTAACCGTGGTGGAGAAATTGTATCCTTACTACGTTAGCCTAAAATGGGGACAACAAATGAGCGTTGACCATTGACCATGTTCGAAATAGGGGACCATGTCACAAATGATTGTCTGTCAATACTTCGGGATATCGGCCCAGGACTGTAGGCAGACCATAGGTCAGGCATCCATACTGTTAGGGTGTCCTTCCAGACATGACCAGTCTTCCGGAAAGTTGGCCCAGGATGGTAGGTGAACAGATACAGCATGGGATCAGGCTGTTAGGGGGGGGGGGGGGGTCCCTTCAGACATGAAAGAGGATGGAGATCCGAAAAAGGGGCACACGGAGCTTGGAAATTGGAGTGATGGTTTCTTCGAACAGAATCCTACTCCCATGAAAATACACCACTGTGGTGGGAGTACGCCAGATGGGTGCATATGGTTGATCATGGATCGTTCCTCCTTTCAGATAGGGCCTTTCTTGCAAGGGAGTATGTTGCTTCCATATATTTTGAGGTGTCCTGAACTTGTTTAGGGCAGAGTTATAGTTGTACGTCCCCTTACGAAGGGTCGGACCATTAGGCCGGAAAGGGGAAGAACATGATTTCTAATTCCAGGGGGCTGGACCCTAGGTAAAATTACAAGGGGTCCCTATGTATCCCATGAGAATGGGAATCTAGCCAAACATAGTTCTGGAAGAATAGTTTAACTTCATGTATTACGATGCGAAGCCTGTTTGTGTCGGTACACGTTCCACCAAAACTACTAAGCCCACGTGAGTCATACTAGGTGTGGGAAACTAGAAGATATGGAGAAATTTCTAGACACAAGAGGGGGAATGTTAGGGAAAAGGGACACTCGGTGAATTCTGACCCTATGATACTAACACATCTATTCGGCACACCTAGACGCGCGAAGAGATAAAGCCGAGTATTTCATAATTGCACTTAGACATGAGGATGGGGAAATGTGTGAATCATGATGCTTGATATTTGGATAGTAGTGGTGGTGGAGTGACTATATGGGAGTACAACTGACCGTGGAAGTAAAGAAGCATCAATATCGCATTAGCCAAGAATGGGGACAGACAAATTAGTGTCGATAGTTGACCATGTTTGAAACACAGGACCATGTCACAAATGTTGTCAGAAATCATCCAAGGCGTTGGCTCGGGATGGTAGGTGAGCTGATGCAGCAAGGGACAAAGCTGTTAGGGGTTCCCTTCAGACATTGATGAGGGGGAGTATCCAAATAGCGAGAACACGATTCTTGGACATGGAATGAGAGGGTGTCCCCGTGAGAATTCCAGACTCTCGGCTTTTTGTTAAAATGCATAGGGATACGTTAATGGGAGTATTAGGCAGAGGGATTCGAGTCCCTTACCCTAAGGAGATCTAAGTTTATGGTCATAGAATTCATACCATGTATGGGAGGATAGGTGGCACATGGTAGGTTGGTTACAAAGCCTGACGTGAATTAGGGCATAAGCCCCTCTTACCGTGTGTTCTTTGGAGGAGTGCTCGAGTCAGGGGACTGAACACAAGAATTAGGTTGGGCCTATGGGGTGTACCCGTGCTCTTCTATGTATCTCACATGGATGATAATCAAGCCATGCGTATTTCTAGATGTCACAGTTTAGTGTCATGTGATGGGACTAAGCATGCATTTTAACAGTATGCAGTGCAGACGTAGCAGAGGCGACGCTAGGCAGGGAATGTGAACGGTCTCATGAAACTAAACCAACGTGGATAGGGTCACAATCCCACATCACAACATACGATATTCCTAAAGTGAGACCTCAGGCCGAGGGGTCTATGGAGAGGTAGAAGTTGAAATATTGGGGAGAGACTAGCTCCCCAAATGAGCTGGACCCGAAGACAAGACGTCTGGGCGATCCTACGTATCCCATTGGGATGGGAATCAAGCTGTACATAGTGCAATGGAGATCTTAGTTTATGGTCTTAGATCTTGGACCATGGGAGACCAAAATGACGTCGTACTGCAGCTTTTATCTCCCCGACATGCAATGGTGCACCGAGGTAGAGTTCCAAAAGTGCCAAGATCCTACCTGGACAGGATGTGGGTAGAACATATTGTGAATCATGCAACCAATATTCAAGGGCTGAAGAGGCTGGCGTGACGACATGGGATTACTATTAACCGTGGCGGAAATGTAGCATCCATAGTGAGTTAGACTGAAATGGGGACAAAAAACAATCATCGATCATTGAAGATATTCACAACACGGGATTTTAGTGATTTGTTGTCCGAAACCCTTGGGGCATTGGCCCATATCGGTAGGAGAGCTCTTACGTGTAGTATTCAGGCCGTTCATGGGGGTCCCTCTGGGTGTGAAAGGTGTTGAAGGCCCTAATGAAGGGGAACACGGGGCTTGACATGTGGAAGGAACTTGGCCATGTCGAATCTGACACTCTTGGTAATAAACCAGAGTACTCTTAACACATAGATGATCCAATACAAGGGGTCGAGGGACTCAACATGAGGGAATCCAAGAAATGGAGGATTCCCAGGAGAAGGGGGAATCTCTAAGAGGTGGGGCTGGACCCGAAGTTTAACCCTTCTGGTGGTCCTAAGTATCCCATATGGATGGGAATCAAGCCACACGTAGTTCTGATGTACAGTTTAACATCATTCCAGATTAGGAATAGGAGGGATAACTCTTAGAACGGGTTGTGCGAGGTACATGTATTGCTTACCTGACGTGAATGAACAATGATCCCACGCCATGCAATGTATTACCATAGTCGGGGTCCCGAAGGCAAGACCAAAGAGTCAAATTAGTAGAACTCAAGCTCGACCCAAATCTAGGAGGTCTGCTCATTCCTACGTATTCCATTAAGATAGGAATCAATCCAGACATAGTTCTGAGAAGGTCATAGTTTATGGTCATAGATCTCAGACCGTGGGTGGATGATACCTTTCCGAGTAAGTGCAGACCTCAACCCAATCCCTAAGCCCACGTGAGTTAAAATCTTTGTGGGAAACAAGGGGGGAATATCCTTATCGCAATACATGGGACGCCCATCTGAGGGAAGCCAATGAATAGCCCCGAATAACACCTTAACATGGAATCATTTTCCCAATGTGCAGATGTGCACTGAGTAATAGTACCAAGAGCTTTGAAACTATACTTGGACATGATGAAGTGGAGAAGGGTGTGAATCATGTACCAGACATTTTGGGCTTAGTGGGGGTTGGTGTGGCGATGTAGAATAACTGTTAATCATGGCGGAAACCAGTCTCCAAATCTCATTAGCCTGTGGTGGGAGCAACAAACGAGCATTGACCACTGACAATATTTTCAACACAATATTTTATCAATTTGTTGTCTGAAATCCTTGAGGGCGTTGTCCCATATTTTTAGGAGAGCCATTAGGCGTAGTATCCAAGCCATTCAAGGGGGACTTTCTGGGTATGAGAGATAATGAAAGCCCTGATGAAGTTAAACACAAAGCCTGAATCACAGATGAAAACATGTCTAAGAAGACTCCAACATTATAGGTAATATCCAGAGTACCCTTAGGGTCGTTGTTGAACCGTTGAGAAGGGCCTGCGAGATGACTCAGAGGGGAGAATAGGCCAAGGGGCAATGGTGGGATAGATATCTTCGAGAGATGGGGATGGACCTGAAGCCTAGGAATTCAGGTGAACCTACATATCCCATAAGGATGGAAATCAAAACACAAGAAGTTCTCAAGATGCAGTTTAACATCATGCAGGATGAGGAGGGATGTAGGACTCTCTAGACAGAGGAGGTGTACGGCGCGGTTAGTTGCCCGGCATTAATGAGGACATAGTTTCACACCATATCGTACATTCCGGGTAAGAAACTGGGAGAGGGGGCCTGAGAAGTCCATGAGACCTAGACAATCTATGGGGCTTGAGGCAGAGCCTCTATTAGGAAGGCCTGACCAGCTTGCAGTTTAACATCTTGCAATGAGGACTGGGCCTTGGGCGCGGAATGGCCGAGAGGCATGAAGCTGGGCCTTCGTCAGGGAATGCACACGACAAGGCAAGCAACCCGACATGAATGAGGACATAATTAGATGCTACACCGTACATCCCTTACAGAGAACTAAGGCTAGGGGCTTATAAGGCCGAGGGGCCTAATAATTGGTGGTTGGGTCAGGAAGGCCGGATTGGCATGCAGTTTAATGTCTTGCACGGAGGACGGGGCCATGGGCCTAGAATGGCTGGGGGGACATAAGCTTGGCCTTGGTTAGAGAATGTGTTTAGCATAGCTAGTAACCCGGTGTGAATAGGGACATAATCCCATGCTCTGTTGTACAATATTTATGGAGAACCTGGGCCGGGGGCTCGAAAAGGCCAAGGGGCATGGAAAAGCCATAGGGCTTGAGGCAGAGCCTCAGTCAGGAAGGCCTAACCGGTTTGCAGTTTAACGTCTTGGTATGAGGATGGGGACATGGGCCCCACTATTGGCACCACCTGGTGAAATGTATGTCGTTCGGGGATGGGGTAGAATGAATCACTACACTTGATGTATGGGACATCCTTGGTTGGACACGAAGATCTGGGACACTGTTGACCATGTTCGAAACACAGCGTCCCCATGATGACATGACCTGGGAGATAAAAAATGAGCATCAACCACTGATGATATTTGCAACACATGATTTTATCGATTTTTAGTCCAGAATCCCTAAGGGGAAATGGCCCTTATCGGTAGGGGAGAACTTAGGTGTTGTATCCATGTTGTTCTGGGTGGTCCCTCTTGGTGAAGAATGTGATGGAATCCCGGTCAAGGAGTGGGTGAAGAATAGCTGTTCCCATCTACAAATGAGGTGAACATCTCCAGGGAGGGGGACATATAGTCGGGTCGAGGCTTACTCGATGAAAATTGGGGCAAAAGTGTGCACCCTGCCATATGTCTTGACCCGAGGGGGGGATTTGAAATTTTGTGTTGGGCCAACGGAGGAAATGTCCGGGCGTTCCTACATATCCCATGAGGATGGGAATCAAGACATACGTAGTTCTTGAAGGCCATGTAGTTTAATGTGATGTGGTAATGACATGGGAGAATAGAAGAACGGGAGTGGGCACATGGTGCAACCATTATAATCCTCGTATGAGTGGGGCCAAAAAAGCCTATCCCATATCATGTGAGGACCCTCCACGGAAACTATACCCAAGGGGGGATAGTAAAAGGGAAGAGATCAGTGCTGGTCTTAAGACAGGACGTCTAAGCATTCCTACGTATCCCATTAGGATGGGAATCAAGTTATACGTAGTTCTAGAAGCACCGTTTAATGTCGTGCAGGACAAGATTCAGTTTAACGTCAAGCGGGACGGAGGACATATCTCATCAGGGAATATGTATGGAATGGAGGGTAACCTGACGTAACTTAGGAATGTATCCCATGCTACGCCGTACATTCCCATGAGAGGGTCTAAGTCACGGAAGGCCACGACTCCTCGATCAGGGAGGCCATACCGATATGCAGTTTAACGTCTTCCAATTAAGACGAGGGCCAGGGGGCCTGAAAATGTCCAAGGTGCCTGAGGCTGATCCTCAGTCAGGGGATGTGTACGGCATTTCCAGTAACCCAATGTGAATGAGGACGTAATCCCATGTTACGCCATACACAACCCTTTTATAGAGGACTTGGGTCGGGTGCCCGAAAAGGCCAAGAGGATTGAAAAATCTATGAGGCGTGAAAAATTCATGGGGATTGAGGCGGAAACTCAGTCAAGGACTGTGTACGACGTGGCCAGTGACCCGGTGTGAATGAGGATATAATCCCATGCTACGTCGTACACCCCTTATGAAGAACCTTGGCCGGGGGCCCGAAAATGCAAAGGTTCCTGGAAAAGCCCTGGTGCTTGAAAAATCCATGGGGACCCAAATGTAGGGTTAAACACAGTTTAGGGTAGTGCAAGGACCAAAAGGTGCAGTTTAGGGTCATGCAGGAAAAATTTGCAGTTTAAGGGCATGGGGGAACGTAATGTGCAGTTTAGTGTCATGCGAGACTGTAATGTGCAGTTTAGGGTCATGCGGGACCTTGCAAGGATCTTAGTTTAAGGTCTTAGAGCTCGGACCAAGGGGTCTCAAGCAAAGTATCTCTTGAGGAACATGGCATTTGTGGGAAGAGTTATACGCTCACCATCCATTGTCACCAAGAAGTATGCTCCATTAGGGTAAACCTTATGAATTACGTAGTTTCCTTCCCACTTGGGATCCAGCTTCGGTGGGTTCATGTTGGGGATCATCGGCGTTCGGAGGGCCAATACTTGGTCGCCTTGTAGAAAAGAGCGAAGATGGACCTTTTTGTTAAAGTTTTTTGCTATCTTAATCTGATGCCTTTCAAGACTGTGCAGGGAACAAATCATGTTCTCTTCCAATGCTTCCAACTCAGCTAGAAGGATTTCGGCCACCTTATCTGGCGCCTGCTGGTCATGGACTATAGTGTGTAAGAATGTAAGATGGATCTTAATGGGAAGGACGGCCTCAGTTCCATACACCAGGGAATATGGAGTCACCTTGGTGGAATTGGGAGTTGTCTGATAGGCCCAGAGGGCATTGGGAGCTTGTCCGACCAACTTTTCATGTTCTGACCAAGAATATTTTGCAAAATGTTAGAGATATTTTTTTTAGATCTGTCCATTTTCCTGCACATGATAGCGAGAGGTATTGTTCGAACAGATAAAGTACATGGCAGAAAATTTCTTCAGCTTGGCTGCTCGGAAGTTGGTGCCATTATCGGTGAGGACAAAATGAGGGAATCCAAACCGGTGGATGATATTGGAGCTCACGAAGTCAACGTTGGAGCGGGCCTTGACATCTTTGAGTGGAACTTCTTCTGCCAGCTTGGAAAATAAATCTGTAGCGGTCAGGATAAACTTATATTGGTTAGCTGTCGCTGGCGGGTATGGCCCCACAACATCGAGTCCCCACACAGAAAATGGCCAAGAGTACATGGTGGAGTGGATGGGTTCTGGCGGTCGATGCAGGAAATTATAATGAACATGGAACGCGTGGAATATCTTGGAAAACTCTATACAATCATGGATCATAGAGGGCCAGAAGTACCCCAATCTCCAGATCTGATGGGACAACATTGGCCCAGCCTGGTGGGCACCGCAGAACTGACGTGAACCTCTTGCATGACATGAGAAATCATTACTCCTTGAATGCAATAGAGGAGAACACCATCAAAGATCTTCTTCTAGAGAATCCACCAAAGACTGGGACCAATCTAAAGGGTAAACTGTAGTGCACAGCGTCGAATTCGCTCGCACTCGTCCCGATCATCTTGGAGGGAACTTTTTTGGAGATAATCGAAAATGGGTGCCCTCCCGTCGGGGGTCTCCTCAGAAACTACATCTGAAGACCCTAGTGCTACTAACATGGATGTTATGGCAGTAAGATGGCTTACCCGTGGGTCGTCTTCATCCTCTGGGGTGACGGGGGCGATGACTCTCCGGTGTTCCACGTGTATAACTAGGTCTTCCAGCTCGGGTTATGCGAGTGACGCAACCAAGCTTGCTAAGGCATCCGGTCAACCATTCTGCGACCGAGGGACATGGGTAAACTTTGGTCGAGAAGGGAATTGGGCCATTAGTCGGAGGGTGCACTCAAACAGTGGCACGACCTCTGGCTTCGTGACGACATAATCACCATTTACCTACTTGATAACTAGTTCAGAATCCCCTTTTACATGAAAATGGGGCACATCAATCTCAAGGGCCAGCTCGAGGACGATGATGAGATCATGATACTCTACCTTGTTGTTGGTGCAGCCTTCTAACAACAAAAACTAGTATGGCCAGACAGCATGGGTGGGGGTGATGAAGATGACACCCATACCTGTTCTGTTGAGCTTAGGATCATTGAGCCTCATACCAATGGGGCTCCGGGAGGCCCCGTCAAAGTGCATTTGCCAGCATGAAATGACATGATTGACTGAGAGGATTGCCTCATCATGAAAATCCAGGTCCAGGGATTGATCCACAGAAGTTGGATGGGCAGCTAGGAAGTCTGCCAGCGCATGTCCTTTGACAACCTTCTTGTGCACGAACCTAATGTAAAACTACAGGAGGATCATCGCCCAACGTACTAGTCGGCTAGTCAACATGGGGTTGCTCAGAATGTACTTCAGGGGGTCTACCCGAGAGGCCAAATGTACCTCATGGTGCTGTAGGTAATGCTGCAATTCCTGGATGGAAAACACAAGCACACGGCTGCTCTTCTCGATGGGAGAGTATCTAGTCTCCATGTCGAGGAGCATGCGGCTGAGGTTATAGAGACTGTTTTCCGTACCCTCTTTGTTCTTCTGTGCAAGAAGTGCGCCAAGGGACCATTCCGGGGCAGTCACGTAATGGCCCAGCGGCTTTCCGGAGACGGGAGGCATGAAGACCGAAGGTTAGAGCAGATACTGGTTGATTTTCTCCAAGGCGGTCTGACACTCTTCATTCCACTCGTTGGTGGAGCCTTTCTTCATGAGCCTGGAAAAGGGAATACACTTGCCTGCCAGATTCGCAATGAATCAGCATATATAGGCTGAGTGGACTTGAAACCCTCGAAGCTCCCGAATATTACTCTGGGGAGGCATCTGGATAATGGCTCTGAACTTCTCTAGGTTAATCGCGATGCCTCAGTATTTGACAATGAAGCCAATGAAGTTCTCGGAGGTGACCCCGAAGGAAAACATCAGTGTTTTCATCTTCAGGGGGCGGGAATAGTGGAAGTCGTACACTTTTTCAAGGTCCTTGAGATGGTCCTGGCGCTGACAAGAATTGACCAACAGGTCAACTACATAGCATTCCACCAATGTCCCGAGAATCTGCTTGAATATGCGGTGCATGGCCCACTGATATGTGGCACTTGCATTTTTCAGGCCGAAGGGCATGACCAGGTAATAGAAAGTACCTTGGAGGGCCATTAAGGTGGTGGACTCCTCGTCTTTGGGGGCCATCTGGATCTGGTTGTACCTGGAATACCCATCCATGAAGGAGAGGGATTGGAACCCGGTCATGGAATCAATCAACAACACTGTCACTGGGAGGGGAAAATCGTCATTCGGATAGTAGCGGTTGAGATGACGGATGTCGATGCAGACTATGATCTGTTCATTCTTCTTCCTAAATGGAACAATGTGGGCTAGCCACTTGGGGTACTAGAACTCTTTGACGATGTTGGATTTCATGAGCTTGTCAACTTCAGCCTCAACTATAGAACCGTGAGAAGGGTGCATTTTTCTGGGATGTTGATTGAATCTACGATGGAATGTTGGAAGACAAAGGCAGTGAACGTCTAACTGAGGATCTAGTCCTGGATTCTCATCGTAACTCATGGAATACATGTCATTGTGCTACATAAGAAATTCCACATACCACTGCTGCTCTTCGAGGGACATGGCAGAACTGATCAATTTGGGTCTTAGATCTGCCTCTCTATCATGGTTCACTTGTACCAGTTCATCGACCATGGTAGCAAAGACTTCTTCAAAGGCATGGGGAGCATCCTCCAAATTCTTTTATGCTCCTATGGAAGAGTCTTTCACAAGGGGAGCTATTTCCGGGCCACCAGACTCTGATGGGGGACTGGTGCTGGCATGGGTGGAAGCAGTCATCACTCCGGTAGACTAATGCACTACAGAGACCATGGAGATGAAATCGGTCGATCCAATTCCTTTCGGCCATCGGCCCTTGGGGCCACCCTTGATGACATCGAAGCAGTAGTGACGCATCGGTCAAACCGGTTGATTACAGCCCAGCAGAAGTGGCATGTATGGCATTCTACCTTTACCATGCGCCTGACCTATCGGTACTACAGAGGGGTAGGAGGTTCTGAGATCAATTGAGCCTGGTTGGTGTAGGAGTATGAGGTGATTTCCCGACGTCCCTTGGATAGGAAAATATGCCTTCCTCTAGTACCCTAAAAAACAAAACATTGTCATATGTCAAGGGTTTTATCATCCAATCGATGGATTGGGAAAATGTAGGTGTCATCCAGTCTTGCCTATGGATTGCTTGTGACTTGAGCGGGTTCATCCTCACCTACCAGGATTTGCATGTCCTTTCTCTTGTAATAGTCGACATCCAGAGTGCGGGATTTACAAGAGGAAAAAGGATACACATCTCCTTGGAGCATGCCCACTCGACCGTTGATGGAGTATTTGACGCATTGGAGATACGATGAATGAACCGCTGCATGCAGATGGAGCCTTGGTCTGCCCATCAATGCATTGTACGCAGTGTCCTGAGAGAGAACCGTGAATTCGGTGCTAAGAACTAGGCCACTGAACTAGGTTTTCAAATGGATCGTTCCAACTGGAGACTGTTCGGTCCTATCATACCCATGAATTCTGAGGTTGGAGAGAGTAAAATCATCCTCTGACAAACCCAGATTTCGCAGTGTTCGAGTCGGGATTAGGTTAATTTCAGAACCCATGTCGAAGAGGTAGCGGCGGTCTTCCCCACCGTTGAATTGACCAGTGATGTACAGCGGGCGAATGTGCCCCTATATGGGAGGGTCTTCGTCTTCACCAGAGAATGAGATAACCATCTGTCATTCGGTATTCTCGATTACCACAGTATAGAAGGCATCCGCAACTGCTATCTCTATCTCAAACTACATGGGGCTCTTTATGTCCTCAGAAAGTTCCTCACGCATTTCAGATGACAGGAGAAGAGCCTAAAGGATAGAGATCCTTGCCGGAATGCCGGCATGGTGCATCAGAACGTCATACTTCTATTCCAGGCTTGAGCCTCTGCCTAAAAGCGGTCACTCTACAATTGGAGGAGCGGCGGGCCCTCCTGGCTGGACCTACAGGTGACTGGTACTGGGTACATCTCACTGCTTGTTAGTCGAGGCCTAAAGAACGGCTTTTGGACAACCGGACAAATAAGATTGACCCGCGGTAGGGCAAGACTGCTCTTCCAGATCCAATAGTACAAACGGCGGTGGAAGTAGATCTGAGGGCACCAGATGAGGTTTCACATGTTGAGCTCTGTGCTGGGCCTGCTGTTTGGTTTCAGTGGCATGCATGATCTAGCTAAAAGTGCCTTGACGACCCACATGCCTATGGTTTCGCTGACGTTGACATCAGCTAGGGATGTTGGGGAGGTTCGCATGGCGTTCCCCCTCCTCGAGAGTCATGTAAGGATTTACCAATTCTACGGTGTTACCTGAAGCCTACCCCTAACAATAACATGAAGAATCATCCACCACTGGGCAGATTCTGGGCAGAATCCCCATCTCAGGGGGCATAAAGTCATCGAGGCTACTGGATGTGGATGGCATCGGTGGAGCGCATTGCTTCTTCTTACACCGTCGCTGCTTACCCGGTTGCAAAGAGGCCCCGTAAAGATGACTACACAGAGGTGCTGGTCACTTCCTCTGAAGGCTCCGGCTGATTCAGGTGTGCCCGAATAATACCATGGGCACGGGAAACTATTTTTTGAGATATCCAGTCCTCATACTTCTAAGACCAACGGCTGGGAGCCTGCTGCCACTCGCCTTCGTCGTCACTACAACTTTCCGACCATACGAAGACACCATCCACGTATGCTGAGGCAAAGCCCAGCATGACTATGTTGTTATTGACTTGGTCTTGGAGCCATTCATTAAAAACATAGCACTACTTGAGCGTGTTCCCCATGATCTATTGATAGATGCACTAGTGGGGGTGATCCTTGAGATTCGCCTCTGTCGGACTTCTGCACTCGGGTATGGACACGATCCCCTCCTCATGAGTGGGAAATCACGTTTGTTTTTTCTTTCAACGAGTAGTTAGTCACTTGTCTTTGCATATCATCCCATTACTAATTAGTAAAATAATTAGAATATAATTAGTAAGATATGTTAATTATTATATGATTAATATTTATGTAAAAATAATATTAATATTTAGGTCTTGTTCAATAAAAAATTATAATATGCTGTGTCTAATGTAAACTCTATAATTGTTCTTTCTTGGTTGATCACCTCGTAGTTAGCATTGTAGTAGGATGATCCAAGTCATGGCTTTATCATCTATAAGAATCATATCCCATGACCCTTTACATACCATTATTCCTTGAAAATGTAAGAGATTAAATTTTTTAGGAAAATGATCTATGTAAACGGTAGTACGATATGATTCAAATAGACGTGAAAGACATGACTTGGGTCGTCTTTTTGCAATGTTACATGCGAGGTGATCAAACATGCAAGGACAATTACTGAGTTTACATTATACCTGGCTAACACAAAATTTTTATTGAACATGATATAAATATAAATATTATTTTTTCATAAATATTAATCATATAATAATAACATATGTTAATAATTATATACTAAATATATACTAATTATCAATAATTAGCTGTAATTTCATTGAAAATTGCATCGCTTGTAAATAGTTGTAATTATTAAGAAGTAATTCTAATATCTTCTCATTTTGGGAATTTTTCTAATATCAAATTATTCAAAACCAGTAATGTTTTAATGTTTTGTAGAAAAATATGGAACAATGAAGACGGAAAAAATCATTATTAGAAGACCATGTATGGATAAATCAACGTAGAAATCCAAATGGTTCTGGTTTAAATCCAGTATATATTGAGGGTGTGGACACTTTCATAGCATTTGTGGAATCAAATTCAGAGTTTTTTTCAGAACGAACAATAAAATGTCCTTTTAAAAAATGTGCAATGAGAACATTTGACACGTTTGACAAAGATGGAGGACATATCTTGCATTTTGTTTTCAATAAGATTATGTTTTTTGGTATCAACATGGAGAATACAGTTCTAGAGAAGGTGATACTAACTTTATTCTGGATCCAACTCAGTTTCAAAATTTAGTACATGATGTTGCAGGTCAATCTGCTCTATATATAGGAACTCAGGATGATATTGATTCAACTCCTAAGTTGGCACCGTTTGAATTTTATGAGTTGTTGAGGTCTACTGATGATGCTTTATATCCTAGTTACAAGATGAGAAAATTAGAAGCAGTTGCTAAATTTATTACTATCAAATCAGATAATGGAATGTCAAACACTTGTTTTGATTAGATATTTACATTGGTTAAAACACTGTTACCCGAAGGAAATGTTTTTCCAGCAAATTACTATGAGAGTAAGAGGCTAGTTCGGAATTTGGGACATAGTTGTTAGAAGATTAATGCATGTTCAAAAGATTTCATTTTATATTCTGGGGAAAATTAGTCATTGGATAGTTTTCCCACATGTGGGCAGTCAAGATATAATGAAGCACAACATGGGAAATCTTGCTTGATTCCTGTAAAATAGTTGAGATATTTTCCTCTTATATCCAAACTTCAGGGTTTATTCATGTCTATGAATTCATCGACAGTAAAGTCATGGCACAAAACGAATATTTCAACTGATAACATCTTGAATCATCTAGTCGATGGTGATTCATGGAAACATCATGATATAGTACATCCTTCATTTGCTTTAGAAGCCCGAAATGTGCGACAGGGTCATTCCACTGATGTTTTCTGTCCGTTCGGATCTTATGGTAGTCAGTACTCATGTTGCCCTGTTTTATTAACTCCGTAAAATTTTCCTCCATGGATGTTGATGAAAGAACCCTATATAATTTGGACCTTACTAATTACAGGACATCGGAAGAAGAATATTGAGGTTTATTTGAAACCATTGATTGATGAATTAAAATTATTGTGGAGTATTGGTGTCAGTACATATGATGTTCCTGTGAAACAGAATTTCATACTAAGAGCAGCATTGATGTGGACAATTAGTGACTTACCGGATTATGACATGTTATCTAGTTGGAGTATACATGGTCTGAAATCATGTCCTTACTGTATGGGAGAGAACAAAGAATTTATGCTCTTCCATGGAAAAAAACCTTGCTATTTTGAATGTCATCGCAGATTTCTTCATGCGGATCATCTTTTTCGTAGAAACAAGTCTCATTTTAGAAAAGGCACAATTGAAAGAGATAGACCTCCAAAAATGCTATCTGGTATGGAGTTAAAATCAGTTGTTTTTTCAATAACTTCTATTACATTTGGACCCACAATAAACCAACAGAAAATTTCTGGTTTTGGGAAAGAACACAATTGGATAAAACGTAGAATATTTAGGGATTTGAAATATTGGTCTGATTTGCTGGTCCGCCACATGTTGGATGTCATTCATATTGAGAAGAACATTTTTGATAATTTGTTCCATATAGGTCTAGATACACCAGGAAATAGCAAAGACAAAGTAATTGCACGATTAGATCTTGCCCAAATTTGCAGGCGTTCAGAAATTGAATTGTTTGATAATGTTAGAAAAGAAAGATTAATGGAACCAAAAGTAGGTTATACACTTTCCCAAGATTGTCGCATATTATTTTGTCCGTGGATTGCATATTTGAGACGTCCAGATGGTTGTGCTTCTAATTTGGGTAGATGTGTAAAGAATGGTCGTATTACTGGATTAAAAAGTCATGATTTTCATGATTTAATGGAAAGACATATACCAATTGGATTGAGAGGTCTGTTGAATTCCGTGATTTGGGATTCCATAACAGACATATCGGATTTTTTTGGGAAATTTGTGAGGCGACAACAAATTACGTCGTTCAAAACAAACTTGAAGAAGTTGTTGTAATTATATGTAATCTAGAAAAAATACAAATGCCATATTTCATTGACTCAATGGAACATTTGATAATGCATTTTCCATATGATGCAAAATGTTGAGGTTCGGTACAGATTCGATGGATGTATCCATTCAAAAGATGCATGCAGAAGTTGAAAAAGAATGTACGTAACAAAGCATATGTTGAAGGATCTATTGTTGAAGCTTATTTGCAACAAGAAATATCTTTTTCTGCTCCCACTATTTTGAATTTGAGTATCACTCAAAACACAACCTCATGGGATGGAACGAGAAGAATGTTGATGAATGTGACAATCAATTATCTGTTTTTAACCATCCAGAGCTTTGTTTCGGGGTAGTTCATGAACGACTGCTTTCGGATGATGAACATCTCAGAGATCATACTTATGTTCTGCTCAACTATGAAGAGATGACATCATTTGTTCTATAAGGGTTTCTATCATTTATTCTATCATTAATGTTACAATATATAACATTGTTTTTCATAGGTTATATGATAATCATATCAAGAAACAACTTCCACAAATTACAGCAATTGCTCTCGAAGAATGCCGACAGAAAATATTTTCTTAGTGGTTTCAAAAACTGGTAACATAAATTCTTAATTTTTTAACATCTCATTCAATTTATAGTTTAGTATATTGATAATTTTTTCACAAATTTTGAAGTGTCTTGATATGTGTGATAAAATTGACAAATGGTTGTGTATATTCGATAAATCAACATCCAAAATGGTTAAATCTTATAATTCATATGTGGTGAATGGTTTTCGATTTCATACACATGCATATGGGAATTCAAAAAATACAATGAACAGTGGAGTTTGTTACAGATGATCTCATCAAAAAGAAAATGATGTTGACTTTTATGGCAGGCTTGATGAAATTATTGAACTCTATTATCAAAGAGAGCATTACATAATGATGTTCAAATGTTTGTGGTTGGATACTAAGAGAGGCGTGCATGTTCATCCTACTCATTGAATCATTGATTCTAAATATAAAAGTGTTCTTGCAATAAATGAACCATTTTTACTGGCTCAACAGGCACATCGGGTTTATTACACAAAGTACTGTGCTACGTCAAGAGACTTGACTGATTGGTGGAGCATAAAAAATCAAAATTCGAGACAATCAATTTAGGCAGAGTGAATTTTCTATCACTGGATTACAAGGAATTCAAGTTTTTTCAAGAGGGTACTCAAAATCAATCTTTCTTTCAAATAGACATGATTATCATTGATGACACCCTACAATTAAGTGTTAGTGATGACGATGATGTTATTGATGTCACAAATGAGTTTGAAATGGTAAGAGATGATGAAACTGGAAGTCAAATTGATATTGATGATATTGAGGAGGAATATGAAGGTGACATCATCAGATATGAAGATGACGATGACGGTGAACATTGATATAATTCAATGATAGTTATATATAATCTTAACTAAAATATATGTACATATAAAAATAATTTTCAATTATTTGATAACAATATTTATTTCTTGATTCAGATGGATCCAGACATATTATGTGAGTTGATGGAGGGTGATCTTGTTTCTATGAGGGTGATTTGGTGGCATCTGAGCCTCATCCTGCAGATGCTTCAGGAGGTATGCGGATGAGGTGCGGTCATGACCGACTGATGATTCCTGACCCAATCCCTGAGTGACGTCCACGTCTTGGGTTTGATGCCTGCACACGGAGGTATGATAACCTGTGAATTTTACTATGATTTAATTAGTCTATTTACATAATAAATGTTTTATTGTTTTTAGAGTTTTATGCATATAGCAGTCAGACAGGGCAGCGCTATCTTGCGCAATTATTTTTCTCAGCCATGGATCACATGGGAGCAGATTCCTGTTGATGTGCAACAGACCATTTTCGACCATTGGTTGGTACTTATGTAAATAAATAATTTTATTTTGAAAGTTATTTCATTTATAACTTGATATTTTGAATTATTTGTAGAGTTTATGGTATCTGATCGAGGATACCATGCGTGACTCCATCCATGAGGCATGGAAGGTGGCCATGCGTGATCGCTTTCATTATTTTTGGCACAACTTAAGAAGGGCTACCATGATGAAAACAAGAGTGTTAGTGTTTGAAGACTCCTGTAGAGCGCAACGACCACAATACATTTCATCCCACGTATGGGATGGATTATGTTCACATTGGTTGAGTGGTGACTTTATGAGGAGATCATCGACGGGGAGACAGAATCAAGAGAGACATGAGGTGACTCATTGAGCTAGAAGTAATACATTCTGTACACATAGACAACATCTGGTACATACATTATTTATAAATAATTTATATAACATTAAATAATAAAAATTTATTTTATATTCGTATAGGTTTTCGAGCGGCCTGATATTTTAGAGTTCGACGTATATTAAAGGATGTATACTGATCCAGCTAATGTGGAGATTAGAGGTGATCACCGGCGTCAGATTGTGGTTAGTATTATTTGTTTTTCAATTTGATAATTAACTGCATATAATATATTCGTAATTTTAATTTTAAATTTCAATTACAATAGTTATATGAGGCCACAACGTCACAGACTCAGGCAGAGAGTTAGACCGAGACATCTGATCAGGCCTGTAGCCATAAGTTTGATGAGGCGGCCTGTATGCAGGCGACCTAGTATGGATTCGAGAAGGGCCGAGTGGTTGGTATCGGCAATCGACTGACTCCCAAAGATTATTATTGCACTGCTGCGATGTCGGCGTCCAGCTCGAGAGGAGATCGTGCATCATTTTCTGCTTCTTAGTATGAGGATCAGTTGTGATCTCAAACTGAGTTAATAGAGAGCCTCCATAATGAGAAGGAGGAGATGTGTCTACAGCAGTAGTAGTATGAGGAAGAGTGTCGACGAAAGGAGTAGGTGCATGAAGAGAAAATGAGATTGTGGCAGTAGCAGCATGATGAGCAGATGGAGTACATGTGCAGACTTACTCATGAATTAGGGATGGCGTTTTCTCCAGCAGATCCTATAGATCATCCCCCTCCCCCTCCCCCTCCACCTTCAGATCATTGAATTTTTATGATGTTATAAATATTGGGAATTCAATATATATAATATTTTTTATTTAGAGTTTCCATCTCTCTTCTATATTGCATTATTTATGTTCTATTTGTTTTTAATTTTTTATTATTTATTTTATTAATAATTATATTATACTTAGTATTGTAATTATTTGTTTAAATTTTTTTTAATAATTTTCATTTTTTTGTTTTCTAATTATTTTAATAAAATTATATTCAATATTATTAATACATATAAAGTTTTAGTTATTTTATTTAATTTTATAATTATATATAATAATATGAATTATTTATATTATTATTATTATTATATAATATTATAATATTAATATGATTAATAATTTTATTCGTATTTTATAATAGTTATTATTTTTAAAATATATTAAAATTTTGAAATATTTTATTTTAAATATATTTTATTTAAATTATTTTTTTTTAATATGAATTATAATAATAATAATATATATTTTTTTATTTTTTATTCTTATTTGCGACGGGGCCTCGAGCCCGTTGCAACAGGTATTTGCGACGGGCCTGTCGCAAATACCTTTTTAATGTATTTTCTGAATATTGTTTTAATACTTTTTTGCGACGGTATGGTTTTCCCGACGCAAATAACATTTGCGACGAGACCGTCGCCAATCATTATTTTGTTGTGCTTATTTGTGACGGGTTCCTCACCCCGTCGCAATAACATTATCGACGGGCCCTTCGCAAATATGTATTTATGTTTTTTAAATACATCGTGATGTATTAGTGACATGGTTTCTTCCAGTCGAAAAAAATATTATTAGCGACGGGACCCTCGCAAATACAATTGGTTGCAGCGTCATTTTTTGGATCAAGCGGTTTGCGATGGGATCCCGTCGCAAATAACCCGTCGCTAATACGCCTATTTCTAGTAGTGGATGTCCCTGTAGGACGGGCTAACAACCAAAACTTCTGACGCATGGATGGTGGTTACCGGCGATGGGTCTCGCCATTGCTCAACTGCCGCTGGACCCATAAATAGCTCTCTATGATCTCTGTTAGAGGTAGAGGGTGCTTCTGGTGATGAACGTGGTGAATGTACGATCGAGACCTGCCGGATTGCCATAGATTCCTCCTCCTGGATATACCTACGGAGAGAGGCGGGAATCCGGTGGACCTCGCATTCTGTGAGAATGAGGCTTCTTCGCCTTCTTCCTATCCCAGTGCTTGATATGGAGGACCAAGGAGAAGGTTCCATCACTGAGTCACATTCCGATATGTAATCTGAGAAGTGGGATGGTTTGATCTCTACCCGGTCCTTCCTAGGGTTCTTCTTTTGGCGGTGGCGACCCACTCTCCTACCCCTAGACGGCTCATTGGGACAAGGTTGGTTCTCGACATGTAGTCTTGGGGCTGTGCTCACACTCTGGCAGAGAGGACTTCCGCTCGAGACGGCCGAGGTGCGAGGGGTACCGGGGAAAATATCAAAGGGAACATGGGGATGGACTCCATGAAAAACAACTTTGTGGGAAGAACCCCTGCTGTAACCGGAAAGAGCATTGGGAGGACCTCCATGATTGACACAGGTGGTGCGAGGCTGGCCTTCGCCACTCGAGTTTTCTGGGCGAGGAGGACCTTCGTCAGTTGCAGAGAGAATGTAGGGAGGTTCCCCATGTCAGAGAGGGACCGGATGAGTGACAAATTCACATCGTAGGTCGGGGGAAAGAAGATGAAATCTATACCTGGTGTGGTGGGCGCAGGAGAGGCTTCCACGCCGAGTATCACTGCCGCAGGGCACGTCTTTATTCGGGATGGGGGTTGCACGAGGAATACCTCCTTGACGAGCTTCAGAGTGGGGAAGGCCCATGCTCTGTGGAGTGGGTGTACGATGAGGGCCTCCGTACGGGGTGACATCACCGCTGATTGGATCGCGGAGATCACCACTCAGGCCTGCGACCGAGAGAGTCGACCCTACCTACCCATGGGGCAGTTGGGGTCTCGGCCTCAATCGGGCGTAAAAGTGTCAATGATCAGCGTATGAAGGAACATCGTGATGCACGTCATAAGTGGATCAGACCATAGTAGCGGTAGATGTTGACACACCTTGACGGGCATCCTCGGCTCGGGCCCGACACTGGCGTCGAGTCGGACAGGACGGTACGGGTAGTTCAAAGGCGTAGCCGACCTTCTCCTCTGGCATGGCTGGACGACAGTGCTAACGTGGACGAGTGGGGGCCGTTTCATGAATTCCCTGGACCGGTAACCTGATCGAGAGGAGATGGGCATCACCCACCTCATCGGCGTATGGCAGGGAGTCGTCAAGACATTCTGGGGATAAGATCCAAAAACGATTGAATGTCGAAGTGGTGAGCCGGGGATCCCTGTGCGGCCCTTGAGGGCGCCGTTGGCGGTAGGGCCTGGATGCCTCCAGGACCAGGTGGGCCATGTCGTGGGTTGTGATGACCCCTTCATCCTCATACGTATGTACTAGGTCATTGATCACCCATCGTTGAATAATTTACGACATGGAGAGGGGACGTGGGAGTCCCACATTCACAGATATAGATGTCGTTGTGGCTGTGGGGGTGCCATGCAGTGCAGCTACAGCGGTATTGCAGCTGCCCCTTAGTAGACGAGCGGGTGATGATCATGTCTTTATAGCAGCAACCTGGTTCCTGAAAAACAGGGAGATTAACTCATCAGTACTGCAAGGAGTGGAATGAACAACCAGTGCACCAGCGTCACTCCGTCTCCCGTGGTCGGTAAGAGTGATCCACGCTGAAAACATTTCAGAATGGAATGCTCCACGTTCTACTATCCCAACTGTTGGCAAGTTTTATGCCAGGACTGATATTTACTTGATGGGACATAGGGCTAAACATCTGTATCCAGTGACATGTCAATCTACTGATGTCCCGAGCGCTACTAATCTACACATTGAGGAGAAGAATTTCATATCGAGTTCACCATTTCTGTTTCTGACGATTCCGTCGGGGCACGCGAATCTGTCCGTGGAGGCCGTAATACTGTTTCCCCGCATTCCCTCTTTCCAAAGGCGGGCGAAATCGATTTCTAGTTTAGGGACATCTGCTCCTTGATCGAAACTGGGATGATGGGATGTCAGTTCATCTTTCTGAGGATTCCACCTCAGAACTCGCCTCCTAGTCTGGGTCTCCCCCATAGATTTAATGCGATGTTCATGAAACTCTTCCTAGTGAAATTTCTTCATGGACACTGGTTAATTAAGCTACTTCTATCAGGACATTTCAAAGGGTCCAGTCAGGGCAGCAACCTTGAGTTGCGAGAGTAGTCACGTCGAGACATCTGTAACGGGTCTGAATGCTGGGGATTTGCATGTCTGTCTTTTGTCCCATATTATAGGGCTTCTCGAGGTCTTGGAAGCCCGAGGAATCCCACATCGAATGCAGGGAATTCCTATGCCATAAGCATGTGTATGAGGTTTTCCTTAGCTTCCCATGTTTAACACAGGGTATGATGCAAGTTTGACGTCCAGAGGAGACAGATCAGCTTGATCAGAACACTAACTGGAGTGGATCAGATTGAAGAACACCTAGAGGGAACACCGATATTTGGGCAAGCGCATGGGTGGCTTCCTAGATATTATGGAAGGGGATTGGGTGGCATGATCTCACCAAGATGTGGTGCCCCATGTAGAAATCAAGATGGATGATGGTTGTGACGGGCTTGAGCCTCAGGGAGTCCTCCTATGTATCCCTGTGGCGAGGAATCAACGTCTTCATAGTTCGATGATACGGTGGGTAACCTGAGGAGGTGACCAGTGAGAATGGATGCATGGATGTGACCCCGAGGAAGTGGATCCTCCGAGTTGTGTCATGATTTTCTCGAGACACATAGGTATGAGGGAGAGATCAAGATGAGACATGAGTGATGAGCATGAGGCTCAGGGAGGCTTCATAAGTATCCCCATGGAGAGTAATCAAAGACTGCGTAGTTCGGGATGGAATGGGGCTTACACATTGAGGCGGCCTAGGGACGGTGGAGTCGGTAAAATGACATGAATGGACTAGGGGTCCAGGTGGGCTTGAACCTGTTGGAGGCTTCCGACGTACCATGCCTACGCACGGATCAAAGACCACGTAGTTCAGATTGGACGCCAGAGGGCTGATGTGACGAAAGACCTAGGTCCAATGGGTGGTGGGGCATGAGCCTCAAGGAGGCTACCTACATACCATGCCTACACCCAGATCAAAGACTTCGTAGTTCAGAGGGTGTGGGTGTCGGTGAACCGACGTGACGAAGGACCTTAGTCTGACGGATGATGGGGCTTGAGCCTCAGGGAAGCATCCTACGTAGCATGCCTACGCACGGATCAAATTCCTTATAGTTCGGGAGTGGATGCCGGAAGGCCGACGTAAAGGGGGACCAAGGGTCCAGGTGGTGGGATTGAACCTTGTAGAGGCTTCTTACATACCATGACTACACATGGATCAATGACCACATAGTTCAGACAGACACCGGGAGGCCGGCGTAAAGGGGGACCAGGGGTCCAGGTGGTGGGCCTGAACCCCGTGGAGGCTTCCTACGTACCAAGCCTACACACGGATCAAAGATCATGTAGTTCAAGAGGGGGCATGTTGGATGACCTACATGGATGTGGACCTTGGTCCAGGTGGGGCTTGAACCTCATGGTGGTTTCCTATGTAAGATTCCTATGAACAGATCAAAGACCTCTTAGTTCAAATAGATGCCAGATGGCCGACGTAAAGGTGAACCCAGGGGGGGTTCACTGGTGGTGGTGGAAGAACCGACAAGAATGAGGTTGGGACGACCTTGTGGTGATGGGAGAACCGAAGTGAATAAGGTCGAGACTACCAGGTGATGTTCTTCAACATCGTGGAGGCTTCCTATGTACCATTCCTTAGCACAGATCAATGACCACGTAGTTCAGGTATACAGTTTAACATCATGTTGGACGAGGGCATACAGTTTAACGTCTTGCAGGGAGGACAGAACTCGTCATGATGAATTGACCGAGTGGTGGGAATGATCCTCATGGAGGCTTCCTAGGTACCATGCCTTGATAGGGATCAAAGTCCCCGTAGTACGCCAGAGGTGGGGGTCAGGGATGGTGATCGCCCTAATCGCACATGAGTCATGCTCGGTGCGAGAAACATGAGGCCACAGGGACCTGACAATATCGTCATGATGGGTGCATCTGTGGGAAACGAAGAGGGGCTTACGCGATAGGCGGCCCTTGGTGCTGGGACATACTCTAGGATGAAGGCCTAGGGTGTGAAAAAGCGCAATGGGGAAGTACGAAAGAGGTTCATGGGTGCAACTTTAAACAAGATGGACTTGGGGATTACACCCTGGTGGTTTCCCTTCTTTCCCATGGACAGACGTCACTCCCAACTAAGAAGACTAGGGGACATGCAGAGTGTTCGAGGTGGGGGTGCCCCGTGTGAGAGTCACGGGACGATGCCACCATTTAACGTCATGTGTTGAGGACAAGGTGCTTGGCAGTTTAACGTCCTGCAGCTCGGACGATGCGGGTTTACTCTACACCCCTAAGACTTACATAACCAGTACCCTCTGCACGTTATGGGAGAGAAGGCATCGACAAGGCCATATAAAAGGGGTGTCATCGAGAGAACCACTGAGTGGTCCACAATAGAGTGGCTATGCAATGAAGCAATAGCCATTAGTGTGCCTATGCGAAAAAGAATTTGGAAATGAAATGATATAGGAGGTGTTGCCCAGGGGACTTTGAAATCATATTGTGCATGCTTGGAGGACCGCACGGGAAGAGGAATTGCTGAGCAGAGTGGTCCACATGCCAATGCCATGTGGAGCTCTATTGCTTTGTGTAAAGGAGGACACATGAGAGAGAAGGTGCTTCGTGAAGTGGAGTGCCTCGGCCATTGCATGGGGCAGGGGTGTGAATGGGCAGTGCTTCGCGAAGTGGAATGGTATTCGTGGAGCAACGCCTCGAGAAGCTTAGGTACCACGTGAAGTAAAGTGTCTCTATGAAATGTGCTTCGTGATGTATAGTGTCTCTACCTTGGCATGTGGATCACATGTACAACATGGGTGTTTTGTGAAGCATAAACAGTCCGTGGCTACCCGGGTCCCCTTGGAGATCCCATTCCTTCGCGAATGCCCTTGGACTTCGCGAAAGGCATCCCCCTAAAAAGGGGGGCCCAGGATGACACCAGGCAGAGGTGCTTCGCGAAGCAAAAATACCTTACATAGCTAATGATTCTCCAAGTGGAAGAGTGATTCATGATTCAAGATAGTGGGAGCCAAAAGGTCGGATCGTCCTTCCGGAGTGTTCAGGAGGTGCTTGGTATTTATAGGCAACGAGCACCGCGAAGCAGAAGTCACGCGACACGATGGGTCCTCGGTTGCTTCGCTGCGGGCCGCAAACGTTAACCTAGATCGTGAAGCGTTACCTCCTCCTCTGCTTCGTGGATGGTTTGTGAATGTCAAATGGGTTCTCAAAGCATTACCGTGTCCTCTACTTCGCATCGGGTTCGTGAACATCAAATGGGTTCGCGTAGTGTTACCACCTCTTCTGATTCGTGGTGGCCGCATTTGGGGGGGGGGAGGGCTTTGCGTCGGAGCTTCACGAGGCACCTCGCGGGCTTGAATTTCTTCTACCTTTGGGTCCAATGTTTTGGTGCCTAAAAACTCCATGAATAAAAATATCCATCTATGAAAAAACATCACCCTTCGATCGATGAAACATAACTACCTCAAAGATCTTCGTCCAAACATGTTTCAGTCTCCCACCATCTTGAGACAGCCAAATAATTTATCTCTCATGATTTTTTTGTCTGGTGTACTTCCAATAGACAATCAGGAAATGACATAAGATTACTTAAATCATGGAGACTGTCAATATACAGCCCTCATCATTGATCACACCATTGTTGATTCTGTCCCGTTTGACATTGACCTGGTACACATGGTACCACTGGCACATTAGCACCTTATTTCTCTCAGTGGACTTCATCATGAAATCTTACGAAGACCCTCTCCACATATATGATATAATTTCATCGTTGTCTCCATGTCACACGAGCCAACGCAAACTCAGTGACCCATTCCCGGGTCTCCCATCCCTGCTATAGCTTCTTCGAACTCCTCAAACACAATTATAAATATTTTACAACATACTCTGATATTGAAACTAAGTCCATATATCTAATTAATGCAGTCATTATCAATTTTCGATCAATTAATACTACTAATTAACTCTCTTAAATGTTGGGATAAAATCCCTAATTAATGATCCGTTAAATGTATTCATTAATAATTTTCTCTCCCTTCATAAATTCGTTGAATCCCAAAAATTCACCCACCTTGATTCAAAAATGATATTTTAAGGGATCATAACATCCCATTATTTATATATTAAAAAATTAGAGAATATTAATTTATTATATGGAATATATGGTTTTATGAATAATAAATGAAATTAAATTTATATAATTAACAATTACAATTTTAATTTTGTATAATAATAAATTAAAATATTTTGAATGGAATGATAATAAATAACTTTATACTAAAATTTTAAAATATAATATTATATATATTGTTATAACATGTTTATATATATTTATTCAATTCACGATGTTATGAGTATTGAGAATCCTATGTGTGTCATTTTGGTGATTATTCTCACTGTGTAATTTGGGATTTCCATAGCATGATTGTGAAGTAGAATCCCTTTTTTTCTACTCCATAAAAGGGTCAGGTATTTAACATGAATATCGGTGGGTGATATATTGATATTGATGTTCCAAATGCACCAAATCAATCATGTAGCTGCGTATCACAAATATGAAGAATGAAGGTTTCACACATCATTGTGTCTCTGTTTCATCGAGGGCGAAAAGAGGTAAGGCAGTATAGTAGGTGATCTACCATAGGGAAGCTATAAATACACATTTGATACTATACGTGAGTCTATGGAGTGATTTTCAGATGATTTTGTGATTTGGGTATGTATGATTGGCAGCTATGATAGGGATGATGAGCTCCTGATTGTGGGATGTTATAAAAAATGTAAAATTTATAAATGCTATTCCTAATGAGTTTCTCTACTGATATTGTTGAGATTGTGTGAATTGGATTATATTTCAGCATCACAGATAGAAAAAAATTCCTTCCGGCCACAATCATGAATGACTTCTATCATTAGTACGCTGGCCAGACAATATTTTTTCTCAATCCCAATTTTGAAAAAATTAACTTCCTAATATGAGTTATTATGAAATAACATATGTAAAATTATATTCCATATTTTTAAAACATTAAAAATAATTAATTTTAATATTAATGAGTGTAAGATATTTTACCTATTAAAATAATGAAATAAAAAAATATCCTTCTTAATATAAATCAATAAACCAATAAATGAGAATAAATAAAATATAACCACTCATTCGTTTAGTATAAAAGTTGATCTCCTCCTTTTCCCCAATTGATAATAAGGACCATTATAAATTATAAACAATTCTGAAAAAATGCATTCTTTATAATTTTTTTATTTGTAATTTTTTATATTGTTATACATATTTATATCGTGATAGAATATTTAGAAAATTTTTATTTAAAAAAGAAACCTTATATTATGTAAAATTAAAATTGGAAAATGAATCAGTATATAAAAAATTCCTTAAAATGAAACCTCATTTATGAATAACTCATTCATTTCAAAGGATGTGTGAGATCTAATCCCAACACACCCTATAAAAATATTGATTGACTTGATATGTAAGATGCATATAATATGTAAAAAATAACTTCTTTAAGACTATAATAGAATACTATTAGACAAAATATGATTGATGATAAAAGAAATGAAACATAGAAGAGGTAATTAATCAAACCAAGGGTCACACAGGATTCATGAAACAAGATTAAACATGTTGTAAGATCATTTTTAGATAAGAGGGGAGAAGATCAACACGTTGAGTTCTAGTAATATTTCATTACTATTTTTATAAGAGTTAGTTAAAATCAATTAATCTTATTGTAGAATCTTCTATCAAATTTCAAAAATCTGTGTTCATTGAAAACCAATGTACCCATGATGAATATGATGTTTTTGAGTTTGGGGAAGATGGAGTCATGTGTTTAGCTGTTGGAGGTAGAGATATAAGTTTGAGTAATGTCAGAATATTAGGATGGGTCATGGTTCGGTGACGTGAGTACTCCTAGTGAAGAGTTGCATTGAAAAGGGATTGACATGGGGGCATAAGTGAGAGCAGAAGTAGAGAGACGGGAAGGTAGACCCAACCCATCATTTTAGAAGGCACGTTCAACACCTTAAAGTTCATGTGGACAAATTTGAATGGATGGAGTACAAGGTTTCATTGCAATACATGGGAGGTGTGCTTTTCTGACATACATGTAATGTAAAACAACAAAGACTGTGAACTCGAAGCAACATGAATCACTAGTAAGAGAACACACAGATGATACAACCAAATCACCCGACATAGTGGAGTTTATGTAGATTCACAAATGAAAATAATAACATTGAGGTCATCATGGGACATACAGATGAGAAATGGTTTGAATCAAGTGGTTATTCTAGTGTTGCAGTGAAAATGGTAGTGAGTTAGAGGGATTCATGTTTCCCCATGTTGGTGGTTTTCCTAGGCCCCAGGCTTATGGTGATTACCCTTGGGTTGGACCAATTCACTTATATCTACCATATTTTTTTAATGTCATTCTTGGTGTTCTATATCCATTGAAATATTCACCCCTATTTACTAAAAAAATGTTCACATATAAGAACAATCTTATCTGTATGAACTTTTTTGTGAGTTTCAACTATTAAAAACAATCAATAATGTTTTCAACGTGGTTTGTGTTATTGAAAAAAAAATTATTTTCAATAAATGAATTTTATATAAATGACCGTGTCATCTATTTCACCCACTATGTGGGGAACTATCTACACTATATAGAATCATTTCCCCGACATTAATTTAGAACCCAAATCCTTGGAACAATGATCTCTTCATTGGGATTTGTTGCCAATAAAATAAATCTTTCTAATGTTTATAAATGTGATTTCATTATATTTGAATAATGTTTTTCCCATTATGACAATATTCAAAGAATTAATGCACTACTAGAGAGTTGATATTTTGTTGCCCGTGATAGAGACGACCATCGTTGGAGTTGGATGCTCTAAAAAACACCTCACATATCACCAACACCCTACTCATGCCCTCCCAACCCTAACTGCTAACCCTCCCCCGAATCCCCTAAGCTCTACCGACCATTGGTTCCACCACCGCATCCCCAGTGCCCCCACAAATCAAAATTTCATAACTCACAGATCCCACTTTTTAATACAATTGATTCAATCTGATCCCACCATCTTCCCTTCACCCATTTCATCGATACATGATCCCTCCATCAATCACCAGATTCACGAGGTAAACCCTATTTTCATTATATAATCATGATTATTTAAAAAAGAAATCTATTTGATGGTTCCACCTTTTCAGCACTAGATTCTAGAAAACTATTTTAATCCCCTCTCTTTCACCTATAGTTTATTATTCAGTTTTTGGATATGATAAAAAAATTGTGACTTATATAATAAGGATCCTTAATTGAGTGAATTTATACTATTATTTATTTATATTTAACTAAAAAATTTCAAATGAAATAAAATTATTCTTGAGTCATAACAATGTATAAGATATTTACATATGGAATTCATAATTTAACGTTATGATTGAGTGTATTCAAGTAATATTTTATTTCTAATAAAGAATTTAACAAAATATATATTTCAACACATTGACTTATAAGAGATATTAGAAAACACATTAACTAATAGGATTTTTAACTATAGGTTGACCTTTGTTTGTTATTATACAATCATATAAGACAACTATTCAACTTTATAAAAAAGAATTTAAGAAGTATATACCAAATTTAAATCCTTATTTATTATTATTTGGATTCTATGTTGTATATTTTACTGCAATATCCTTTGCTTCACTAGATAATGGCGTTATTATGAATTTTATTGAAATATATTTTATTATGGCATATAAATGGAAAAAATATTATTCCAATGTATCTATATGTTTATGCACTCACTAAGATAATTGGATAAAATACAATATTATAAATATTAGAATAAGATATAATATTTAGATTTAATTTTTAAATGTAAATAGGGGAAACATTTTATATAGATAAACTAGTTTCATGTATCTTTTAATTTTTTTGATGAATTAATAGAATATTTTTTTAATATGGTCATCGAAATTGGGATCATTATAAGTTGACATGGTGATTCATTAGTAGGTTTTATAAAATATTGTCAATTTTTCATACATATTTTAGTCTATGATATTGATTATTGATGCTAGATATCATTAATTATTTTAGAATATCAATATGAATAAAATTGTTTTTTTAATGTGTACTATTAAATTATTTAAATTTATTATGTCATCTAGAATTATAAAAATTCATATAATATTTTTATAATTGATTAAGTTTTTAATAGATATAGTGTTTAAGGACTCAATGATCAATGTACCTTTCCATTCTATTTTTTGGGTGTTTCTGGAATCTATAAGAGTTCTCTTGAAATTTTGATGGTAAACTGGGAAAAAAGTTCGGTTCCACAACAATTTGAGGCCAGGTTGCAACATAAATACATGGAATGTAACATAAAAAAAACATGTATGGTGTGGTCTCCATATTATGGAGTAGTGAGGCATGAGGGTGTATAATCATAACAGTGAAGAAATGATCATTGATGATGGTTTATTTTGGTCGGGGAAGGGTCACATCGTAAATAATATGTGGGGATGTACAATTTTCGACTATACCCTTTTCCCATGGAAAATAACTAATAATTTTTTTAACTCTCCAAGACATTTCAATATTTTCATTTCTGAATAAATATAATTTTAACACTTTTTTGCATTTCTGGTAACACCATGTTATGCTTTTGCTACAAACAATAATGAGTTGTCCTCCATTACACGCAAGGCACAGTTTTACCAAACAAAATATATAAATAAAATATTATTATTTAATATTCAACATATCTGTTAAATTAGATATTATTTATAGTATTAACCAATTTTATAATTTTATATATTCCATCTAACTCTACCATTCATCTTATATGACATGATATAATAACAATTTTAAAATTTTCTTTATAAAAGTAGTATGTATAAAAATGCATTTTTACCGCCATTGATGGATTACAAATTTTTAAACTAGTTTTGAAACTTTTATAATTTTTATATGACATTATAAATATATTATTAGGTATAAGAACATAAAAATTTAGTTTGGTTGATTTTTTAGGTATTTTTCTGATAAATTTCATATTTTACGGAATAATAAAAAATGCATCATTTTAATTCAAAATTACTTTTTCATATAATTTATTTAAACTAATAAATTATCATTTTAATTGGTTTTTAACTATAATTAGATTTTTTTAATCAATTAATCATTTTTAATTCATTATATAAATTTTACATTTAATTTGATATAAATACTATATGAACTTTTGAACATTTTACATAAAAATTCTTTTATCTTATTCCATCAACGAGATTAATTTTAATTAATTTCAACAAGTTCTAGGTTTTGAATGTTGAAAATGATTACCATATATTTTTTCATAAAGTCTAAATTAGGTAATTAGGTTCTTTTTGGACATTACAAATACAAACAATAATAATAAATTTTATTACCACAGTTAAATGTAAATCAGGAAATTAAAGAGAACATTATTTTATTAAAATATCCAAAATATTGTAAAACCTATCTTAATTTAATTTGATGAGTTTATGATTAATATATTCATATTTGGGATGAATTTATGACCACGTGGAGCCACTTCGATGACTTTAATTATTTTATAATATTATATTCAATAAAAAATCATTTTTTGAAACACTTTTGATTTTAACAAATAAATGATTTTTAATATGTGTATATATATGGTATATAATTAACTATGAATAGTATTTAGAGATCTAATATGATTACATAAATCATTGTAAAATTATTTACAATTTTTAGGACATAAATAATTATATTAAATAGTGAAAAAATAGTGATGCAATAATTGCTTAATTAATGGAAGAATCAAATAAATTATAATAACAAAATATAATAAAAATAATATGAGTTTTTTAATGAAATAAAATAATTAAATATATAACATTGAAATATTAGTGACATATTTTATCTATTTTATCATATTTATCTTGTAGGTTTTATATTTTTAAAAATGAAAATATTAAATGGTATCAAAATTCGCATAATTGTAGAATAAAATTAATAATATTTAATTAAATGTTATAAAATTCTTAGAAATATATAAATCATAAAAATATATATTTTAATTTCAAATATACCATGATGATCAATTTTAAATCATTTAAAATAATAGTTTCTTTTAAAATGCCATATGCATTATTAAAATCATAGAATATGAAAAAATGTCACACTCTCATTTAATATAAATAAAATAATATTGTATTACCTATAGTTAAATTAGATATTGAATAGTAACTAGAAATATAAATGAATTATATACATCATATTAATTTATTTATGAAATTTTTTAGAATAGATAAATAACATAAATAATTACACAATAGTGAAGAGTTAATTATTTTATAATTACAAATATCAAATAAATAATATAAAAAATAATAAAATAAATATAATTTCTCATAATTGAGGTGATCAATGAAATTTTAGATGCATGTGAAATTTTAGGAGTATATTAAATGGTTTTTTATATGTTATCTATATATTTTAAATTTTTTTATTGTCAATATAAATAATTGTGTCAACATTGACACTATAAATATTTTAAAAAAAATGGAATTTATTAAATTATTTTAAAAAACATAAAAATCATTAAAAATTAATGTGATAATTATAATGTCAAAAATTAAATAAAATTTTTATTTATATCCAATTTACACAATATAAGTGAAAATTTATAACCATTGAATATTTAGAATATTATTACCATAATTAAAATTTAATATATTAAATAGGATTAAATAAAAATGATAAGGTTTAAAATAAAATAAAAAATGTATAAAATTAATTGTTAGTGTTTATTTCGACCCATAATCATTATATTCTAAAAAAATCACTTTGGATCTATTTGGAATTGGAAATAAATATATATTAAATTAATACCTTGGGAGTTTCCAAAGATGCCCCTCCCATCTCTTATAAAAAGGAACATCTCCTTCCCTTCTATTCACACCACTAAATAACTTTAGATTAGAGAAAACATACCCAAATCACCTCCCAAAATAATTTAATTTATCAAGGGTCCATATATTGGACATAAATTCATCCTGTGTTGTACTTTTGTTCAAATAAAATTGAGATACTTGAGGAAAGAGTTATTGTTTTATCAACTCTTTCAATGTTCTATTCTTCTTCGACTTAGAATTACTAGGATGTTTCCCCATAAAAAGTTATAATACCATTTTCATATATATTCTATATTATTATTATTATTATTGGAAAACCATATTCCTCTTTTTATCTATCATACAAATACAATATCACCACGTGTACGTATATGAGGCTTACCGTCTCCACATTGTGGTGTGAATTCTTATTCATATATAAAGTATTTTCAAGGGTATAACGATGAATATAATGGAATTTAATAATAAATATTATATGATAATTATATATAATTATTACATCATCCAATTCAATTCCATTTAACCATTAAATGAATGATATGGTCACTCATGCGTACATATGTTGTACTGTCTCCACGACACGATGAGATTCATTCTCCATGTTAACCATTCAATAATGATTATAAATTTCATATGATGAGTAAATAAGATATTTATTACCATAATATAATTATGTATATTAAAACTATATATCCAATACATATGAATCAAACATATATGATAAATCATGCATAGGAAAATGGAATAGTTAACACATAAAGAAATGGTAATACTAAAATATTATTAACAAAATGATATAAGAGAATCATATATGATATAATAATTTCATATATGGTCTGTGTATAATTTAATAACATGATTTAACAATTATTCACATGATTAACACACCATCATCTAAAGGAGGGTATATGGTAAGAGTAAATGTCATAATATCATTTTTATATGAGATTGTTTATACGTATGTTTCTATAGAGGCATATTTTTCATCCATATCCAAGATTCTTAAAAATTTATTATGAAATATGATTAAAATTCCTTGAAAAATATTTAAATTAATTTTTACACATGTTTGAAATTTTATTAAATCATTGAATATAATCCTTTTGTTATTTTCCAAAATATGTACTTTATAACCTTTTCGAAAAAATATGGAAGGAATGTTTTTTTAACATTTATGGAATGACCAATGATTCATTTATAGTATTACATGATTCATTTCACATAAAATATTTTCCATAATAATTTAGAATATTTTAAATTAGTTCATGTAAAAAAGTGATATTCCCTCAATTAGTTTTAATGATTTTATTCGATTTTTTTCATCTATGATGACATCCTTTATTTGATCTTACATTTAATTAGATTTTTTTAATAATGATAAAAAATATCTTATTATGTTGAATGGATTATGTTGTGATTTAATGTGTATGTTATATTTTGATTTCATTCATATCTTAATGTTTATTTATTAACATTTGATATTCTTGTTTTAATACGAATGTTTATGTTGGTTCAGTTTTACCCCTTTCTTAAGAGGAATGCATTGGACATTGTAATTGTCTGGTGGGGGCCACAATTACCCCATGATGCATCAGTTAGTCTCACGAGACAATTTTTTTTGGGGTTTTCCTATCTTCTAACCCAATTATATATGGTGTCTTGGTCTATGCCTTGAGGGTATGATTATTATGTCATGTATTATTCATTCCATCTTGAGCAAATTAGTTATTACATGTGATTGTTTGACTAATAGAATATCCCTATAAATGATTATATTTTTATATTTGATTTATTAGTACTTTTTTATTCTCATATTTTTTTTTTAAATTTTTTTTTATTATACATAGTTCCATAAAATATTATGCTTATTTGTGATCGCTTCCACTATTTTATTTACACATACAAAGCATCTAACCTCACCGATTTCATATGTTTTATTTTCTAATAGGATTATAGGATGTGTATTATGAATGATATAAATTGTTAATGTAGGATAATAATTCTCATCTCCACGGATTATATATTTTGTATTTTTTATATTTAATTGTAATGAATGATTGATGAATGTAATATATTTTCCAACATTGAAAAACTAATCATTCCTTTAGGATTTGATTCTATATTATCATTCCAATGTATTAATATAATGCACCAACTCTTGGATCCTGGGGTCTAGGTGTTACATTTGGTATAAAAAAAAATTTAGCGACAACCTTGGTAATTAGATTTAGAAAAAATAGATTAGAAAATATAACCCTATGACTGAATTTGAGGACAAGTCTAAGAATCGGATATCATCCATTATATTTGGTAATTGATAAACTAGGTTAATATTATGGACATATAGATTTAGAATAAGATTACATTATTCAAATATCTTATAAATGATTCTTCATTAGAGTACCACTATGATTATTGTTTCTCAGTTTGTGCTTTGAGTTTTGTTCAATAGTCAGAAACAACAAGGTTATAAAAGAAACTTTTATACAACTTATGATTAAGAACCTGTGAAAGAAAAATTAGATGATGAAATTATTAAGGGAATAAGATGTTAAAGAATAGTTAATGGAATTATAATGAATTGGAATGATTTATGTTATTCATGTATTTTTATTGAATAATTATTACATCAATGGGTCCATGGCTATAAAATTAATAGGATATATATATATATATTTTTATAGATTACTTCTTATTTAAGGTTTTTGAAGAATAAAGATTTTCATTATGGTTTTTAAGGTCATCAAATTATTTATATGATTCAAAATGATATAATTGACATGTTTTTTGGAATCTCTTGTTATTTTTTTTCAAATTTAGAGTCCGTATTTGAATATAATTTTGTACAGAAGTATTTTGGATAAGTCATATGTTTAGAATGGAATAAGTTAAACATTGGATATTATTTTTTGATGTTAAATTATGATTAATTGGAATCTTTTAGGCCATTTGATTCATCAAATTTTTTTATGGGTAAAAATATTCACATTAAATTTTCATTTCTTGGTGCAAGGGATGAAGTGAAAATAGATCCAAGCCTAATCAAAGGATAATATTATGTTGATGACATGGGATGATATAAATTAAGTGCTTCTATTTATAGTAATATAGAATTCAATTCTATGGAAAGGATATTGAAACCAATAATTACATGCTAGTAATCTTTCTTATAAATCAAATGGACTCTAGATCATCGTATATTTATATATTTTTTATTGTTAATTTCTTCATAACCATGTTCTATATCTCTCTCCATCAGAACATGATGATTAGATTTACCTTTCATGTTCATATTTTTTCTATATGGAACCCTTGAATGTTTTATCTATGGAATCCTTATTACTTACCAATTTTTATTTTAAACCGGATGTTTTATCGACCATAGTTCCAATGTGTGAATTTAATAAATTAATTGTTAATAATCAAACCTTCGTTACTAAAACCAAATTTAAAAATTGCAAGGTAGTAATTTATTAAAACAGGGGGGAATGTAACACACTGAGACATTAAAATATTTACATTTTTGAATAAACATAATATTACTATGTTCTTACTTTTTACAGATCACAATTTCAAGGTTACACTACACACAACAGTGAGTTGGCTTGCTTAACACGCATGGCCAAATTTTACCTAACAAAATATATTAATAAAATAATATTATTTAATTTATAAACAAGGCATTATATTAGTGGTTATGAATAGTAGAAAACACATTTAGAATATTATGTTTTCCAATTAATGTTAACATTAATTTTATATGACTTGTTATTCGAACAAAATAAATTTTTCAGAAGCAATAATAATTAAAAAAATATGTGGTTTTGCCGCCTTTTCTTGACAAACACATCATAAATCTAGTTGCTGACACTATTATAAGCTTTATTCGACAAAATTATCCTTTTATTTGGAATTGGTACCTCATAATTTAGTTTTTCTAAATTATTGGTATTTTATGATAAATTTTATATTTTAATGAATAGTAAAAAATACTACTTTTAAATTCCAAACTACTTTTACGTGTAATTTTTTTATATTGATATATTATGATTTTATTTGGTTTTAAAGTTTAATAAGATTATGTTTTTTCTTTTAATCAAATTTTTTTTATTTGAATCAATTTCACATTGAAATTGGATATAAAAATCATGTGAACTATTTAACAATTTACCTAAAAAACCAGTTTTTTTATTCTACTAATGTGATTAAATTTAAATTATTTCATCAAATTATATGTAATGATTTTAAAAAGATAAATTCCCAATTTTTAATCCTAATTATAAAATTATTTAAATTGGTCCCATTTATTTTTGGACAATATGAATATTATCTTTAGTAATAAATTTTATTACCACAGTTTATTATAAATTGAGTAATTACAGGTAATAATTATATTATTAAAATACATATATTACCCTAAAATTTGTACTAATTTAATTAAATGTATTTATTCAAAAAAAATATCATCCTAGCGTCAAATTTATGACAACATGTAGCAATACAGATGAATTTAAAGCATTTATAAAATTAAATTCAATGAAAAGTAATTTTTTTACACTTCTGTTTTCAACAAGTAATGTATTTTTAATATGTCGATATACATTTGATAATTAAAAAATTAAATAGTGTTTAGAAATATTAATTTACAACCTATATCATGGTAATTTATTTATAATTTATAATAAATAATTAAATAAATTAAATTGTGACATCATGATGATGGAGTAATTGTTTAATTAATAGAAGAATCAAATAAAATATATTTAAAATATAATAAAATAACGAGTCAAATAATGACATCCATGAATTTTATAGATAGCATATAAATGTTAATGAAATATTTTATGAAATATTTTGATGTATTCATTTAGGTTTTATATTTTTAAAAATGAAAATATTGAATAGTATTAAAATTGACCCAAATGATATTTTAAAATAAATAATATTTTAGAAAATGTAATAAAATTCTAAAAAATAAATAAATAGTAAAAATAAATATGATAATGTGAACGATATCATAATGATATATTTTGTATCATTTAATGGACACATTTCCAAGAAAAAGACATAGATATTATTGAAATCAACGAATTTAACAAAATGCCACACTCTCATTTCTTATATAAACATTAATTTTAATATAGAGATAAAGTAGTGGTAAATATAATCATGAAGAGTATATAAAAATATAAAATTATTATCAAAATCAATTTAATTTATTTATAAATTTTATACTATAAATTTATAAAATAAATTATTTCACAATAGTGATGATGTAATTATGTTATAAGAGAAATATCATATAAATGATTTTATAAAAATAAAATAAATATAATTTGACATAATTGAGGTGATCCACGAATTTTATATGTTCTTATTACATGATAGGAATATATTATATGATATTAATTCAGGTTATATTTCTATTTTATTTTATTTTATTTAATGACATTGTATTAAATAATTTCAAAATTGACAGTATTGATATTTTATAAAAATAACAATTTATTAAAATAAATAAAAATAACTATATAAGTTATAAATTAAAAAGTGATAATTATAATATAAAAAATTTCAAAATGTTCCCATTTCAGTTCAATTAACACAATATAAGTAAATATTACTATCTATTTAATATTTACTATATTATTACAATAATTAAAATTAAATTGATTAAATAATGATAAATCAAAAAATATATAATGTAAAATAAAATCAAAATATGCCTATGTTTTTTTTGGTGAATGTTATTTGAACAATACATATTATATTTTATAAATAACTAAATTTGGGGACATTTTTAATTTGAAATTAATTTATATTAAATTAATAGTTTTGGTGTTTCCAATGATTCCCCACATCTCTCTTATAATAGGGCACCACTCCTTTTTATTCAAACATCCAATGATATTTTGATCTGCCAACACCGGCTCAAATATCCTCCAAAATTTCTTCAATTTATCCTAGAGTCTATACATTGGAAATAAATACAACTTATAAAGGCCTTTTTTCATATCAAAAAGAGATACTAGAAGATGAGGTAATATTTTTATCAACTCTTTCAAAGTACATTTCTTATTATATTGCCTCTTACTATTTTGTTTCTATAATAATTTAATAACACCATAATAATCTATATTATATGTTTTTATAATGATTATGGTACAACCATATTCATACTTTTATCCATCCTATAAATAACAATATCACCTTTTGTGCACATGCACAACTTACAGTCTCCACACCATAGTGCATACATTTTGTCATCTATACATTATTATGATGGGATTAATGATAAATACAAAGGATCTAAATTTTAAATATGTCTTGATAATTCTATATAATAATATATCATCCTGTTATATACCATTTAATAATTCTGGGAATGATATTGTCACTCGTCTATACGTATGACCTACATTTTCCACGACGCAATGAGATTCAATCACCACGTTAACCATTCAAGAATAATTAATAAATTAATATGATGAGTAAATACAATATTAAAAAACATTATATAATTCTATATATGATTATAATATGTCCTATGAAAAAGAAACATTACTTATATGACAAAACATTCATTAGAAAATAAACCAATTAATAACTGAAAAAATTGTAAAACTAAAATATTTGTAACAAAACTATTTAAGAGGGTCATATATGATATCATAAATATAGATATGGTCTACGTATAATATAATAAATGATTTAACTATTATATAAGAGGATAGTAAAACAACGAGTAATGGAAAATAAATGTTAAGGTTTAATTTTGCTACCTCATTTTTCTACATGATTATTTATATATAAGTATCTACTAGGACATATTTTTCATTGATGTCCATGTTTCATAAAAATTTATAAAAAATATTATTACTATTCTTAAAAAATGTTAGCATCATTTTTACTCATGTTTGAATTATTAAAAAAAATTTGAATGGAATCATTCTATTTTTTTTTCAAATGAGGTACTTAATTACCTTTTCGATAAAATAAGGATGAAATGTTTCATTAACCTATTCAGAATAAAAGAAGCATCCTTTAAAAGTTTAAAATATTCTTTTAAATGAAAAATGATTATTTTTAATTTCATTGATTTTATATGGTTTCAAGAAAAAATAGAATTTCTATCAATGAGTTTTAATGAATTTATTCAAAAAAAATTCATATATGTCCACATCCATTATTGGATCATATGTTTAATTGAGGTTGTTTTATAGGATACTATATGTCATATTATATTGAATGGTTTATGATATGTTTGACTGTGGATGTTGTATTTTGATACCTGTAATACCTTAGGAATTAATTATTTACATTTCCTATACTAGCTTAATGTGATATTTTATATTGGTTATGTCTTCCACATTTTATTAGAAGAATACATTAGGCATTGTATGTGTTTGGTGGGGTCTCTTATATCCCCTCAATTCTTTTATATGTATCTGGAGACAATTGTGTTTGTGTTTTGGAGAATCTCTTTCCAAATTATATGTGGTAACTTGGCCGAATCTTTGATGGTATGTTAATGATGTTTTACATTATTCATTCCCTCATTATTGGATTATTAATTACAAGTAATTATTCGACTATTATAATATTCATGAGCATTTTTATGACATATATGTCGGGTTAAGGTAAGAAAAGAGTGAAATTATAAATTGTTTTTCTAGGTTTTATTTTTTTAAATTGTAATGCAAGGTTGTTGATTGTCATCTATTTTCCAATCCTACTAAACTCACTGTTTCTTTAAGATTTGATCCCTTAAAATGTTGTCAATGTATTATTTTGCATTATTTTTTATACAAATATGTTTTATAATTAATATTATTTTATTTAAATGTAATTAGAATTTATTTGTAATAATTTGGTTTAACTATAAATAATTAATAATAATTACGTGAAATTATTATTAATTATTACTGGCAATAGTAATTAGTATTAATTAGTATTAATTAGAATTAATTAGTAGTCATTGTTATTAATAAGGAAAAATTATTATTAATTAGTAAAATTAGATATAAATAAAAAAAATTAACAAGAACCTGTAATTAGTAATAATTATCTCTAATTCACTATAATTTGTGGTAATGTGGAATAATTAGAAATATTTAGTAAAAACTCCTACTAATTAGTAAAAAATAATAACGAATATCGGTAATTAGTAATAATTATGAGTAATTTGTAATAAATAGTCCTAAATTGTTCTAAATAGTAATATAAATTAATAAAAAACTAATAATTATTAATAATTAGTAAAAATTAGTAATATTTTTTAATAAATTGTAATATATAGAAATAAATAATAATTTTAAAAAGTAATTATTAATAATTATAAATAAATAAAATTAATTTTTAATAATTATCTTTAATAAGTTGAAGTATTTAATAATCATAGGTAATTTTTTATAATTAAAAATAATTAGTAATAATAGTAGTAAATATTAATATTTAGCATTAATTAAAAATAATTATGAATAATTAGTATTATATAGCTGTAACTAGTAATAAATTGTATAAATTAATTATAAATAAGACTAAATATTAATAAATACTTTTTCATAAAAATAAATATTAATAAATAGAAATATATATTAACAAATAACAAATAATAGTAATAAATAGTAATAATTAACAATAAGTAGTAGTAAAACCAATTAATTCATAATAATTATCAAGTAATATTAATATTTTAATATTAATTAGTGGTAAATAATAATAAGTAGTAGTAAATTGTAATAAATAGCAATAAATCATAATAATTAATAGTAAATAGATATAACTCGTTGTATATATTAATTTTTTTAATAAATGTAAATAATTATTAATAATGTGTAATAATTAATAGTTATAGTTCATTTTAAATTTTAATTGAAAGAGTCAGATTGTAATGCAATGTCATAAAATAGATTGGCAGTCAGACCAAGACCACAGATTGAATTAGTGAAACATGATCTGATGTGGCGGCATGAATTCCTGAAACCACGTATTTTTTTGAGAAAGGATGATTTTTTGGTATCTACTCTCTACTGACTCATGTGAGATATAATGGTAACACTCTGATGTCTGCACGCAGCTCGAGAGGATCTCATGGAGAGTTTTTATCATCTACTTCTCAACATCAAGAGCATCTTTAAGCTCATGATGATCTTATAGAGAGAATACACAGGGAGAAGGTAGAGCTCTGTTGGCCATAACAGCAATAATAGGAGGAGTTTTGTTGATGGCAGCAACAACGGCATGAGCAGACGATGGAGTATGTGTGACATATGGCTGTTGCTTTCGCGATGGTGTTCTCTTAACCACCTCCTCTAGCTCATCAAGCTCCTCCAAAACACACTTCCCAACTGTGATGTATTTACTTTTTATGATAAAACATTTGACGATTTTATTTATATAATATTATATATATTCATTTCTATTTATTTTGATTATTATATTTTTTCTAAAATTATATATGTTTTAGTTTATTTATTTATTTAATTTTTAAATAGTATATTACTATATTATTTATTAATTTTTTTTACTATTCTGAATTTTAATTTAATTATTAATTATTTTTTTAAAAAATTGTTATCTTTAATTATTTTATATTATTTATTATTTATTATATTGATGTTTTTATTATTTTATAATTATTTATTAATATAGTAATATTATAAATTTTATTAATATTATTTTAATAATAATAATAATATTATTATTATTATTATTATCATATTTATATAATTTTTTTTTATTAATAATATATTTTTTATATTATTTTGTAGGTATTATTTTTTTAATATTATATTTAGTAATATTATTTCATCAATATCAATTTAATAATATTATTAAAATTTATATAATAATTTTTTATTTTTAAATTATTTTTTCGATGGGTAGATTTTCCCTTCACAAAAGGATTTTGAAAAAACTCTTAGAAAATATTTGCGACACCATTTTTTACACTGGGGAATTTATCATGTGACCCATAACAATTGTCATTGTGCAATGGAGTCCCATCGCAAATTTCTAATTGCAAAAAACTGAAATTATAGTAGTGCAAAACTAAGGTCTTTTCAGGCTTGATTGCATTGAAGTGGATAGCTATAGGGTAGGGCCATCCCCGGCGTCAATTGTTACAACCTGGGGTGAGTTGGGAATGCTGTCATGGGTTTTAGGCTACGAACACATCAGGGGTGGCTGCAATGTGGGGTGTAGGATGGGTCATGGGCCCCCAGCTAAATAGGATCTGCACCATAGATCAAACAGTGCACCCTGACAAAGGATTTATTTTGAGAGGTGATATGGTCTCCTAAAACTGTGCAGTGGTCTATGTAGTCTGATACATGGTCGTAGGGTTTGTGTTTGTGTCCCTATAATAATCGGTCTTCCTTTAAATACCACTAAGCCCCTCGACCTGGTTTTCTCCCTGTTATTCCACCTAATCATAGGCACCAAAGGGTGATTTTAAAATATTATGAATCCCCCATCGAATTGTGATCAATCATAACTTCTTGAGTTTAATATACAGTGATATCCTAAAGGATCTTCCCCTTTTAAGAGGTTTTTCTTCATTTTATCTCAATTCATCTCATTCTTTCATTCCATATTAAGGTGGTTGATCCCCATAATTCTAATGGGTTTTTAACAAGGTGTTTTTGGAAGAAAACCCCTTACTGATCATAGTTTCCTCAAGGCATTAGTCATCATTGATCTATGACATTCATTCATTCTTGTGAAAATAATGTTAATGCTTTAACATTTGGGGTTATTTTTTTAATTTATATATGCAATGTCATAAATCGACCATGGTAAATCCCATTGGATGACAGTGAAATTAACCTAATAAATATTAATCATGAATAAATAATGGAATTAGTTTATGTTTATAATTCATATGTTGTTTCCTTCCACCACGATAGTGGTTTTCTTCATATTTTGCTAGAAAATGTGCTATTTATACTTTTATTTTTATAGAATGATGTTATTATTGGATTTTCATGTTGAAATTGATTAGTATTCATGAAGGAGATGTAATGACCCGAACATTTGAGTAATATTTTGTTTCCTGAAAGTCCATGTTTTACTATGTCACATTCATTAAAAATATGTAACTATAAATTAATATGTAAATATAAATTTATGGCCATTTTATGACTGTTGATCAGTTATGACTAATGATATATATGACCATAGTAAATAATAATAATTTTTACATTATAATTATTGTTTATAAATAGAAATGAAAATGGAAAATTAATTCTGAAAGAAGAGTCAATGGAGTCTACCAATAGAATTGTGACATACAAATCCAATTCATTAGAGTTCGTGAAGGATATAATATCCTTATGCATCACCCTAGAGTATGTCCAATTTGATCTTCAACATTATAAAATTGAACTGAATCGCTTATGGGATAAGTTCAAGTTTGTGGAACTCACCACTCAAGAAATGTTATCAGAGCGACCCCAAGAGTCTATCACTATTGCACACCTTACACTTAGGTCATAAAAATGTGTTATAAAGGGTTATATATAATGGTTACAAATAATTATTCTGTTATAAAATTATAAAAAATACAGTTGAATTCAATTAATTCTGTTCTGAGAATATTCTTTCATAGAAATATAATGATTTTTCTCAATTGATTTTTTGAGTAAAATTTAATCATTTTATAAAATATAGCATATAATATTAAATAGTTGATTTATCAAAAATGTTATTATAATTATATATTTTATAAAAACACGCCTATTTAATAATAAAATATGAGTATATCTAATTTTTACTCTACAAACGATTATGTAATCAATTTTTTTTAATTATATTTTTATATAATAAAACTGAAATTAAATATTTCATTACAATTAAATAATTTCTATATATGAATTAATGAAATTATTGGAACATAATATTTGAATAAAATAATTTTTTATTTACTTTTATGAAGGCCAAATACTCATATACTTTTTATGATGTCAGAAGTAATTTTTATTACGGTTTGAGAACTATTTTTGTCAAAAACCATTGAATTGTAATAAATTTCAGTTTTATTTTAAAATTAAAAAATCACATATATAGAAAATTAATTTGATAAAATGAATATAATCTCTGGAATTTTGAAATCAAAATTATCAAATGGTGAATTTTTCATTATTTTATAATACTTTCACATTTTCAGGTAAAACATTAATATCGTATTAATATACAATATGTTTTATGAAATCATAATCAACCAATGGTGATTAAAGAAATACTATAAAATGTTTATTTTACAAAATATTTGTTTTACCATTAATATAATATGATTTTATCTTTTATTTATTTATTTTTTAAATCCTTAGTGAATCCACAAAAACATATAAAATATATTTATATTATAAAATAGTTTCATTCAGAGTGTGACTCACCTCCACATTAAAAAGGAAATGTTTTTAATATGTTTATCCCTAGGTCTTATAAAATAATTTTATCCAAATCATTTTTTATAAACCACTATCACTAACCATTACATGGTTTGTGGTTTTTCATATTTTATTGTGTAGTGTCCTAAACCAAAATAATAATGAATTCCTCCTCCTTTCCTCTATTAAAACACCATTATCTCATTCCTCATCACTAAATCTACTTAAGGCACGACCAAACTATTATATAAAATTCCTATACTTTTCCCAATGAACCCCAAGATCCCATGAATCCTCGAAAATGCCTTCGGGTCCACACATCCATGTACGAGATCTGCACTTTCCACTCCTCCTTTCAAATTAAAGAATATTTTTTAATGTAGTTCTTGTAATTTCAAATGGTAATAATGTAATTATAATATAATAATTCCATAACCTTAAATTTTAATTTATTTAAATGATTTATCATTTATCCTTCATCATTTTTCCCTTACCAATGTCATTATTATACCAAACTTTCTTAATGGATTTCCCTTTTCTCATTCCCATTCAAACATTTATTTTAAATTATGTTTCATAAATTAGATTTTTATATGATAGGGTATTGTTGTTTCATTTTTACCACAGAATAAATTTTTGTATAATTATTTAGATATCCCATACTCTTTCATTAATATCTCTAATATTCTTTTATGTACATCTGTTACTATGGCGAAATTTTGTAAGGGGTCTTCCACCATCATCTATTATCTAGCATTTCCTTCATTTTATGTCTCCCAGTTCTATTTTTATATGTATTGGGTTTTAATGTTCCATGACCCCAATAATTTCCTTTTGATTTATAAAATATTAGAACTTCCTTGCACTTTCATTAATGCAACTATTATCCTTTATGTACACCCATTACTATGTTGAAATTTCATAGGGGGTTTCATTCTTTTCATTTACATTCAATCATTTCTTTTATATTATGCATCATAATTCCATTTCATATGCTGGGATATTATGTTACTTTATCCCCTTTCCATTCATATTCTATATAAATTATTCGATACCCATTTTTCTCTCATCAGCCAAATTTATGAACTTTTATATGACGTTGTTATGTTGCCGAAATTGCACTGCGATTTTCCATTGAAAATTCCACATTTAGTGAATACCATATCCATACTTCAATTAATTATATACAACTTTATGAACATATATTTATTTTAAGGAGACTAACATGTATGTATTCCACATTAATTTTTCATGGAATAAATGATTAATTCAAATTAATCTTTTATATATGACCTATGTGGCACACTTAAACATGAGATTGAATTTTCCTTGAAGGGTTAACCCTGATAGCATATCAATTCAATGGAAAAAATTTTGTATCATGATTCATCATATTAGCACATGGATTTACCTGATTCGTTTATAGGTATTTTTTCCACCATGTTGTGTTTGGGGTTCACTTGATTCTTTTATGTTTAATATACATTGTTTTATGTTGTTTCCACATTTCCATTATATTATTCTCATGCTTTATATTTCCAATATATTAATATTCACATTTATACCAATTGATATGACTATTTCTTAACATGTATTTTATGTATTCATGTTATTCTATACATAGTTCATTAATGGGAATCAAATCTCACCGCTTTATGGTGTTATTTCCCATTATATCCCATATGGTTTTAATTACTAAAGAGTAATATGAACATGTTAAATCAATAATAATCAAAGATAATGAATTATTTTTATTTTCTTTTTAATATACCCAATATCCAAATACATTATACCTCTCTTTCATTTTGTGTTGTATTAAGTGTGATTTCGTGTAATAAATAATGTATTAATGAGTAATAAGAACATGGTTGTTATAGTTAGTATTAGACCAAGGAATAGTTATTTTTTTGAATTGTTTTAGAAAATACTACTGAAAACCAGTTGGTATAAGATTAATTGAAGGAAAACATCCCATCATTTTGTTAATTATAGAGCGAGTGTTTTACCATGAAAATATGTCCTTGTCTGGATACAAACAAGTGGAGGTGGCTCTGGCACATATGTATCTAGGGTTAAAACCAAAAAACATCACATTGATCAAGACTCGAACGGGAACTGGTGCACGACAATGGGGCTTGCTACACACTTATATTGATAGTCATAGAGAATATTCATTGGTAAATCCATAATCATTGTATGAACCATTTTAAAATAACAAAAAAATACCCTAAGAATATACAGTAGGATATCGATCATGGAAAACCAATATTGAAACATAGGGTACCACAAGTTAGGATATAATATTTCTATAAAAAATTATCTTTCAACGTTCAATGTACTCATCATTACATTTTTATAACATATTTATTCAAAACACCAAATTGTATTTTCATTTTCATAATTAAAAAACAAGAGGAGGAAGACCAAGAACAACTATTCTATCTCTTTCTGAAACACTACATGGAATGATTATCCTGAAGTCATGAATAGATGACTTTTAATTTTTTTCAATATACAAGATATATGAAAATACTTTTTGAGGAATCCAATACCACTAGTATTTCATGATTATTTCAGGGATCATGTAAATTTTATTAAAGATTATTTCTACTTCTACATACTTACCATGCTAATCAAGGGATGTAACATTAGGGTATTTTAATATTATTATTTTTATTCCAGAATGATGAAGCAATAAATGATTTTCTAGATACTACAAATAAGGGAGTCCTCTGAGTACTCTATATGTATCAAATAATAGATTTTCCTCTTATATGAAATACCAAAACTGATATACCAAAACAGAATTTTGAAATTTTTGAAGAAGAATTGTAAGATGTTTTAATAAAAAATATGCCTATGATGATATTTCAATATTATATATAAGAAATAACTTTTTAATGACTTATCGATGGTTCCATCAATATATTCCATGATACGTGGGGGTGTTTTTGGCTAATTGAAGTTGATAATTTTTTAAACATCAAAAGGTAGCATTGTGATGCGAGACCCCTTTATACCTAAAAGAAGTGTAATAAGTAAATACTACTATCCATGTTGAAATAATAAAAAGGAAGTACTGTCCCCAGTTATCACGTTAGTATATAAAATGAAAATTTTGGGATAAAATTTCTTACAGTGAGAAGACTTTATCAAGAGATATTTTTGAATAGTATTTTTTTCTTGATATTGAATGTTCTATTATGCCAAATTCATTAAAACTATATAAGTATAAATTAAAATGTAAATATCAATTTTTTACCTTTTTCTGAATATTGGTAAATTATGACCGATGATCAGTATGAACCTTGGAAACAATAATAATTTTAACATTATAATTATTATTTATAAATAGAAATTACAATGAAATATTAAATAAAAAAGAAGTGTTGATGGCCTCTACATGTAGAATTTTTTCATATGATGCCAATTTGTCAGAGCTCGAGAAATAGGTAGCATCTCTATGCTTCATACAAAACCAAAAGAAATCCTATCATCATCATATTATGATTAAAATAAATCACCTACATGAGAATTTTATGTTGGTAGAGATCTCCAATCTAGTGATGTTATCAATGCCACCCGACTAGTCTATAACTCTTGCACAACATACCCTAATGTCATATGTGGGTGTTATAAGGTGTTATTTAATGAGGAATTAGTGTATTATTGTGTAATACATTACTATAAATAAAAATCTTATTCTATAAATTCGATTATTAGAATTTTCTTTCATAAATATTTGATGAAATTGATAAACAGATTTTATATTAAAATGTGTACTTTTTAGAAATATATAAATTATTATATAAAATAAATGTTTTATTAATAATGTTATTATAATTAATGTGTCTTAAAAAATGATCCACTTTAATTATAAGTGATGATTATATATATTTTTTAAAACATAAATATATAATTAATTAGATTGATAAGTATTATATTTTTATAAAATAAAAAATAAATAGTATTTTATTGACAATAAAAAACATATTTTGATGAATTATTATAAAAAATAATATTTTAATATATTATTATTATTTATTTTCTTTAATTTGGTATAAATGATCTTTTACATTTTAGGAAGTGAAAAAAAAATTTTATTATGGTTTGAAAACATTTTTTTGTCAAAACCTATTGAATTTTAATAAATGTCAAATATATTTTAATAGTAAAAAAATCATATTTTAAGCAAATTATTTATATAAAACTAATAATATTTTTGGATTCAGGAGTTTGAATTTCTCCAATGGTGAATATTTTCATAACTTTCGTAGACAGTCAAATTTTCAATTCAAAATTAAATAATGTATAAATATACGGTGTGTTTTACGACATGATAATGACCCAATAATAATGTAATAAATACTAAAAAATTTATATTTGACAAATTAATGTTTTAACATTCAAATAATGTGATTTCAAAATTTTTTATTTATTTTATAAAACCAAAGTTAATCCATCAAGACTTATAAAATATTTTTTTTTAAATATTTTCCTTCACTATGTATTTACCTCCACATATTAAAGGAAAATATTTTAGTAAGTTTGTACCAAGGTATTATAAAATAATTGTTTATAGTCTCATTTACAGAATCCATGGGAATAAACCATTGTATCCTTTTTGTTTTTGAAAATTTTATTTTGTAGTGTCCCAAACCAAAGTAATACAGAATTTCCCCACCATACCAATATGAACACATAAATTTTCTTATTCATCATCACTAAAACTCTTCTAATCTCATCATAACTCTGATAATTATTCCCTAGAGTAATCCTAATTCACACCCAATATCCCATAAATCTTATACCAAGCTTTTGGCATTACAAATCCATGTAAGGGATCCTCACTTTCCACTCCTCCTTTCAAATTCAAGAATCTTATTTTAAATTAGTTCTTATAATTACCAATGGTTATAATGTTTTTATTTTATAATAATTAAATTATTATCGATTTTATGTTTTTTAAATAAGTTATAATTTATTCACCCTCAATTAAACCCCAAACTAAGCTATTACTATGCTAAAATTCTGTACGGGATTCCACTCTTCTCATTGCCATTCACACTCTTAATTTATATTATGTTTCTTAAATTTCATTTTTATTATTTGCGTTCGGATGTTAAATTATTAAATTTCATACCATTTTATTTATAATTTATTATATATCACTGTTAATTTCACGTATCCCCTTATAAAACATTCAGTACACCCTTAACAATGCTAAAATTTCATAAAGGATATTGCATCATTATCTTTTATCAAGCATTTCATTTACGTTATGTCATTAAATTGAATATTTCCCAATTCTCGGATATAATGTTCCATGACCCCATTAATGTCCATTTTAAGAATAAATTATGATATCTTTTTTTCACTAACATTAATCCCTATGTGATCTTTTATGTACAACCGTTACTATACTGGAATTCTATAAGGGCTTTATCTATTGTCATTTACATTCAAGCGTTTCTCCAATATTATGAATATAAATTACATTTCATAATTTGGGATATTTTGATACATGATCCTTTTAATATTTATATTATGTATAAATAATTAAATAACTATTTTTTTCTCATCATCAAAATTTATGAACATCCATATGTCATTGTCATGTTGTGAATTTGTACATTTATTTTCATTGTTGAAATCATATTGTAGTGAATACCATACACAATCCTCTATAAATGGTATTCACCAATATAAAAATATAATTATTTTATGGTTTCTTACATGTATTTATTCCACATTTCTTTATCATTGAAAAAATGATGACATGAAATGAATTCTTGTTATATGTTGTATGTAGAAAACATAAGCTAGAGATTGAAATGTACAATAACTATGCACCTTGAGAGAGATCCAATGTAATGGTTATTGGTTAGTATCAGGATATTTCATGTTGGACATGGGTTTGTCAGATTCATTTATAATACATTTTCCACCTTGTTGGGATAGGTATTTTCCTAATTCCATTACGTTTATGATGTAATATTTTAAGTTGTTTCCAAATTTCCTTGTTATGATTATCATTCTTTATCATCACTATATATTAATGTTCTTGTTATGAACCATTGAAATTCCTATTTCCAAACATTTATTTTAAATAATTTGGTTTTTACTTGTTTACTCCCTTACTATGATTTATTTCTCACCTCTTTCATGTTTTTTTCGCCAGGATATCCGATGTCGTTTTATATTTGAAGGAGTAATATAAGGAGGGTTTAAAAAATGAGGTATTTAATGTTTCAGGTTGTTATGTGGTGTACCTAATTCCTGAATACACTATACCTATAAATTAATTATGGTTTCATTATGTGATATATCATGTAACAAATCATGTATTAATGTTCAATAAGAATAGGGTTGTTATAAGAAATAATGATGATATTGTTTTTTTTGGTTGGATATGTAATTATAGAGAAGAAATGTTTAACAAATATAGTGTTTCCCAAAAGATGATTGTAACCAATTTCATGAAAGTATGAATGTTTAACAGAATTTGTTATTCCATGTTTTAAGGGAATTAGATAACGAACATGAAGCCAAAATTCTTGTTGAAGACAAAAAAATGTATGATTAATGAGTTTTGTTCTCTATTATGTGTGGTGAAACTGGACTATTATTATGATGATAATGTTTAGATAATTATGTGCTTTTTTATAATAGATTCTTTAGGAATTTTTAGTTGGAACCTGTTGAGATTACCCCACCAGGATATAAGTATCAATGATAGTGGGATTGGGTTAATTAGTGATATTTTTATTTAAAGATACATTCCATAAGAAACAAACTTCGCCTCCAGCAAAAGATATCATTCATTATAGAAAATAAATCAAACAAATAATCATGTGAACATAATAGTTTAGAAGGTTCACTACTCAACAAGAGTAGCTAGTCTTTGGTATGGTTTTCTTATAATTGAATATGGCACAATCCACTAGAAAAGAATACTTGTTTGTGAAACACAATAAGAAAGATATTCCCCTACACCTGTGTAAAACTATGTTTAATAAATTAGTTACTATTCCTCAAGTAGCCCATACTTATTTCATAACATTTTTATTACAAAATTTATATGGTTCTTCTTGATCAAAATTTTTAAATATGATCTTTAAAAAAAATTCATCACTTACTTACCAAGAAGCTAATAAGAACTTCCCAGACATTATAATTGTACCCAATCTGATTCCCAAGTTTAATTTCTTAATAATGAATATATAACCCTATCAGAATTACAATGAAAATTGTGTGCTTCTTATTCATTAGTCTAAAAATCACAATAATATTTTTCACATTCTGATAATCCAACCTTAATATGAAAAGCATCTAAATACGAGCAATCTACTTTACTTCTTCATCTTCTACTTTGGTCAAGTAATCATTTTTAGGTATGATTGATTTGAGAAACACCTTCATGTTAGAAATCTATAGTGTCTTTAATGAAAGAGGGGTATCTAAAAATCTACATATCAACACACTAATGTACAAGAGGAGTTTAAATGTACATTTAATATATGGTTTTTTCTCTCTAGTGTGACCTTGGTTTGTCATTATACTAAAATGTAAGAAAAACATTCAATATTATATAACATAATTTTTTTAGTTCATGTAGTAGACACTAAATTGAAATAATTATTTTTTATTATTTGGATTCTATGTTTTATATTATATAGTTATTTCCTTTGTTTAACTCGATAATGGTAAAATTATTATTCTTATTGAAATATTTTTTTAGGATGGATAGTTAGAAGAAATTTTATAAAAGTGTATCTATATGGTAAAGAGGACACTTTTCTAATTTGATAAAAAAACTCTGAGAAATAGAATAATACAATTACATATTTAGAAAATGTGATCGACTGTAAATGTGATCATAATTACATGTAGAGATAATAGTTGTGTGTTTCTATAATTTTTTTGAATAATGAACTTAAAATTTGTGTAATATAGTCATTGAATTAGAGATCACTGTACAATGGAATGTGTTTTCATTAGTGGATTTTATAATATATTGATATTTTTCACACATATTTGAGTCTATGTTATCATCTATTTAGGCTAAATATATTGATTCATTCTGGTAGAGTGATGTGGATAAAATAATATTTATTCAAAATGTGTACTATAAAGTTATTTAAATATATTATGTGATCAAAAATTCAAAAAATTCATGTAATATGAAATCATGTGTGATTGAAAATGTATTTTAAACACATATAGTGTGAGAAAATAGACATTAGTGGCCCTTGACTTTATGTGTTTTGGGTGTAGTACGCACCTGGATATGGTTTCAATGAGATTAGAGGACGAATTATGACAAAAATTTTGTGCCATCGCCATTTGATGTTAGGTTGTGTCAAGGAGCCGTGGGATATGTCGTATGCTAGGCATCTATGGTGTGGGATCCTGCCTACAGTTAATGGATACTTGAAGGAGGAAAATCATGGCTACTTCCATATTTGGCTAGGTTTTTCCATGTTGGTTGGCTATATCATAGGCCCTTCCCTAGCATCAAAAATTGTATTATGGAATGCAGTGGTTGAAAGGTAGTGGTTTTTGTGGCGACATACAAATTGAAAGTTGATTCAAGGTGGGATATAGCTATGCAATAGTCCCTTACCTAGAAATATTTTATATTTATCGTGGATCCAACATTGGATCCCAGACACAGGTTTTTCTAGGGACAAGGATATGGTCTCCTCCGACAGTGTAGTGGTCTAGGTGGTCTACTATGTGATCATCAGGATTGAGTTGTGGTCCAATAAAAATATATTTTTCCATAAATATCTCTAATACCCATAGACATGAATTTACCCATTACATTCCTCTAGAACTGTAGTCCACTAAGAGATATTTTAAATGTCTTGGATTCCCCATTTCGATAGGGATGAATCCAAAATTCCCATGTTCAATTTCTGACAATCTAAGGTAGGGTCTTCCACTTTCATAGAGTTTTCTCTCCGTTGGATCTCGATTCCCACAATTCCATCATTATGTGTTATGGAATATGATATTCATTCTTCTAATTGTCTTTTCATTACTTTTTATCATTATGATTGGGGAATGAAATCCTTGAGATATCGTAGTTTCCTCATAATAGTGGTGATCAGAGCTCCGTGACATTGATTCATTATTGTGTGAAGAATTTCAAAGATTTGTGGATGTGGATTCATTAATTCTCTTATGTATTTACACGAAATAAAAAACTGACCATTTTTAATACCTTTATGATGTTGGTGGAATTATTTTAATTGATAATATTGTAGATAAAAGAATGAAATTAGATTATTTCTACCGATCACATGTTGTTTTTTAGCACCAAAATAAGGGGTCACTTCTTATCTATATAGATAGAGTTATATATATCTTGTATTCTTTTCAAATCATGTAGTTATTCTCATATTATCATATTGAAATTGATGAATTTTGGAAAATAAAATAAAGATGAAATTTTTTATTATAGGATAAATAAATAAAGTGGATACATGTTCAACAAATCCGGTGTTTCACATATTTTGATGGTAATCAAATTTATGAAAGTATTAATATATAACTAAATGGTTTTTCAATATATTTATGGAATTAGATAATGAAATTGATGATGGAATATTTTTTTATTTTTATAAAGGGTCAGAATAGTGATTTTTTATTTCATATTTTTTTTGAAACCTGAAGCGTCTATCATAGAGCATGTTTAAATAATTTAATTCCATGTTGTTAATTTTTGTATTCATTTTCCTCAGATTGAAAATTTATATTAACACATTTAATTTATTCTTCCATATATTTTTTTAAATTCATTTAATTTAATGGTAAACATTTTACTATTTTAATATCCACTAGGTTTTGGTTTCATTTTACTACAAGATCGTATTTACAAGACACGCTCAATTGTTTAGCATGTTTGATTTTTTATGCAATGATTTTTATCTATTGTATACATGTTCCCTTCATATCTCCCCTTAGATAGATGCTTCTACCAAAACTATCCAATCCATCCATCCATTTGAGCAGTTCCATGTGCTGTTGGATGGGTAATACGACATTCTCTTTATAGGAGCCTCAACATGTCAATGCATTTAGTTGGTGTTGGATCTAGTAGGGGTTACATAACCCATGTGGAACCTACCATCAATATATGAAACAGATAAGATAATCTGCTTCTAGGGTGGTCGAGTTCATCTGGTATGTAGAGATCTAGATTCTTTAAATTTACACCCTCTCATCCGAGGTGGTTTTATCTTCCCTCTGGTTGTTCGACATTCTTTTGTTATATGCTGGTATTGATAATAAAAGTTATTGTCTTCAATCTCATGGGTGTAGGTACTATCGTCATCATTTTTGAACCTAGATAGTGCCTTGCCAACCCCACTACACACCGCCGGTGTGCAACTCATGGAGGAGCACGTCGTGGTTATTCTCTGTTGGAGATGTGTGACCATTGATCGAATCAGGGGACATAGTGTTATCATCATATTTCAAGATCTATTGAATAAAAAAGATCAGTGTTCTAGGATATAGATGTTATTTTTTCCTGAGGACATTTTTTCATATTTGTATTGTTTTTTAATAATGATTCCTCTTTTGTGGCTGCTTTAAGTGTATGATTTCTATTTTATCACATCTATAAATTTTAGTTTTCCATCTAATTTCCCCCTATATAGTGTAATCCATTATATTTTTATCACCTAATAAATGTTCATATGTGGATGGTTCAACATCCATTACATAGGTCCCAAGGGGACTGAAGCCCATAAATCACCATGTTTCTATTATTTTCTGTTTTTTTTTTCTTCTGTAAATGTTGTTGTTCACAATTCCCACATTAAAACTCTCTTTATTTGTTTTTTCATTGTAATAAAATAAAATTTTCTTTATGTTTAATTAAAATGTATTTTTTAATCAGTGGTCCTTGGAATTATTTAAGTTGGGGGTTGTATTAGACTATTACCCCCACAAAAAGTCTTATCAAAGTCATCTAAACAAAAAAATGATGTATGCGATATATAATATAGAAAAATATTATGTGTTCAATTATTTATATTTATGTCGTATAAAAATTCAATTTCTATTAGTCCAAAAGGGCTACAAGATTCCCTTTGTGGACCAACTAATGCACTAGTATATCTGTCCAATTATGGTCAAATAGTCACAACTTTTTCAGATGAACCTCCCATCATTTTGATGAAATAACATACCTATTTTACCTTCCCTATATGTGATAAATTATTGTGGGAGGTTTCTTATGAGGCCTCCTTAGAATTAATTTTGTCCCAACAAGAAAAAGTATATATTGAAACATATTTAACAGGCATTCTACATAATAAGTTCTAATTGTATACTTTCAAGATACATCATGGATCCCCATCTAGACACACCATTATGGGAAAAAATTTTATTTATTAGAGGTCACAATTAAAATATTTAATGATGAAGGTGAGTACCAAGACATAATAATTTTGTATTATTTAGAAGGATCATATATACATCCTATCGATGCTTTTATGTATGTTAGAGATACCATGACTTTATAGGTAGTATTGTCCATCATTCTTTCATGTATGTTGCATATCAATTATAAGGTTAAATCTAAATATGAGGGTCTAAATGTGAGGATCCATTAAGTGTTACATGGATAAGATAAAAGTAAACATATGAAGGGATGTTAGAGTCACAACCAATCAAATGAACATAAGTTTAAACCCAAGCTGAAGGAGGTTAACAACTACAGTTGAGGGAATCCTAGACATATATGAACCAAAAGGCTTGATTGGGAATCTAGAAAACCTTCTAAGTAGTCTTGTGATATTCTGGTATTTTCAAGACAAGGCTATGAAAGTGTTGAGGTGTTGTTTGTGTCCTGAGAAACTCTTAGTGCATAGTGGGTCTTCAACTCAGGATGTTCCTTCTATATGTTCTCAGATATCAGTTCCTTTTCTTATTTGACTGAGAGAGTTTAATGAGAGGTTGTTACAAGAAATATCCAGATATATTTATAATGGAGTAGAAGTAATATTATTCTAGAGATCCCAGAACATTCTCTTATCACCTTAATGGATGTGAGTTGGGTTACATATTTTCACAATAATCCGATCTCATTGGTTGTGTTAGAACAATGTGGATTTACCTTTAATCAGATTATGGTTTCATTAAAATCTCCATGGTTGATATTATGGTTCTTAATTACTCCTTGATTAATGGATTATATATTTTGGATGGAGGAACAATAGTCATGCAGTAGGGGAAAACTATTTCACTATCAATGAAAACATTATGCTTGGGTATAAGTAGTTGGGACATGTTAATGATAATGGTCTAAGGAAATTAAGAAAGAGGGGGCTGGTCACTCAATTACACCATGAAATTTACCCATTTGTGATGGTTGTTTAATTGTTCACTCTACAAGAGTAGGTTTTCATAGATCATGATTTAATTTGGGTCACCAACATGTGTATGTTCACTCTGATTTGTGGGGACCTACCAAGAATACCTCCCATGGTGGAGGCATATACTTTATCACTAACATAGTTTAATTTTCTAGGAATTAATGGGATCATATTTTGGAAAATAAATAAAAAATAATTGACGTGTTTGAAAAATGGAATCTATATATAGAAATTCAATCTATATTGAAGATAAAGGATTTGAGGCCTGATGATTGCCATGAATACCTATTTATCATGTCTATCTTGTTTTTAGAGAGTGATGTAACTATAAAGCACTGAAATATAATCCTTACTCCTTAAAAGGATGGTCATGAGGAGTGTGTGAATCATACAATTCCAGAGTGAGTTCATAGAATAATTGCATGCTATGGTTTTCCCAAATTCTTTGTGGTAGAAGCATTCAGTACGAATATTTACTTAATAATTAGGAGTCCCTAATATGCAAAATGAATTAGGACTCCTATTTAAATTTGGATACATAAAAATCATTCTACGATCATTTTATTGTGTTTTGATTCACTACCAATACTCTGGTTGTGGATGATAAACTTCTACCCAGCGATTCCAAGTGAATATTTATTGGGTATCCATAATGAATGATGGGGTATAATGATTGGGTAGATAAAATTTGATTTCAAATGTGTATTATTAGTCAAGATTTGATGTTCCAAGTGTCCATTATTTATAGTGTCTTACCTCCATCTGATGACAGTGTTGACCCTTTCCTGAAGTGGGATCTTTAGGATGATCCTCATATTATAAGTTAGTCCCCTATTTCGACCCCTTCTTCTTCTCAGGTTCCCCTTTCTTAGCTTGAACCATAATCAAGGTTTGATTTAGATTATGGTGTTAATAGTGACCTTAGGGTTTAGCAATTTACTAGGGATAAGTAGGGGTGGTAATTAGTCCTCCTCTAATGTAGAACCCTGATAATATGGTTTTCATTAATGTAAATGTGGTAGTAGATCTTTGTGGATGGGATCCACGAAGCTCTAATCATTGTGTTAATAATAATAGCTTTAGGAATTTGATTTCAACTATGGAAGATGAGTTGAAATCACTAACAAATTTCCATACATGGTCCATAGTCAATAAAAGACATATTTCCAACGTTAATTGTTGTAAATTTATATATAAATCAAAATAATACTATATTGTAAGATATAAAATATCATTTAAATCTGGACTTGTAGGCAAAGACATCTACAATGAGATGTAGTAGATTACTTTGAAATTTTTTCCATTATAGTTATATATTATTCAATATTAAATTTTCTTTCATTTGATTCTTAATTATAATATAAAATATCAGTGAGGGGTTTTCCCCTGACAATTTGTTAAAATAAATGAAAAGGATAGTTAGAAAGTACCACATGCCAAATGTGGTAAATACATATCATCATAACCATACCTGTCACCCCACCCATAGTAAAAAAATTCTTCTACATTAACTGATTCCCATTCCAAGCATTAGTAATGCTTCAAAACCTTAGTGTACTTCCATCTTAGATTCATTCAAATCTAGGAAAAAACACGGTATTCCAAGCAGAAGACAGGGTTGACACTATATTTGGTAGATAGGAGTAGTACTTCCTTGGCCTTCATCGCAGTGGAGTAGTCATGACTTTATGATACCCAGTCATCTTCATTCTCTTGCCCTGAACAATGTTACTAAATGAAGGCCATATTGAACCACCATCCTTCTCCCTATCACTATCTGAGTAATCCCCCCATTTTCAAGGGATATACACCTCTTGGAAAAAATATTTACCACTGTGTCCATTCATAAAATGACTATTAATGTCAATCATTGGCCGAAACATTTTTTATTCCACAGGTTCATGACCATTCATTTTCCCATGATACAGAACTCCATTTCTGGTTCCATCTTCCAATGATGAAATCCCATGTTTCATACCAAAAACATTTGCTGGACGTACTCCTCTGCATTATCCTACCCCATCTCATTATATTGATTTCCCACAACAATTGTTATCACCACACCCCCATAACCCACAACCTAGCCTTATATCCCATCATAACCTTCAAAACCCCCATGGGACCACCATCACAACCTATCGTGTAAAATGTATCCTCATCCACAAGCTCTGACCCCTAGAACTCACCATCAATCATCCTTATATAATCTAATGGCACAGAATATTCTTGATATATGTCCTGGGATACAACAATGACTCTTGATGATCCACCCGTGTCACAAATACTACAATCATCCATTGAAGCATACTACTTCACCCCATCCCCCGAATTCTGGTCATACCAAAGATGACTAAACACTGCAAACACCGTTGGAATAAGTGGGTCCTATGAATAATCCCCTGAGGTGGATGCAATCTGGTTCACCAACCAGCTATAATGCCAGAATAAGGACCCTCAATTGACACCGAATTCTGACCAAAGGACCTACTTGCATCTAACTCGGATCAGAGGTCCTTCTCTTCATATCCTTTCATTGACATTTAGAGGTCAAATTCCCCAATCGATAGTAGTTCACGTAATTGTCAACCTTATACATAAAATAAATGGCCTACTTCTGTCTGAATTATTCACCAATTGAAATCTAGATCCAATTTATTGATGTCCTCATGACATCCACCTCAACAAAATGGCATGGGTTGATGGGATGACACAGAGTGGAAGTTCGAACATTAGAGCTGTGAAAGGGACCCACAATATTAACTATCATTTGAATAATAACAGGATCTTGGAAGGGTAGAAGAAGCTAAGGGAGACTTACCCATGGAACAATAGTTAATGTAAGTGATTCATACAATGATCAAAAGTCCTTTGATGGAGGAATAATTTACAGTCGTTTCGCCGACATGGAGCATAGGACCATGCCCAGAACAAATCATCTACTGATGTAAACTAGATCATGAAGTGGCGCTTCAAGATAATGGTAATATAAGTTTGATTCATTCATGATTGAAAATTATTCCCATAAGGGTTATTTTAGTGTATGTTTATATTTTAAATCTGTTAAAATGTCATGCTATATTTCTTCTCTATGTAGTTGAGAGAATGGTGCCCCACTCTCTTTGCATTCTATCTTGGATCTACTATCAGATCCATCTCTCAGAGGGTTTCAAGCTCTCCCCAATGACGATGGACCATCCTCCTAATTCCACTCTAGGGTTTCTTCCATCCTTTTTTCTTATCCTCTCAAATGTTATCCCCTTTTGGGATTCATTACTCCTTGCTCCAAGAGTTTTCTCATTTTATCCTCTCACAACCATGATCTACCAGTCTAGTACGGCTCATAAGACCCCAATTTGTTTGGTTGTGTTGGATTTTATATGGGTTTGAGACTATGGTGGTGGAGTAGGGGAAATGTGGGAACCTCCATTTGGTGGATTCCATTCCATTTTTATTTTTTTTCTATTTGTGTTTTAGTCTCGCTTTACCATTACTTGTCTCATGGTTGTTCACGTAGGGTTTCATCCCCTGATTTCCCCTTTGTTCTTTTTTCCTTAGTGGTTCAGCCCTGATTTCACCTATCTCTTTCTAGTATTTTTCATTTCTCATGGTTTTTTTGCTCTGTTTCTGGGTTTTTTTCATCGACGTTTTTTTAATCCCTTCCATACTACTCCTTGCTTCGACATCATATTTCCATGCTCCCCTCTAGATCAGTTTGGTCCAATGGTTACCATGGAGGTTTTGGGATGTGTTAGTGGGGATGTAGGAGGTTACAAGGTGATGTGACTAGTGGTGGATGTTTCCGGTTTTGTGGGTTCATATGGTGAAGGTGCCGGTGGTTTCGGTTGGTGTCCTCACTGTGGAGAGACTTAATTATTTTGTTCTTATGGCCTGTGGTGATGGTATCTCACCATGGCTACGAGGGTGTTCACACCAGCATCGTATATGTCTTATGTCGAAACTCTATGGTGATAACAACGATACTCACAGGGTTGATGGGGGTTTACGGTTGATGGATCATGTTGATGATCTGACGGTCGCCTCTTTTGTGTCAGAGTGTGTTTCGAACAGTTCAGCGACCGATACAGTGATGAAGATCTCATGCTATTTTTGGAGTTTCGAAAATTGAAATGGATTTTTGGTCCCATTTTGTGCAATTAGATTGTAATACTGAACAATGTGAATGTCATAGGTGGTGCATTGAATTTATTTCATGCAGAATTTGATTGTTGGATTTTGAACATTGAATAGAGTATTTGTGGTTTATTTTGAGTATTTTGGGTTTGGATCATTATTTAAGTCACGAAATTATCCAAAAAAATTCTTTTACAAAATAAAAAAAATAGAATTGCATTATAAGTATATTGTTGAAATATTACTCATATGTGGTTATGAGAAATTAATCACCCATGTATAGGTAAAAATGAATTAATACATTGAAATGTAAGATTTAGGACATTCTAAAAAAATTATTTCATGTAAATTATTATGTATAAGATGCATAATATTATATATGTGTCACAATGCTCCTATATTCTTAAAGTGATTAAGTGGTATTTGTTTGATTCAATGAATCTAATTAATGTTCATTGAGGAATACATTTTAAATTTTAATTATGTCAGTCACCTGCCAAAGAAATAGATATTCAATATATTAGTAATATCTCATATTCTAATTTAGTGTGATGTATTATCTATTATATGATTTGTACTCAACCTTGTGTCAGTTTTTCTCTCTATAAATTCAGTGGGTTTATTGAAAAACCATTAAATAATCATTTACATGCTAAGTAAATATTTATACTTTACCTCTTTCAAAATTCAATTATAATAGTGTTAATTCTTCTAAATTAGTTACTGGTTATGTGGATTCTTACTATGATAGAAATGATGATACTAAGAAATCACTAACTAGTTATGAATTTACATAATGTAATAACATATATCAATGATGTAAAATATGTAACATGTGGTGTCCCCCTCGACCACTATAGTCGATTACATAGCACTGAAAAAAGTTCTCGAAGAATCCATATGGATTAGAAGATTGATATTTTATTTTAGTATACAAAATTCTATTATTACAATACATTGTGATTCTCAACATTCTATTTCTTTGTCTAAATAACTGGTATTAAATGGTAGGTATTAGCACATAGGTTTTATGAAACATATGTTTAGATAAGTTATTGAAATTGGAAATATGTGTGTCACTATTATACACACTAATGAAAACCAATCTGATTACTTGACTAAGTCTACAAAATTATACATTTTCATGGATTGGTTGGATATCTTGAACACTGATACACATCAATAACATTTAGGTGTAAAAAAATAACTAATTTTAGATTGAAAATGTGGATATTTTATAATTTTGGAATGATTTGTTTTCTTATATAAAATTTAAAAGAACGTATTTAACATTTTCTTTCATTTAAATTGGTTTAAATACACATTTTTTATTAAATATTTTATCATTATAATATCTGATGGATTTCAGTTTCATTTAACCAAATGAGAATATTTACATGGCACACTAAATAGTTTAGCTAGCATGATTTGGGATTCCACATTGGATACCCACTTTATACCTATTTTCATCATTTTTGTCCATCAATGGATGTTTCTTCCGTAATAATCCTTTTAATAAATTGATTTGACCCGTTCTATGTGCCGATGAGTGGTTAGATTGGTGTTGGCTTCATGGAGTCCTCTCAATGGATGTGTATTTATTCAATTAATGTTCTCGAAAGAAGGTTTCATCACCCCCATAGAGCCTAAATTCTTTATAACAAATGTATTTGAAAAAAATTTATTTGTCATCCATGTTCATATGCTATGTAGAAATCCATATTACCAAAATTGACACCCTCTCATAGTTGGTGGTTGGTTTTCATCTCGTTTTTGGTTTCGTTTACTATTTCTAAAGACATGTTTTCAGAATCGTCTTCTTAAGGTTCAATCACAGTGGTGGTGGATCTATAATCCTCATCAGTATACTCATCTAGTGGCTCGCCAACCACCTTATACGATACATGTGCGTGGATCATGGTAGAGCCTCTCGATGTTCTTCTCAGTTGTTTATGTGTCACCATTGCCTAAAACTAGATAATTGACTTAATCTTCTAATGGCAATATCCAATGCAACATTGGGATAAAACATCATGGATAATGAAGTGATATGAATTCCTATTCATTTTCCCGCATTTTAGGTTTTTCTTAAAATCTATTCCTTCTTTGTTGCTACTTTTAGATTTTAGTTTCTATTTTATCACATTTTTGCATATCAGTTTCTTATCTCCTTTTCCTCTATACATAGTACTATATTTTTGTTTTCAGCATATAATAAATGTTATTGTGTGGGTGGTGGTATTTCCATGCAGTACAACCTAATGGGGCTGAAGCAAATAAATCCAAGTGGTCCATTTATTTTATGTTCACATTTCTTCTTCTACCATTATATTCATTTCACTATTCCCTCCAAAATATATTTGGGTGTGTTTTGATTGTAATCAAATTTCTATTTTTGATTTTATATATTGAATTAAAAAATATTTTTTATTCGGTTATCATTGGAATTAATTTCTTATGACGTTGCATTCTTTCATTACAACATAAAAGATGTTATAGATGATTCCATAGTGTTCCCATAGATTTAAATTATTATAATTGAATTGAAAAAATCAAGATGGAATAATGAAATAATTGTTTAATAAACATAATTATTTGGGGCCTAGGTTACACTTTTTCATATGAATGATTAATGTCTTGTTTTTGGGATATGAGAGTATGTTTTCATTTGAAGGATGGATGGTTTGATTTAATGGCCAAGTATCCTTCCTGACTATGGGTGATTCTAGTTACCATCTGTGTGGTCTATATATGATAGTATTTATTTGATGTAATATGAGAACGGGATAGATGATGATAATTGGGCAGGGAGGCCCAGATTTTCGGTAGTAGTTGACACCCATGACTACAAGATGTGTGTTTATATTTATTATGGTGTAGGGGATGTCACACGAGTTGATGGAATAGATTGATTTTATGATTACCCATTTTTGGTGCTCAAAGATGATATTCCTATGTGATAATGTCTCTGTTTAATTTTTAGATGATTGTGTTTCATGTGTTGCCATCATTATATTCCCCACTTCTTGAGGTAAATTTATCTATTTTGTTACATCTCATAAGGGTATCTTATAATATTATAATAGTACTTATAGATGTTGAATGGTTATAATGATTAATAAATTATAAAGAAATGAGTTTACTTCATTATTGAATGATAATGATAATGTTATTTTTATGAAAGAAAGATCATAGTTGGATTATTCTTGGAGTTCATGGAATTCACATTAATGGTGAATAAAATATAATCAATAAAATTTAATTAATAGTTAATGAATTAATTAACATTAAGTGAAATGTTATGAAAAGAATGAATTTAATAAATTGGCATTAATTTCTTGTGTACATATAGGATATCGGGTCCCTAGAAGTAGTAGATTGGTGTTCAAGAGATGATTGCAACAATTGAACTTAGGGCTTGGTTAATACCTATGGTTTTCCCATGGGATATAATATATATTGCTTATTTTGTGATTTATTTTGCTACCCAACCCATGTTTGTAGGGATTATGATACCCAGTTGACTCTTAGAGTGTGTTGTCCCCAAAATATTGGTTGGGGAGGGATTGATGACTAACTATACCCTCTTGTTCTGTTCACCCTCCTATCGATATTATTTATGGTATGCACAATGGTCAGTTTCTCTATATTTTTGTATAGAGGGATGTAATTCCTTATGGTTATTTCACACATATATATCTCTAGATATTGTATCCAAAATATTATTATAGTTATGATCTGTATGGGTTGGGATGGCTTGTGTTTTCATAATATGTGTATGGGTTGTTGTAGATTAGGTTATAATACCTTATATATGATACTCATTATTTGGACTATGGTGGCATGCAAATACAACATTAATTACTATATAGAGATGTCGATGAGATGATGAGTAGATGTGATGAATGAGATGCACGTCGGGATACATATTCTAACTATCTTTTTGCCAAATTCTTTTGGAGATAGATAGCTCATGAAATGCGACGTTAGGACATTACAACAACCTATTGGGGAAGAGGAATCAAGGTTCCCTTATTAATTTATTATTATATTATATGATCTCAATTATGTGGTTATGTTGGTTGATAGAGTATTATGGATTTGAGAAATGAATATTTGGATGTGTATGTGGTGTGCTCTTGATGTTAGTGTGTACCATTACATATTGGACATGTTTGTGCTTGAGATTTCATCTTTTGATCTAGTTTTGGGAATGGTTGGATATTGTTTTACCAGGCCCACCTAGAATGTTTCTATCATAGGATAACATTCACATATTTTGGTGGAAACACTTATGTCCATTGTGGTGAGTGGGATATTATGGAAGTCCGTGAATGTCCATTTTGTAAGTGGCAGGGTGAGAGCAAAACTAAAGTGTCTTGTATTATTCTAGATGTTATGGGAGTAGAGTATCCTGTATTTACACCTTTTCTGGATTAGTTTTATGATGTAATAAATGAGTTTTACATTGGGTTTTCAAACAAAAGAGATGTCTTGTTCACGATAGAGTTGTTCTCAGGAGAAGAGTGAGTTTATATTCTGTCGTATAAAGTGGCACGGTTAGAACTCAAGGAGCTGAAAAATCAGTTGGAGGAATTTGAAAACAAAAGGTTGGTTTTCCTATGTATGCCTCCTTGGTGATCTCCAGTGTAGTTTCTTTAGATGTCTAATAGATCATTGTGGTTGTGTATTTATTATAGAATGCTAAATCAAATGGTGGTAAAGAATTGAAACCCTCTTCCTCGATTGGATGATTTTTTTGACAAGCTAAGGGTTTCTTCAATGTTCTGTATGATTGACATGAGATTTTGGTATCATCATATATTGGAGAGACCTTCTGATATAGTAAAGATTCCATTCAGAATAATATATAGTTTATAAGAGTTTTTGGTAAAGGCATTAGGATTGACCAGTACAGTAGAAGTGTTTATGGCCCCAATGAACCGATTCATTCACATATACCAAGAACAATTTTTAGATGTTTTTGTTGATGAAATCATATTGTACTCTAAAACTCATGATGTTCATACCAATCATATTTACTCTATCATGAGTATTATACGATAGAATAGTCCATACACCAAGCTCTGCAAAAGTCCTTATTAATCGAAAGGGTGAATTTCTTAGGTCACATCTTCTCTAAAAGATTGTTTATTCCTATGAATGGATGCAGTGCTTAGATTACCTGTATGAGTACCCCAATCATATCTATAAAAGTTGGCTGAGATGAATTCAACACTAGTTCAGTCGAAAATCATTAAAAAATTTATAATGAATACGGACATGGCATAAAATGTAATAAAGATGAAAAATATTACAACTATTATACCCACTAAGGGAACAAAATGATTAAACACTAGTTTTTACAAACATATATCATTATCAAATAATCTCTTCATTATAATAACTTCAATATATTTCATAATATAAATCAGAATGAAATGTACATTTTCCATTATGATGAAAAACATTTTCTCAGGAATAAAAACAATGTGTAAACCAACATCAAAACAACTAAAATATGAATAATAATATGATGTAAATTCTACCATAATTGATATAAATATATATAATCATCCAATATCAGTGCCCCATGTGCCAATCACCCGTGCATTCATAATTAGCCATGCCAAATCATTTAACGATTACAGGTCTAGATAAGGGTGAACCGAGGCATGAATCGAACTGACCGAATCAGAGGGTCATGAACCAACCCATGTCGGGAGATAGAGAAGTGATCAGGTGACACATGTACGGTTATTGGAATGGATGTATTGTCTTCGAAACAGTTGTTTTGAAATCATTGGATGGGAAGAATAATCTAAATCTCCAAAACCTGAAGGGAATTTGTGAATTTAGGAATCATAGTTGAAATAATGTATCTATTTGTGTGATTTCTATAAAAAATGGGTGGTAAATGGAAAAAACTAAATCTATAAATGAATTTTCAATTCATTTGTCGCTAATAATGAATCATTTCATTATAGATGTTTATATAGAGACTTGTTATGATAATGAATTTTTAGTTATTCAATAATTTTCTTAGAATATTCTTGTAAGCATATCCTCATATTCTTTCAACTGGTTAATATGTGATAGAGATGGTTATTGAAATTCTATATTGTTTTTGGTTTCATAAATACTATGTAGTTTAGATAAGTATAATTTTAGGTAGATCTTTCATGTCTCCAAATCAATTCTTGATGATGTGTGAAGCGGAGAAACCAGTGTGTGACTTTTGGAAAAATCTTTTGACACTACAATTTGGGATTTCCAGAGCATGATGGACAACAGTATTCACTAAACTATTACCACTACTTCATAGGATCATGCATTTCACATGAGGACAAGTTGGTTTTCTAATGCGACTAAATCTTCATATGAAACGAAGTAATCCAGGGGTGTATCTCCCAATTAAAATGAAAGAAGGTGTCACACAATGTTGTATCATTGTTTCCAGGATGGTGGGAAGATGAGGGTCCTAGACCGAGGTGATCCAGCTTGGGAAAGATATAAATACAATGTTGATACTATATGATATTCCAAGGACTGATTTTCAGATGATATTGTGCTTTGGTTATGTATCATTGTCAGCTGTGATTGGGGTGGCCAGATCCCGCGCAGAGGCTATTATAAAAAATAGAATCATTAGAAGTGTTTATGTAATGAGTTGATATAATGAAATATCAATGATTGTGTGAAGATGATCATATTTCATCATATTAAATATATGAAAAGAAAATTTCAGGCCAAAATCATGGATGAATTCTATCTCTAGTACATATAGACAACTATTATGTTCTAATTCTTTTGTTTCCTCTCATTGAAGACTTATATTTTGTCAAATCTTCACCAATTTTTATTATTCACTTGTTCAATTATAGTGGCCTAAGAACTATTGTGTCTGAATCCTAATTTTAGAAATATTAAATTTTTAATAAGCATTATTATATACAAAACATATGAAAAAAATCGACAACATATTTTAAAATAGTCAAATTAATTATATTTAATATTAATGGGTGTGAAATTGTTGTTTCTATTAAAATAATTAAATAGATATAAAAAATTATTCTATTGAATATATATCAATAACTAAAAAAATAAAATGAAATAACATCTACCAACTAATATCTTTATTATAAAATATGGTCACCTCCCCACCAACCATTTTTTGAAAAAATCATTATAAATTACCTAAAATATGAAACAACTCTTTCATTATAATTTAATTTTATTTAGAATTTTTTATATTGTTATAAAGATTAATATCAGGATCGATAACATAGAAGAGTTTAAATTCAAAAATGCCCCTTTAGTTCTGTAAAACCAAAATTGGAACATGTATTAGTAAGAGAAGAAATCTCAACCAAACAACATCCAAAACAGATTATTAAAATATCTAGACAGTCAAATTTTAAGATTCATAAAATTAAGACAAAAAATAACTTATTTAAGACTATAATAGAATTTAACCGGGAAAAATATGGTCAATGATAAATGAAATTGAATATATAAGGGAAAATTAGGCAAATCTATGGCTCACACAATATCCTTGAACAAAGATTATACAATAACTAATTCCATATTTAGATTATAGTGGAGATTTAAAAAAAAATAAATCTAGAAAAATAAAATAACTATTTTTATAAGAACGATTTTAAATCAATTAACTTCATTATAGGTGTTTTCATCAAAAATCACCAATATGTGTTCATGGAAGACCAACCTCCACCAAGAAATTATGATGCTACCATGTTTGGGATGATTGAGTCTTCTATTTAGTTATATGTGGGTGTGGAATATCGTGGAAAAGTGGAAGATGATGAAGATGGTTCACGTTTTTTTGAGGTGAGATGTACTAGTGAAGAGTGGCATTGATAGGGGTGTTATGCAAAGATATAGGATAAAGAGGATGCAGAGAGACACCGATGGAAATCCATTCTATTATTTCACTAGCAATATTAAAAACCATAAGATTGCAGAGAAAATCATAGAATGTCTACAGTACAAGGTGGCATTGCAAAAAATGTGCGGTGTGTATTTCATACATCAATTTCCAATACAAAAATCATGTTGAAGACACCAAAGCACTAGGAAACACTTGCATGATGATGAACAAATGATACAACAAAATCACCCTACACATTTGATCCAAATAATAATTTTCAATTGAAAAAATAGCAAGGTCATCAAGGGATATAAGGAGTGGTGATTTTTGGAACATAATTTTACATCTATGGATTTAGAGAAAATGGTAAAGATAAAGAGGGTTTCTAGCCTCCTCCATGCAAGTTTTTGTCTTAGCCATAGGTATCAGGGAGCTCTTCCTTGTGTCGACCCTATTGGCTTTTATCTTCCATCATCTTATTATGGCATTCTAGGTATTCTATAATCATTCAAATCATCACCCATGTTTATCTCCCAAATGATTTCCTATATATAAATTCATTTTTTGTCATTATTAGTGGGTTTTAAATATTGTTAGCCCTAAATGATGTACTAAATGAACATAATTTTATTGAAAACAACATAAATTTTCTAAAAATATGACCTATTCACAGGAACATGTAATTTATTTCACCCTCTCATTAGAAAAATATATCTCCGAAATATAACAATTTCTAGGACTTCAATTTCACACCGTAATCATGAGCACAATATCAGTGAAATTTCACAACTATCGCCCCTCCCCCTTTAATAGTATTTGCCTTCTCTACCCTTGTTAATATCACTAACCACCCATTAATTGTGTTAGGAACATTCTCACCCACTCACAAGAACATGCCTTTGCAGGGTTTAAAAATTGAGACCTCCTCCTCAAGCTCCCATGACTCTTCCACTCACAAATATTGTTTTGTATTTCATTTTATGATATATATATATATATATCATTACATTTTTAACCATATATTTATATATATATTTCATTATATTTTTCCATATATGTATATATATATATTTAAATTCAAATATACAATTTATTGTGTGTGTGTGTGTGTTTATAAATACATATATGTGTGTGTGTGTGTGTGTGAATCTATAAATTGAAATTGAAATATTTACTTTTATTTACATTGATAATATAATAATATTTATATCAATATATAAGAATATTTTCAAAAACGTATATATTTTTTCTCTATATAGAGAAATATATTCATATACATATATAATCAGCATATATACAATAATTGTATATAAATATGTTTATAATTTTTCATACATTGGTATTTTAAATAGAATGGATATTTTAGTTTTTTATTTATATAACGGTTTTATACTAAGATATTTATTTTATATGTAAATGTTATTAATTATTTACTTAAAAAATTAAATTTTAATCGGTGAATATATAAAAAATATGAATATATTGATATATATTTAATTGTAAACAACAGTAAATTATGATAAGTGTTAAAATTTCAATTCTATAATATCAATAAGAATGTAATGCTTATGAATATGTGTATTCCTTATTGAAAAATGACAAAAATACCCCCTTAATGGTGGTTAAAAATGCATATACTGTTAGAAAAAATGGTGTAACCCGCTAAAAAATCATTGTTTGTGTATTGTGATCCTTTTTTGGCTGCAAAACATGTGACAAAGGGTTTTCCCAAAGACATTTGATGCATAGATCTCATTATATGTTTCTATTTGATATGTGGTGAAGCCCAAATAGACATCCAAAACAAAAGTTTGGGCCACATGAAGGTCAACTTGATTTTAACCTTCATTTAGATCTTTTATTAGTTTTTTTAATTTTTTAATTTTTTTAATAACTATTACTAAATTAAAATTAAGAAATTAATAATTAAAAATATATTTTAAATTATTTCATAATCCTTTTTACAAAATATCTTATATATTAAAATTAAATTGATATTTATCTTTAAATAAACATATTCATAAAATTTATATTATATATATATATATTTTAATATATACAAATTAATTATTTTTTTCTGAAATATACCCTTTATCATTGTTAGTAAAAAACACAGATACTGTGGGGGGTGTCATTATTAGCACTTTTAAAAAATAAATGATAACCGGGGACCCTTTTCTAGTTCTAAAAAAGAACTCCTAAAGGAGTACATTTATTGGTACTAAAATGGGCTAAAAAACGGGTACTATTAACAACACTTTTTTTAATGCCATTAAATGTATCGTTTATCAATGCTTTTTGTCAGTGCTGATATTGGTATCTCCATTATAATCACTATTGTACTAGTGCTAATAAAAGGTAGTGCTACGTAAAACCATTTCATTGGTCGTTTATTAGGGATCCTTAATTGAGTGAATTTAAGTGGTTACATAATTATATTAGATTTAAAATTTTCTTGTGGAAGAAAATTATTTTTTAATCCAAAAAATGTATAAGTTAACTATGTCTGGAATTATTGATTTCACATTATGATTGACTGTATCAACCTAATCTTATGATTCTATTAGATAGTTCATCAAAATCGACATTTCAAAACATTGACATTCAATCAGAGCTTAAATATACATTCACTATAATGATTGTTCTCTCTATTTTGGCATTGATTTTTTATTATAATATCATATAAGAAAAATGTACCACATTATACAACTTAATTTTTTTTTGCTGGATTAGTAGTCTCTAAATTGAATTTCTTATTTATTATTATTTTGATTAGATGTGGTATATTCTACTGCAATAACCATTGTTAAAATTGAAAATTGTGTTATTATGAACCTGATTTAAATAAATACTATTTGGATTTATAGATGAACAAAATTTTATGTCAATGTATCTATAGAAGAAAGAGATAACTATGATAATTAGATAAAAATCATATGAGAAATATAAGAAAAATTATAATCATTTAGATACAGAGTACAAATTTAATAGGGAAAATAATTATATATGGAGAAAATAGTTGAATGATTCTATAATATTTTGGATGAATCATTTGAATTTTTCTTAAAATGGCAACTAAAATTGGTCCCACTATAAGGTGATATGGGGACTCGGTAGAGTATTTTATAATATATTTACATTTTTTCATAACTATTTTAGTATATGTTATCATCTATTGTAAGTATATATAATGTATTATTTTGGTAGAGTGATCTGTATAAAAAAAATTCTTAAATGACAACTATGAAACTATTCATATGTATTATGTGTTCTGAATATCTAAAAATTCAGATAATATCTGTGTAATTGTTACTATTTATTAAAAATATATATTTTAATTGATCGAAACTTATTGACTATTCCCTTGGTGTTTTTTGGGAGTTGGAGGCACTGGCCGAGGGTTTGAAAGAGATTTAAGGGTAAATTGTGAAATAATGGGGGTGCGACTTTCAGTTGATGTTAGGTGGCGATGTGTAGTCGTGGGATATACCATAACCTAGGATTCATTGGGGCGGTCTTCTGATTATAGAATAGGGAGGCTCGAAGGTGTAAAATTGGTGAAACTATATTTTTAGGCATGGCTGCACCGTGGAGGTTTGATGTGGAGAAGGCACATCCCCAATGTCGAGCAATGTGGCATTGAGCGAGGTGGCTATGTCATTATGGTTTTAAGGCTTCGTTGAAATCTAGGAGTGGGTGAAATGTGGATTGTTGGATGGTTCATAGTCCCTCATCTACGTGAAATACGACCCACACCATGGATCCAACAATGGATCCCAAACATGGGTTTTTCTAGAGGCTGTGATATGGTGTTCTCCAACCCTACAATGTTCTAGCTGGTCTTTTCATGGCATTAGGGGATCAATATGGACCCCTAAAAATCTGTCATCCTAAAAACTCCTACGGGGCCCATGGATCTATATTTCTCCCAGATATTCTTCTTGAACCCTAGGAAAACAAGTGTTCTCTTCGATGGCGTTGACTCTCTATTTTTGTTGTGATAAATAATGATTTATTGAGTTCAATGTGTGGTGATATTAGGATGTATCTTTCTCTATAATTTAATTTCATATCTTTTTGATATAATTTCTTCTTATTCCTTCTTTCAATATTATTATATATGATATCAATCATTCTAATAGTGTTTTAATTTTTTATCAATGTTTGCATGGAATAACATCCTTGGGATATCGCAGTTTCCTCAAGGGTGAGGTGATAAGAGATCTCTAACATTGATTTATTGTTGTGAAAATAATGATGAAGATTTGAATTAATGGATTCATTTAATTTTCTGTTTTTTTACATGAAATCATAAATTTATCATTTTTATACTTTTTATGGTATCAGAATTATCCTAATAAATATTAACGTCATTTAAACAATGCCATTGATTTTTTTTAGTGATTGCTTGTTGTTTCTTTTAACCATGACGACTCATTGCATTTTATTTTTCTATACAATGTTCTATTTATAATATTATTTTTGTAACATATTTCTATTCTAGGATTATCATGTTGAAATAGATGACTTCTAAAATATATCTTTAATTTGATAGTGTTTTTCTGGTCAACTAATGAATTAAAGAAGATACATTATTATCTAATATGATGTTTCTCCAAATTTGATGGTAATCAAATTGATGTATTTATATATGATTAACTGAAGGTTTTATTGTTTTTGTTAATAGATTTGGATAATGAAAATGAATCTGAAATACTTTTGTATGTTAGAAAATGATCGATCAATGAGTTTTGTTCATCCATAAGTTTGTTGAAAATGGATGTTTATGCCATAGAAAATGATTAAATAATTTAATATCTTGTTATCAATGATTCCTATGGTTTTTTTAGTCTGAACATCTTGATATTACCCAAATATGATATATGTTTCACTAAGTAGAAATGGGTGAATATATGATATCTTTTATTATGTTTACATTTTTATGAATTAACCTCCACCTCTTGATAAATATTTCTCTCTCTGTTGAAATAAAATCAAATTCATATCCACATGAACAAAATAATATAAATATTATTCAAATCAACATGATTGTCTATTCCTGGGTATGATTTTTAAATATTCTAATACAACAAAATCCACTACAATACATTTCTTTTGTGTCGAATAAAATGACTCGGATATTCCTGTACACTCATGTGGCATAATGTTCTATATAATAGAGAATGTGCATCATGTATCACGAAATGATGTAATATATTTTTCATATAAAACATGATGCAGTTCATTTTTGTCATCTTTAACAATTATGATATTTCATAAAAAAATATTCCTTTCATCACCAAATGCTGGAAAAATCATCTTGGTATTTTTAATGATAGTCATTCTGATTTCCCCCTTTGAATTCCATGTTATATTTCTCAATATAGAAAATATAACTCTATTAGAATACAAATGAAACCATTCGGAGCTTCTAATTCATTAGTCCAGAAATATCAACACAATATTATATGATGGATTATCCTTCCTAATACAATAGCCATATGAATATGATCTAAGTCATCAACATAATTATAATAATAATAATCATCATCTTTTCGGTCAGATCAACTTTTTCAAGTATGCTAGAACATAAAACATCTTCTTACATGAAATGTATAGATTCCTCCATGGAATCTGATTATGTCAAAATCTACATTTCATTAATCTAACATACAAGAGGAGTTAAAAATACATTAATTGCAAGGATTTTTCTCTCTAGTGTTTCCTTGGTTTGGTATTATACTATCATATAAAAAAATATTCATCATTATATAATATTAAATACTATTTTCTTTTAGTTGTAGAAACAATATTGATTTCCCTATATATTTTTATTTGGATTATATATTGTATATTATATAGTAATAACATATTTTTCTCTAGATAATGATGTTATAGTTAATCTTATTGAAATAAATATTATTTGGAAGGATATTAGGAAGAAATTTTATACCTACGTATCTCTTTAATTATGTTGTCACTATTATAATTGAATAAAATAATAATAAATATATGAATAAATTAAAATATTAAAAAATATTGTTTGTATGTAAATGAGAACATAATTATATATATATATATTATTGATTCATGTTTCTATAATTTTTATGATTAACCAATTGAATATTTGTTTATCATGGCCATTGAAATTGTGATCACTATAAAGTAATATATGGATATATAAATGGATTTTATAATATATTCATAATTTTTCCAATATATTTGTGTATATTTTATAAATTATTGTTACGAGATTTCCTAGTTTATCCAGTAGAGTAATATATAGAAAATAGTTTTAAAAAACATTTCTATTATACAAATATTTAAATGAATTATGTGATCTAAAATGCTTAATATTCAGATAATATAAAATCATTTGTAATTTTTATTTATTTTTGTACATAAACAGTATAATGTATCAAAAATGAGAGGAATTTATGATTGTTGTTTTGGGCATTGTATGCACATAGAAGAAAGTTCAAGAAATTTGGATGATAAATGATGAAAAAAGGTGTGTGCCACTACCATTTGAGGTCAGGTTGCGGCATGGATCGATGGGATGTGTTGTAATCAATGATTATATGGTGTGGTTTCCGAAATATTTTGTAGGGAGGCATGAAGTAGTAAAATCAGTGATACATTCTTTTTAGGCCAATATTTGACACAGTGGTTGGTTGGATCATAGGCCATTCCCCAGCGTCGAGCTCCGTAGTGTGGAGTGAGGTGGTTGTGCCATTGTGGTTTTGAGGATACATCAAAATCAGGTGTGTTGGCAACATTGGATATAGGATGATATATTGACCCTCCACTAGATAACTAGGTTATTCACCATTGATATAGAAGAGGAACCCAAACATTGGTTTTATTATGGCCAATGAAATTGTCCCCTCCATTTGTATAGTTGTATATGTGGTCTATTATGTGATATTTGTTGCTGTGTTGTGGTCCTCTAAAAAATATCATCTTATAAATACTCCAATGTACACTATAAAAAGAGTTCTCACACTCATTACTCTTGAAATCTGGGCTCCCAAGGGTTGTTTTAAATGATTTTATGCCCCCTTTCAATAGGGATGAATCCCATTTTCAGTGTTCATTCCATGCTAATCTGAGGTAGCCTCTTCCACTGTTCTACAAGTTTCCCTCTATTTAATCAGGTTTTATCCCATTAATTATTTCAAAATTATGGAGTACGACATCTATCATTATAATTTAGATATATTTTTCATTTTTCACTACATTCATTAAATGAAATATTTTAGAGGTCATAGTTTCCTATTGGCATAGTTGTTAAGAGATAAAGAACATTTATTCATTTTTAGGGGAGGAATGTCAATGATTTTCTGTAAGGAATCATATATTCACCAATTTATTTATGTGAAATCTGAAAATGAAATTTTTTTATCCCTTTGGATAGTGGTAGAATTAAAATGCTAAATACTAATCCAGGTTACTAAATGAAATTATTTTATGTTTAGCGATTGCATGTTGCTTCATTGCTCCATGATTTTGGAATGCTATTTTTTTTCTAGATAGTGATATATCTATAAAATTATTTGTATATCATGGTGATATTATTGTACCATCATGTTTTTATTAATGAATTTGAATAAAAACATAATGTGAATAATGTTTTGTTTCTGGGATAATAAATTAACAAGGAAAAATGTTTTACACAACCAGTGATTCTCATAATTTGATGGTAATAAAATTTATGAAAGTATTCATGTCAAACTAAATGTGATATTCCATGTTATAATGGTATTGTGTAATGAACTAAAATATAGCATTCTTTTTTATGATTATTAATGGCATGATTAATGAGTTATTTTATTCATTATGTTTGTTGAAATTGGATGGTTATGTCTCAGAATATTTTTTAATAATAAAATATATTGATGATAATTTTGAATTTATTTTTTAATATATAAAAATTAATTAAGACAATTTTTTTCCTGTATTTATTTATTTTTAAATAAATTACATTTATAATGAAATATTTTCATATTTTATTATCTTCTGTATTTTGGTTTCATTTTACCGCATGAGTTGATTTTTCATCGAACACTAAATTGTTTTGCAAGATTGATTTGGAATTCCAACATAGAAATACACTATATAAATATTCTATAAATTTCCAGATGCTGATTAATTCTAGTACCAAATATATTCTGGCCATCTATTGATTTGTGTTGTTCCAGGCGTTGCTGGGTGTGCAGTTCGACGTTGGCTTCATGGGAGCCCCCCTAAAGCTGTGTTGTTGGAAGGAGGATTCATCACCTATATAATGTCTATATCAAAAATTCAAAATAGATATGAAAATATACTTCAGAGGTGTTTGAGTTCATCTATTATGAAGAGATCCATATTCCTAATATTTAATCCCACTCACCATTGGTGTTTTTCATTCATCCAACTATTTGTTCAGACTGCTTTTTCTCACACCCGATGTAGAGAATTTTCTACCCTGGCATCACTATCACTGGTGAGGGTGCTATTATCCTCATCGAAAAACTCATATGGTGACTTCATGAACCCCCATACACATCAATATTTGTGTGGCTCATAGTGGATCATGCCAGGTTTCTTCTCGGTCAAAGACGGTTGACCATTACTCCAACCTTGAGAAGTGGCGTGATCATCCGATAACAAGATCAAATATAGAAAAGATATTGGAAATCATGGATAATGAATTGATCTAGACACTATATATTATTCCTGGTATGTGTGTGTTATTAAACCGAATTCCATATGTGTTTATACTTCCATTGTGAAATTTCTGTTTTAGGACTTTAATGCATTTCACCTTGCTATCTTCATTGCCTCTATAATGTGTTACCCATTTTTGTTTTATCAATGAAATCAAATATAATGTGTGTGTGGTTTTATTTACAAAATAATGTACTATATTTACCATTTCATGTAAATCATTTTTAATCCATTGTTTACTAATCTCGTTTCTTTATCTATAATTTGTTTCACAGTTCTTACATCAAAACTGTATTTGGGAGTGATTTCATTGTAATGAAATTATTTTTTTCTATTTTTTATATTGTATAAAACAATATTTTCTATTATATGGTCCGTATAATTATTCATTGGGGGAATATATTCCACTATTACCCCACAAGAAAGTGGTATCAGATCCATCCTGAAAAACAATGGCGTCTGCGAAATAAGAAATAGAAAACATTGATGGGAGAGATGATATTAATTTTTGGTGATTAAAATGAGATCCTAATTTGTCTAAATTTTGGAGAATGATTCCATTTTCAAACCTAATAAAACCCATTTATGTTTTGTTAATAATTTTCAATGTGTCACTAACTATTCAAAGGTACCACCTGATGTTTTTATGAAAGATCATAGTTCTTTAACCTTGTATATAAGTGATTATGTGAGGACTCTTAGAATGCCTCTATAACTCGTATATAGACTAATCATGAAAACCATATATGAAAACATTTATAATTTTATTTCTAGTTAATAATTACAAGTTATATACCTTCAGGTTGAGTCATAGAATCAACATCATGACACACCATGATGAGTTTAATATAATATTATTAGAGATCCCGAATAGAAATTTTAATGATGAAGATGATGACTAAACCATGATAATGTTAATTCATTAGATAATTCATATAAACGGCTTATCAAGGCAATGATGTATAGATGAGATTACAAGTGTTTAGAGGAAGTCACATCTACCATTTTTCACAAGAGTTGGGTAGAAATGCTATGGTCAAACCTAATGTTGAGGGTCTAATTGTGAGGGGACATTTAGAATTTTGATGGAAAAAGAAAGGTAAAAATATGAATGGAAGTATGTGTTGTAACCAATCAAATGAAAATCAATCAAAATGAAATCCAAAGGAAGTTGCCTACTACACAATGTTAATCCTTGTCATATTATACCCAAATTACCCAATTTGAAATCTGAATAACCATTCATAGAGTCTAGTGATCATTCACTCTTTTCCAAACAAGGATATTAATGTGATGAGGTTTTATGTGTATCTCGATATACTCATGATATTGGGTGGTTCATAGACTAATTCTTTTATTACCATATGTGGCTAAATAGGAGTTCCATTTCATGTTTCACAGAGGGAATTTAGTGAGAGGTTTTTATAAGAAATAACAAGAGATGATGCATCATTGGTAATGGTAAGATTATGCTTTAGCTATCAGACCATTCTATATTCAAATTGACAGATGAGAGATGGGATCTGGATTTTAATTAGAATCTAATTTCACTAGGTGTCTTAGATCACAGTGGTTTTACATTCAAACATGATTCTTATTGTCATATAATCTCCATGGGAGATCATACGATTACTAAATTCTCTTTTATAAATGGGTTAAATTTTTTGGTGGGAAGTAAACACATCAGGTCATTGGGAAATATTTATGTCAATAACAATGATAGAACCCTGCTATGGAATAGAAGGCTAGGACATGTGATTTCTAATGTTTTAGAGATATTGAGCAAGGAAGGTCTTCTCACTCAATTTAAACCTAGTATCATTTTCTTTTATAAAGGCAATCTCATAGGTAAGAAAAAAAGAGCCAGTGTTCATAGTTCATGCTTTAATGATAGTCACCCACTATAGTATGTTCACTTTGATTTGTGGGGACCTACTAGTAATTCCTTCTATGGTGGTGGATCTTACATCATCTTATTTATAGATTCATTTTCTTGGAATATCTGTGTTTATATTTTTAGAAATATATTTTATGTCTTTGACATGATTAGAACATGGAATGCCTCTATATAAAATCAATATGTGAAGATGTTAAAGGCATTGTGGAATGATAATGGCCTTGAACAGCTATCTACTATGTATATCATGTATTTTTTAAATTGAGGGAATTTTAATGCACCTTACTGTGAGTAATAATCTTTATTTAAATGGTCAAACTATCTATTTAATTGTACCATTCTTGAGCGGTTTGGTAGCCTGATTGCAAGCTCCATATTTCCCAAATCCATCAGGGTTAATGTTGCCACTATGGAACATTACATAATAAATAGTTTTACCAAATAATCCAATATATTTAAGACTTCAATTGAAAATAAAAGTGATAATAGCTCCTCCTATGAACAACATAGGGTATTTGGATGTATTTTCTATGCTCATATTAAGGATGATAAACAAGATCCCATAGCTATCATGTTCATCATCATATTTTATCCTGAGTGGGTGAAGGGGTATAATATGTTGATAAAAAATAGATTTCAAAAGTGTATTCTTAGATCATATGTGTTGTTTCAAGAGTTATTTATTTCCAAATTCCAGCCTCTCTCTGATGAAAGTGTTGATCCTTCATTGAAGATGGATCTTGAGGTTGATCATCCCAGTGTTAGAAAGTCTCCATTTGAGACACTTTCTATGTCTCTAGTTCCCCATTCTCTTCAAAACCCCTAATATTGGGATGATTATGATGATACGTATGATGTGGCAGGTTTTAGTGACCTTAAGGGTTATCATCTATTTAGGGAAAGGAAGAGGATGGTCATCAACCGACCTCATAGGTATTTCCATGCTAATATGGTTTCCATTACCTTAAGTGTGATAGTGGATAATGGTGTAGAGGATACCCAACGATACAATTACGTTATTAATGATATCAATTATAAGAATTATATTTCAGCTATTGAAGATGAGATTAAATCCCTATGAATGAACCATAATTTTCTGATAGTTAATAAACCACTTAATTCCTAGGTGATTGGTTGTAAATTGATATATAAATCAAATGATGACAATACTATAAGAAATGAAATTCTGTTTAAAGTTAGACTTGTAGAAGAAGGATTCATTCATAGATAACTAATTTATTAATCATGAAAATTTTATCCTATACTGAAAAAAAATTAAATATGAATTCTTCTTTATTTTAATACCCATTTAGATTTTGATATAGAAAAGCTAGATGTAAAAACTTCTTTCTAGCTTGGTGATTTAAATGAAAAATTATACCACAAGACTCCAATTAGGATTGAGAATCAATTTAATGATGACCATATATTTTTCTTAACAAAAACATATATGGATTAAAATAAACATCAAGACAATGGTATAATAATTTTGATTCATTCAATTTAGAAAATGGGTTCAGTTGGATTAAGTTTGAGGCATGTGTAAATTTAAAATCTATTACAAAATAATTTATTCAGTGACAAATGAGGATGATATATTACTCATATATATTGATATGAAATTAATAACACATTTTTAAATAATATTTAATTTATCTATTCAAATGAAATATCTATGTTGTTAATGGAAATTCTGTGAATGGAAATTCATAGGGATAGGAAGCAGAAGCTTATTTATGTATCTCAATTTTTCAAAATCATTAAAATGACTTAGAGTTGTTTGATTTATGTTTTTATGCATGTTAGTGTTCTTTTATGTCAAAATTTTAAATTTTCTATATCTTATACATAAGTTAGTGGTTTTGATACTGAATATATGATTAGAATCACATATTATAATGTTATGGGATGTATTTTGTATGGTATGATTTTTAGTTGAATAGATGTTTCTTTTTATATCGATACATTAAATAGGATTATAGTGAATTAGGGCAAGCCATAATAGAATCCCCTTAAATGGTTGTTGATGAAAACTTTGTCTAGTTTATCTCTTTCAATTTGCGATGGTAAAAATATTAATTCATCTGAAATAGTGAGTAGTTATGTGGATTCTGGCATTATTAAAAATGATGATACTAGAAACTAACTTTGTTTTTAAGTATATATTGCGGGTAGAGGACCTATATCATGGAAGTGAAATATGAAATTAGTGGGGACCCTTTTGACCACTGCAACGGAGTACATATCACTAATAGAAGCAGTCAAAGAAGCAATATGTCATAGGTGTTTGATTTCTGAACATAGTATATATAGTTATTTTATTATTGTACATTGCCATTAATAATTTTCATTTTATTTTTTTAAAAAATTATTATCCCATGGTAGGTCTATGAAAATAGATATTTGGATTAATTTAATTAGATAATTTATTGAAAATGGAGCAGTGTGTTTCACTATGATACACAATGATGAAAACACAACCATCAGTTTTATTATGGTACCAACACTATCATAGTTGAATAATTTATTAGATATATTAATCTTGGATAAACACGAATAAAATTTAGTTTCAAACACATAACCAATTGATTACTGGAAAATATTGGAGAGGTTTTTATTTGGGTATTAATTATTTTCATATTGAAAATTTATATTCTCCCATTTATATTTTTATTGTTATTAATTTTCTGTAAATAAATTAAATTTATTAGTAAAGATTATTTCATTTTAATATCTTCTGGATTTTGGTTTTATTTTAATGCACGAGCTAATTTGTGTGGCCCACTCATTTGTTTGGGCACCTTGATTTGTGTTGACAACTTATTTTTCTATTTTATAACTATTATTATCATTTCATGCCTCGAAGGTGTGTTTATTAAAAATATATTCTATCCATCCATTGATTTTTGTTTTTTCATTTGTTTTTGGGTGGGTAGTTATGTTTTCGATATATGATAGCCCCCCACCATTCTGTGCAGTTTGTCAATTTAGGTTCACAAAGGGGGTGTCATCACTCCTACATCACATACCTTATTTATAAAAAAAGATCCAAAAGTCCTCTTCAAAAGTGGATGGGTTCATTTTTTATGAAGAGATCCAGATTCTTGAAATTGATTGCCTCTCACCTTTGGTGGATTATTTTCTTTGAATTGATGGTTTGACCTACCTTTTCTCTCATCATATGTTTTGAATATCCTTCTCCAAATTCAATCTCACAAGTGGGGGTGCTATTTTCCTCATCAGCAGACTCATTTGGTGGACCACTGCCCACATACATGTTGCAGGTTCTTGATTCATGATGGTACATGTTGAGGTTATTCTCCATTGAGGATGTGTTGCCATTCATCAAATCTGGATACACGACATTATCATCCTACATCTAGATCCAAAGATTATGCTGGTTCGATGTTCTTGTATCTTGATGTGATTTGGATGCCAGAACATTTTTCATGGTTTGTATGTTTTTCATAAAACCAATTTTGTATTTGTTTCTTCTTCTAGTTATTAGTTTCCCTTTTATCACATCTATAAATTTTAGTTTCCTATAAAAATTTTCAACTAGTAATATAATATTTCTTTTGGAACCTCTAATAAAAATCAATTTGTGGTTGGTTTTCATTCCGTTATGTAGGTACGAATGGGATTGAAGCACATAAATCATGGTTTTAACTATGTTTTCTTTTCCCACTTCTTCATCTAAATTTATTTTTTCAATATTACCACATCCACACTCATTTGTGGTTGTGTTTTTATTGCAATCAAGAATATTTTTCTATTTTATATATCAAATTAATCCTTATTTAGTTTTTTTGGTCCATCAAAATATTGGGGGGGGGGGTTATTCCACCATTATTTCATTACACATGTTATAGCTGATTCCTTAGGTTTACTATAGTTAGAACATTTGATAATTGAAATCCTTAATTCATGATTGAATGAAAACCAATTTTTTAATAATTATAAATGTGTGTAGCCAAGGATTGCCATTTTCATGTGAATGCTTAATGGATTGTTTCGGGGTTTTGAGGGACCATTTACATGTGAAGGCATGATGACTCATTTTTGGGGCCATTTTCCTTCTTGACTATTATTGTTTCATGCTACATTTTGTGTGATCTATATATTATCCTTTTTATGTGATGTGATATGAGACTTGGATGGATGATGATATATAGGTAGGGAGGAGAAACATTATTGAAGTAGTTTCCTCCCATAATGATAAAATGCATGGTGATATTAATGTGAATGTCAGGAATGAAACATGAGATTATGGAACAAGTTGAAGATTGACTTACATGTTGTGATGAAATCTGATTTTCTTTTTTATTTATGAATCTATTTAATGTCCATATGATTCAGTTTCTTATTTCCCCTACATTAAATCGACCACTGCTTGAAGAATATGGATCAGTTTGGGTACATATTCCAATGGTATCACATGATATTTTCGTTGAGTACATGAAATTATGAAATGATTGTAATGCTTAATAAATATTTAACCCATGGTTTTAGATCTTGCATGAATAAAATTTTAAATTTCAATATCGAGAAACAATGAAATTAATATGAATATTCATGGAGTACATGGACATCTCTTGGATGGTTAATAATATATAGTTGAAATGATAATAATTAATAGTTAATGAATTATTTATTTTGAAGTAAAATGTTAAAAAATTGAATTTAATATAGATCATTTATTTTTTGTGTTCTTGTATGTTTTGTTGTACCTAGAAGTAGCAGCATAGTGTCCAAGAGATAATATCTGTAGTTGATCCTAGTACTAGATTAATGTGTATAGTGTGTCCATAGTCTACACAATATTTTTAATGTTTTGTTATTTCGTATGCTATACCAACCATGTCGAATCGGTGAATGAGAACTAATGGATTCTAGGAGGGTGTTATTTCAACCATCTAGGTTGGAGAGGGATAGATGACTGACTACCCCCTATGGTCACATTCTATTATTCAAAAAATATTATGTGTTGGTATGAATGGTTTCTAGTTTCTCCATAAATGTGTGTTAAGGGATGTAATGTGTTGTGTTTATTTCACCCACATGTATAACTAATATAATATCAATAGAATTATTATATCTATGATTTGTATGGGTTGTGATTAATTGAGGTACCATACACGGTGTATGAGTGGTGATGGGTTGTGGTATATTACCTAATGTATGATACACATCACATAGGATGTGGTGGATCCCGAAAAAAATCATGGTTACTATTTAGTGATGTGGCGTGAGCTGATGAAATGATGTGGTGAAGGGGATGCGTGTAATGATAATTTACCAATGTATTTTAATGATATTTCATTTAGAGAGAGATGGCTCAGGAAATGCAATGTTAGATCATAGTAGGAAACCGACGAGGAAGTTGAGGTGGGGTTCCCTTGTTGATATATTATTATATTATATATTGTCTCTTGCATCCTTGAATTTGTTAGAGATATCCGTTGAAAGATCCGAAGTTTTTATGGAACAATTTTTAAAATAATATAAATTTTCATTTATATATGTCAATTTACTAATTCAAACATTACTTTCACAAGACCTGGAATTGGCTTATGTTACATGCAACACCAATGTTTGGACAAAACATCATTTTAATGTTTTAAACAATTAAATGAATTAATTATAAACTAGTGATTCAAATCAGTTATATAATTTTAATAATTAATTATAAAATATTCTTTATAGAGGTTTTATATAAATATAACTTATTTATAACGTCTGACACAATTTTCGGTAAAGTCCTTTTATGTTTAAAAATAAAATTTTCTCGAATAATCCAATTTTAATTTCTTGTTGTAAAAAATATTAAAATTATTTTTAGACACATTAAGAATTTTAATATTATAAAATAAATTTTATTTATAAATTAATAATTTTAAAATTAGCTTCTGATTTTTTTCTAATTTTCTGAGACATCATATTTGATTGAATAGTGAAAAAACATAATTTGAATTCAATACTGCTTCATCAACTAATTCATTGATAAAAGGAAATGTTATTTTAAATTTCATTAACTATTTAATTATATTTTATTTTAATAATTTAACCCAATTTAGGTAATTGGAATAAATTTCACATTGAAATTGGATATAAAAACATAGTAATCATTTCATTATTTTTACTTTAAAAACCTGCATTGCCGACCCGACATCAGGATTATATTTAAAACAACTTTTTCCACTATATTGATTTAATTTGAAAAGATGGATTCCATATTTTTTATGAGAAAAATTTATAATATATAATAATTTCAGCATAAATTTCTTACAATAAATATTAGTGATGTAATTAAATTTAATTACAACAATTATGGTTAAATCAATCATAATAGTAGAGTAAACCATAAAGTTAAGGCCCAAAACAACATATAATGTTTTCATAAATCCATTTTTTGGATATATTTATACCCTATACACAATTATATTAAATTTTTATCATAAATTGTCCACTTTTATAAAAAACATTGGTGGGGTTCTTTTCCATTAAAATAATACAAGAGTGCCACCCATCCTCCACTATAAAAGGCCTCCCCTAGTCCTCATTCCTCACAACTCTCTAGACAAATTGGATTTGAAAAAAACATCCCAGGTATATCTATAGAATCCCTTAATTTATCCTTTAAGTGATTAATTAGTTGAATCCTTCCATTGGAACCCTTTGGTGCAAACAATTCAGAGTTACCTGACTAAGAGCAAACAACCTCCCTCAAACACACTTCTTTTAATTTTTCCACCTCTACCTGAAATCATTTTATTACATAATAATATAAAAATAGTAGTATCATAAATATATGGTATGTTTTTATTTTATGATTTAGATTTTTACATACAAACACATTCATCGATTGGTTAATGAACATTCTGTTTATGTGTAGGAGGACTAGTGCCTAGCTAAACGATGATTGTTGAATTTTTTATTTACCGCCACTTAGATGGACATTATAATCAAAAATATATTTTTATATATTATATATAATATTTACTATTTCCTTATGATTCTATATTTCTTTAAAAAACACCCATGTTTATATATTACCTTTTTTGTTAATACAATATGTTTATCTGAGTATGTGAAGACTACCGCCCCATCACAAAAATATGATTCATTCATTCACTACACTAAATGAATTATGATGGGAACACTGAATATATATGATATATATTATATAATAATTATAATTTAATAATTATTTATAAACATATATATATACACTCACATAGGTATATGTATCTTTACTTTCTTTCATTAAACAACATAGTTAAACAGAAATAGTGTTCACACATACATACGACTTGCCATTCCATGAACTGTGTATTTTATTTCAAAATTATATATTCAATAAATTATTATAATACGAACATACTATTAATAAATGATATTTATATCTGGGATTGAATTCTGGTATCATGATATATGAATAAGGACCAACGATATAACAAATTAAGACACATGTGAAGAACAAAGAGAATATTATCTAAAGTGTAACTTTGACATAGAATAGTTAACAAGTAGGTAAAATAATGTCGCAATAACTGCTTATATGCTATAATATATATGAATATATTTATATTAAATAATTATAATAAAATTATATTCTTATACATGTGGTTTGAATAAGTACGATGAGAGTCAAGACACAAGGTAAGGGGATTTCATCTCACATTTTATTTACCTGAGATACAAGTTGGGTTCACCACTCTTACATTTTTGTTATTTATGTAATACACATTATTGTATTCTATGAATCATATAAATAAAATATATGTTCTCTAATATCCCTTTTAGTATATTTCTTTCATGGGTTTTATGTTTCAAATGTTTCCAAATCGGGAATATTGTTTTTCCTCAATTTTTCTTCTTTGAGATTCATGTTATTTATACTCCTAAATTCTATCTCGAGGGTCATATACATTAAATTTACATTGAATATCATTAATTTATATTCTATCATTCTATTTTAAGCCATATTTAATTTCATTTTGATACATGAAGAATATGATCCCTAGTAACAGATTGGTAGGAGTTTATTGAAATAATCTCATTGCATTTAGAGACTGTTAATGATTATGTTTCACTGATGAAATCTTATAAACAATCTATCAACAAAAATCCCATAATTTAGCCCTATAGTTATTTTAGATATATTAATGTATTGGTATCATATTTTGACTCTTTGGTACACTATATAACTATGAATGTTTTTTTATTAAATTTCGGCTTTTCCCTCTCTTCATTCAGAAATCTATGTTTTCTAAATATTGCGGGAAGAATATTGTACCATTCTCCTGAAATAATTAAAGTACTTTTGTTTACTATTTTTATCTTTTACCAGTATCTTCAATGGAATTTTATTTTCACATTATAGAAAGGAATTTTTCTAAACATTTTACCTTACAAGAGAAAATGTTCTTTTTTAATGATATGTTATGTTTGGAGTTACCCAGAATCATTTCATTAAAGCTTAATTCTAATTTGTAAATGTATAATTTTTAATGAAATATTTTTTAATGTAAAATTCATGGAAAATTGTTTTCCAAACGTTTTCATGAATTTATATATGTGTTCCAATAATTTTAAATGAAATGGTTTTCAATACATTTTTTATATTTTTTTATATGTTTTAAACGTATTTTCAATGAAATTAATTTCAAAACGTTTTCATGCTTTCTTTATATGTTTTCAAATCATTTACAGAGAAATGGTTATGAAAAAGTTTTCATATTTGTTTTTTTTATTTTCAAAGAGGAATTTTTTTAAAATGTATTGAAGCATATTTATTTTTAAATAATACAGATTTCAAAATGATAGCATGTCTTCTATACATATTTTCATTCAATTTTCTTTGAAAATTATTTTAAATGGATTTAAGAATTAAAATGCCTTTTTCAAATAATAAGGGATATTTTACACAAGAAATGTTTTTAAAATACATTCAAAACTATTTTTCATCTATGCTAACATAATGTTTTTTGTTAATAATAAATATATGGGGAAATTATTCAATGTTTCTATTACTATTATTTCTCAACATGGATTATGCATTTATGGAATTATTTTTTTGAGACCCATTTCCATTTTCCAGAGATATATTTTTTTGAATCCCGATTTTTGTATGTAGTAATGATTTTGAGGAAATTATTATGAATCCTATAACATTTTAAAAAATTTATGATATGTTTTTACCTATAGGATACCCATTTCTTGTCATGGGATATTATAATATTTTTAATGATCCTTTTTTCACATGTATGTATGATATCATTTTGAAATAGGAATGACCAATATCTCCCTCCACTGCATTTAGTAAGGATTTATATCTAATGAGATATACTAATATGGTCTTCCATTTCTTCAAAAATTCTAGTTTTTATTACTATGTTATGCTTTAATGGATTATGTTCTTTATTTCCTTATTATTAGTTTCATATGACCATTCAATCATTATGAAATGATTAATGTATATGATCATTGATATGAATGATATTATCTTCTATTTAAATGGTCATGTTCTCATAACTATAATCTTATGATTATGATTACAAATCTCCCTTATTTACTCATATTTAGAATATGAGATATCCTATTTTATATTTCCATTCCCCTTTGTAATGAATATATGTGTCCTGTTTAATGTGTTTAATTAGGGTTCAATTCAAGAAGAACCTAGTGGGAGATGGTGTAGCTCATTTATGTTCCAATGTTTATGCTTTCATGTTTTCAAAGATTTTAGACTAGTTCGGTATTTGGGTATCTATTATTATAATATTTTATTTTTTCAAAAATTGCTATGTAACATTTAGATATGTCATGATTGGTTCGTTATATCCATTATGGGAATTGTTATTATTATTTTTTATTTGTTGAGTTAGTTTCACTTATTGTTCATTGGGATTTAGTATGATTTCATCATAATTTGCATGAGAGGAATATGGTAGGATCCTACTGAGTAGATAGTTATAAAAACACCACATATATATAATCGTTTTTTATCTCAATAAGTGAATGTTGGAGATAAAACAGGATATTACCAGATTAAGGTTTTGTAGGAGCTATTTGGGAGTCATGGTCCTTATTGAGTTTACCATTTTGGAACTTTTAGTTTCCTCTCCACATGTTTTTTTTCTTATGAAATTATATTTATACACCCCAGTTTAATTTATATCTATGAGAATGAGTAGATTGGTGTATTGTTCCTATATATATATATATATATCGTTTGCATGTTTTTATTAGCGGGAAATGACTAACATTTATATGTATGATATACCATAAGTGATAATTTCATACATGGAAACAACTAGATACAGGGCTCAGGCTGTCAATATCCTCCTTGTCCAATTAATAACCTAAGAGGTGTACTCATGGGGTGTAGGGGGTCATGACAAACATATATTCATAAGAGTTGAACTGATCTTCAAAATGTCATGTTTTATGAATTATTTTTATGGAATTATTATGGGCATTGATTTCACTAATAGATTTCAAGGTGACTATAATAGTTTTTAATATAGTAAATGTGAAAACAAAGATCAATTCAATCGAGAAACCATAAGGGATCACCAACACTTGAATGGGTTTTTGAAAATTTATAATTGTTGGACTTGTTATGGGGAAGAAAATAATAATTTTCATTGAATATAAACTATTCAATTGGATGATGTTGTAAGGATGACAGATCTAATGCATGAAATTATTGACGTATTTTTATGTGGGTTGAATATTAAAGGAGTTAAATTCTGATATGTTGACACTAGTGAGGACAATTTATTCTCTGTTGTAGATCATGAGTCAATCAGTTTCTAAAAAAACATGATGATGTGGAATGTGAATTATATTTTTTGGTTAATACTTATTGTGAATTATTTTCTATCATGGAATTATTTCACTTGATGTATTTGAATCAGTGGACATAACAATCAATAGATTTGAAATTGGTGTTATTGAAAAATTGTCTTCCTAGTAATTCTAAGATTCCAGAGTCATATTACCATGCCCATAAGTTAACAGAGGACTTATGTTTCACATACAAGGGAAGAGATTCTAGAGAAAACAACTGTATGTTGTTTAGAAAATTATCTTCCCATTTGGATAATTGTATATTATATGGATCATATAGGTATAAAGATAATGGAGGAAATTGGACTTATCAATGTTTGACCATCAAACTGGGGAAATAATTATTTTGAAAGAAAACACATCACATTCCACTAAATTTGATGTTGAAAATATTATTTATTTCATCTAATGATTCTAAATAAAAAAGAATTCCAATTGGTGAATATAAGGACAATGATATTCTATCCAACCCAACAGACTCTCATGTATGAACAGATCTTAATTAGAGGCACCTAGAATTTGACAAAAATAGTCATAATGTATGATTGGTGTTGGTAGAAAATGATTTCAATTCATTATGGTTTTTGGATGGTCCCGCTCATAAAACATGGCCCTTGGTGTTGGATCCAATAATATCCCTCCGTTAAATTTTATAAAAAATCAATTTCAGTTACATTCCACTCTTATAGTAGGAAATAAAAGTATGTGGGATAATATTGATGTTTACCTTCAGCCATTGATTTACGCATGGAATGAATTTTGAGGCAATGGTGTGATAACATACTATTTTTAAAAGAATTTATTTTTAAAAATGAAGGATATTTTATTATATAAAATCCATTACTAATTGACTTATAATAATTTATCAGGTTGGATTATGAAATGTGAATTTTTATTCCATAGATTCGATAAGTGGAAAAATTATATATGGATTGATCATTCTAAAAATGGACATACATGAGCCACATATGTTTTATTCTCCCTAAACACACATTCAGAATGACAAATATAGAATTTCATCGTTTTACATAATTCATCCCAGTACCAAAAATCATCGAATGAGTTGAAATAATATCATAAATTGAGAAAGAATACAATACAATATTATAATAATTTTAGGATTTTCTTGCACTTTCGTTACCCTTTATTCGTGGTGAGGGTAGAAAACACTATCTAATTGGAAGAAGAAAAATATTTTTTAATCTATATTAAAAGAAAATTAATATATTATTGAATAATATGGATGTATTCAATAGTGATATTTTTTATAATAAATTGGGGTCCCTTTTGGGATTTAGTGGAAAATAAATAGAGAATGTCGATGTATGATGTGATTGCGAATAAATGGGTTTAAGGAAACAATTTTATATTCAATTGGGTGTTGGAAATAGGGAAGACATGTTCGATACATAGTATATGATGAGTAATAATGACTTTACATTCCATTGTGATGATAATTTTTGTTCCTGATGGTAAATATTCTAACGAGGTTTGAAAATTCTTGACAATCACATTTTACTTCAATAGTTGATTCTAATGACAACATGTGATTATTTATCAACCAATGTTGATCAAAAATTGACTGAGATGAGTAATATTTAAGATATATTTGTTTAATATCAATAAATTTTTAATATAAAAATTTAATAAGATATGGTTTTACTTGTGATTTTTTACATGATTATACTATTTCCACACATATTTTTCAATGTAATGTTTCATTTAATGGCACACTTATCCATTAATGTAATTTCTACATGTGTTGTTCAATGTAGGTGGATGTATCATATTTAGTTGCATTCGAATACATTAAAATGATTTATATGTAATTTATCCCATTCATTTGTATTAGTAGGAAATAGTTATTAAATGGATGAGGGTACTAATGTTTGTGCACAATATTTTATCGATGTTGAAACAAAATTAGATAATTCATCATAGATTTATGAAATAATATATAAATAATGAACTATATTTCATATGGACAGTACCAAAGTGGTACAATGTGATTTACATTGAGTTAAATACTCCATTAGATACACCATTTTTGTAGTAAGTGTCTTATCACCTTTACTATTCAGATTTTAAGTATTTATTTTTGATATAGAAGTTGATCATTTAAACATCCATTTACCATTTTTATGAAACACATTAATATGATAAATTGAGATATACATTGTTTTACTGATTTTAATATCAAAAAGTACCATTATGCATCGTTTCAGGATTGGTAGAAGGATTTTGTATCTATAAATGCATTTTCATTATGACTCAAGTATAATACTAATTGAATTCTTAATAACTATTTATTGAAATCCATGAATTATATATGTTAATAAACTATATGTGTTAGGTGACCATGTACTGAATAATGAATTTTTTCAACTAGATGATATTCCATATAATGACTCATTAATACAAGCGTGATATGATAATTCCATTTAGATTAACATTGAATATGTTGGTGAAAAACATGCAACAAAAAATTGTGACATTGGTTTTAGATCTCTCGATTTTGGATTTTAGTATGGTCTTCTAAAATAGATCATTAATATTGTCGATGTACAAAGGATTAAACACATAATGGTTATGTGTAATTTGGTTTATCTATTCAATGGAACGAATGATGCTCAATTTCATTTTTGATTTGTGACTTTAATAGTATGTTATATAGAGATGAACGAGTGTGTAAAATAATTTTCAATTTGGCATTACACGAAGAACAAATTTTCATCACCTCTTTTCCATTTGATCCATATTGGAATGTTTATACCAAAATTTGAAAGGGATGTGTGTTTTTAATTTAATGAGATGAACTCGATAAAATTTTCAATTTTCACAAAAACATTATCAATACACTTTAGATCAACATGATGAATATATTCAATAGTTTAGAGATACAATTGAAGTAGAAATTATTGATTTTCTTGATTAGTGAATGTTAAAATGTTTTTCTTGCTATTTCGTTTTAAGAAAATATTTTTACTGTATAACTCATTATAAACCATTTAAATGTTTGTTGTGTATTAACTCTGTAATTCATTTATATATAGTCAATGTTTTTTCAACTATTAATTATTTCAATGACTAGAGATAGTTCAATGTTACTTGTAAATGTTTATATTTTTTTAGATTTCAATTTTCTTCTAAAAGAAGACATATGATGGAATTTAAATGGTTTTTTATATTTTGAATTAAGAAATAATCATATATATGCACATCATTAAAATTATTTATGAAACTCTTTTCAATTATATTCAACTCAAACACGTCTTTATATCATAGGATAGGCCCTAATTGTGCAATGTTATCATGAAAAGAGCCTTGATATATCATTTTATGAGATAAAACATCCCATGAGAGGGGACCCATTCATTTATTGTATAGTTGGGTCATATCTAGAAACCCCCATATAGATTTACATTAACTACACAAGACTAAACACTACTCCCTTAGGATGCTTTAGATTGGCATTGAAGGGAATATTATGTAATAGAATCATTTTACTATAATAGATATGCATAAAAAACATCTAACTTTGCGAATATTTTTTATAACTAGCATAATCATGGTCTTCAATCCATGAATTTTTATCTGTTTGAATGAAAGAATATTTTATACTATGTATGTATTATAAAGGTAGAAAGATGTTGGATCATTAGGAACAAAATATTGGTGCCCCAGACATTTTAGATAGAGACCAGTGACGTGTTCTCACATCCCAGTGGTGTGAAATGGTAACATATTGGCCCACTGAGGCTATGAACATGATCATTATTATTTTTAGATAATATATTTCAATGAATTTTTATAATTTTACGGGTTTCAAATATTAATTAATTGAATGTAGGTGGTGGCAGTATGTCATTTAAAGAATCAGGTGATGCAGTTTCTTCCTCACAAACTTGGGACAAATCACGTGTCCCTGATTTGAAATGATTTATTTATCATTTATTTATTATATTTATTATAATAATTTTTTTGTTCTATATTTATATCATATGGGATTCTAGTGATGGGAGCTAGGTACACCGACTGATAGAATATCAGTGAAGATGAAAAATCCTAATTGAAATAATCCCATAGTTCTGACTCTTGTATAATAGTATTTTATTAATTAGAAAAGCATAACAATATCTATATATAAATATATCTACATATATATATTTATATATTACACATGATCTACTTTGGGTTGAGTTAATATACCTTCCAGATGACCATCGATAACATTTCATGTAGAGGGATGGGAAATTTCATCACATTATTAATTGTGATGAACATGGATACAACATGACACATGAATAATAGAATGCATGTTCTATAGTTTCATGTGACAGGGATGTCAATTCAATTATTTCTATGATGTAACAGTGGGTGAAAAATTTGGATGCTAGATGCATTCTCTTGAAAATGTAAATACATTACTGATACCCGAGATCTGAGTACTATGGCAATATATCATCCACATGGATGGTGTTGGGGATCCTATGATGTTTGATTATACTATAATTTTTATTTATTATTATTACATTAAATATTATTGTTGTAATGATTTTTATTTTTTGTAGTCCCCTATTGTAACTGCAGTATATAAAATACATTTCTTGAAAAGGTTCATCAGATCTAGATGGTGTGTTTCATTTACGTTTCTACTTTTCCATTAAAATTAAGATCTAATTTTGGTTTTTATTTTTAGTTAAGTAGAAAATTGGATTTCAATTTTCATTAAAATATAATTTTACCATGTTATGGTTCAAAACCAACTAAATAATTTAGATTGATGATAAAACATAATAATACAACAATTAGGTGAATTTTTATCATTAAATTTCAAAATTATGTCAATTGTACGATCATGCTAATTTCTATAATTTAAGCCACTTTTTTTAAATTTATTTTTTTCATAAAATGATATATTATCGAAATGGAGTCAAAAATAAGTAAACGCTCTTAGATTAGTGTGGAATTATATGATAACAATCATCTTGGGTTAACATGAACTCCCCATACCATGAAATATATGTCATTAAAAATCCAATGGAGTTATCAACAAATCAGTCAAATATCAAAATTGGTTAGTATGAAAAATAGTGGAATTTTTCCCTTCAGATTTAGAGCAATGTCAAAAATCAGATTAATGGGGCTAATAACAAAAAAAAACACATTTATTTACATTAATTTGATGGATATAAAAAATTGAGTCATTTTTGATATGTGGGAGTCTATGCTACTTCTATCGAATGCAAGTGTCACTCAAAATGAAGGAAAAACCGGTAACAAATTTTAGTTCAAATAAAATGACATATATCAATTAGGGGGTCTAAAATGAGAACAAGACTTCATATATATGTGAAAATATAATAGAGTATTCCACAAATCATTTGTGATATGTTCGAATCTATCTCATTTCAATCTGATGCTAAAATTAATAATTATGGCTTAAGGTAAGTGTATAGGGGGTAGAACAATCAAAATAATATTTTATTGAAATGAAATATTTGTAGAGTGATCATTATTTGTTTTAAATTTTATGGGAGTCATTAGAACATTAATCAGACACCTGAATTGATCAGTATGATTAAAAGACATGTGTGTCTCTCAGATTTAGAGTTATGTGAAAAATCAAATAAAGGGGTTTAATACCATGTAAACACACTTGGATTGAAATTATATTTTTGGATAATGATCACTGAGACATTTCAAATCAATAAAAATTAATTCTGAATGAATCTATCTTCCAACCTCAAGATGTAATGAGAAATAATGGGTAACATTGCATAAATTTTTAAAATGAAATATCTCCCATTAGGAGGGAGGGCATAAAAACAAGACAAAAACAGTTTATTGATGGGATGGTAAAGGAGAATATTTTTTTTAAAATTTTTAATATTTGGGAATGATCCATGTATAAATGTTTTTCAAATATTGATCATTATAACATATGTTAGGATTTGACATTGTTAACATTTTTTAGTAAATGGAAAATCATATGGTTAGGGGTAAAAACCTACCAAATAATCATGGATTGACATGAATTCCTATGAAAATTATCATTAATTTCTTTATAATAAATATAATTTATTTTTACTTCAATCAGGAACCAGAATTTTTTATTATGATTAGAAGTGTCTCCACCCCGGATTTCAGAGTTATATTATTCTAATTGATGTGAAAGGCTAGAATAACATATCATCAATCATATTAGATCTTTTGGAATAAACCAAACATAAATATGATGCTTGGATTTATCAGTATATATTAATTTATGATATAACAATATTATATTATTTATAATAATAGGAAAATAATGTTTCTAGTCATTAAAGCTGACTAAACCTGCCCCGATTGAAATGATATTTTCGAAAAATGATATTTCATTAATTTATAATCTATATAAATCATTAACAAGTTGATCTGATATCCAAATTGAACAGTAGGTTCAAAAGATTATTTATACATAAATTTTTAAGTAATGTGTAAAATCACATAAAAGAAGTCATTGTGATGTTTTTGTGGAACCTAGTAAAAAAATTAAAATTAAATTCTAAGAATGAAGTATAAGGATGAACAATATCATTTTTATGGATATTGTAGGGGTCAGTTCTTCACTATTTTAATCACTTTTTAATATTTTTTGTTTTCATATATATTTAAATAGAAAAAACATTGTGTTTTACATTTTATTGAATGAAAAATGAATAGAATAAAAATATAGATGCACAAAAAATGAAGGTGATATTTTTACTATTCATATGGATTAAATATAGTGAGATATATCGTAATTTAATTATTTTCTATATCATCTTATTCAATGAATATGTTCAATATCAATCCACTACTCACCTGCAATTGTTTTATTTGGTATAGATGCATTGATATTCTTGATAGATCCCCATATAGACCAAGAAATATTGTATTGAAAGAGTATTATATGGATATAATAGGGGGAGGGGTTGAATTATATCATCCAAATTATTCTAATCTAAAATAAAAATCCTCTTCATGAAAAATGATCAGACTCATTTATTGATTGTTTATTAGAGTAATATAATTATTATATGAATATGTCCCATTAACTAATTTTTTTTTTGATATCAGAAACATACCAGTAAAATAATTTAATTTAAGGATAAATACGAAAAAAATATTTTAATACACAAGCACCCGTGAAAATTGATCATTTATTTAAATAGTACAGAAATCTTCTAATAGTAATAATGAATTAAATGTTTATAAAATAATATACTCTTTAAGCATAAGAGTTAGGGTAGTCATAATAACAGACAAAAGATAACAATAGTTTCGAGTACATACTGTAACATATGTCTTTATTTACTAAAAAATCCCTCAATCAATTGTATTAGAATTAGCTCCGTTATTCTATCCCCAGTTAGCCCTATATAGAATTATTTGATTCATGTCTATAATTATTGACAAATAAATCCCTTGATATGATGATTGGCATATATCTTCATATCCCTAGAATCCCTGGATTAGATGGATCAGATTCATCATCTTGAAATCTCCAAATCCTATGATCAATACCTCAATTTTACAAGAGACTATAGAAGCAAATATTTCATAATGAATTACAATCCTTATAAGGATTCCATAGAACATAAAATCCATAATTTATTACAACAACTCAAAAAGAGGTGTTCATATATAGAAATATTTATATGATTTGGTTTTAAAATTTCATCCTCTCCCACCTATTCAAATGAAATACTATTTATATGTGATTATACAATAGTCATATTTTTTTAGTTAGTTAAAATGGCCTCAAAATTCTTGCACATGAAAACTCATAATGATCATGATCATTAACAAGAATGATAAGGATGATTTTTTTACTTTAATATTCTCAATAAATTTATAATAGCACAATTTAAATGCTACTATGAAAAACTTACTATAGATATAATTATGATCAATCCAATTAGAAACATTGGAATGTTAGATGGCCTTCTTAATTGATTTTCAATCAAATAAACTGAATATGTGTATATATTATGAATTGGTATCATGATTAGTTCGATAGTATTGACATATTTCAATAATATTTAACTGTAAACGCTGATAAAAACACTATTTAGTCAAATGTATCATACACACATTTAGTCCGATTGATTAGAATGAAAAATAATAACTTTTTATTTGTTTTCATTGGATTTATTTCTACATTCTTTATAATGTAATGTTTTATAATAAAACATACATAATCACTTGAGAAATCTAATGTTATTAATATAGTGTTCTAAGGGATTGTTAGTGATTTCTAAAACAATGGAAAGGAAATGTTTGAAACCAGTCTTCTTAATCAACAATCCCCAACATACTGGAAATCACAACACAGAATACCTAAAATGAAAAAATAACAACATTTGAAGAAAACATATATCCTTTTCAAAATTTATGATCATCGATGATATACCAGATATATTAAATCCGCGTGGTTTTATAATGTCTTTATAATCTTATAGAAATTTTTAATTCAGTCCCACCGTTAGAAGTATATCTCACCCTTAGGATAATATCTCAATGGCTTTCCCCTTTATAAACATCTCAAGTTTGATAATTTTTTTCCTCTGTATAAATTTAAAGACAATTTTTATTTACAAAATGAATAGGGAATGATTATCTAAAGAAATTTAAGGAATATTTAACATATGTAACTATTTTTTGAGAAGTAACTAATAATATCTGAATTAAAATAATGAAAATACAACTAGAATAAATATAATATATTCAGATATGTAGTTTTTTGATGAATAATTCATTTAGATTTATCATTAATTTAAAAAATATTTTAAAATATTCTTCTAGAGCTGAAAAAAACGCATTCATTATTCATCATTTTTTACAATTACTTTGATTTTTATAAATGCATCATGATCCTTATACGACACTATAACTGATTATTTAGGATTCTTGATGTAGTACTCCATCATTTGTTTTTTGATTTTAACGACTATCAACTTCCCTAGAGATATTTTTATTTTCCTACATCACTAGGAAAATATCATTATAACACTTTTTGTTTCTAATTTTTTCTAAATCTAAACAATCTAAAATTTCATTCATGTCATTTACTTTACCATTACAATCATCGGTTTTATCTATGAACACTTCAACAAATTAATCACTATTTGAATCATCTGTTGATAAAATATTAATGGAATATTACATTTTAATGATAGTTTTTTTATTTCACTGATATTATAATCATGATCCATGATATAAATTTACACCTTTTTAACATTATACCATCTGATTATATGATTTCTTTTAATCCTTTGTCTCTTATTTTAAATATTTAAAATCATACTTAATGCTGTAAATTAGTCTAGTTATTTATTTTGATGATTATAAAATTCCATTCAGACTATATTAAATAAATTTACACATTGATTATATGTTTGTATGACATTTAATGGAATAAATTAACCTTTACACGATATTGAAAATATGGTAAAAATTTTCTCATCAATTATACCTTTAATGACTGATGATCCTGATAATGCTTTGGGATAATATTTTTTTTCAGGATTACACATTTAGTTTTTCTTTGTTCCCATTTTTGTAATTACATTTCTATGAAAAAATTTATTCTTATAATAATACAATAATGTTCACATATTTATCAGATTCAACATTATCTGAATCAATTTTTTGTGTGATTTTTTATCTTCTTTGATAGTTTTTTATGATGTATTTTATTCTTCATTGGATTTTGAATTATCGTCCCATAATTATTCCAAGTCAGAAACCATAACTGATTGGGAATATATTAGAGTTTATTATTATGATGATGATAACAATATTTTATTATTTTTTTAATATTCATTATTCTCTGTTTCTTCATCATCACCATATTCTTCCTCCACTTCCTATTACTCCTCTTCTTTTTCTTCTTCTTCTACCACATCCTTCTATTGTTCTTGTTTATATTCAAATCTTATAATATCTTATCAATGTTTATCATAAAATTATCTCGTAATTTCGAGAATGTTTTAATCATAATCATTATATAATTTTTCTACATAAACATTATCCCAGCCTTGAATACAAATGGTCGATTTAATAATTCAATTGATCATTTCATACCGTTTTCTATTGGTGATCCTTTCACTGTAGAATTTTCTCTATGAAAAATCATATAAAATGTCTATTGTACTAAGACATGAACCTGTGATCAGAAAAATAAAAAATCATTGGAAAAGGAACTTAATGTAGGAGTATGTGTCAATAGAATAGTATCTAGGAACCGATGTGGGACAAAATGAATCCCATCCTTATATAGGCATGTCATCAACTGTTCGAAGTACATGACAATTGCTCATATTAAAAGTAATTATCTGATCTTATGATCATCCATTAATTAATGAAATAATGTAAATTTATTGTTGAAATCTTGTGGTTATTTAGAAAAAATTTCCTTAGAATGAGTATCAATCTTATTTGTAAACATACAATTTTAATATATATATATATATATTAAAAATAAATGTTTAATTATATTAAAATATTTATAACTAATCTAACGAATTAGTTTAATAACTAACATAAAAATACTTTTTTGTAATAGGCATGTTTCATATGTATGACTAAAATGATAATTTTGGTTTCTGTAATGATAATTTTTTATTATAATGTTTATAACAAAAATATTATTGAAAAATTCTATATTAATTTTTTACTCTGAAATTTTTATATAAATTTTGATAATGAAATATTTTTGTAACATATTTTGATTCTTAAAAAAACTGATTCTAAAAAATAATTGGTAAAAACTTTTATATTTGAAGGGTTTTTAGAAGAAAATATGTGATTGAAATGTTTTAAAGATGTTTTTAGTCTAAAAAAGTACCTATAAAAACAAAAAAAATTATATAAAATTGAATGTTTTTTGAAAAAATGGTTTCAGAATCTTCTAGTCTTATGTAATCCATATTTGAAATGGTGTTCATTAATTTAAAAATATAGAGAATAAAAATTACATATGATTAATCACCAAATAATTATTTTTCTTATCTTCTATTTAATGTATTCAAATCTACCACAACTGTGGTTTTTATTAAATATATCAGCAAATTGTTCTCAGATTCTGATTAATTGTAAATTAATATATTCTTTTCATGTGGGATGTCGAAGGAAATGAGGTCTTATCATTTTTTTCATAGCACACATGTGATTTACTAGGATTTTAAATAGCACAATTACACTTGTGCTATCACAAAAATAATTAAGTTATACTAAACCTCATGCCTTAGTCAGTGACTGTGTGTGGAATCTTGAACAATTGAACACAACAACATTTATCTACCACTTATTTTTATATTTTTTTGGAATGTTTTTCTGAGTTTTTTTACATAACCTGGAAACAAATTATTCTCCTAACCAATTAAATATTCTATAATTAATTATCATATCCACTTTCCATCTACAAAAATCAAAATCTAATTAATTGACTCTAAATCATTTTTAGAATAATATAATAATCCAAAATCTATAGTTTCCTTCAGATAACAAAAAATTGTTCTCTACATATATAATATGTAATTCTATTTCATTTGATTGAAATCTAGCATATAAGGATATTGAAATCAATAAAACTAGAGGACTAGATTTTATGTAAAGTATGCTTCCAATCATAAATCTAAAAGACATTTCTCATTTGGTTTCCCAACATTATAAGGATATAATGTATTGGATGATATAATGGGAGTAGAAATACATTTACTATTTTTATACGTAAATTTCATAATATGTACTTTTATATACTTATGTTGGTATATAAAATATCATTCCTGTCTTTATAAAATCTGAAAACCAATAATTTGTTTAAACTCACAAATAAAACTAATTTCCAACACGGATTTCATAAAAGAAACAATGAAATATAATAAATATTGTTTATTTAAATCAAATATATAGTCATCAACTTATATTTTTACAATCAAAATATTTTTATCAATCCATTTAATAATAATATTTCAATCTGTATCTCTGTTAAATATTTGTTTTGTTATAAATTTCAACATAACATATCATAACAAGCTTCAGGGGCTTGTTTAAGTCCATAATGTGCTTTGGTATTATTAAAAACAGGTTCTGGATGTTTTTTTATTTTCAAAACCAGTGCGTTTATACCTAACCCTTCTCATGAAACAATTTAATAATTAAATCATACATCACATCCATTTGAAATATATTAGAATTTATGAAATCAATAAAACCAATAAGTAGATGAATAAGTTCAAATTATGCGCCGCTCCCCAGGTTACCATGTGACTCAACACCACTTTTATAGAGGCATATTCACGATTGACACATATTTTGGAAATCAATGTATCCAAAATGGGCACCCCCTTAAACATGGGATTGTACCATTTGGCCCCCTCATGATTTTATTTTACACACCCAAATTTAATACACATTCATCATCCATGAAGATGAATAATGTAAAGTATGAATTGATATTTTATCTTCATTTGGGGTTCTAATTTAATATTCTATTGTATTGAAGAAGATTTGTTCTTGGGTGAATGTGATAATTGTTCTCTCCTATTTTACATTTGATGAATTTTAAAGGATTTATTAAATATGTTATCTAAATTATTAATTGAACCCCTCATGATCCATGTGGGATGAATTGTTACTGACTAGACAGATTTACGGCCCCCTTGGGGCATTCCAATATTCTCAAACCTGGAGAATTGTAATGATAACTATGGAGTTTACACATGATAAGTAAGTCCCAAGATGAACATATTGATATGTTAGTTGAGTTGGAAAAGGGATTATAGATAATTTTTCCTAGGAAATGATAATTTCATAAAGGGATTGTTTGGAACACTACTTATTGGGTTAAATAGAAGATGGTGAATGTGAATAAGGACTTGTGATATGATAAATGAAATCCATGAATGGGATAATAAATGTGAAATGATGAATTATGTGAAATGTTTTATTGTATCGAAATTGTTGAATAAGTTAAATGAGTTGAGATATCAACCTATTTTGGCTTAAATGTTCTATGTAAGGTGAGTGGTAAATGTGTTAATGGTTTAAGGTCAAAATATGATTTATGTGTTAAATTGATTGTGAATTGTGATTGTTATGTGTATTGATTATGAATTGTTTTTGATTTGGAATATTTGGCAATTGGATAAATAATAATGTGCACATGCCATGGTAGTTTGATTTATATCGGACTGAGGATCCTCTAATTGGTCTAGTTTGACTGAGGCTCTATGCCCCACCCCATGAATTATCATATTAATGAGTCAGACTGGGGATCTGAGCACCTGCCAATTTTATTTTATTAGACAACCATGTCTGAAGGAAAAAGGTGAGTGTGATGTATTTGTTATGAAATGTTTATCCATAGTAAGATATGGAACATGTATTATACCCATATGTTTGATAATTGATTGTCATTGAATGTAGTTTAAATGGTGTAAATTCCAAACCCATGGAGTAAGTGATGGAAATGGTTTACATGATTTTATGGAATAAATAATGAATGTTTCTAAAGAGAATATTGTTATCTAATGGATCCTCAATATTATTTTTTTATCTTATAATTTATTTGTTACATGTATAAAAAATCTATTTTTATAGGATATTTTATAGTCATAATTTTTTGTTGCATTCTAATTTTTACTCACACCCTACTCGAACTGTCGTTTTGTACTCGAGTAAATTTTATTATTGTAGTTTTTGTCAAGGTAAAAGGCTTTGTGCTAGGGAGTTGATTTGGGCTTTTGAAGGCAATGGATGAGGATAAGGACTTTGATTCATAAACAATGGTGGGGGATGCTTCAATTATTTTTTATTTTGTGTTTCCTTCACTATGGTAACTATTATCATGACATGTCATATTTATCATTTGTTTATGGATGTAGTTAGTTAGGGAATTGTTTGGAAAAGAATGTTCTAATTTATTTAATATTTTGATCATAATTTTCTGTGTTTCTTACTATTTAATACTATGGTAAATATAGAATAGTCTCATCACAAGATCTATTATACCCTCACTACTTGTTGATAACATCTAGGGTATTGGGAGGCATGTGTAAGGTAATTTGGTGACCCCACACACAAAAAATGAGTTTAGTGGAATTTGGTACAGAGACATTACTAAGTTGTATAAGAGTAGTTCTTTATGTGTTCATACTATTTTGGGATAGTATACATGATATTATGGTGTGTTGGGTTTTAGTGTTGAGCTCAAGTTTAGGAGTATCTAACCGATCCATGGACAAAAACCCAAGTACCCAGTGTGGGAAATAATGTTCTTGAGTGGTTTTGTTATAGTAGAATGATATTTCACCATTAGGTGATGCATTTGTTTCATCATGAGATTGTTTTATGATATTTTAATCATGGATAAATTAGAACAAGATTGTGAATACCTGCATCATTATATTCACCTACGTATATAGGTGGAATTCATCATGATGGGAACAAACGAGAGGGATGTTGATACATGTAGGGTATAATGATTTTCACATTCCTTAAAATATGATTAAATTTATGTATAATAAATATGACATGAATGGATAAATAGAAATATTGTGAAATAATGGTTAATGAATTGTTATTGATAAATGGATATAAATGATTTAATGTGTGTGTTAAAATAAATGTTGAGATGAGAAGGGTACATAAAATAGATATATGTTCACTGTGACTGAGGAATTTTTTGATAAAGGTGTCTAATGAAAGACCCATGACTATGTATGTTGGTTTAAACCATGTAGACCATGACCCATGGTAGGGATGGAATAGGGTGGTGTACAAAATGATTTTATGTATTCTAGGAATATTTTAGGCAATAGGGGTGGTTTATGGCTTGTGCAGAGACTTCTTTTAGGAAATCAGTGGAAGTTTTATGTTATGTGATCTGAGACGTGTGTTGGAATTGTATGAATATTCCTCCACAATTCCTTGTGATGGTTGGGAAATAAGAGGACGTCATCAAGAATGCTAATTCTGATGTGGAAAAAAACCTAGTGGTTCAGTGTAACATATGATAGGAGAAGTTTCATGAGAAGATTTCAAATTTTATGTAGATGATGGAACGGAAACCACGGTGGGTCATTCCATGTATGTTTTAGATGACTATGTAGTTTCATCTACACCACCCTATAAAATTTTCCAGAGAATTTGGTATTTATGAATCAGAGCTTATAATAGAATTTATCGAGAAAATTATTGTTCACATAGAGAATCCCATTTAGAAGACAATCATGTTGGATGCATACATGTTGTGAGGTAAGGTAAAGTGCTTGTTGGATATTCCAGTTTAGATTGAGAAAGCCTATGGTATTACAGGTGAATATTTCCATGAAATTTTTCTTGAATATTTCTATTTGGAGTCCTTGATTTAGGAAAAGGTTGTACAATTTATGAGGTTGACCCATGGGTTGATGACATTTATGGAATACACATGTTATTTCTCAATCTTACAACATATTGTTACAACATTGGAAGAAGATGAGGAAACTATGGAAAGACCATAATAGCAAGAAATTAAACATGATATTCTATCCCATTAAAATATATTAGTTTTAAAAAGTGTTTCTATGTTTTTGGATCAAGACATTTCTTTGTAGTGAAACACCTTGGATACCGCTGGTTGGGGAAACATAGATCCATTTGGGTGATACAGTAGCACAATTTACAATGGAAAGAGACCCCATATTAAGAAAATTCACTAGGGTGGGGGTGGATAGGGTAGTTATAATATTGAACTATCACTTTAGGAATGTGATCATGCTTTTTACTATCTGTGTTTAAGGATTGGTATAATGCCTCATCTGTGTCCCCAAACAACATTTGTGTGTTAATAATATGACATTAGGGGAAATGTGAAGAGATTTAGTTAAAACCCATGACATATAGGAATTAATGTAGGTATGATGCTAACATAGAGTGTAGATATGGCATGGGATACCCCATATCATGACGTAGTTGGAGATATTCTGGTCATACCGGTAGAGGTCGCAGACATGGTACTCTAGGGCCTATTATTCTATATCAGTAGGGTATTATGAAACTTGTAATTCTTGTTGAAGCCCATTGTATAGTGGTATTTCAACATCATATAGTTCTTCCTACACAAGTGGGTGTTGATTTTGGCCCATCGATATTTTGAGGTATGATCCTTGTAGTTTCGATTCTTATTAGTTCTTTATTTGATTCATGTCCACACATTATTTTAGATTTTCTTAGCTTTTTGTTATTTTGGGTGTAGTGTTGGATCATTTTTGTTGCTTTATGTTTTTTGATACACCATTAGGGATGCGAGAATTGAATATTAATAATTTTAAGTGGTGTTCTATTGATGTTGGGGCTATCGTTTCATATGGTATTTGTTTGTGAATGATATTCTAGGTATTGATCTCATTTTGGGAATAGATTGGATAGTGTTTTCTAGTCCCATATAATTTATTGGATCCATATGTTAACACTAACATCCCATGAAATATACACTCATGTCCATCGTGGTGAGTGTGACATTCTGGTACACCGTGTACAACTAGTTTGTCAGTGGTTGGATGATATCCCAACTCAAGTGGTGTGTCTTATACATGATGATAGAAAATAGAGTTACCGGTATTTCCTCATTTGCATGATCTTTTTCTGTATGTGTTTCTTGTGTACTTCTCAGTGTTATTTTCAAAAAGAGAAGTTGATTTCATGATAGGGTTTCAACTGGGGTCAGATCCAATTTCTATTTTGTCAGATAGAATAGCACAGGTAGAACTCCAAGAGCATAAAAATCAATTTTGAAGAAGTGGAGAACCATATGTTTGTTCTCATGAGTTTGTAACATTGGAGATCTCTACTGCTATTTCCAAAGAGTTATGGTGAAATTTTGTGGATGTGTGTCAATTATAAAATGTTGAATCAGATGATATATAAGAACCTATACCCTCTTCCTCAAATCGATGTTATTTTATACTAACAAAGAGTTTCTTCATTGTTATCTATGATTGATCAAAGATCAAGGTATCATCATTAAATGGAGATACCATTTTCTATAACAAATAGTTCCTTCAACAGAATATATGGATTCTATGAGATTTTGTTTACACCATTTGGATTTACCAATTAACAAATAGGTTCAATGGCCCTAATTATCTTAGTTATTCACATATACCTGAATCTGTTTGTAGTTGTTTTTGTTGATGACATAATTTTTTACTCTATAACTCATGATGATATTGTAAAACATATTTTCATAAACATTAGAATAATAATAGTGAATATGATATTCACAATGTTATCCAAATAACATTTTGGAACTGATATAGTGATTTTTGTGGGTAACATCATCTCTGAGGAAGGTGAGTTAGTATTCAAGAAAAAAGACTGAGAAGATGTATCTTAGGAACAACCACTGAATTTTTCTAATATCCAACATTTTATAGGTTTTATAACTTATTTCTAATGGTTCCTTAAGGAATTTTGTAATTTAAAAAAAAAATTGTTCTAGACTATAAAAGTTTTCATGATTTAATGGTTTGGGGAATGTGAGGATTTTTTAACAAGTTAATGAATTAGCAATTATCGACAACAAATCTGATCTTAACCATCACAGGTAAGGTTTGTTACTTGATTTTTGATTTTTCTAGTGCTTTAATTATGGCAGTATTGATGCATAATGACCAGGTAGTGGCGTATGGGTCAAGATAGTTATGGCCTCATGTATAAAGATAATAAAAGACATAATTATATCCTCTCTTAGTGTTATTTGAATCTTTGACAGTGAATAATGGGTGAGTACATGTTGTATATTGTCATTTAGATGGTTTAAATTATGGGTAGGGGAATAGTTTTGTAGATGATTTGAGATAGAAGGCTCAAACAGAGGAAATTTAGGATTCTAGTTTTGAATGGAGGATTATGGAGATGTTAATTTTGATGCATTTCAAGGTGAAAAAGTGAACATGAAGATATCAATTAAAATAATGGCTAGTATGATCGTGTATCTAATACAAATCAAGTAAAGGAAACATGATTATTTGTAATGTTTGGATTAGAGGGGGAGTCATAGTAGTTGGGATTCACCTTCTAGTTGGACCGTTAGTGATGGAAATATCATATATGTTCGTGTTTATTTTGTTTTTCCAGCATGTTTATTGGATATTTTGATGCAATAGTTCTTTGAATCAATGTTATAAGTGAATCTGAGTTTTAAAAAAAATTATCATGACCATCAATGAATTAATTGGATTCCAGGAATGAAGATTTAGGTTGCATGTATTTTGGGGTGATGCCTTACCTGTCAGTAGGTAAATGCCACACATCAATAGTCAAGTGGTATTTTTACAAATTTCTCCCATTCCATAATATAAATGAGATAATTTAATGATGGATTTTGTTGTTGGAATTCAAAGGGTTCCTTACAATAATGATGTGACATGGGTTGTTCTGGATCAGTTTATCGTGGTGGCATATTTCATTCCAATTTTAGAGACATTCTCCATTGATCAGTTGTTCGAATTGTATAATCTGGAAATAGTGTAGTTTCATTGATGGGGTACTGCAGAATATAGTTATAGATCATGATCAAGGTTTTACATCATGATTCTAGTCGCGATTAATGAATGATATTAATACACAAGTCTTTTTTATTATGGATATCCACTAACAAATAGATGGTTGATCAGAGTATATAATTTTGAGTCTATAGTAATTTTTGATGGATTCTGTCTTGGGTTTTGTTAGATCATGGGAGAAGCCCTTATCTCTTGTTGGATTCACTTATAATAAAAATTACATGGTGATGATTCAGATGAAACAATTTTTGTCACTTTACGATAGACATTGTAGATCCTTGTTGTGTTGGATAGAGTTGGGAGATTATGAATTGTTTGGCTTGAGTATTGTGAATGAGACATCAGAATAGGATCAGTTGATTTAGAAACAGATGGCATTTTCATAGATTATTCAAATTTTTTATGTGGAATTATGTATTAGACATCTTGAGTTTATAGTGGTAGATATTGTGTTTCTTCAGGTGTTACCATGGATGGTTCACCATTGTATATAGAAATATGGAATGTTAGCTCTAGACCCATTGGGAAATTAGATATTGTGGAGAGTATTGGGGTGATGGAATAATGATTGGCTCTTCTATAGTTGTATAGTGGCATGCATTATGTATTTCATGTGTCAAAATATCATCAATTTCACCATGTACAATCTTATGTTATTAATGATGAGGATGTCGAGTCTAATAAGATTCATCTATTAAAAATAATCTGATTCATATTGTGGATTAATTTGATTAATACAAGTGAGGATATATTGTGGGATTGGTTCATGTTTTATTGCTACATGGTAATTTTAAAGAAGAAAAAAGGGAGAGGGATAAAGATATGTGGGCTCAGTGGGCTGATCAATTTTCATTATATGTTCCATAATTCATGAGAATACATCTTGGGGAAGAGACATTATAAGAGTAGATTTTTCATGATCATGTATTTTCTTGAGGTACATTCATGTGTATGTTTTGGATTCATATTATTCTTGATAATGGAATGTTTTATAAGTGAATAAGGAATCATAGTGGTGTATCGAGGGGTCGAAACGTGAATGCTAGGAAATTTTGGACGTCCAATGAAGCTGTCACGATTGAAACATAATCATTAGTAACTCTGCACCCAAACTATGCTATCCAATAATAATGAGTACATGCTTTATGAAAATTTGCAAGAGGGGAGGCCAATCTATTCGGTCCTGGAATATAATATTATATATGTTGGTCCAATGTTTTGTCAAACCAATATTTTCATTTTAGGCAACCATGCAACTCATCCACTCCTAGAAAGAGGTATGCGCTGGCTTGGTTCATGGTTTGGAAAATTATTCTGTCAAAATGTAGGCCCCATTAAAAGTGTTATTTTACAATTTTCCTTATTGCTATTTTATGTCCCTATCCAAAATTTCTTCTTTATTCGTCTTCATCCATCACTAGTGATGATCCTAAACACCTATATTAGGCCAACAGTCGATCTTCTTTGTTTCTGATCTGTTTGGAGTTATGATGGATGTGAATTAAAGGTTCATGTATGTCATACACTCCTATATCTTCTCTTATACAGATTAGTTCATGTGGTTTCATTCATAATTTTTTAAATCCCTAAAAATCTCCCTTCTCAATGGATCATATGTAGATGATTTATAGGGTCCTTTAATCGAGATATAATGCTACTGTTATGTGTGAGTTCATATTTGGTTTTGAGGAAGGGGGTCATCATGCAATATACCATGGTTTTGATATTGGTTTCTACATGTGTGGATGTGTTAATAGTTCTCTAATTTTTTAAATTTTATTCCATTGAATGGGTTTGGTAAAATTGTGGTATATATGTTGAATTGAACCCCTCATAATCTCTTTGGAATGCATTGAGGATGACTAGACTAATTTTTTTCCACCAATTGGATGTTCCAATATTCCCAATCATGAAAAATGTTAATGTTAATTATGGAATTGAATTGTGATAAATTAGATCCCATATTAACATCTTGTAATGTTAGTTGAGTTGGAAATGTTAATATTGTTAGTTGTCACGAGACACTAATAATGGAATAAATGTTTATTTGCAACAACGTAAGGAGGGGGAATTGGAATCATGTCAATCTGTCTATTGACTTGTGAGATTGAAATTGAAAGTAATGAATGGGATAATACATATGAAATGTAGAATTATGTGAAATTTCATAATGAATGGAAATTATTGGAAAAGTTAAATTGGTAGAGATATGAATGGAAATTGGGCTAAATGGGCAATGTAAGGAGTGTGGTAAATGTATTAATGGGTTGAGGTTGAATGATGATTTAAGTGTTAAATACAATGTGAATTTTGAATGTTATGTGTATTGATTTTTTATGGTCTTTGATTTTGTATATTTTGTAATTGGATGAATAAACATGTGCACATATATTGGTCATATTTGTTGTACTGGACTTAGGATTCTCACATGAGTCATGTTGGACTGAGGCTCTAAATCCCACTGCTAAAATACATGGGCTAGAGAGTCTAATGGAGGCTCTAATCACCAAAAAATTTCATTTTATTAGACTACCTAGAGTGCGGGTACATGATGAGTGTGATGAATTTGTAGTGAAATTTTTATCACTTGTGATCTAGGGAACATAACTTTTTCCCATTTGTCTAATAATTGATTGACTTATGATTTATTTTAGATGTTGTCAATTCCTAAGCAATGAATTAAGTTATGAAATAAGGATAAGTGATTGAATAGATTAATTGATCGATGTTTTTAAGGTAATCAATGTTAACTAATAGAGAATAGGATTTCTTTTATTTATCATTCCATTTATTTATTACTTTAATGCACTATGAGTTTAGACTAGATATTCTATAGGCACCATTGGTGGTGACCTACGGAGTTGTACTCATTCCATACATGGGATGTTGTTGGGTAACCTTGAAAATTAAATTATTCAAGAATTGTCCAAGGGAAAAATCCTTATTCTAGGGATTTTATTACATCTCGAAATGATAATGGATGATGATTTAGAATTTGAATCAGGACCTTTTTTGGGGATGTCTCTTTTAGAAATTATTTTTGGTTTTCTTCACATTTGGAATGATTAGAATGACATGGCATAATTCCCTTTTGGTTGTGGTTGTTCGATGTTTGAGAAATGGTGGGTAATTATTTTTATTATAAGTTATCTCTTGTTTTCATTATTTATAATGTTTTATGTTGTGGAAAACTCTTATAATGAGAGTATTTTATCCATATGTGACGTATTAGACCCTCCCTGCTAGTAAGAATCCTCTATCATATGTGGAAGTTCTTTTGAGGTTGTGTGGAGACCGAGCTCAGAGAACTGGTATATGGGATTCTGGTATGGGGAGTATACAATTAGTGATCCACACATGTTACAAATATCTCAAATCATTTTCAATGGAATATCCAGGATCCAGCGTGGAAGATCATAACACTTGCTTCATTAGCTTTGGATCACATCGAGAATTACTTCCAACATATTCTCCTTGGCTTTAGTGAATTTGAGAGTAGATAGTGGTGGATGATAACTCTACATTCTAGGGAGAGTTCTTGGATTGGGTGCTCTATAGGGCTTGAGATGAATCTCATTGACTTTAATTGGGCACAACAAAAATGAAACTAAATCTCTTGAAAAATAATATAATTGGGATTATATTCCACAATGGTTACAAATATAAAATTATACACATTCCCTTTATTATTTATTTAATCCCTCCAGAACCTCATGTTAATAATATTAATAATAATTTTATTATTTCATTACATGTGCTAAACCCACAAAATAAAATTAAATATCAATTAATAAAATCATATTCAATATATATTTTTTCTCACTCGACCTATAAACTCGATACTCCATTCCTAAAAAATATTTATTAGACCTTGAATAATGATTAGTAATTTATTAAATAAATATCACATCATTATAAACTAATAAATAAATAAATATTTTATTCACTAATTATATAAATTTTTTCTAAATAATCTCCTCACATAATATTATCATGAATAAAGAGTTATTGAATATATTCAATCATGAAAAAAATAGAATAACTAAATCCCATGAGATAATAATATTTATTAAACTTTTTATAAAATAGTTAGTATTATATTATTTTTTAGAAATTATGGATACATTTACTACATGATCCTCTATGCCATTTTCTTAGTGGAATTAGGTGAGGAACCCTAATGTCCATGATTAACGTTCAGAAACAGATGATAGAACCTATAGAAAAAAAGTTAATGTCACAACAAAATAATACCTCATTGAGGTGCTCACTATATATTATAATCCCTTTATCATGGTATCTCTAATCATGAAATTTGTATGCTGGTGTCATCAACCTATATCCCCAATTTATCATTTATTGAATTTTTATAATGTAAACATTCATATTCTAACATCCCAGGAAAATAAAGTATAATATATTAATATTCATGAATTAAATACTAATTTTACTTTTGAGAAGATTGTATGTCTGATATTATACTCAACATGAAACAACTGATTTCTCTGAAATCTTAGGTTTCACACATTGTTTAGTTATTCCAATAATTAATATAATAATAATATTATATTAAATAGTAGTTATAACCTAGCCATTTTATGGAAGGTAATTAATAGAACTAACTACAATATGATTATAGATTTTTTAAATATATTCACATTTACCCAATAAATTTTAGAGTCTTAATATAAGAAGGAATCCAATTGTAAGCATTTAATACCTTGAAATTAATTAAAAGGTTATTTTAAGGCCATTTGATGGCAATCCCATTTTAAATCACAATTGTGTCTCTTTTATAGGTTCTATTTGGAAAAAATAAAATACTTCATTTTAATTGGAACATCAATATTTTCATTGGAATGTTTTTTGTTATTTTTCAGATAATGAACATTTTTTAATGAATTGTTAAAATTAAGTATTTTAATTCAAATCATATTTTTCATCTACATTATTTATTTGGTTAAATTTTTAATTTAATTGTTTAATAGTTTAATTGGATTAAATTTTTACCATTTTATCCAGTGTTTATCATTTTATGTAATTTTACTTGGAAATTGGAAATAAATAAATGTCTATCTTTTCATAGTAATTATTTCTTAAAATCATGCTTTCTGGATTCAACAAATGGAATTAATATTAATTAATTAATGCAACATAATTATTTTGAATTTGGTAAAATAGAATTCATTATTTAATTATGTATATCAAAATTATATTAGAGTAATTTTTTTGGAATTTTTTTGAAAACATTCAATTTTTGACGAAAACTGAAAAACACTACATTATTGTTTAAACCAACTCTTTAATTAAAAAGATATTTTTAAATTTAAATTTATTTTAATTTAAAAATGGATTCCTAACACATATATTAATACAATTTTATTCATTGTAGTCATTTTATAAAATGATTAGACACATTGATCCTTTTTACATCTTTTACCCACCTTCTAAACCCATTTACCCTCCTTCTATGAACATTTGTGAATTTCCATAAAACATAATTTTAACGCATCTGTGAATAGAATATCAAAAATCTCACATCCATGGCTGACATCAGTAAGTAAAATTTTATTCAATAGGATGAAAATAATTTTTGGTGAATAGTTACTTTTTAATTTTATTTACAACTGTTTAAAGTAAAAAAGGTAATTAAAAATATAAATAATATTAAAATAACCCCAATACATGTCCTAATTCTATTGAATATTTTTATGTCCTCCAAAATCAACCTTAAGGAAAAAATAAGTTCATTCTGATCCATTTGGGTTAGATTATGACCTTTAGTATATTTTATTTAAAGTAGAGTTAAAAGTGTTAAATTCATTGTTTAATAACAAACCCATTTTTAGTATAGGGTTACACATAATATAAATTAGAATATAAATATTAATCAGAAATATAAAAAAATCTACAACATGGAGTTTTATTTATAATTTTTAGATATTAAATATTGAAATTTATTCATTGCACAATGATGACCCAATATTTTCTTAATTAATGAAGGAATCAAATAAATGATATAAAAAATATTACCAAAATATAATTTGAATATTTTGATTCAATCCACGGTTTTTCTATCTGACTATGAAATCATTGGATTTATTCAATGTATTTTTTTGAGGTAATCCTGTTTTTTTTGAGTTTCACAGAAACCAAATAAAAAATAGTGTGAAAATTGACATAATTTTTTTTAAAACAAATAGTATATTATTAAATGATATAATAATAATAAATATTTAAGGCTCGACCAAATGACTCAAATAATGATAAATATGTCATTAATGAACCATTTGTGGTTCTTTGGCATATTATAGTTTATTTATTAACAATTTATTATAATAATACAATAATACAAGGTAAAAGTTAATCTATTTAACTAGGATTTAGAACTAGAAGATAAGGTTAATATGGGGACATAAAATTTTTTAAATACTAGTGGTTGAATATATTTAGTCTAATACCTCCTTTTCCTCGAATGAGTTCTTTTTGGAGACATTAATAAAAAAATTATTTTATAATAAAATAATATTTCATGTTTTTTCAAAAGTGACCCTCACCTATCTTTTAAAATGTTACTCACCCTACTATTAATTTCAATCTTACAAAAAGATTTAGCTCAACAAAACTCTACCCAAGTATTCTCTCATATTTTCCAACTTCATCCCAGAGGCCTTCCCTTTAGTAGAAATTCATCCTACGGTCCCTTTTGTTCAAATCAAAAAGAAGAACCTGAAATGATGTAATTATTTTATAACCTCTTTCAAGGTTCTTTTCTTCTTCCACTTTCTATTTATCTGTTATTTTCTTTCCAAAATAATAAATACAGTACATTCTAAATGATGTTATGTTATTAAAAAAATTGTACTACCATATTCTTTATTCTATCCATCCTATGCATGATAAAGTCCCCATGTGTGCGTACGTATGACATATCGTCTCCATGCCATGATGTAATTTGTTATTCAACACTAGGTAATTTTGATGGATATAATTATGAGTAATATGTATATCAATATTTAAAATAATATGATAATGACACTATATAATTAATATAACATCTAATTCCACACCATTTAATCATTTAGAAAATGATATCGTCGCTCGTGTGAACATACGTCTTACAGTCTCCACGACGCGATGAGAATCGTTTACACGTTCGCCATTAAAAAATGATTATAAAAATATATATTTTTAATATGTTTGTATTATATGAATTAATAATTCAACTATAAATAAATAAATATATATATATATATATATATATTCATACAAATATCTCATTCAATTACTTTTGTTCAATAATATATGAAAACATAAACAACGTTTATGCGTACGTACGACCCACCGTCTTCATAAATAGTGGTACCCATTTCATAAATCTATAAATTATACATATTTATATTCTGAATTTATATGATATATAAATATTTATTTGTATTCTAGAATCAATTAAATCGTGAAAAAAGTGTTACGATCATGAATACCATGTTAAAACACTTACGATAAAGAATGGGATTATTACACAAAATTTTACATTTAAATTGAAATATTTATTAATGGGTTAGTATAAAGTCAGAAATGAATAATGAATGATATCATAAATATTTATATGTTTTTTTATAAATTTATAACATACTATGGTCATTATACAAGAAGTTAAATGTACATTCGACTAAAGGAATGTACAATGTAAGCGTTAATTCGTCAATCTCATCATTATCCATGATTTTTTATGTGTATGTTTTTACTGGGACATTTTTATCATCCATGTAAATGTTTCATAAAAATAATTTCAAAAGAAAAAATTTATGTATTTGATGAAGGGCCTATTTAACTACATCATCAATTTAATTTTTTTAATGATTTATTTTTCTAAATCTTTTAATTAATGTCATGTTTTTCAAAATGATTTTAAGGATATATTTATGTGGCCATGATTATCTCAATGTGTTAATTTCAATAAAATTTATCAAATTGGTATGGGACACTTTGATTAAAAAATAACTTTTAAATGATTTCCATTATAAATTGTTCACCTACTAATTATATCAGGAAAAGGGTTATTTCGCTCAAATAGTTTTATTAATTATTTTCAAATTTTTCAACATCCTTTATTGGTTATTATTATTCATTGAGTTTGGTTTTCTATAATATAGTATTCCATATTGTATTGAATGTGTTATGATATGTTTGACTGTAGATGTTGTATTTTTATACCATTCGTAGTTTATGGTTAATGTGTTGAAATTTGGAAGGCATGTTTTAGTACACAAGATTATGTTATGTTTCACCACTTTATAATTTGTGGAATTCATTGGACATAGTAATTGACTTGCATAGACCACTATATCTCCTCGATGCATCGGTAGGACTCATGAGACAAACTAGTGCCTTGGAACAAGTCCATGAAAAAAACATTACTGGTAGTCTTTCCACGTGGCCTTGACTATGTGGTTATGATGCCAGTCGTCAGGCATTCCATCTTTATAAATTATGATATAACATATGATTAATCAACTAAAAAATATCCATGTGCCTGTTTATATGGTAATTATTTATTTACTTTTTGGTATATTATGTTCACGATTATGTTTTAAAAGTCTGTTGTTTTTATTATCCATATTTCATTAAATGTTTATAGCTTCTGCTAAATTATTTACCCTTACTGAAAATCTGAGCTCACCCCTTTATTATGTTTTATATTCCTGGGATTCTATAGTGTATTATGATTAATATGAAGGGTTATTGTATGGCATTAAAGGTGTTCTCAGGGGATCATTTAGGTTTTGATTTATTTTTTGAATGTGTAATTTAACGGTCGTCTATGTAATCAATTTTCCATGACCGTAAAACTAGTCAGTCATTTGGGACATCATTACTTGTAATCATGCCAATGTATTAAATTGAATCACCAATTCTAGTAAAATGGTGTTGGGTTATTATATTAGGTATCAGATGATGTTTAGAAACAACCTTGGAAACTAGATATATATAAACTATAATTATGAAACATTACCCTAAGATAGAATATGACGATTGGTATAGAAGAACATCCAATACTTTTGGCAATGTAAATATTATGTGGGGTTTCCCAGAAAAATGATCCCTATATGGATACGAGTAGATAGAGACAGCTCTAACACAGATGTACCTAGGACTGAATATTCTAACAAGGAGTTTCAGGCTTGACTTTGGTTATCCTGGTACACGATAATGGGCCTTACTGCATTCTTGGTTATGAAACTCCTGTGAGATATTATTACGATAATTAATATATTCATTACCATCCATTATGAAAAATTTATTAGTAAATATATTAGAAAATTAAATATTTTAATTATAAATATACTTGATGTGAGAAAATATTCAGTTAACGTTGATAATTATTCTAGTTTTTGTATTATACATGATTTAACATAGTGTTCGTCATTCATTAGAAATGGATCCCAAAAGAAGGAATGTGAACTCCATCAATATGCATGATACAATGTGTTAAAAGGATCATATCATTCATTGTCTTAAGGAAGCATTTTGAAGATAAATAGTCTCCCAAATATTCTCATCATACAATGAAATAATATCATGTGTTAATATGAATTGTAAATAATTATATAATTCATATGGATTTGAACGGAAGATAGAGAAGAAGAGGATAGTAGAGAGAATGATGGATAAAGGGAAGAACAGAAAGAATATTTTACAATATGTTATAACGATGGAATGAAACACCATGTTATGTGCATAATAAAAATCGGAGTTTGTCATAAGTGTGGAGAAAAAGGACACCATTTTCATGATACAAAGGTGAAGAAAAATGTTTCAATGTTAAATGCTTCATCTGAAATGATTTGTGACACTACCTGAATCAATGTGCCAATCATCTGAGTATACCCCAAATGATGTTATTGGATAATAATCAGTTTATGATACTACAAGAGATGAAGAATAATGATTAGTGAACTTCGGTTGTTATTAAAGAATTATTTAATTTGAGTGTTGTATAAATTATTAACTAGTTATATTAATTATTAAAATAAATAAGGACTATACTTCAATAATATTTCATTGATGATTTGATATTTTATGGTACATATAATAGTTACTCAATAGCATGTTAATCATTTTGTAAATTACATGGCTGATGAAAAGATAGACATTAATGTCGACCTGATATTGAGTTAGTGATTTTGGAATATGATAATATTGATTTGGATAAATTATGTTGAATATTATTGACTACCTTGACACTAATTTAAGATTTGTATATTCCATCATTTTTAGAGTTTACATCACTTTTGGATATAATGAGTATATCATGTATTCTCTATGGAATAATGGATAGTGAATGTAATCAACATGTTTTTATGGTATTTCATGGATTTTCCATGTTTTAAAATAATACATAATTAATGTATTAACATTTTATTATGTGGAAAAAAGAGATCATCATTATGTTTACCTTCCTTCTAAATTTTGGATTGTGAGTTTTGGATAGAAGTATTTTTGAAATATATAATTGTTGTAATGTAATAATTTAGACATTGGATAATATTGTTTAAAGCTAAAAAATTTCATAAGAATATGTTGGAATTGTTATAATATGGCCAACTCAGACATTCAGTGACCACCTGTTGCGTCCGGAAAGGCCACAAGACTTGAACCAGAAACCGATGGAAGACAAGGGTGAATCACATACCACTAGCCTATGTGATGTCCTAGTTTTTATAGTTTTTTTTTTAAAATAATCTAACAGATAAATTATAAATTCATTTTTTGTGAACCCTATACTATTTGGATTAATAGAATATTTTTTAGTATTATCTTTTAGAGTGAAAGATGATTTTGTGGTAGAAATGAGTTAACAGATTAAACAATACGTGTCATGTATTATATTTTTCAAATTCTATGAGGAAATTAATTCGTAATCATTAGGGATAAGATCATGAAATAAAAAATGTGTTATCTAAATAAATTATGTTTTATGGAACCAATGATATTTTTATTCGACACAGATATCTTGATTTGAGGCCATTATTTATACATTTATTGTTCAATTTTTTTTGATTGATGACCTCAATCCCTCCTTATAAATATTAACTTGTTTTCCACCAATTATCACTCTCTAATTTCCATCTATGATATACTATTTTAAATCACAATTTGGTGGTGATTGTTTCATTTCCCATTCCCTCTAATGAAGATGATAAAATTTTAACCCTATTTCTTTTATGTTTTTCCAAAAATGTATTTTCAATTTTCATCCTTTTATTTTGGACGATCAATTTAAAGTAGTGAGGACACAATTTATTGAATGAGGGGAGAATGTAACATCCCATGTAAATAAATAATATGATATTAATATTCATGAATTAAATATTAATTTTACTTTAAATGGGATGCTATGTCTCATACCATACACAACCCGAAAAAATTTATTTCTCCGAAATATTATGTTGCAGACAATATTGAGTTATACAAAAAAAATATATTATTATTATTATTATTATTATTTTAAATGGTAGTTAATTCCTAGCAATTGTATTGGCGGGAAAGATTAGAACTGACTAAAAAATTATTATACATGTTTTTTAAATATCGTTACATTTATCAAATAAGATTTACTATAATAAAATAAGAATGCTTCAAATTTTAAGCATGAAATACACTAATATTCATTGAAAGGTTTTTTATCACCTTTTTATAGAAAACCCATTTTAAATATAGTTTTTGTCACTTTTATATGTTATATTTTGTAAAATAATATTCTTCTTTAGAAATGTGATATCAAAAATTACTTTGGGTATTTTTTTTAAAATTTTCTGATAAAGTGCATTTTTAATGAATTGTGAATAATACAAATGTTTTAATTCAAAACTGTACTTTAATATAATTTATTTATGTTGTTATTGTGTTCTTTTAATTGGTTTTAATGTGTAATTGGATTATATTTTTACCATTTAATCCAATGTTGGTCATTTGATGTGAAAACATTGAAATTGGACATAAACAAATGTAAATCATTGGATTGTTATTATTTCATAAAATCATGGTTTGGTTTCGACAACATGGATTTATATTAAATTAATTATTGAAGCTTATATGTTTTTAATATGGTATTATAGAATATATTTTTGAATTTAATATATCAAAATTAACTTAGGGTGAATTTTTGGGATTATTCAGAAAACATTTTATTTTTGGTGAATACTTAAAACAACTGCGTTTTTATATAAAACGACTTTTAATTAAATAATTATTTTTAAATTTAAATTTACTTTAAGAAAAAATAGATTCATAATATATATTTTAATAGAATTTAATTTATTGGTGTCATTTTATAATAATATTTTATATATTGAACCATTTAATGTTGTTTACCCCCCATCTAGGCACATATATCAACCTTCCTGGAACATTTGAAAATTTGAATAAAACGAAATTTAACCATTTCTGAGAATTGATTTTAAAAATTCCACCATACACGGTTGAAATTATTATGTAAATTTTGGTTGTATAGGATGAAAATAATTTTTTGTCAATATCTAATTTTGAACATTATTTACCACTGTTAAAAGTGAATAAAATAATTAATGGTAAAACATAATATTACAATTACCCCAAAACATGTACTAATTCTATTGTATATGTTTATTTAGACCAAAATAAACCATAGGACAAAAATCTCATCCATTTGATCTATTTGGGTTAGATTATGTCATTTATTATATTTAATTTAATGAAGAGTTATATGTGTTAAATTCAACGTTTAATAACTAAACTATTTTTAATATTAAGATACACATAAGATAAATTCTAATTTAAATATTAAATAGAAAGATAATATAATTTAATCCAAAAAGGTATTTAGTTTATAATTATTTGACCTTAAATAATTAAATATATTAATGACACCATGATGATGCAATATTTTCTTTAATAACGAAAGAAACTAATAAATGAATTTATAAATAATAAAATAAATATAAAAACAAATTATGATTCCATATAATAATTATCATGGTGACTAAAAATAGATACAATGTATTATATGAATTTTTCTGAAAGTAATCATTTTTGTTGACTTTTAAAAAACCCAAATACTAAATACTGTCAAAATTGACATAAATCAGATTTTAAAAAAAAATACTTTATTATAAAATGATATAATATTCTCTAAAAATATACATATCATCCAAAAGACTTATATGATGATATATTTTTCATTATATAACCACTTCGTGTTGTAAAATCTTTTTAATGTACATATATTGACCATTTATTAGAATAATACAAGACGACACGGTTAAAGGTAATCTATTTAACTAAGAGTTAAAACTAGACGATAAGGTTAATATGGTGACCTAAACTTGTCTAAATCATATTTGTTGAAAATATTTCGAACCATCCCTACCTTATCCTAAAAATAAATCATTTTGGATCCATTACAAAATGAAAATGATTTTATAATAAAATAATATTTACAATTTTTCCAAAAGTGACCCTTAACTCTCTTAAAAAGGGTACTCCCCCTTCTATTCATTACACACCTCGATTGATATTTCGATTGGACGAACCCTGCACTAATTTCATTATAAATTACCAAACCTCAACCAAGATTCCTTCTAATGAGCATAAATTTAACTTATGTATAAATTTTGATCCAATAAAATAGAAACACATGAAGAAGATGTAATTATTTTATCAAATCTTTCAAATATCTTTTCTTAATCCACCTTCTATTTATTTGTTATTTACAATAAAAAATAATAATTCCAGTACATTCTAAATACTGCTATATTATTATAAAAATGGTACAACTATATTCAATAATCTATCCATCTATTGATTGATAATTTCATTATTCGTGTGTACTTACAAATTATTGTCTCCACAACGTGGTGTAATTTGTGTTTCAAAAGAATGTTATTTTGATGGATATAATGAGGAGTAATATCTATATACATAATAAAAATAAAATTTTAATTTTTCATAATAAATAATATATCATCCAATTCCACAACATTCAATCATTAAGAAAGTGATATTGTAGCTCGTCGGTACGTACAACTTACTGTCTCTCTGATGCGATGAGATTAATTTCCACTTCAACCCTTCACCAATGATTATAAAAATACATATTATTAATAATTATGTAATATATGACATAATAATGATATTGGAAATATATATATATATATATATATATATATATATATATATATATATCTCATTTAGTTACTTCTGTTCAATACGATATGAAAACGAAAACATCATTTATGTGTACGTAAAACCGACATTCTCTATTAACAGTGGTTTACACATCATAAATCTATCAATTAAACATATTTATATTATTAAAATATATTAAGAAAATAAAATTTTATATTCTGGATTAAATTAGATCATTATACATGTGATATGATCATTAATAACAAGTTAAAACATTTACAATAACGAAAGCGATTTTTATAAAAAATGTTCCTTTAGCATGGAAATATTTAATAAATGGATAGTATAAAGACATAAATGAATCATGTTTGATATCATAAATATTATTATGGTTCGGTTATAATACAATAAAAAACTATGGTCATTATACAAGTTGTTAAACACACCTTTGAAGAATATAAATTATAAAGTAATAGTTAATTCCTCAATCTCATTATTATCACAGATTGTTTATGTGTATGCCTTTACTGAGAAATTTTTAACATCCATGACCATAATTAATAAAAAAATTAAAAGGAATATTTTAATGTTTTTTATAGGAGACTCTTTATCTAGATCATCATTTTATATTTTTGTAATGATTAATTTTTCTAAATCATTTAATTAATGTCTGTGTTTTAAAATGGATTTTAAGGATTTATTTGTGTGGACATGATTGTTTTGAGTGTTAATTTCATTAAAAAGATTCGACGTTGTATGGGACACTTTGATTTGAAAATATCTTTTAAATGGGTTCTTTTATAAATTATGTGACATTTATAATATTTAAGGAAAATGGGTATTTCTATGAAATAGTTTTATTAATTATTTTAAACTATGTATACATGCTTTATTGGATATTATTCTTTATTGAAGTTGGTTTACTATAATAAAATCTTCCATATTTTTATTAAATGTGTTATGATATGTTTGACTCCATATGTGCAATTTATTTACCATTAATAGTTTATGGTTAGTTTATTGACATTTCATATGCTAGATTTAGTACAAATGTTTCTTTTATGTTTCACCCTTTTTTCATATGAGGAATACAGTGAACTTTGGAAGTAATGGGTGGAGCCCAATATTGCTCCTGATGAATCAGAAGGTCTCATTAGGAAACTAGTGTCTTGGCACATGGCGTTGACAAAAAATGTAATTGTAGTCTTGGCACGAGGCCATGACTATGTGGTTATGACGTCCAACATTAGACATTCCCTCATTATGAAATTAGTTATTAAATGTGATTATTAACCTAGTATAATATCCATGTACATGATTTTCTGGTAATTCTCTATTGAATATTCGTTATTATGTTCAATTTTATGTTTTAACAGGATGTTATTTTTATTAAACATCTTTCCTAAATAATTTATAGCTTCCTCTCAAGTATTTACCCTCCCTAAGAATCCGATCTCACCCCTTTCTAATGATTTATTTTCCTGGTATTTCATGTAGTGTACTATGATTGATATGTAGGGTTATTCTAGGGGATTAAAGGAGTTCTCAATGGATTATTTATGCTTTGATATTTTTTTGATTGTGTAATGTAACGTTCATGTATGTAATACATTTTCCAAGACTTCTAAATTGGTCGGTCTTTTGGGACATCATTACAAGTAATCATTCCAATGTATAAAAATAATGCACAGACTCTGTGTAACCGAGGACATGGAATTACTCATATTTAACACCATGGACCATGATTTATATAACACATTTCATTTTCAATAATGTTACTGAGAAATCAAATTCTGTAATATAATAGAAGGGAGGAATCGATTCATTCAATATTTATTCATGAAATATTACTCATAACACACCCAACATATCCTACCTCACTACAAACATATGTCATAATGATTTTCATCAACACAACAAAGTATTATACTTTTAATTTTCATTAATAATAATAATAAATTCTATGTATCAAAACACACATCCCTATAATGGAACACTCAACAACACATATAAAAGTGGATTTTTTTCTGGCGGGACATGTTCTCATAATATCCTACATTAGATATTACCAAATGAGTACACCATGAAAAGGTACCTAAATGTCTAATGATTCTCAACCAATACTAGAATGTATCATTTTTGACCCTAAATTGACATCATCCACCTAAATAACATATATTTTTATTGTAGTATTTTGAGACATCTGGGTTCTCGTCATAGTGGAGAACTATTAAGACATTTTACTCTGACACCTACTCTTAAGAATTATCATGTACAATGTCACACAGAAAATAATATTGATGTGCTAAAATGTTTTTTAATAATAAAAATAATGAATAAATATTATAACAAAGTACATATAAGTTTGTTCTATGACACCAACACCAACACTAGCAACATATAACTTTTTTTATATGTTATTGAAAATATCCCAAGATCCATCATCATGGAGAATTTAGTGGATTTTCTTTTAGGAATGTTAATCTAATGCTACAATGAACATGTTAATCCATATAAATTCAACAAAAACATATATATATCAATTTAATAAATACTCTTACCCATATCATTATGCCTGATATCTCATGGATTTTGTTAAATATATTCTTGTATTAAACTAGATTCATCGCAACGATATTGTCATATTTTGCTATAGTTTACTAAAAAATTATACGTTTTCTAATTTTGTACCATACATTTGGTTTTATGAATTGTAATCCACCATTATATGTGTTTGATGATTCAAAACATCACACATATGGCTACACACACGTCACCTATAAGAATATCTCACAGAATATGATAATAGGTAAAAAATTAATTAATTCACTGTACAATATGAATGATATAATGGGACATAATATGAAACACATATAAAAAACATGAAGCAGAATTATCATTAGAATATGATTGATCGGCGGGTTGTCCTGGATTATTAACCTATATGGTATGTATCTATTCTAATTCATTAAATGAGTCATATTCATTTACTAGATTTGAATATAAAGGAAGGAAATCATCAAATCCTATATAAATAGTAGAAAATATTGGAGGAATATAAATAGAAGGATTGTGATAGAAGGGTTGATGGTACATCATAAGATAAGCATACAGTAATTGTGGGAAAATTTTTGGAGATGCCATAGACATGGTATGAGAATTTGAGGGTAAATAAGATGATTTTGGATGCATGGGTGGGAACAAACCTAGAGGGTCAACTAGAAGATGTGATTATTCAATTGATGGGGTGACCGTTGGCATGTAAATGTGTTAATGGATATGTTGGGTGCTCTGCGTAGCTTTAGGAGAACATCTTATAAAACTCATAATAGTTGGATGAGATGATTTCAACTTCCTTTTATTCTAAAATACCTAATATTTTTTGATAAAGAATAAGGAAACACAATTAAATGAAATGAAATATATATATTACAATTATTATACTCACTAAGGGAACAGAAGGAGGAAACCCTTCCTCACACATCCTTTGATCACCATCAAATAATTTCTATATATTAACATCATCGATATAATTCCTAATTTTAATATAAATGAAATGTACATTTGTCTTTTTGATGAAAAAACATATTCAAGAATAACAAAATTCTGTCACCCAACAAAAAAAACATGGTATTATATAATCACAAAAATTTTAACATAATTGATATAAATATAAATAATCATTCAATCATTACATGCCACACAACCATCATCCATGCGGCCCTAATCAGCCTCACGTACTTGAAAAACACTTTCGAGTGTGGAAAAGGGTGAACTGAGGCTCGGATCAGACAGACCTCGTCCTAGTGTCCTGAACTGACCCATGCCAATAGATATCTGTATGACCAGCTGATGTCTGTCAGGTCAGTAGAATGGTTGGATTGGATCCAGAAAAATGATATTAAAATTTGGTGGGGGAATCAACATCTAAATCCCTATCATCTAATGAGAAAGCATGCATTTAAGATGATTACATGGACAAATGTCTCAATTTTTATTATTACTATATAAATATTGGTCGGGTAATAGAAAATCAAATCCAAAGAATTTAAAATTTATGTTACATTATTTTGGTAAATTTTTTATTACGTCGCCTCTTTTTTGGGATGGGTTCTGATTTTTTATTTTATTCTTTGAGGATTATCTGACTGAGATTGAACTTAGAGTTTTAATATTCTAAAATAATCATTACTTTTTTATTTCTATGTAGAGTGGATGGCTTTAGGGAAGTAGTGATGTTATAAAATGAAATGTGGGGTTTTTAAGAGAGTTTAGATATCACATTCTATGAAGAATTAGTCATTTGTTTAGTCCTTTTAGAAGAAGATATTTGTTACGATGATCAATGAAGATAGTGGTTCTGTTGAAGAATTTTTTGTTTTTAAAGCATTGACTCGTGACCTCCTAGTGAGTATCTGCTCTACTAAATTTAACTAGTCCATCCATAAAAGATATGGTTATCTGAATTCTTGATTCTTTTTAGTAGCTTAGAATAATATGACGCGTGGATCGTGATAATATATAGAAGCCATTTCTAATGCGGGAGATATTTTAAAAAAATTACAATGATATGAATGTTTTCCCCAATGAGTAGCTCTTATAAAATTGTTGAGAATATGTGATCTTGATCATATTTCAACATATTACATAGTTTTACAATTACATCTGGTCCCAATTATGACTGTCTTCTCTATCTTGTACATGTATACTCATGTTATTTTTTAATTCAATGTTTCCACTCTTGTAAAACCTCTTTTATTTTTTTTTTCAAAGCATAACCCAATTCTTTCCTCAACATCTTCACTAACAGTAGACCAAGAAATATTGATGGAATCATAAAATATTAAAAATATTAACTTTTTAAAATGCATTATTATATATATAACAAATGTAAAATTCATCTACATATGTTAAAACATTCAAATTTGTTAAATTCCAAATTTTATATTGTTTAATTATTGTTTCCATCAAAAAACAGAATACATAAAATATATTCTACTGAATATAAATCAACAACATAAAAAATTAAATGAAATAAAATATACCCACTCATTGCATTACTATCACATCTAGTCACCCCCCCCCCCACAAGATTATTGAAATTGCATTTATAATTTATAAAAAAATTAAAATAATTCATTCATGATAATTTTATTTTATTTGGAATTTTTTATATTGTTATAATGATTTTTATCATGATGGATAATATAGAGGAGTTACAATTCATCCCATTAATGTGATAATATCGAACAAAATTCACTACAATTGATTGGGGATTTTATATTCGTTGAAATAGAACAATAATTGTTGGTCGTTTCACCGAAAAAACAATTCTTATCATCCCCACACTCCTCGTGCCCTCCCTACATTGATTGCACACCCTCTCCTAACTCCCTCACCACCTACCAACCATCTGTTCAACCATCCGAGCACAAAATCTCATCAGGAATCCAACTTTCCACTCATCATATGACCCACTTTGGACAAACATTTATTTATGTTTATCCCACTATCATCGTTGCCCCAATTTCCACCACTCATGATCCCCTGTTAGTCTCCATATTCATGTGGTAAAACCTATTTTCAATATGTATTCGGGATTGATTGAATAAGTCCACTATTTTAGGGTTTTATATTGTCAGGAAATTTTTTAAGACAAATATTTTATAAACCTATCATCCACATTATGTTCATTCATCAATTTTTTCCTAGGATTAAAAAAACAAAATTTATTTACACTACTAAAAAATTGAGTTTATCTGTGCTAAATGAGAATTTATAAGAAGTAAAAAAACTAATAATATTGGTGCTACAAAAGGTGGTCTCTTTTAACAGTGCTAAAGAAGGGCTGATAATGATTCCATTTATCAGTACGAATGAATCTATTGACAATAGGGGAAATTTGTGATCACTATAAAAAGAAATTATAATGGTCTAAAAAAATATAATTTAAATATAATTTTTTTTCTACAAATCGTAGGGTGTACCACAACCCTTTTACCAAGGTTAAACACCCCCTTAAAACAATGGTCACCTCACCGCCCCACTTTAATATCACTAACCCCACCTCTTTTAAAGTGCTAAAAACCTTCTCACCCACCCCTGCACCATTACATTTCATGGATTTCAAACTCGAGACCTTCTCCCAATGTGTATGAGCCTCTTCCACTCACTTATATTGTTATGATCCTCATTATAGCATATATATATATATATTTATATATATTTTGTTACTTTTTTAATCCATATATTTATATATATTTCATTACATTATTTATACAAATATATATACTTTAATACATATATACAATCTGTTGTGGGTGTCTGTATTTGGGTGTGTATTTATAAACATATATATGTGTGTGTGTGTGTGTTTATATATGTTTGCATCTATAAATATAGTTATATGTATTTATAAATATATTCATATATTATATATTAATATTTATATACATATATTAGAATATGTAGATAAACATATATATGTTTGTCAATACACACAAAATATATATATATATATATATATATATATATATATATATATCATATATACAAATAATGTATATGTAAATGTTCATAAATATTTATAATTTTTTTACATAAAATGGATATTATTTTTTATTCATATAAGGTTTACATGTTGATTAATATATTTTATAGGTAAATATGATTAATTAATTATTTATAAAATTAAAATTAAATTTGTAAATATATAATAATTATGTATATATTGTTATATATTTAATTATAAATAATAATAAATTTTGAAATATGATAAAATTTCAATAAAATAATATAAATATGAATGTAGTCTATAGGAATAAATATATACCCCAATAAAAAATTGAAAAAATTCCCCCTTATGGGAGTATGAAAATTTTCAAATGTTAAAAAATAGGGGTACCCTAACTAAAAACTCTGTTTTGGCGGAACTGTGAGCCATTTTTATCATATATATGATGTTGGGATTATCCTTATGCATCAGAATGTATATCCCATTGCATGATTTGACATTATATATGGTAGAACCCAAACCGACAATACGATCAATAGTTATGGACATTTGATGATTAAGTTGAATTATATACTTATTTTAGATCATTATTAATTTTATTTATTTTTGAACTTTAAAATTATTACTAAATAAAGATTACAATTTAAAAATTAAAAAATAATAAATTTAAAATATATTTTAAATTATTTTATAATTCATTTTTACTAAATATCTTTTATATTCAGCTTGAATTTGTATTTATCCTTATATAAAATCTTTTTTAAAAAGATATTTTATATTTATATAAATATATATTTATATTTATATCCATATATATATATCCATATATTATTATATTAATATATTATTTTTAATGGAAATTAATTTTTTAAATATACCTATTACAAGTACAAGTAAAAAAGTGATTATAAAGGGGTACCAATTTCACTGCTAAAAAAAGTAAAGATAATTTTATCTCCATTATTAGAGCCTTTCTACTAGTGAAGATAAAGGGTAGAACTTCTTAAATCGTTTTTTGGTAGTGTTATTTGGGATCCTATATTTAGTGATTTTATTCCGTTAATTAATTTAATTGAATTGAATATTTTCAAATGAAATAGAATTATTTTGTAATCCTAACAATTTATATGTTAACTACATCTGGAATAAATAATTTGGATACTACATAGTATATTCAACTGCAATAACCATCACATCACTAGAAATTGGTTTTATTATTAATTTTATTGAAATAAATATTATTATGATCGACAGTTGGAATAAATTTTATACGAGAATATGAATATGATAAAGTGCTCGTAATGATAACTGAATACAAACTGTATGAAATTTACAAAAATAATATTAAATATTTAGAAACATAGTAGAAATGTAATTGGGGACATATTTATATATAGAGACAATAGTTTCATGTTTGTACTATTTTTTTTGAGGAATCAATTGATAATTTTTTTAACATGGTTATTGAAATTTGGATCACTGTAAGGTTATATGCTAAGTTATTAGAGGATATTATAATATAATCATAATTTTTCATACACATTTGAGTCTATATTATAAATTATTGAAGAGGGATTCCATGACTATTTATGGAAGACTGAACAATATAAAATAACATTGTATTAAATGTGTATTATGATACTATTTAAATATATTACGATATCAAAAATTTAATAAATTCTACTAATAATTGTGTAATTGTTAAAAAAATTTTGTATAGAAATAGTGTTTAGTATCAAAACTCAGTGTCCATTCACTTTAAGTGTTTTTAGTTTTGGAGGCACCTGGAAGAGGTTCTAATGTGTTTGCAGGATAAATGTTGGGAAACTGTGTTGGAACTAGGCATGCAGATAAAGCCCCAAATAGGATGAGTTTTTAACAAAATTCCATCGTCGCTCGATGTAAATAAGACGATATGAGTGAAGAGTAGCCCAATCAAATCAAAGGATCGCACATGAATGGTTTTAAGCACAAATTTAAACTATAAAATATGTTGTATAAATTCAAAGACATGCATGATGTCTGGTCATTGTTGTTGATACCTACATGAAGAATCTGAAGTCTTATTCCACTAGATCGTCCACACATTCTTCAAGGAATCCATGGGAGTGTCGTTCGTCATAATCCAGAAGATAGTGCAGAATTGTGATGATGCCTTCGATGCTCCAACGATCACTACATCTCTTCGATAGTGATTCTTTAGAGTGTTCTTGACATAATATCATTGGATCAAGAACCACTCACTCTAGAACATGAGAGATTGGATAGGAGTAATAATCACCATGAATAATGTTTGAAAAAATCTTTTCCTTATCTATTTATAGTGCTTAATTAAAATAAACAGTCAAGCCTCGCTAACCCTTATTTCATAACTCACAATCAATGACATTTTATAACTTCTAAAATGAGTCATAAATATTATTATCACATGCATGTAATTCATTAATATATATTACAGGATAATAATTAATTCATTAACTCGGCCCACGATTCCAATAAATGTTATTTGAACCATGAATAATTTAATATTCTTCAATTAATATTTTTCAATGCATTTACATAAAAATCATAAATACATAAAATAAATAATTTTTTGCACATTATTCTAAAGTCAAATAATATAAATTTAGTTATTGAATTAGTGATCGTTTAACCATGGACAAATCCTGGATCCCAATGGTGGGGACCCCCCAAGTCCAAATATCCGATTATATTGAATAGGGATGATTATTGAATACACTATTGTGTGTGATAATCTAGGGCCTTATCTTGACATTAGTGAACAGAATTATTCAGACCAAGAGAGGGATCTAGAATGACATCATGGCCCCAGAAGATATTTGGATTTTCACCGTAGCGACAACCAGCCTCCAAACACACACAATGCAATATAATCAGTTTTTCTATAATATTTTATAAAGCAGGATGTACTCATATGCCATCTCTCTTCTCTTGCTTTATTGGTTGTTGATGTAACTGGATGGATTTACCTTTGGCATCAATGACATTGTAATATAATGGTACTGCAATCCATATCATCATTGCTGGCAATATATTACTTCAATAACCAAGAAGTGACAAATCCATTCTTAACCATTCAACCAATTACATGGCACCAGTAACGAACCCAACACAAACTACATTGCAACGAAATCATTGCAATTGTTTTCGTCTTTCATCATATTATGAAATCATATGACGTAAATTAGTATTGAGCTAACTTCAAGTGTCCATTTCACATTTTTGTAAATAGGAACATCTAATAACACCCAAAACATGTGGAGTTCTTATTGGTGGGCCAGTCTTCATGATCTCACTACTAAAGATCACCATGGGAAAACATCGTGAGATAAATTCACAATTCCTATCATACAACAAAACCTGATAGTCAAACATCCTCTTGGTCCAATCTGTGAGATGTATCTAGACCATAAAACATATATTTATGATTAATGTCATAGTATCTCAAGGTTCTCATTATATCATGAAAACTGCTATAACCATTCAATACATCCATTAATATTTGGACATTACCATTATATTGTTGACGCAGAAAATTATACACTGTAATGGTAAGATGAAATCATGTACAACAACTGTATTCACGATATAGTAATCAAATACACTAAATAGGTGGATCTAGGGAACCCAATATTTCATCAATTAGTCGATGCCACTACAATTTGAGGCTAGGTTTCAACGTGTAGTTATGGGTTGTGTCCTATGTCCTGAATCTACAGCATGGTTTCACAGTTTTGGGGTAGGGAGGATCAATGGTGTAAAATTTATGCTACTATCTTTTTAGTCTTGGATTCACAGTGGGGGTATGCTACAACATAGGTGCATCCCCATTGACTAGCGCTATGGCATGGTGAGAGGTGGTTGTGATATTGTTGTTTTTTATGCTACTTTAAAATTAGTGGGGATGCAATGTGGTATGTAGGCATTGTGATAGTACCCCCATGAAAAGTAATATTCAAACCATGGTTATAAATGTTGAACTCATGCATTGGATTTACCCGGGGAAGCAATATGGTTTTATCCGATTTTTCAATTGTCTAGGTGGTAAACTACTTTTATTTAGGGGATGCATTGTGGTCCTCTAAAAATATGTCTACATGTAAATAAATCTGATACCCCTATAGAGAATTTTTAACACATCTTTCCACTTAAACCATAAGAAAACAATTGTTCATTTAATTTTGTATGAATCACTTTTTCAAAAGGCATCAATCCCGACATCGCGAGTTCAATCTGTATGGATGTCAGGTGGGCTCAAAATCTTTTCTGCTGATTTCAATCAGTTTTTTCATGATTTCCGTGATTCCATCATTCAATGTTATGGTGGATGATCTCCATTATTATAAATATAATTTATTTTCCATTTGTCTTTTCATTCATGGAACAACACCTTTTGGATATCGTAGTTTTGTCCAAGAAGGGGTGATCAGAGATCCACGACATTGAGTTATTCTTGTTCGAAGAATGTCAAAGAATTGAAGTAGGATATACATTTAATCTCATATTTATTAAAATTAAATAATAAATTGAAAATATTTTACCCCATTTTATTGCAGTGGAATTAGCATAATAAATATCAAAACAGATTAGAGAATAAAATTTGTTTTTGTTTTGCATTGAAAAGTTGTAGCTTTCCACCACAACAATGGTTTTCATCTCATATTTCTAGATAGTGTTATTTTTATAATGATTTATATATAATATAATTTAATTCATCATTTATCAGTTTGATTTTGATGATTTTTGTTAAATAAAATAAATTCAATAATGTTTTTTAGTCAGATAATGAATTAAAGAGGGTACATGTTTAGCAATTCTATTGTTTCTCATAATTTGATGGAAATAAAATTCATGTAACTATGAATGTTTAATAGAATGTGTTATTCCATGTGTTAGTGGAATTATATAAATAACATGATGATGGAAATAGTGATTTTGATAATAAAAGTCATTCTTAATGATTTTTTTGTTCCATACGTTTACTGAAACTGGAAGCATATATCATAGAGCATGTTTAGAAAATATAATATCGTGTTGTTAATTTTGGTATTAATAGTTTTCAATTTTTCAAATATAAAGTAACCATGTAAAATTTTCATTCCATTAAAATTGTTTTTAAAAAATGAAATGTATTATTAAATATTTTCTCATTTAAATATCAACTGTATTTTGGTTTTATTTTATCTCTTGAGCTGATTTAGGTGTCCCAATCAATTGTTTTGCCTACTTGATTTTTGATGAAAACATGGTTATAAATTAAATTTTTATTTTCTTAAATTATGACCATAAATTTTTGTATCATCTTAATATGTATTGTCCATACGGTTATTTGAGCCGTTTCCGGTGCCGCTAGGTGGGCAGTTCGTCATTGGATTCATGGAAGCCTCTCCTTGGAAGTACAATTAGCTAGTTATGGGTTTGGTAGGTGGTTGCATCACCCCTATGATGATTGAATTTGATATATGAAACAAAAAAATTATCTTTTTTTGGAAGTTATGTTCATATGGTATGAAGAGATCCATTTTACAAAAATTAATACACTCACACTGCTAGTGGATTATTTTCTTAATGTTGGTGCTTTGATCTCCTTTTTCTCTCACCAGGTATTGAGAATATTTTTCCTTGGAATAAATCTACATAGTGGTTTTTCTATCATCCTCATCGACGAACACATATGGTGGCCAACCGACCCCCTACATGCCACTGGTGCCTGTCTCATGGAGGATCCTATTGGGCGTATTCGGGATTTTAAGATGTTGACCAAAGCATGAATAAGAAGTCTTGTCAGGATCATCTAATGATGAGATATAATGAATCACTATGTTTGGTGTTCAATGAAAATGATTTGATATAGATTCTTATAAATATTTGAAGAGTTTTATGTATTTATTAAACACAATTTAATCTGGGTTGCTGCTTCTAATCCACAATTCCTATTTTTTCACTTCTATGAATTTTAGTTTGCTATCTGATCTTCTTATGTGCATTATAATCCATTTATATTTTAAATATCTATTAATAGATTGTGTGTGACTTGTGTTCTTGCATTTTAATAGGAACCAAATGCACCAAATCAAAAAAATCATGGTGTTTCCTTTTATTTATATTCTAATTTTTTCTTCTGTAGTTGTTGTTTCTCTATTGCCAAATTATCACTATATTTTGTTATTTCTTCATTATAATCAAATTAATTATTCAATTTTGTATAGTTATTTAAACCATATTTTTATTGAGTAGTCCTTTAAATTTTTTTAGGGGTTTTATTCCAGTATTACACCACAAAAAATTGGTACATGAGCCACACGAATAAATAGAGGAGTCTACAAAATCTGAAATAGAAAAATTAGATTGGCATAATGATTTAAATTAGTGGTGATTAAAAACATGATCCATTTTAGTTCAAATTGGGATGAAATATTACCTTTTTGTAACCAATGAAACCACATGTATGTATTTACATTCATGGTGAAACAATCAAAACCTATTTATATGTCCCTCACAACATATTTATTAATGAACATTCCCCTTTAACCATGTTATTAAGTGATAATGTGTTACAGGATATTGCTTATGAGAACTTCTCATCTGGTATATGGTATAACCATAAAACAATTATTTGAAAACATAATTAATTACTATTTTATTTAATAAGGACAAATTATATACATACATGATGCATCATAGAACCACCATCTTGACAAAACATGACAAGTTTAATAAAATATTATTAGGGATACATAATATACAAATTAATGTGGCATAAGAGGACCCATTCATTAAACTTTTAATTTATTAAAATAGATTATATTAACAACATATTGATTATATGATGTATGTAATAGATTACTTCACATTTTAGGATGTTCTATCCACCTTTCATTCACATGAGTTACGTAATAAGGCAAAGGTTAAACTGGAAGATGAGGGTCTAATTGTTTTTGGCAGTTTGGAGTTACAAGATAAAAACGAAAGGTAAACATTGGAAGGGAAGTAGGAGTCGTAGCTAATTACATGAACATCGGTCTAAACCCATGATATAGATGGTTTCCTTTTAGAATTGTTGGAATGAAGGGCATATTAGATGCAAATGACTGATTTGAAAATTGGAAATTTTTGTAAGGAGTCTAGTTATAATATCTGCCTCTCAACCAAGGCTCTGAATGTGTTGAGGTGTTGTGCGGGTCTTGAGATACTAAAGATTCACATTGGGACTTAAGATCATGTTTTTCTTTCCAGATGTTCTAAAATTTGAGTTAATTTTCTTATTTGATAGAGGGAGATGAAGGAGTGGTTTTTGTAAGAATGATCAAGTGTTTTGTCAATATATGTAGATGTTTTCTTATTCTGGATCTCTCATACCATTTACTAATCACCATATTTATAGAAACACATGACTTTTACATAAAACATTACATGATTTTAAGCAGAAATATACATCGGAGTATAGTTCTAGGATCATGAAGTCTGGTTTCATTGAAAACTAGGTACATAAAACATAAAACATGGTGCTAAAAAACAATCCATTATTTAATCTTCAAAATTATGTTATAACTTCCATTGTGCTCATAATTCATCTTATGATATCTTGGGGAAAAATATGAACACATAGATGAGCTAAAAATCCTTCTATGGGAATGAACATACTAATAGAGCTTAAGCACATGAGTTAGGAGGCATGGCATAATGGTAACAAAATCTTGGAACATGTGGAATAATAACAATATAAAAATGGGATCATATAATCATTGAATCATATAAATGTGGATGAAACATAAATCACTACTTTAGTATGAGTCAAGGCTAACCTCAAAGATCCTTTCACATAATAACACTAGCCAAGTCTAACCTCCACGACCATTGCACATAAAATCACATGAGTATAAACTCTTCCCATTGTATTGGATATATATCTTTGCACAACCATCTTAACATTCTCAGAATATTCTTGACTCATAAATAATCATTCAAAATCAACCACACATAATCATAAGGGTACCCAAGAAAAGAAGTGGGAATCAAAATCATGTCATAAAACATAATAAATGGGCTTCGGAAAATGTGTCTATGAAAGAAAGAAACTAATTTATTCATGGAAAGTAATAAAGGAAAGTAGTCATGTATCATTGTGAGTGGTGTCATGAAATGGTGACAACATGTACGAAATGTGTTTATGATTCATTTGAATGGAAACATGTTTGAGCAGTTGTGATGTAGGATACTATAAAAACATTAAAATAGAGAAAAGAACAAACATTTATAAAAAACAACAAGATAACAAATATTTTTTTACAAAAAAAATGAAATATTTTATAAATACAATGGTAACTTAAAACAGAAGATTGTGTGCACTTGAAATCGGGGTATAATTCGAGATGTTCTATTAAAATACGTTTTCTAATCTGGATGAATTTAAAAGGGAATCACATAAAATCCTATATATTCCTAAAAGAGAATGACAGATGGATATTGAAACATGATTTTGGACCATATTAACAGAATTTATAATTTTTAAACAAAAATAAAGGACAAAATCTTCTGTGTAAAAAGAATGATCGGGAAACCCGAAGGAATAAAGGTTGTTTGAGTAGAATCCCTTACCTTAAGTATGATGTCATTCTCCACTTGATCATAATGACCATAATAATCAAATTAGAATCCTAAATTAAAACATCCATAATGTATTCTTTTTAATAATGATTTATTAAAACCTTTTTGAGTTCATTGAAAACATTATGATTTGATAGAAGGTTTAATTCATTGTTCGGGTTCGTTTGTTTCCTTGGTTCTAATGATCGGTTCACTTATATATATGTTTGAAGAATCATAAAAAATTGAGATGGTTGACCATAATTTATGTTATATGATATTAGTGAATATAAATGATGTTACATGATTGTAAATCTCATTTGGTTACTTGGCAAGATGATGAATAATTATAAAAATTATTTAATTAAAACTATTTGAATAAATTGGCAGTTTTTTACCATAAGGAACATGTTTTGTTTTATAAATCACCACCTTATGTGTTGAAGGATTTTAGAACCACTGGTGAGACATTATATATATGTTATGGTCTGGTTCATCCAAGATAATGGTTTCATTACTATAATTGTAGACAATAATGGAAATTGAAAACCCATCATCCTAGACTGTGGAAAATTAGCACATCTCTGATGGTGTTTCCATTTTTAGTATAAAATAAATGGAATGAAAAGATGTGTAAGAATTACTACCTTATCATGATAACATTCCATTAAATGTATTTTACTCGAGTCATCACATCTTTTGGATCAAAGGAGGTGTTTTTGAGATAAAATGAAATAATATTGAAAATAATAAAAAAGTTGAGAGATCCCTGATGAAAATTCGGCAGCTAAACAACCCCACATAAAATCTCATAAATAGAATTAATGATAGAAAAATGGTGTCACATAATATGGAAATCAAAAATATAGTTATAGGGATAAATAATATCATTCCCCAACACATAGGAATATAATCTCAAAGAGATAACATAAATGAAGTGTTGACTAAGAAAGGAGGGTGAAAGGTTCCCTTACCTTTTGGAGTAACTCCTAAAACCTGAATGTTGAGACCTCGGGGGCTCGGGGGCATCTTGGATGGGAACCTAAGAGGTAAAAGAACCAGATCATCATTGATGATGGATTTGGAAGGAATTAATATGAAGGTACTTGTGGTTATTTATAGGTAAAGAGAGAGAGAGAGAGAGAGAGAGTTTTCTATTAATTTCAAAGGACACCTCATTTGTGGTTTTTTGCAAAACCATGTTATTTCCCATTGTATTTTCCCATGTTATTTTCCAATTGAAACACCTGAATATTATTTTACTATAAAAGATTCATCCAAATGTTTTTATTAATTATTACATCATTTTTATTTCATCAAACATTCTGAAAATTCAAACCTATATTTTTATTATTCATAGAAAATTCAAGTTTTATAAAAAATTCCAAAAAAAACCCTATCCATTTTTCAACTTTTATAATTAAAAAATGAAATACATTTTTTGAAAATAATTTTCTAAATATTTTTAATATAATTTTGTATAAAATTCATATCAAAATCAACATTAAAAAAAAACTCAATTTATAACACCTTGAGAAATTAATCAATGTCCAAATAATTATCTTATAAACCTAAGAAAATAAAGTAACAATTTTTGATTAAATATTATTAATGTAAATTTCAATTTTAATTTATTGAATTAATCAAAAAAAATTAATAAAATATTTTGGACATACAAAAAAACCAATTCTTATACTCTGATAGTTTTTTCATTTTTAAGATGAATAAATTATATTTGTACATTCATGGGTGATGTTTCTATTTTTTGAATATTATCTATTCATTACTATTAATAAAGGTACTATACTATTCATAAGGGTATGTTACTTTTTATAAAAAATTATGTTTGTATTGTCAGACTCCAAATCACTTTCTAATAACAATTGTGGATGACAGATATTCAAAATTAAAAACACACAAGTGAAAATCATATGTTTAAAGGTCACATAGTGCTTTGTAGTTAAAATTTTTGGGACTCTATGTTGTTATATATCATAATAATATGAAGTTATTCTATTGAAAACATGTCTTCATTAAATTATTCCTCCCTTAAAAAAATTTCCCTCAATATTTCAATTTAAATTGTAGGCCAACAACCACTGCATGTACTTTTCCATCATTGCATCCTCTAGTTCCAATGTTACCTATTCGTACCTATGGTTTCACCACGGTACCTTGAACTGGTGAGTTGAATTGTTATATACAAAATTATCTCTATGATCCATGATCTTTACTGGCTTCTCCCCGTGAGAAAGATCATCAACTGATTTTACAACCTTTGACGATAGTACAAGTGATGTTTCTGGTATGTACTTCATTAAAAGAGATACATGAAAGACATCGAGTGCTTTGGACAAGGTTGGTGGAAGTTTCAGTTGATAGGCAACATCACCAACTCGATCTAAGAGATAAAATGTGCCAATGTACCTAGTATATAGCTTCCCTTAATTTCCAATCCTTATTACCTTCATCCATAGAGATTTCCACTGATATACCATGTCTCCCAATTTATACATTAGGTCTTGTCGACAATTGTCTAAATAGACATTTCTATCGATTTTGGGATTCGTGATATGTTACTAAATGGTTTTCACCTTCCCTACAATTTCTCTGACCATATTAGGTTTTAAAATATAACGCTAACTAACTACATCCGAACACGACGGTGTTCTTCACCATTTACTATAAAGGTCTTCGTATAGTTCCATTTAGATTCTTGAGTGGAAAATGTTTTTGTAGGATAAATCAACTAGTGGATGATGTTGGTCCAAGCACTGTTAATATCCATATAATAGTCTCTCATCATATCTACCAGTGTCTGAATACATTTCTCATATTGGAAATCAGTTTGAGGATGATATTCCATACTAATGTTTAGTTCAGTGCTTAGAGCATTTTGCAGACTTATCTAGACCATTGAGGAGAATAATGGATTTCGATCGGATACAATAGACAGTCGTGCTCCCTTCATCCTTACCAATTCATTGAAATATAATCATTCATGTTGATTTTATTATAATCCCAATCGAATCGCTATAATGGGAGATGTCATTGTAAGACCATCCACAACAACCCATTTAGCATTGTTCCCTCTTGATGTCCATGGTAGCCCAGTAACAATGTCCATGGTGATTTTCTTCCAATTCTTTCTTGGTATGGGCAGTTGTTGCATAATCCCCTTAGACTAATGTCTATCATACATCACATGTTGACATTGCAGGCTTCTTGATGTATATTCAACAATCACTCTTTTCATAATGGCCCACCAAACATTCACTCAGAGATCTCGATAAATCATTGTGCTCCCATAGTGTATAGAAAAGGTTGAGCTGTTTGTATCATTCATTATATCCGTATTTATCCCTGGATTATATGGTATACATAATCATGACCCAAAAATTATATCTCATTTCTCATCAATTTTGAAATTAGCAATTTTCCTATTTCTGATAGATTCCACCCATTTCTGAATTAATATACCTTTTCTTTGAGTATCCATTATTTTCTCCTTGAGAGAATATTGAGAAATAAATTTAGAAAGGATTGATGATTTTCATCCCTTAATAATCTCCATGTCCATTTTTTTCAAATCTATGATGACTGGAGCATTTTTAATTTCAATCATTGATAATGATGTATGAACATTTTAACAAAGAGAATCTGCAACAATATTTATCTTATCATGATGATAGTGGAGTGTCATTCTCCTTGATGATCACTATCCATCATCTATGTAGTATATTAATGTATTTTTGTGAGAATATATAACTAAATCTCTTGTGGTTAGTATATATATAATTCATTCCCTAATAACAATAATGCTGCCAGATTTTCAATACAATGATCAATGTCTCCCACTCTTGATCATTCATGTGAATGTGTCTAAAATGGATTTTCAGTTTCCATGAGGTGTAGTCTATCAATTTACCATTTTTTATTAGCATAGAGCCTAACCCCTTCTTAAAAGCATTACTACACACCACAAAAAATTTCCAACTTGCTTGGAGTGTGTGTGCTGGTGTAATGATAAGCCTCTTTTTCATCTTCTATAAACAAAAATCACATTCTTGAGTGCATAATAACATTACTCCCTTCGGTGTCGTACTTTTCATTGGGTTGTAAAATTGTGAAATGTTCCTCACAAATTGTCGATAATATGAAACTTGAACTAAAAAGTTTTGGATCTCCACTATAGATGGTGGCCTAGGCCAATCTTCAATTTCCTTTGTCTTGGAATGCCCCACAGATATCCTTTTTCTGGTGATAACATGCCCCAAGTATGATACATCCTCAATCGAGAACTCACATTTATTATAAAATGCATTACAATTCTCCCTTCACAATGTCTTCAACTTAGCATTCAAATTCTCTTCATGTTTTTCCTTGCTCTTGGATTATATCATAATATCATTAATAAAGTCTACCAAAAAAATTTCGAGGTATTCTTTAAAAACCCTATTCTATAAAGCAATGATTATTTTTGGGTCATTAGAGAGTCCGAAGGGCATCACTATGATCTCATAGAGTCCATACCTCATTTGAAATGAAGTATTGGGAATATCTTATTTCTTCAAATTTAATTGGTGATATCCCGACCCAAGGTCTCCCGTAGAGAATTAACATGCCCCACGAAGCTTATTGAAAAATACATCAATCCGTGAAATGGTATACTTGTTCTTTATCATTATTTTTTTGACCTTACAATAATCAATGCATAGGTACATCCTTCTTCATGATGAAGAGGACTAGCTCACAACATGGTGAAGCACTCAGGTGTATAAAACCCTACCCTAGATTCATCTGTAAATATTTCTTATTCTCTTCCATCTATACAGTGGCCATACTATAAGATTTCATTGAGATAATTAGAGAACCAGTGATATTTTCAAAAATGAACTCAACCTCTCCAGTAGGAGGAAGACCATGAAACTAATTTGGGAATATATTAGTGTAATATATAATGATGGGAATCCCTTAAAGCATGATTCTATATTTGCCTAAATAATTTCAACTATATTTTCATTCTAATAAGGTAATATTATCCAAACATTAGATGATTATTCTATTTGAGATTCATGTTTTTCCTTACAATTATAAAGAATCATGGGATTCTTTGGGATGTTAAGAGTGACATCCCTTAAACGGCAGTTGATGTTATCCTTGTATAAAGATATCCTATCCATGCCCAAGATTGCATCAAACTCTACTAATGGAAGTATGAAGTGATTTTTTGGAAGGGTTAGTCCACAAACGTTAAACAGGGATGAGTTATAATTAATGGTCACAATAATTACCCAATTAATTTTTCTCAAAGATAACTTTTCCTCAAAATTTTCAGTTATTGGTTGAATAGTTCTACTAAACTAGTATGATATGAATGAATGCGTAGAACCAAAATCAAATAGTATATTCACTATTTATGAATGTATAACTAGATTACCTATCACCACATTATTTTCTAGATCTACCTCAGTAGTAGTGATATCCTAATCCCTTCCATATATCCTAAGAGGGTATTGATGATTTCCTCTGAAAAACCATGGTTAAGGTAAATTGATTGCATAATGCACATTATCCATGTAGTAGTAACACATCACCACTTGCTGAGAATTGATATGAACCATTATTTTCTTCATCCACATTAGCGGTATTTGTCATATCCCATGACAGTTTTTAGACAGACGACCAAACCTTCCACATTTAAAGCAATTCCTAGTTCCCTATAGATTGTTCCAAGGCTTCCTCTTCGCAAAACATTTACAGGTGTGATATTTGGGATTCTTTCTATCATTGGATTTTTTTTGTTGGACCACCCATGTTGTTCTCAATTATTCTCTTTTGTTTACTGAGCCTATTAGGCCACTGAGGGTCCCAAAACTCTATAATAACCTTCGGGTACAACAGACAATCTCATCATAACATTAAAGACTTGGATCACCAAAACCTTCCCTAGGCTTGACTTTAACATTCTAAATATGTAATCCACCTTGCTTTTGGTGTTCATGACAATGCTAGTGAAGTATCATGGAAGCCTTGTAATGTTTTCTTTATACATATCGATGGACTCATGATACTTCTACATGAGTCAAAAGAACTATAATTTCATCTAGAGATATACGGTTAGTGGAAAATATTTACTTAAAAACACCCACTTGAATTCCACCCAATACATTTAATCAATTTCCTCTATGATGATGTAATCTTGATTAGTGTCCTCCACTGATCATCTTCCACTTCAAATCAATAGACTGCCAGTGCCACTTTCTCTTCTTCTCAGCATTGGAGGACAAAGAATATATTTTTAATGATGTTAATCTTCTGTTCGACGAGAAGGGGATCAGAAGATCCACTAATCATAGAAGGTAATTTCCTCATGTAGGATTAAATGACCACATTATCCTTCCACGTAGGTGGAGGGAATTATACACAATTTAGGTTATTATTCATAACATTAAATACTAGATCAAGTACATTGTTGATGTTTTGAGCAGCCATTCCAAACAGACCAGGCATATCATTTGGGCATTCATCGCATTCCCATTCACATTGATTGTTGGAATGTGCTCTTCTTTTTCCTGCCATTAAATAAAAAATATAACGTACAATTATATGGATTTAATTCATATCTATTAATTACTAAAAAATTGAAGATAAGGTGATAATGTTTTAGTGAAGAAGTATATCCTAACATGTGATTCCATATGTTTCAATATAGGATTTACTTGATCTATTTTTTATCATATATTCTTATGGTATCTTTATTTTTCTTAATAACTGTTTTTACCCAGCTCATGAATTACCATTTAATATCCCCTAGATTGTAAATACCATGAATTTAGGAAGGCTCGTTGTATTTTAACAAGATACCTTGAGACATTCCAGAATCTCATTATTGGTGTTTTCACTCCTAGGTACATCTATTCTAGATCCATCTATACCTGTTTTTATTCATAGATGGTCATATTTGCTTGATTAATAACTTATTATTTACAAACAAAAATTTAGTTATGTTTTCATATACTATTTATCATCCTTAATGTTCATACTAAAGTCATATATTCATAATTTTTTTTTAAAAAAAAGACCATCCTCTGATACCATAAACAGAGACCCTATACATTTAAATAAAACATTACATGATTTAAATCATAAATATACATCATTGTACAAGATGAGGATCGTGAATTCTACTGTCTTTTAAAAATAGGTAAATAAAAAATAAATCATAGGGCAAAAAAACAATTGTTTATTTAATATCCATAATGAGAACACAACATCCATTGTGCCCATACATCTACATATGATATCCTGTGGAAATACATGAATAAAGGGATGGGCTAAAAATCCCATTAAGGGAATGAACATAACAATAAATATTAAGCACATGTGTTAGGAGGCATGAAATAATGATATAAAAAGCATGGAACATATAAAATCATATCAATATAAACATGGAATCATATAAACATAGAATCATAAAAACGTTGCAGAAACATAATTCCTGACTTTAGCATGAGTCAGGGATAACCGCCAAGATCGTTTCACATAGTAGCACAAGCCAAGGATAACTGACATTTCTGTTGCACATAACATCTCATGAGACATAACATTACCCAATGAATTGGAGCACTATTTGGGTGCACCCATCTTAACATTCACATTATATGCATTCCACATCATTAATCATTCATAATCAACAACACATAATCATAAGGGAACCCATGGAATGATGTTGATATCACAATCATGTCATAAAACCTAATAAATTGGAGTATCATAATAGTTTCCACCATAGAAAGGTCCTAAAATATTCATGGAAATTCTAATTGGAAATTAGGCATGTATCATGGTGAGTGATGTTACGGAAAAGTGTCAACATGTATGAAATGTTTTTATGAAACTTTAGCATTAAAACATTATTGAGCAGTTTTAAAGGAAAATACAATTGATCCTTTAAATTAGAAAAGGAGACAATAATTTATAAAAAAAATATAGATATGAACTAGAATGATTTACACAATAAAATGACTGATTTTATAAAAACAATGGTTTCATATAACTGAAGATAGAGTGTTTTTGAATTCGGGTAAAAATTCATGACGTTCCCTTAAAATAGGTTTTCTTATCTGGAACAATAAATTGTGGAATCACCTAAAACCATATATATTCCTGTATAGGAATTAGGGATTTATCGTGAAACATGTTTTTGGAGAATATAAAATTAATTTATGTGTTTTCCATAAAAATAATGGACAACTTCTTTTGTCTAAAAATAACGATATAGAAACCTGATGGAATAAAGGATGTTCGAGTAGAATCCCTTACCTTAAGTCCAATGTTGATCTCAACATCATAATAATGACATGAATAATAAAATTAGGTTAATTAAATAATAATTCCACAACCTATTAAATATTAAAATTATTGTTTCAACCCTTTTTGAGTTCATTTGTTATCGTCGTATTGGATACGTGGAAAGATTTCATTCTTCGGGTTCATTTGTTTCATTGGTTCTAATGATCAGTTCACTTGTATTATAATTCGAAGAATCTTGTAAAATGATGATGTTTTTTCAAAAAATGGTGTTATAATTTATTATTAAAATTCCATGAGGCTGTATGATTTTAAATTCAATTTGGTTAATTAGAATAATGATGGATCATTATATAAATTATTTATTGATAACTGTTATTTATTTGGTTGTTTTTGACCACAAGGAACATGTTTTGTTTTATAAATGAAAAACTTGTGCTCAAAAGAATTGTAGAACCATAGATAATAAAATTTACCATTATTATGGTATGGTTCAACCATGAAAATGGTTTCATTACCATAATTGAAATGTTAATTGAAATTGAGACCCATCGTACTTGAATGGGGTAAATTTGAACATCTTAGATGGTGTTTTTATTTTTAGTATGAATAAATGTGAAATGAGAGATGATGAAGAATTATTCATTTATCATGAAAAAATCCTTTAGTTGTATGGCACTCGAGTGATCACAACATTTTGATAAAAGGAAGTGAGTGAAAGATGAAATGAAATGATCTTGAAAATAAAAGAAAAGTTGAGAGATCTCTTATGAAAATTCTACAGCCTTACAACATCGCATAAAATTTAATAAAAACATTTGATGCAAGAAAAAGGGTATCACAGAAGATGAAAATAAAACATATATTAATAGAGATACATAAAATCAAAACCCAACATATGATAAAGGAAATTCATAGAGATAACTTAAAATAACCGGTGACTAAAAAATGAGGGTGAAATGTTCCTTTACCCTATAGAGTAACTCATAAAACCAGATGGTTGCGACCTTGTTGGAATGTGGACACCATACGAAGTATCCTTGAATGTTAAAACACCAGATCCATGAGGAGGATGTGTTTGGAATGAATAAAAATTAAGTGATGTGTGGGTATTTATAGAAAACGAGATATTGTTTATTTATTAATTTTAAAGGACACCTCATTAGTGTTTTTTTTGGCAAAACCAATGTATTTCCAATTGTATTTTCCTAGGGTATTATCCACTCATGACACTTCATATCTTATTTTACTATAAAAAATTAAACCAAAATATTGTTTTAATCATTATATCATTATGATGTCATCAAACATACCAAAGACTCAAAACTGTATTTTTTACTATTCCAAGAAAATTCAAGTATTTTAAAAAAATACACAAAATTTAGCTAACCATTTTTGAACATGAATAATACAAAAATGAACTCTATTTTAACCAAATAATATTATAAATACATGTTATTTAATTTTTAAATAAAATCATAACAAAATTAACATTATAACTATAACTCAATTTATAACACCATGAAATATTATTCAAGGTCCATTAAATTATTTTGTAAAAAAATAAATAAAGTTCAAAATTATGATTTCATTTTATGAAATTAAAATTCCATTTTAAATTATTAAATTATACATAAAAATTTAAATAAAATATTTTTGACATACACATTTTTCCAAATCATATACTATGATCATTTTTTTCACTCTTAATAAATCTAAATTATATTTTTTCATTCATGGGTGATGTTTCTATTTTATGGATGATTTTTGAATTCATTACTATTTATTATTATTCAAAATACCATGATACTATTCATTATGGTATGTTAATATTCATCAAATATTATATTTATCTTATCAGACTACAATTCAATTACCGATCATAATTGGAGATGACCATTTTTACAAATTAAAAACAGACAAGTGACAAACATATGTGTAAAGGTCAAATAGTACGTAGTATTTCATTGTGTTGGGACTCCATGATAATATATGACCTAATTATAATAAGGGACTCCATTGATAACATTAGGTCATTATAATATTGGATGTGAGTTTGGTTATAGATTTACACTAGAATCTGATCTCACTTGGTGTCTTAGAACAGATAGGTTTTAACATTAAATATGATTCAATTTGTCATAGAATATCTAATAGACATCATATTGTTAATAATGTATACATTCCAAATGGGTTATATGTTTCGTGTAGGACAACACACAATAAGATGTTGGGAAACACTAGGTCACTATCAATGACAAAATGATTCATTGGCATAGGATTCTAGGACAAGGGAGTTATAAAGATCTAGAGAAATTCATCAAGAATGGTATTATTAGTTATGTTACACTAAATGATTTAACCTTTTGTGATGTTTGTGTGATGGATATGTCTAAATGATTATGTTTTCATTGTTGTATCTTTAATGATGGTCACCAACTTCAGTATGTTCACTCTTATTTGGGGGGACCTGCTAGGACTACCTCCCATGATGAAGGATTTTAAATTGTCACCATTATTGAAAAAATTTCATTGAAAATCGGGGTTTATATTTTGAGAAATAAATATGATGGATTTGAGTTGTTTTAAACATGCAAATCCTCTATAAAAAACTATATGTGAAAATGTTGATGAATTTGAGGACCGATAGTGGCTTTGAATACTGATATGCCGAGTTTATCTATTTTTGTGAAATTTAGTGGATTTTAAAACACTAAACCATGAGTCAAAATCAACAATAGAATTTTATGGATGAGTGTATAAATGGTAATATTTATGAGAAGGCTTATATCATACTTTAATGCTTAGGATTTACCAAATCATTTTGGGAAGAAGCTTTTAGTGTGACAATTTACTTGATAAATAGGTTTCCCACATCTGCTAAAACATTTATGTCTCCTATTAGATTGTGGAGAAATAAAATCCCATCCAATGATCTTTGTATGGTGTTTGGATGTTTAATCTAGGATTTTGTTAATTATGATGATCTTGAGCCCAGACCTGTCATGTACATCTTCATTGGGTATAGTGAGGGGGTGTAGGGTTATCATCATTTGGTATATAATCCTCTATTTCATAAGTGTATTATTAGATATGTATTTTTAATTATAAAGTGTTTTTTATTGTTAGAATACAGCCTCACATTTATTGTAATTTTGATCATTCCAAAAGTGATATCTTTAATTTAATTCTACTAGTTTTAGTGAGTCACCTATTAAGACTACTTCTACCACTAAGGTTTCTCATTCTCATCCTGAGGCATAAACATGGATTGATTCTGACGACACTACTAATAATAGTCTTCTTAAATACAAATGGTTTTATCATATAACAATGGATAGATGTAGGATGGTCATTAACCCTCTTCGTAGGTACATCCAGGATGATATGGTTTCCTTAGCCATAAATGTGGAAGCTGATCCTGGTGGAGAGAATCGCCAAAGCAACAATCAAGCTATTAATAAGAGAAGCACTAAGCATTGAATTTTAACTATAAAATATAAGATGATATCTATATGAAATAACCATAAATGGTTTATTGTTAATAAATCACCTACTTCCCAGGCGATTGGTTGTAAATTGATATATAAAACAAAAGAATACAAAAATATATGAAATAAAATTATGTTTAACGATAGAATTGTAAACAATGGATTCATTCAAAGTGAAGGGATTTATTACTCGGAATGATTTTCTCTTTTATTGAAAAAAATATTCAAAAATAATTTTTATTACATTTTTTTCCCATTTATATTTTCATATTGAACTACTGATGTCAAAATAAATTTCCTATAAATTGATTCTGTTGAATAATTTTACATGATGCCTCTTACTAGTTTTGAGTATGAATTAAAGTCTAACTATGTTATTTTCTTAATAAATCATTATACGGGTTAAAATATGCTTCAGGATAATGGTAAAACAATTTTGATTCATTTATGTTTGAAAATGGTTTCAGTAAGATCCAATTTGATGAAAGTATATAATTTAAATCTATTAAAAATCAATAATTTATTTACAACTCTTCTTAGATGACATGTCACTCATATTAAGTGATATAAATAAAATCCCCAATGATAAATTTCAATTGAATTAATATTTTTAAATAAAATATCAATGATGTGGTATGAATATTTTGGTCATAAAAAATAATAGGTATATGAAGAATAAGATTCATTGTGTATATCGACATTACAATATGATTAAAGTGTGTCATAGGTACATTTAGGATGGTATGAATCCTGTTAGTGATATTTTAGTTAAACAATTCAAATTGACATTATCTATGTGACCTGCTACAACATCTGATATTGAATAAATGTGTAGAATATCATACACTAATTTAGTGGAATGATTTATGTGGGCCATGATTAATAGTCCACCAGATGATTATTTAACTATATATACATTGTGAATGTGTATGGAATATCTGGAAAATCCACATTGGAATGATCATAAATGGTTGTTGAGGTACATTTCTTCTACTTCATCAATTTCAATTTTCGATGATAATAATATTATATCTCCAAATTTATTCACTGGTTTTAAGGTTTCTAACTATAGTAGTGAAATTGATCATAGGAAATCACTGTCTGGTTTTTTTCTTTATTACATGTAGAGGAACTATATCACGGATGTGCAATTTGCAATCAGTGGTGGCCCTCTCGACAACTGCATCCATGTACATAACATAGTCAACAATAGACAAAAAATACATATGGCTTAAGGGTTTAATTTCTGAACATAATATATGCAATTCTATTTGTAGTTTAAATTGTGATTCGCAATCATCCATTTAATTTTCTACAAGATCTGTATTTCATGGTAGGATTAAGATGACAGATATTAGGCTTCATTTTATTAGATGAGTTATTGAAAGTGGATCAAGGTGTGTCACAATAATACAGAAGAATGAAAACCTAGACAATTGTTTTACTTAGATTGAAACATTTTCAAAGATAATTTATTTCAAAGATATCATGAAACTGGATTCACATGAATAAAATATAGGTTTCATAAAAGCAAAAATTATCAATCTAAAATGGTTGATATTATTTAATTTGGGTATTTTTAGTTTTCATATTGAAAATTGTGTATATCCCACTAATATTTTTTATCAATATTAATTATTTCAAATAAATGAAATTTATTATATAATATTTTTCATAATTTATGATCTACTATATATTCATTTAATTTTAGGGCATGAACTGATTTACATGTCTATCTTAATTTTAAAACCTTCATGATTTTGTATTCAGCCTTGGATATCCATTGTATAGCTATTATATTCATTTTAATCCATAAATGGATGTTTCCTCATAATCTATCCTAGCCATCCATTTATTTCAGTTGTTCCTTGTTTAGATGGGTGGTATCATTGTTGCTTGATTCATGGTAGCCTCCCCACGGTTATGTAGTTAGAGGATTAAGGTTTCGATTGGGGCTTCAGCACCGCTGTAGTGCCTGAATTTGATATACAAAACATATATGAAAATCATCATCTAAGGTGGTCGAGTTCATTGAATATGTAGAGATCCAAATTACCAAAATTGTTCACCTTTCGCGACTAGTGGTTTTTTTCTTCCGGATCATGGATTAGTCTAGTTTTGATCTCACCCATTGTTTAGATTCATCTTCATTGTCATCAATATCTCCAGGGGTGGGGCCATTGTTCTCATCAGCAAACACATATGGTGGCCTTCCCACCCCTTACATTCCACTGGTGAACTACTCATAATGGAGACTATTATGGTTCATCCTGGTTAAAGATGTATGGGAATTTATCAAATATAGAGACATGATGTGAGCATCTTATAACGATATCCAATGATGTAGAGGGATTGATTTGATTGGATCGTGAAGTGATCTAGACTCCTAGACATTTTTCCAGGGTTGTACTGTTTTTTATACTCGACTCCTTCTGTGTTGTCACATCTAGTGTGTCAATTTTATCACTTTTGTGCATTTTAGTTGTTGATCAACATTTTTTTGAACACTATAATATGTTTTAAGCTTGTAATAAAATATTGATTGTGGGTGGTGTTCATCCCAAGTTGTAGTTCCGAAAGATTCTGAATCACATAAATCTTGGTGTTTCTTTTGTTATCTATTCACATTTATTCTTCTAATATTGTTGATGATTCACTATTCCATCATTGGCACATTGTTTGGTTGTCTTTAAATTATATTCAAAATAATTTATGTATTTTATATATTGAATTAAATTATATTGTCGACTTAGTGGTCATTGAAATTATTATTGGTGAGGTAGTAATATTTCATTACCCCATAAAACATTGTATCGATGATTAGATAGTTTTCCATTAGTTTTAACTTATGATAACTGAATAGGTTAATTTAATATGGAATAAAAACTCATTTTATAATAATAATAATTAGTTTTCCCATGGCTAACCATTTTCATGTGACGACTCTTTTGATGGAGTTATGGGATCCCATTTTTATATGAAGGATGGATGCCTTTTTTTAGATCCATGTTACATTCTTAACTATGTATGTTTATTTTACTTGTTGTGCAATCTAGATATGATACATTTTATGTGATGATATTTGAGACTAGGATGGCTGAGGAGATATGTGTTGGGAGTCTTCAGTTTGTGGAAATAGTTGACACAGATGATGGTGAGATGCATTGCGAAATGCATGGGTTTCTCAGGGATGAATGAAGATTTTATAGTTTATGTCGTAGTTGGGATTACTCATTATTGTGTTGAGGGATAATATTCTCTCTTGTCAATGAATCTAGTTAATGGTCGAATTATTGGATTTCTTATTTTACCAATATTATTTTACGTGTTGCATGAGGTAGTTGGATGTTTTTTGTTACATCTTTTGATGGAATATTAGGATTTCTTTCATTGAGTACCGAGAACTATTTAATGGTTATAATGTATAATAAATAATTAAACAATATTTTTAGTTTCTTATGCATTCAATATCATAATTTTTATCCTAATAAATATCGTACATAGTTAGACTATTCTTGGATTGCATAGACTTCACATTGAGGATTAACTAAATTTAATCTTAATAATTCTAATTAATAGTTGTTAAAAAATTAATGTGAATTTAAAAGATAAAACTGATTAATTAATATATTATAGAACCTTTAATTTCTTGTGTGACTGTAGGATATCTAGATCTGAGAAGTAATAGTCAGGTGTCCGAGGGATGATAGCTGTATTTGAGCCTAGGATTAGTTATTTCATATAGTATGGTCATGGGATAACCTATATCTTTTTTGATTTGTGATTTCATTAACTACCCCATCTGTGATGGTATATTGAACTATTCCTAGAGAACACTTGGGGTGTGTTTTCCCCCTCATCTAAATTGGAGAGGTTGATATGAATGACTACCTCCTCTGGTCTCGTTCTCTTCTCCTAATATTATTATCTACTGGTATGTTTGGTGGTTATTTTTCCCATATATGTGTGTAGAGGGTCATAATGTATTTAGGCTATTTCACATAAAAGTATTTCAGGATAGAATATCCTAAGGATTAATAATGGTTTGACGTGTATGGGTTTGCATGACTTGATGTACCATACATGGTGTATGGGTTGTGATGGATTCCGGTATAATACCTAATGTATGATACACATCATATGGTTTGTGTTGTATCATGAAAAAAAATTGTTTACTGTTAGATATGTTGCATTAGATGATGATAAGATGTGATGAATGACATGCATGTTATGATACGTATCCCAAGTGTCTTTATGCTATCTTTTTTGCAGAGAGATGGATCATGAAATTTTATGCAAGGTCATAAAATAAAACCAGTGGGGAAGAAAAAGAGTGGTGCCCTTGAAGATTTATTATTATATGATGTGATCCCTCTAGTATAATTGACATGGTAAGAGGTATCCATGTTGAGGTTGGTTACATAGGATACCTTATTATGTGATTAGTTAGTTTAACTTGTTGTTCATTATTCTTTAGTATGCATTCATTATCTTTTTCATGAGATGCTCTAGGGAAGATCCTACTGATTGTAGTATTATAATGACCTAGCATATATCGAAGCTATTTTCGAGTGAATAGGTTAAAGTTGGAGATCTTACTAAACATTATGAGATTGTAGTTTTTCAAGGGATATTTGGACTTCATGGTCACTGTTGAGTTTAATTTTTTGGTACTTTTTGATTACAAACCTGTTGATTTAGTTTTTTATAACATTACGTTAAAAATCATGTGTTTATTTTATCATTATATGAATCAGTTGATTGGTGTATATGTATTATCTCTCTCTTCTATTTGTTTCTATTATAGGGTAATGCATAACATTTATATGTATGATATTACCTCAGTGCTAGTTTCCAACATGGGGCCTATTGGTGGCAATACAATGGTGGCCACAAATTCCATGTCCAATTACTATCCATGGAGGGGTACTCTATAGGGATGGTTCATAACATAAATATATAGATAAAAGTTAGATATATCATCCAAATAGAGCATCTAATGAATAAATTAATGGAATGATGGACCTTATTGATTTTACTAGAAAATACAAAATGGATTATATTAATTTTTTTGTGAATAAAATTTAAAAAAGGATAGCAATTCAAATGTGATATGATGGGGGGAACCTATTCATGAAAGGGACTATGAAACACTATAAGAGTTGGAATTATTATGAATAAGAATATATTCATTGTCATTGAATAAAAAATAGTTACCTTGATGTTGATGCATGGACGATTAATGTGATATTTGAAATAATTAATGAAATGTTATGAGGGGTGGAACCTAAAGTAATTAATATCAAAAATGTTGAGACTGGTGGGATCAATCTTTTCATTAAGGTAGATCATGAATCATTTTGGTTATATGAAATACCTGATGATGAAAAACATGAAATATTTTTTTAGTGTAATGCTTATAGTAATTGTTTTCAATCATAGAGTTATTGAACTTGAATTAATTGTCTTAGTATTCAGACACATGGTTCAACATGATAATGTTGTTATTGAAAAAAGTACTTCCTACTGATGCTATGATTATAGATTCATATTTCAATACTTGTAATTTCACATAAAAATTGGTTTTAAATTTTATATCATAGATTTATGTGAAATAAATTACCTTTGCTTATAAATGAAACGTCACATTTTGAAAACTCTATAGTCTATGGTTCACTATGTGGAACGATAATGCTGAAAATCAGACCTATCAATGATATAATATGAAATAGGAGAAAAAATTTTCCATAAAGATAATGCCTCACATACGACTAAATATAAGGTTGAAATATTATTTTGATCATCAAATGTTTCTAAATTAATGGGATGAGACATGGAATGAAATAAGGATTGTGATATTCTAGCCAATCCTACAGACTCACTATCAACGAAGAAGCATAATCTGGGGAACCCTTATAATGATAATGAAATTAATAATGATTGATTGAGTTTGGTAGTTGTTTCCTTTAGAAATTGGGATGACCTTGTTGGGTTAGGGAACAAACATTCCAAGCGGTTTCTCACAGGATTGTTCACAGAACAGGAATGATCCAATGATTCCATATCCATTTGGACCTGCATTCTAAAGGTAGTTGCTAACTAGTTATTAACTGATGAGGCATACGAATTTGCATTGGTCGAGAGGATGGGAGGTCGGACTCATCACACCCTTTTTGGGGGAATTATTGTCTACTCTGGGAATCTCTTTATAGATTTATGTTATGTTCGTGAATACTTTTTACATTACCATGTATGAAAATGAGTTTTCTTTAGATCTATCAATCAATGATTAGTATTCATGAGATTTAGAGAATCTCTTAAATGTATTTGAGGTTCTTCATTGATAGTGAATCATCTATATTTGTTAGAGATTCATGGTCAACGGTATCCTTCAACACATTATATAAAAATCTCTAAGACATTATGACAACCATACTAATTGTTATGCCACTTAGTGGGGACATGAAGTTTATTGTCATTCAAAAGGACATTGATTATTTCGAAGTTGGGATCGTACCTGCAGATGTGCTACCTACGTATCATTATTTTGAAAAGGAATCAGAACCCACATAGTTCCTGTAATGATGTATGATGTTTATGTATGATTTATGGCTCAAAGAATGATGTCATAATTATATCTACACTATATGCTCATGTGATTCATGCTCTGTTTGAGAAACAAGAGGTATTGGTAAAACCAAACAATAGTTCCATCATATGAAATGATGTTTGTCTTCTGTATATATGACTGCCCAAATAGGTGAAGATTAGGTTTCACTTTAGGGAAGAAACCCAGGAACATGGTCCATAATGGAATATGTACTTTTATGGTGATTTGGATACTCTAACATGGGGCTTACTCTTGAGGAAGATGACAAAATTATGTGGGGTATTATGATTTGGTTTTACTCTTAATAAGGAAGCCCAAATCAAAAGTCTAATTAATACTGGTTAAGAGAAATTATGACTGGGGCTTATTCCTGAGAAAGATGCCCACATTAAAGGGATTTGGTATTTTGGGCTTATTCCTGAGGAGGATGCCCAGATTTGGAAAATTATGACTGTGGTATAATAAAAAAGGGGATGCCCAGGTTAAGGGATGTGGGGCTTACTCCTAAGGAAGATTCCCAATATAAAAGAATTTGAACTGGGGCTTACTCCTGAAAAGGAGGACCATGTTAGGGATCCTTTCATCTTAATGAATGAGGTTGAATGAATGAAATCTTTAATCGTAATGACATAACGATATGTAAATCACTAGGTTTTAAGACATGTTCCATAGAATTCATTTCAGATAAAGAGGCCAACAAAGGAACTATGCCATAAATGGCTTTGAATAAGGTTTTGAAGTCTAAATCTTGAATATGACAGGTGGATAGGCATAAGAGATGTGAAATAGGCAGGAAAGGCACCAAAAATGATAGAGCCACGCAAGTCATGCGTAGGCATAGAAGTTCTGGTCGCACATGTACACTTCTGTGACACATGGGTATTTTCACGTTGGCCAACCCTTAAGATAATATTTAGGAGAGACTTGGCTCAATCCCTTAGTATTGCCCTATGGGCTTCAAGAAGGGTGGCATGCATGTTCTGTTGAAGGGGTACGTCGGTGCGCAATTGTGGCCATTTCCCTTATGGGTTGTCCACATATGCGCGCAAGTGTTGATGAGTTTCAACACTTAGGCCTTCCCCCCAATCTGTAGATCTTTTGTTCTAGGTATGAAATTACCATATAAGTGTTCGGAAGTTTCGAGAAGAGACCTGGGAGCCGAGAGCTCAAATCTGAGTTTATGTAAATTTTCCTCTTTTAAAAGGGGGACCCAACAATCAGTATTTATAGGTAGGTGAAGACCCTGGGTGAAATTCCAAGAGGGTGCAAAAGTCACCTAGGTGATCACTAGGTAGCACACATGTATATTTGCATGACCATGGTGGAACTTGCGCGAACCAAGTGAAAATGAATCTTTGTTCATTCCATTGTCACTTTTTGACGTGTCTTCAAAGGATGAATAACTATGAATTCAAGGAATTCTTCACTTAATTTGTTTTGTCTCTGTGACGGAACATATCGTCAAAAAAGTCCCCCCTTAGTGTTGGAGTTGAATAAATTTGGATGTGACTCTGAGGTAAAGAAGAAAAACCAAGGAACATGCGGTGCGCAAGTGTTGAGCGCATAGATGGCAGTGCGCAAGGGTTGAGCACGCTGGGTTTAGGCAGACATGGTTGAGTCCTAGCCTATATATATGCGACCATTCTCACGCAAAGCACCCGGATTTCTATCTTTCAGTCTCTCACTGCACAAGTTGCCTTCGTCATGCAAGTTTCTCTGTTTTTCGCTATTTTTGTGATGTCGCACTGTTGTAGAGGTATCTTGACTTGTGCAGGGATATATGTGCACCAAAACGTCCACAACACACTGTGAAATGCATGCCAATTTTGGGACTTGTGGGACTTAATGATTTAGCGATTTATTCACTTTTCTTGACAAAATTTATGAAAAAACAACATACTTAAGAGTTAACTATTCAAATTTTGTGTAGATTAAAAGGCTCTAAAGAGAATCAGAATGGATGATGAACTGGCAAGAAAGCAAGTTGATGATATGATAAGCATAATTGGACATGATTATTATACTATTTGTGACATCATTTGTCTTGATTTGGAAAAGTATAGGAAGAAGTATCATCATGACTTCCCATAGAGAATTTATTTACATCAATACGTTTATGGTCATCAATGAGAAGTTACTATTCTAGAGGCAGAGAACTATCTCCAATAGTCTTCGTTTAAGAATTACACCAATTTTTCTCCATCAATCACTTAATGTGGAGGAGAATTTGAAAATGCTGAAACATTGGAAAATTACTACATAATGCATCATAGCCCATGTACCTCAGATCTAAAGCCTCACAAGCATGAGCTGTAACCACATTGTTATCCCTCAGTCTTCCGAAACACCGAGATGGATCAATCCAAAAGCTGGAAGAGGAGTTGGGACATTCATCATGCAGTTGGTGTGAAGCCAACATGGATGTGGGCATACTAGGTGTGACAAAACTACCATGAATTTGTCGAGGATTTAATAGGAGCTGCAATATATGAAGTTGTCTGGGCTGGGAAAACATATGTTTACAAGAATTATGACTTCGTACCGGAGATACTCAGCCATTTGATCCCATAAACCATTTCACTCTATCTGACTCATTAAGATGTAGGAATCACTCTGTGGTATGTCCACAAGATCACCAGGGATCCGATTTTAGGTGATCTGTATGAAGAATTAATCCCCCACAAGGAGACTAGGAATGATTCGGAGAAGACCCTGACATTTGCATGAGAATTATTGAAAATAATTTACAAGCTCAAGGCATATGAGACCACATTATCTCATTCTAAAATGGATATTCATCCATATGAGAGGATGAATATGTTTCATTCCATGAATTAGGAGAATGAGTCGAAGGAGAAGGTATCCAATGTGAATGGGCCGAAAAAGAAGGGATGGAAGTAAAAAAGGGCCGAAGGAGACGGTATTAAAGGGTAAGGGGCCCAAGGAGAAGGGGCCCAAGGAGAAGGGGCCCACTAGTCCTACCACCAGCCCCAAAACAGAGAAGAGGGGTGCTCCAGGCACATTTCGGCTAACTCTAGAACATGAGAATTTGAGAGGTGGGGATATGAAGTGAATCAGATGAACACAAAAAAGACTCATCTGGTGGGCTTCTTTCCTTGTGGCTCAGTGTTTATCTTTTTCCAGTCAAGGAATCGAAGGAAGGCATTAGGCCAAGGACCTTCGTTGTTGCAGCAATGTTGGCTGAGAAAAAAAATGGCAGGGTTGGCTACCCCAATTTTAGCAATGATTTACAAGAGCATACTCCATGTCATCATGGGTAAGTCTCCTTTGAGAATAGTGGGACCATTCTATGTTTTGTGGGCATGGATCACCACTCACATCAGGACGTATAATGTACAGAACGGAGTACAGGTTTCTGAAAGATCTTTCAGGCCATCTGTGTAGACATTCTCTGGAATTTCTCAACTAGCTCTCAATTAATATGACATAAAGTTGAGTCTGATCATGTTTATGTAATTCAATTTCTTTCCTTAGTGAAATCCGCAAACGGGGCGGTTTTTTGATGATGGAACTGACAGCCTAGAATTGAGGGCATACATGCTGGCCTGTAGTGATAGTGTGCTGGTCACTAGGATTAACTGAGTGATTATATGTGAGGCCTATGCTCCCTATAGATTTGCACTTCAATTTAGGTGTTTGCAGCAGACTATTGTATCTTCCCATTTGCATGTCAGGTCAGAGAAACTTCTGATGGTAGCATGATAACTAAGGTTGCTGACATCTAGGGAGAAGATCAGGGCAGTGTTTGATCTACTAGTTGATAAAGAGGAATATAACCTTACTACATTGTATTTTGAGAACTAGATAGCATCATACCATGTAGGGGTGTTGAATCTCCCAGTTTATCACGTGGGGAAAAGGATGTGAACTATAGATAAAGATACCCTTCCTCAGGAAGGTGACACTTACCCACCTGAAGCAGATTCGCCGATTCCTCATCTAGGACTGACTCACCAGATTCCCAAGATGGGGATGAGGAGGCACAACATGTGGAAAAGAGGCCTCGTGTCAGATATAATCCTCCCATCATAATCAATAGGCCAACTCTATCAACTCCTATTGAGTTACTTCATTGGGGTAATTTTATCACTATTACGTTATAGAGTAACAAGTTCATTTTTTATTCACTATTTATAGTTGCAGGAGCTGGGAAGAAGCTGAAGACAATGACTGTAGGACCTTTCTCATAGCCATTTAGTACACATAATCAATATCTATGACCAGAGGCTGTCTAGACAGGGTAGAGTTTATACTGCGATACTGAAACTTCCTGGCTGGATTTGTGCGAAGAGCTACTCCTCCCTGGAATAGGGTATCTTCAGGCTTCCACTGATATCTGTTACAAGGATAACCCCTATGAAGTGCAGGCTTACATCATAGATCTAGAAATTCTTATATATGCCACTGATGATTCCATTCCATAAACTATGCGGGTGAAGGAAATGGTAGATCGTGGCTCCACTAAGAGGGGCTGGTGGTTCCGGAGATGAGGAGTGGAACGATTATGTGGCTCCTGAAGATATAATTCTCTTTCTTTATTTTCATTGAAACATGATTTCAGTAAAATATTTGTTACTCATGAATATTATTTTCATCATCTTGCAGCTTGCAATGATAGAAACTGGTGAGGTTCCTTCACCACAGTATTTCCCTGGTGGTACTTCCATTTGGGCGGGAGAATCTTTTCGCGAATCGGGAAAGATATCATCAAGAACAATCCATGGATGTGGAGTTTGAAATGGCTTTCCATTCTCCAATTCATGTACCATTAAAGGATATTGTTGGCACTCCCAAAAAGCCAATGAAGAAAAAGCATCAAATCAGGAATTCCATAACTAAATACATCATTGGTAATGGTAAGTACTTTAGAAAATCATGATTCTTAAACCATGAAAAGATTTATCATACATTTTGGGATTACAGGGGCTTCTTCAATTTCCCCTATGAGGAAGTGAACTGACGCTGCTTTGAAGTCCATAGAAGGTACTGGTGAACAATCACAAGTTCCGAATGAGTTGGCTGCTCCTAGAGAAGAGCCAACGTCTATTCTAAGTACACCCCTTACTGTTGTTGCATGTATAGAAGATCCTACTTCTGGTATGTCAGCAATGATTCATAAAATGTTGACTGAAACATCTACTGACTTCCATTCTGTGATACTTTTTGTTCAACCCCTTCTCTAGAGCTCTTGGAGACCATTGCAACTAATGCCACAATTATATCTGAAGAGGTTCTTCAACGTCATAGGCTACAGAATGATGGTCACCAATAAGACATATTAAATGCTCCCACTAGTGAAATTAACTAGGATTCTAATATTACATTTGATGAAATGATGGAACATGGTGCATCTATTGAATATTTTTTAGATCATGTTTAATAACCATGCAATTTAGTAGATTATGGACTTGAGTGTTATCCTTTGTCCTATTAAAAAATAACTTATTATTACATCTCCAATCATGTTAGGTTAAATGTGTTGTTCTACCTAAGAAAGCTGCTGAATGGCCAATGCATGAAGGGGGTACAGAAAACCCTACATTTGCAAAGACATTATCCCAAGTGGAGCTGAACCCCATAGTGCATCCTCAAAATAGCCCTAAAAATCCTGTTGAAGATAGGAATGATGGGTAGGAGCCTTTTCATGTTTCCAATCTAACATTGGGTAAGATAAAACAATTTTCTTTTGCGAGTGTACTTCATCTGGAAAACAGTCAGTCAACCTTGGTTATCCTTTGAAACTTACGAAATCTTTCAATTGATTATGTAGGGACATCGATTTTAGTTGCTAGATCTGGAGGTGAAGCCTCAGCCTCTACCCCATAGGGAATAGATAGTGAAGAAACACTAGTAATGGGGGAAAGAGCAGAACATGGCCCTTACCAAAGTGCATTGATCCCGAATTACATTCCCCCCTATGATAGTGATGCTGAGTGGGACCTAGAAGTACAAAAGGAACTCCAATTTTTACGACGCAAGGCATGGCAGAACATATGGAAGATCATATCTGATGTTCCTTTAGAAGACCCGTCATTGAATATTCTGCGACTGTCATCCATGTTTTTCATGTTTGGAATGGGCGGTTTTGGATATCAAAAGATCCATGCCTCGGTGAAACAAGTCATCTTAATAAAGTAGAAGAAGCAAAAGTGCAGTCAATATATGACCAGGGTGAGGCTGTCAGTCAAAAAAAGGAATTTGAGGTTACGGTGTCCCAATATGAGGATCATCCTACTGCCATGTTGAAGGAGCTGAAGTATAAGATCAAAGAGAAAGTCATCCAGCAGATGCACCTTCAGCAACAGTTAGATGTTGTTATTGGGGAACGTGACCAGCTTAACAATTCATTAGAAGGAGTTCAAATGAATGTTATGATAGCCATTGCATATTCTAAGAAATCACTCCATAATGCTGAAAAGAGTGAAGCTGGATGAGTGCATGAGCTTCAAGTTGCTGTTGATGAAGCTCAGGATGTTGTAAATCAAATGAATAGTTATGTTGACAACCTTTTGTAATTCTAGGAAAAGAGAAGAGTCTCCAATCAATGGACGTCCTTCTAACTCTTGTGTATAAAATAAAAAACACTTCCATCTATGTTCATTTGTGAATGACTTCCTTTGCTACATGCTTTAAAGTTTACCTAAGCCAATGGGCCTAGTAAGCATAGTTTGGATCTTGTTAGGGTTATTATAAATAACCCTACAAACCATGAATTTTTTTATTGCTCCATATTACCAAAAATTAGTGAAAATATATGTTTAGTGAGATGGAACTTGACTTTTTGTTCATAGTTCCCTTTTATTTTGTGAGCAGTTTAAAGTCATGCATGTCAGACATAAAAAATATAATGTTTACGGTCAAAATATCATTGACCGAATGGATAAAAATTGACTCAATTCCTTGATAATTTATCTAAAAACATATTACCATGTTCTAGTATGAGGTATAATAAGGAAACAATGACTTAATAAATTTTGAATATGAGGGATGATGGGAAAAACAGCTAAAAGGCATTTGAAGAAATAGTTCCCAGGAATGAAGTTACCACTATTTAACAAACCTGTTAGGTGGTTGATTTATGAAGGGCCACCTATGGGAATTGGTTGAATAATCAAATAACAACATAATTTGGCTGACAGGTCTGTTGTGTAGACTACATATGCAAGGCCTCTTAAGGGCATGTGCTGCATAGTCAGGAAAAAGAAGTCTCAGAAATTTACTTTTCTATTTCTAAAAAAGCTAATGGTTGTATATGGAGATTCAAATTTTCCAAAGCATAGAGTTTAATGTATGGAGAGAGGTACTTGAATATGAAGAAGATATTTCCAAACAAGATATTCTATGAACAAGATGAATGTCACTCCTACAACGGTATAACCTAAACGTAGGGAAGGAACATATAATCTATAGACTTGAATACTTTCAGATCATGAAAAAGAACATGGGACAAATATGTTAAGGATGGCTATATTTGGCAGACCGTTTCATATTGTTTAGAAGAAAAATAAAAACAAAAGTGGTTTTCTATCTAAAAATTATGTTTCCATTATTTTACAAACCCGTTAGGGAATTGAATTATTTAGGGCCATTTAATGGAATTAGTTGCAAAGTCAAATAATAAAATCTTTTAGCTCCCAAGTCTATTATGTATACTACTTATGCAAGGTCGCCTAAGGGCACATCCTGTATAGTCAAGCAAAAGAACTCATAAAAATTTGACATTGTGTGAATAGATGTCAGGAAAAGGGTTACAAATATCTAAATATCTATATTTTTAGGATTATGACACATAATAATGGATATTTTCCAATGTATTTAGAGATACAATGATCAATGCTAACCATAATCATGTTGTTGCTGGGTCCTGAATTGAAATGTTATACTTCACTACGTATCCCATATGAATGGGAATCAAGCCAATCATAGTTATTGAAATATAGTTTAACGTCATGTGGGATGAAAGTATGAGAGATTTTTGTTTAGGTTCAAAGATCTCAGCCCATAATAATGAATACACAGTGTTTGTTTTCATAGGGACTTTTCAGTCATGGGACTGAATGTGGAATTTGGGGTCAGGCCCATAAACATGGGGATGGATTCGAGGGATGCTGGAATGTTCCTACATACCCCATAAGGATGTAATTCAAGTCAACGTAGTTCTAGAATGACCCTGTGTACATATATGGTTCGTACATGTGAAGGGTGAAAATGGGACATTAGTGCAATGATGGTTTCACCCAAGAGAATAGGTTTAGGCATTTCCATGTATGCACATAGTCATTTGAATATAACATGATTGGAGATCAATGTAACTAATGATTCCCTCTCAGGTGACGGTATAAAAGAATGTTTTAGTTTATTTTCATACATGAAAAAAGAGATGTACATTTTAACGCTATATAGAAAGGACAAAGGTGAACTAATGTAATGATATTGATTCTCAGGATGGCTTCAGAAATCAACAGCATATGAGATGGTGGTGAACCGAAGTGAAGAGATTGGTTTTGGGCCTGAATCTCAAGAGGTTTCCTACATACCCAGCCTTGATGACAAGGATCAATGTCCGCATAGTTCAATTGAAGAATGAATTAATCGCCATGTTATTCTTGGGGACAAAGACCTAAAAAATGGTGTTGGGACATACACATAGATAGCACCCCAGAGAGTGTGTTATGGTTGAAGTTTACTCTATGATCTTGTGAGTCATACTCGTTGTGAGAAACAAGAGGATGCAACAACCATAATGATGCATGGTTTAATGTCATGTAGGACATATGATGGGACTATGCAATTTACAGTCTTGAAGTAACGACTATTGGTGCTGCAAACTTTTGTGTCATGTCTTAGGGACAAAATACTGTTTAACATCATGTGAGACGTATTATGGGACTTTTTTCAGTTTTACATCATGTAGGATGAATGAGCAGTACAGTTTAGCGTCATGTATGACAGATATAGTGACACAGTTTAACATCATGTTGGACGTGAACATAGTTTTTGCATCATGTTGGACAATAATGGTGCTTTACAGTTTTGTGTTATATAGATAAGACAATGGGCACAATATAGTTTAATGTTATGTTGGACGAAAGGGGGACTATTCGGTTTAATGTCATGAAGTAATGACAAAGAAGAAATCGTTTAACGTCATGTTGGACAAAAGGGATATAAATAGTTAAAGGTTATATGCATGGACTATGGATGATGATGCAGTTTAATGTCTTGCTAGACTTAAGGTACTTCTGTATAGTTTAGTGTCATGTAGCTAGGACGTCACAGTTTAATGTCTTGTTGGACGAAAGGGATGGAAATATTTAAAGGTCATATGCATGGACTGTGGATGATGTTGTTTCACGTCCTACAGGACAATAAGTGTGAAAATAGTTAAAGGTCATATGAATGGACTGTGGATATTTTTTTTGTGTTTATACAAAATACTTCTTCCGAAATCTGGAATTGGTTAGAGTAGTGATGAGTTCTCCATCAATTGAGATAAATGAATATGCTCCACTGGATTAGACCTTATGTATTGAATAAGGACATTACCATTTCAGATCAAGCTTGGGAGGATTCATTCCTGGTATCATTGGAGTTCTGAGAACTAACTACAATTCTCACTGAACGAATAAATGATGAAGGACTTTTTTGATGAATGCTCGTGCTATTTGATTCTAATTGACATCCAAGTGGTGCAGGGTGCACATTATTTTCTCATCTAACTTTTCCAATTCATCCAATTTCATTGGAGATTATTAATCTAAAGATGACTGATCACAAATGGCTACTCTGAGCCAGGGTAATTGACCATCAATAGGAATGACTGCTTTTGTTCCTTATAACAATGAATATGCAGTTGACCGCATTGCGGTGGAGGTGATGGTCCAATAAGCACATAAAGCATGAAAGAGTTTGTCAGGCCATGACTTCTTATCTTTATCCACCATCTTTTGTAGTATGTTTGAAAGAGTCTTGTTGAAATCTTCAATCTAGCCATTGGCCGCTGCATGGTACCGAGATGAATGATGGTATTTGATGTTGTATTTTTGATACAACTTCCTCACCTCGGATGAACAGATGTTGGTGCCATTGTACATAAATATGGTATGAGGGACACCAAATATTGTAATGATGTTAGGCATGATGAAGCTAATAATGCATTTAGAACTGAATTCTTTTAGGGGCATTGCCTCTGACCATTACGGAAAAGTAGTTAGTAGCAGTAAGAATGTACTTCAACTGCTTGGATGTAGCCGAAGGATAAGGTCCCACTACATCCATTCCCCATGTGGAAAACGGACACAAGTATTTAGCTTTATGAAGAAACTCTGGGGGCTAGTGAATGAAGTTGGCATATACTTGGAATGAAAGAAACTTCATTGTGAAATCTTCACAATCTTGTATAATGGAATGCCAAAATTATCCATGCCTTCAAATTTCATCAGATAGTTTGTGTCTAGACTGATGGGCAGAACATACTCTTACATGCACTTCATTCAAGACAACCGTTGTCTATTCACCACCATTGCATTTAAGGAGAACTCCATCAAAACCACTTTTTTAGTTAATTTTCTCTAGATGATTAGGGATATCATAAAGAGTAAAATTGACCACATGTCTCCAAACTTGTTCTTTCCTGGCTCTATCAGGTGGAAGTGTTCTGTTTTGAAGGTATTCGCTGATAAGTGTCATCCATCTTGTAGTATGACCATATGATTTAGGAATGAGACTAATTTCATTGATTTCCTCTATTTTGATTTGAACATAAGGTGAAATTGTATGACTGTGGGCAATATTGATGGTTGTCTCGTCCAGATTTGGATCTTCCAGAGGTGTGGGTATATTAGCTCGTGCATCATCTTGGGCATTTTGTGATCTTGGGACATAAGAAAAAGATGGTTCTGTAATAAATTCATCCATTAACTCTATGATGTAATCATATAAAGGGATTAGTTCTTCTTTTCATATGGAATAATCCCCATTGACTTATTTGAACACCAGGTTTGAATCACCTTTCAACATTAAGTGATTCGCTTGTACATGAAGAACCAACTCCAATCCTTCAATAAGAGCTTGGTATTCTACATCATTATTTGTACCACCTCCCTACAATAAGAAGGAATAAGGTAGCACCTCCTTTTCCAGGGAAATGAGTAAAATTCCTAATCAAACTTTGTTGAATTTATGAATTTCCATTTTCCTCCATGTTGGACTTCTGGAAGTACCATCAATGTACATTTCCCATGATTGAAGACTATCTTGAATTAAGAAGATTTTCTCATCAAGAAGTTCAATATCTGAAGATGTATCTTCTACTGAAGGATGCTCAGAAAACAAATCAGCTAGAGCTTGGCACTTTATTTCATTTTGAGACACATACTGAATATCAAATTTCTGCAAAATAAGTGCCCACATTGCCAGACGTCCTGTAGGCATTGGAAGAATAAGGATGAATTTTAGCGGGTTATTGTGAGATACCAATTGGACCTCGTGATGTTACATGTAGTGTCTCAACTTCTGAGCTGCAAAGATTAATTCTAGGAAGCACTTCTCGATATTTGAATATCGGGTTTCTGCTTCATGAATAGTCTGACTGAGATAGTAGAGGTTGTTTTCATTCCCAACATCATTTTTATGAGCCAGAAAGGTACCGAACTATCGCTCTAAAGTTGTCACATAAAGGAGATGTGGTATTCCTTAAATAGGTGGAATTAATACTAGTGGAATCAAGAGATACTTCTTGAGAATATTTAATGCTTCTTGACATTCTTTAGTCCACTAGTATGTGACTCTCGTCTTCATCAATTTGGTGATCGGTATTCTTTTGACTTCTAAATTAGTGATGATACGCCGAATATAGGATATGTTTTTTTTTATTCCCTCCTAATTAAATTTTTTTTAGTAGGTGACATACCGAGGATTGTCTTTGTCTTCTCAGGATCATCTTCGATACCACGATGGCGTACAAAAAAGTTGAGAAATATTTCTGAGGTTATCCCAAAAACACATTTTATGGGGTTCATCTATAAATTATGTTGCTAATGATTGTGGAATATGACCTCCAAATTAATCAAGTGATTAGGACGTTGCGTATATTTAACAACCAAATCATCCACATAACATTCAAAGAACATCCCTAAAAATGGTATGATGATATGATACATGGAACGCTAATATGTTGCACATGCTTTCTTCAGGTCAAATGGCATTACCCGATAACAAAACACACACTGAGGGGAACTGAAGGCTATATATTCCTCATCATCTAGACCCATTTTGATTAGATTATATCCTGAATATCCATCAATTAAGTAATGTGATTCATAACCACCTGTTGCATCAATTAAGAGTTCTGTTACCAGAACTGGAAAATCATCCTTAGGACAATGCCGATTAAGGTATCTTAAATCAATGAAATTAATAATTTGTTAATTCTTTTTTTGACAGGGAAAATATAAGCCAACCACTTGGGATATTGAACTTCTCTTAGGAATTTAACTTTGATAATCTTATCCACATCAGCTTAAATTTTGGATGCATAGGTTGGGTGTGTTCTTCTCACGGCATGATTGAATCCTCGATGTTCTTCTAGAAAACCCAAATGACGAGTGGAAATATCAGTATCATGCCCTAGCATCTCTATATAGTTCCAAGAAAATATATCTCGATTTTTCTTTAAAAATGAAATATACATCACTTTTTCTTCACGAGTCAGCGCTGCATTAATTAAATTGGGGCGTGGATTTTCTTTTGTACCCAGATTTATTTCACTGAGTTCATCCAGGGTGGTAGAGATACCGTAATCAAATGCAGGAGGAGCATCCCCTGAGATCATCCTCTTCTTCTTCATCATTTGTTGTTTCTTCTATTCCTACTTGGATAGTAGATGATGAATCATAATTTTCATCATCAGAAGTGATGTTGAAATTTGTTCTTCTTGAAGAAGAAGCTTCCATTTCCAACCATATTGGTGATCAAGTGTCTTCCCTGGGTAATATTGATGATATGATGGATTGAGAATCGACGTCATAATTCACCTCTGAAATTGATATAACTTCTTCTAATTTAGTTGGAGATGTTTCGACTTGCAGGATTTCAGCATATGAAATAAACACATCCCCACTTGAGCATTCATCATTACTTGGTGAATCAATAATTTCTCCTAGGTTTTTTGGCTTGATTGCTATAATTGACATTATGGAAGTTTCAATAAGAGTATTTTGATTTGTGTATATCCAGTCAATTTGACTGATAGGCAACACATTATCTATACTCACATGTGTAAATGGGTTTACTGGAATCTTTTCCAAATAATATGGAGCACTAACTTTGGTAACCTCACTTTTTGTGGATTCCTCCTTTTTCTTCATGTGATAGAATTCCTCCACAATGTATTGAGATTCATATGTCTTGAATGTGCCCTTATCAACATATAATGTCCCAATTTGACAATTAAATAAAAATTTGAGACATTGACGGAATTATGAAGGGATAGCCACATGTTGATATAGCCAGGGTCTTCCAAGAAAGATGTTGAAGGCTGATTCTTGATCAACAACCCTGAAATCTAAATTGAATACAAGATCTACCAACACAGTTCTGAGTATAATCTCATCCAATTGTTCTTGTTCATTTTTATCATATCCTTGTAACATCAAAGAAGAAGGAGATAAATCAGATTATTTGAGGCCCAATCGACGAGGTGTACAAATTAAGATGAGGTTGACTCTTGAAGCATTATCAATGAATGATATTCGAACATCTAAACAATTGACCTTTCCAGATAAGTACAATGGTCTAATGTGTCCATGCACGACATCATCTTCATCTTCATCTGTGAATGATATCACTACATGACATTCTGCAGGTTTATTCTCAACATGTTAGGCTTCACCTATAGCAATTTTAGTTTCAAACACTTGAGGACTTGACAAAGCCTCAATGAGATCCTCCCGAAGATCCATTGATAGATTCAAGGAATCAAAAATTGATAACATGGCTGGTAATTGTGCCAAGTGTTTCAATACATCATATTTTTGATCCAGAGGTCTGCGTTTTCCGACAGGAACATGTGGTTTAGTAGGTGACATGGATGTTGATGCATTGAAAGTTGATGAATATTGTACTGGGATAGGAGTTGGTAATACTCCTAGCTTTGGAAAATAATTCCAATATGGTCAATTTACTTGCTGAGAGGAAGAAGGTGGAACCTCCAACTTATCATCAAGAATAATTGTTCCATGATTGAATCTGCCTGGTGTGGATGAACAATCTTGTTCTTGTTGAGATCATTGAAGGGCTTTACCATGAGTTTCATCCCCATACACAGTTCTATAAAGGTTTAAATTGGAATAGTGGCCTATAAAATATCCACTTCTTCCCCTATACCTAGATACTTTGAACTTCCTTTGATTCCTCAGTTAGATACAGGGAACCCAGGTTCATAGAGTTTGAAACTATTACTGGCATAAGGATCTGTTAATTGAATCATATTAAAAGAACCAAAGATTATCTCTTCATCTGATGATGTCTCTACATGACTAGCTAATTTATGTTGTGTCATTTTGTGGGACGGTGGCCATAACATCGAAGTAGATGGCATACTATCTTTTAGAGTCAAAGAAAACATGGGAATTGACAAGATTTCATCTTCTTCTGATTGTTCATATTTCTTTTAATTATGACAATAAATTGAAGATATTCCCTCTGATGAAGTGGATTTTTCTGTGGCATTCATGGCAGAAGACACATTTGGTTTTTTCAATTGTGTTCACAAAATAGCATGAGTTCAGCTGATCATTTTTCTGACCAACCAATAATCATATTTTAGTGCATTTTTGTTCTTGACTTTTTCACAGTCACCTTACTTCACTAGATCTCTAGTAGTAACACATGCTACCTGAGCTTAAGAACCTTCAATTTGACTTGTCCCGAGTAAACCATTTTTTGCTGGAGGTTCATGAAAACAAAACACTCTTGAATGGGATGCCCCAACATCTTATGAAATGGGAAATAGTTGTGACGGTAATCATATCCTTCCATGTATTGAAATTTGCGCCTTAGAAATTGAACCAAATTACTTTCCAGAGCCGAAATGAAATAACCAAGAACTTGTTCATTTTGGAAAGAGAAAACTTTTCTCTTCAAATCTTGTTTTTGTCTATGATATCTTTGATCATCAAGATGAAGCGAACTCTATTGTTGTAGATCATGAGGCAGAGCCCTTCGAAACGATGAAGGATTTGAGGTAGAAGCTGGTACAGGTGCATGTTTATGCATAACTCTAGCGGTCTCTAATCTACCAATTCTCATTCCAAGAGCTGAAAGAATTACACGAGTTTTATCCTTAGTCTTCATAAGATAATTTTCTATCTATTGAGAGATCAAAATAATATCTCGAAACCATCCTGTGTATTTCCCAGGGATTAATGTTGTGTGCAACTCATCACTAATATTTCCCACACATATTGGATACAATTATTCTTGTGGGAGTGATAAGCTCCGAGAATATGTTAATCCCTTCCAGAGAGCAATGAAATATGAAACCCTTTCATTTTCACTTTGCATACAATTTGTATGATCAAAAACCGTTGTCTTTAGCAACGGTGATCTGATTTCGAGAAGGAATCATTGGCAGAGATCCTCCCATCCTGTAATTGACCAGGATTTCAAGCTTGTGTACCAGACAAAAGCAGGCCATTGTAATGATTGTACAATACAGCTGAGCTTAACTGCTTCCTATTGCTGAGGGGTTCCCATAATAGAATCGCAACGAGAAACAAAATGTGTTATGTGTTTCTCTAGGTCTCCAGGACCATTAATGATTAGGAATGTGGTACATTCAAAATTTGATTGGGGGGAGGGGAATTACATCAAATCATTCAAGATATGCTCTATTTTATTGTGGAATTTGAGCCCGCTTTCACTCCATATCTTCTAATCGAGCTGTTAATGACACAAAAGTAGTTATTAACTTTTGAGAAACATTAGGTTGAGCTTTGACCTGAACAGGTGCAATAACTGGTGTTTGGACAGATGTGGTGGCTGGTACTGAAACTCATGGTAGCAGCACCAATTTTTGTTTCTCTTGACCTATAGGATTAGACCTTTGAGGGTGTACTGGCAGAGGATGATTTTCTTCATCCTTCTCAGTAAACGTAACAAATTCCCATGTCTGACTGACTCCATCACACTTAGCAGGAAGACTACCTTGAAATAATTTTGCATTCAACCTCCTTAAGACATTCATTTATTTCTCTTGTTGTGAGAATATTTTCTCTAGTGAGAGAGATTTTCCTTCTCCAGAGGAAGGGTATATAACCTGATTTTTTCCATTCCACTTGTTGGACACCTTTTAGAGACGGGGAAGTGGTTTACATGAAGTATTACCTAGATTCTAGGTAATCCATTGATTTTGTGTACGCCCACCTTCTTCATTTGTGTCTGTGAAAACAACTTCTTGAGCAGTAACCTCTTCATCTGATCCCTCTGAGTGAGCCACATCTGGTGGATCAACAACAACGACATTGATGACATTGATTGATGCATAATTCATTTCATCCCTTCAATTGGTATTTATGCGATATTTTTTTTCTTCCATGTCCCTGATGAGACATTGCCTTTTGTCAATTTGATCTCTCAGGAACTTCTTGACGAACTGTAATTTGGAGGGAATCTCCGGATTATTTGTCTCTTCAATACTCTTGAGGCTTCATTCCTAATCGAGAGATGACTAAATTTCTCTGAGGAAGAGATTGATGATTTGAAAAACTCCCCAGTCCATAGACTAGGGTTGTTTCTACTGAACTTCTCAAATCCTATTTGTTGATTCCGAGGGATGGGTTAAAATATTCCACAGTCTGGAAAGCTGGGGTGGCTCTTAAGATGTTTCATCAGAGACTTTCTTGAAATCTCTTTTTATCTTGCAGACATTAGTTTGAAAATTGGCTGGATGCATCATCCTGCATCTAGTTTTGTCACCCGGCTCAAAAGACCATAGAATGATTTCTGACACTTCTGTAACCTAGTGATGTGCTCGCCCCAAACGAGAGGCCCCTTCAATATTGTCATTTGCTTTATGGATGAGTAATTAAATAACGCGTTCTCTGTATTCATGTGTTTGAGAAGAACTAAATGAATAATGTTCTTGGGTTAGCCTTGGATTACAAAAAAATCCAATTGACTGTGGTCGGCCATGGGCAATAACATTGCATGAGACCATTTTTAGTAGGCTTTGCTAATTGGAGTGCACATTGAAATGTAGCATTCCATGAACACCCCATATCATGATATGAATCCCAGATGGGGAATTGGCAATTAACTTGTACAATTTTCATAGTGTGCCAATGCATGAAGGCTGAAGGTCTCTCTAATACTTTCTAGCCTTCATATATTGAGAAACTAAGAGGGATGACAAGTCAATTTTGAGTTCTAACCCTTCTATTATCTATACATGATTTTCATATTAATCATAAGATTATATTTTCATTTTCATTTGATAATGAGTTTTTGATATGTTGAGACGAATACCAAGAATTCCATCATCCGCCAATATCTCTAGAATGTGACTCTGAGAAGCATCCATAGGCCAAAACCTGACTGGCACATCACCTTTCGGCAAAAATTTTCTCATATTCAGTATTTCCTCTTTATCATTCAATAAATATTCTTCTACCCGATTAGACCCATGATGGTGCTTCCTCGTTGCTTGATCAGATTCAACAAGATCGATAGATAATTCACTGATAAAACTAGAAGATGAATGTCCCAGGGGTGGTTCAGAAAATGACCTACACCATGGTCTATCTTCTAATTGAGAAATTATATCACCTATTATTGGTAAAGCATCAGACATGACTGGCTTCACATATGCACGTCCCTCAAGACAAGAGGGCTTTCTTATCACTACATTGTACATTAAATCATTTTCCAGTAAATGTGCATTACTACTTCTGAGATGACATTCACAGCAAAGTTCATCATCTTGGGGTGGACCACAATGTTGGGTTACAACAAAGGATGAAACATTTTTCTCCTTGGTCTTCTGAAAACGCATAGGGTTCGTGTGGCTCTCTTCTGAAGATGAAACATCGATATCGACCGAAGTTTCATGAATAATTCCTTAATGAGGAAGTGTCTGATGAAGACCTTCAAAATTAATGCTCCCACTATTGGGAAACAAGGGAGAGGAATCTTGAATTCCATCAAATAATTGTCTGTGGGCTTCAAGAACTCCAGCATCGAACAAGGCCTTAATATAGATTGGATCTTGATTTCTAGAATGTGTTGGGTGGTTCTTCTTATTAGACTTCTTCTTACATAATTTAGAAACCACATGTTGAGGAAAGTGGTCATTATGGGCAGGTGTATATTCCTCCTCTGAAGAAATGATATGGTTATGCTAATTACTCCACTCAAATCAGGTGTATGTGTCTGACTTGGTTGTCCATATGATATGTGGGAGTACTCCCACAACCCTCTTGGACTAGAACATAGGTGTGTGTCTATTCCGGAGTGAATAGTTTGACGTTTCACTCCATTGGTAGGGATATATTTATCTGTCATTCCCTGAGATACTATTGAAGTTGTTATAATATCTTGTCTGGCATCCAAAATATGAGCAAGTATTTTCTTCTACTCTTTCACCATTGACAGAATGTGCTTGGGGACTTCAGTTGCCGGAATGGGAATACAAGTCCATTTCATGCTTGGAGTAGGTTTGTGTTCCTTCTCCTTTACTCCCCTTCCTGTTAGTGAATTTGGACAATACTCATGTGTGGTGGCAGAGAGTTGAGTATGCCTCTTGTTTATCGCCGGGGCATTCCGAATAACTTCTCCCAAATGAAACCAAATGAGGCTGTTGGTAGCTTTGATCAATACTAGGAGGTATATGTGCTTTCTGATTGCACTTTGTATAATGTGGTTGATGATCAACCTTCAATACTGACAGATGAGGCTTCTGGAATGATGTATGAGTGTATGCAGGTGTATGTGCATGATTACCACTAGTCAACACATTGGGTTGGAAGGCTCTATTACATGTAGTCAGAAGCGCCTGCTGACTAGATGATGGTATATAAATAGGTGTTTGTTCTTTTCTATAGTACTCCGCCAGAATTACCTGGCAGGATTGGTGTGCTGCTGCAAGACGAGTCAGCTGGAAAGCGTAATTAAAACAGACGGATGTTTGAGCTGGATCGTTGCTTGCCACCAAGTTAGGTTGGTGGACTTCTTAGGATATGGTAGAAATGAGAACCTACTCACTGTTGACCAGATTTCGCCTCTAGCAGTTCATCTTTCCTGCTGGGGTTCGAGGAACCTGAGCCGAATTCCAAGAGACAATAACCTCATCATGTTGAGGGTGCACTGTCACATGAGTCTGGCAGCGATTGTTGATGTGAGCCCCTGGGAAGGACTCGTTTCTCTTTGAATTAAGGCCTTGAGATACATTTTCATTTACCTCCCCAAAATATTGGAGGGACTTGTGATTTCGTTCTGGGGATAACAACCCAAAACATTTGGAAATAGTGGTTGGAACCATCTACTTTTTGATTACTGGTCATCGCTGTTAGGACGACCAGGGACAACTATTGACCTAGATGGCCTGTAGAGTGGCCTCCAGAGATGAATAGTACCATTTTGATGGTACTCCTTACCGGAACATTTGATAACTAGCATTGAAGACGCTAACTAGGTGATGTCATCCTTTGAGTAGACATTGATCCAGCAGGAGTTGTAGTAGTGGAATTCATAACAGTGGTATTCACAGCTGAAGAATTCACAGAAGAATTATTTATAGGTGTGAACTTAAGAGAAGCCATTTCTATAACGCAGAAGATCTTGGAAAAAAGTTCTTGTTTGATATAACAAACGTAATCAAGATAAGTCAAGAAACTACATCTTTTGGATAAGCACATATGTTATTGATTTTTTTAGTTGGCCCTCTCATTGAGTTTAAATAGGGGCCTAACAAATATTTAAAACATAATTTTATCTTAGTTGAGGATTCTTGTTGTAGAGACCCGTATCTTGACGTACATTTACATTACATTACATTTGCGGAATACTTAGTACATAATAAAAACACACACACACAAGGATCGTAATAGTTTAGTGTCTTTGGAAACTCGGAACATAATCTTCTAATCGTGGTGAAAGATCTTCAATATCTCCCATAAAGATCTTCCCTTTTTTTACCTAAAACCTTTATTTATATCCTGGGGAAAAGAAAACATAAAAGGGTGAGCTCAAATGCTCAGTAAGGGTATACAAAAGAAATAAAAATCATATCATATCTTTTTGAAAATCATATCCTGCAAAAGAGATCATAATATCTTAACATGGAACAAATCATAGAAGTGAAAATGAGATCACCATAATCATAACATGAAACTTGAAACTTTGTGGCATGCACACATAATCTTGGAAAATCATTTCTTGTTAGTCATGACTCATTGCCAAGACTATCTTAGTGGACAAAGTCCCTTTCTGAATCGAGTAATCCTCGTTTCAGTCCTGTTTCACTAAACCAAAATAACCTTCCGTTCCAGCCATGTCTATCTCATGAGATATAAAATCTGTACCCAATGCATTGGAGGGAGATATAGGTCCCACCCATCTTATAATGAATCCTTTCTTATGTGTGCCACATAATCATAAAACATACATCATCGCATAACACATGTAACAAAAATGGGATTCTTGAAACATCATGACATCATAAATCAATTCATATAAGATAAAGGAATTCATAAACATAATTCCATCACAACATAGTCAAAACAATGTAAAAATATGGATAGAAACAGAACCCTTTATTATCTTAGATGGAAAATAATTTCGATAAAACACTTGAAATGAATTCTTGAGGAAAATATCCTTTCTTCTTCAAAATCAATTTCTTTTCACAAAACATCATGAAATTTTAAAAGAAAGAGATTTTATTAAAAATAGTCATGAAATCTTTTGGAGGAAGCTTCATGAAAATAAGGCTTTATAAAACCATAAAAATCCATTCATGCCATATAAGTTAAAAAAACATTCTTCGTACTTTTGTTGGAAAAGTCAAAAAGTAACTCGTACAAAAAACGACAAAAGGTTCCTTTCATTTCTTTTACTAAAAACTCACCGAAGGGTAAAAATGGATTTAAACAATTGTAGGTGGATGGAATTAATATTACATATTGATGAAACATGGACGTGGATGATAAAATACACCCCAGTAAATACTTACGAATAAACAATCTCGAATAAAAATGAGATTGTGATATTTCCATTACCTTAGGTCCGACTTGCTTTGTAAGTGTACGAACCTCCTGTATAATAATTTAAATCATGTTATTGACTTATTACAGAATCATATTCATTGTTATGATATTATATTACCCGTTCTTTTGTAAATTCCATGTTAAAGAAGCGTTTTGGGTAAAATCGTTTCATTTATCGTAGGTGTTTTTACTTGTTGCTCTTGACATCATTATTACTTATATCATGATTTACTCACTTCCAGAATATAAAATATGATTTATATATCATATATATTCAGTATATATATATATATATAATAGGTAGATAAATAAAATGAAAAACACCGTTCATGGAGACGGTAGTCCGTACGTACGCATGAACGCTGTTTTCCTTTCCTTATTGTCTTGAATGGAAGTAAGTTGATGACATACATATATATATATACATAAATCCAGTAACTTTATAATGTCATATATTTCATTATTATTTTTTATATATACTTTATAATCATTGTTAAATGGTTAACATGGAGAATGAATCTCATCGCGTCGTGGAGACGGTAGTCCGTACGTACGCACGAGCGATGATATCATTTCCATAAATACTGAATTGAATTGGAGTGGATTATACAATATATCAGAATCAATATGATGTTGTAATAACTATTTATAGTTATTCTTTACACCATTATACCCATCCATGTAAGGTGGTGGTGGAAAATAGATTACACCACGGCGTGGAGACGGTATTCCGTTCGTACGAACGCGCGGTGATTTCTTTTCCCGTAGGATGGATAGATGGTGAAATAGGGTTGTTTCATACTTATAATAACATATCAGTATATGAGTGATACTGATGTTATTACTTCATAATGAAACAACCTAAGAAGAAGAAGTGGAAGAAGAAATAAAGATGAAAGAATTGGTAACGGTAATTACCTCTTCTTTGAAGTGCCTCTTTGAGACCTCCTCTTAGGGCACTAGAATTGGTCTTTGAGGAAGACCAGAACCTCTAGGATGTTGCTAGGGAAGTGGAGAAGAGATTTTGGCAGGGTTTGGCCGAGCTTGAGTGCTCAAATTGGTGTGAGGAGGAGGGGGAGGAGTTGTCCTTTTATAGGGGAGGAGAGGGGCACCTTAGGAATATCTCAAAATATTATTTTATATTAAAGTCAAAATCGGTTTATAATGGTTCCAAAGGGTCTTATTTCGAAGCTAAAGTGGGGATGGGTCGAAATACTATCAACCAATAGAATTTAGACAAGTTTAGGATATTATTTTAACCTTATCAATTAGATTTAACTCTAAGTTAAATAATTTAACTTTTACCATGTCTTTTTGTTTTCTTTCACTATATGGTTAATACACTTACTATAACATGCCAAACGAACCCCAAATTGTTTATTATTAATATATATATCCTTATCTAAGTCATTTGGCCGAACCTTAGATTTTTAGGTATAAAATAACAATTAATAATATAATATTTTATTTAAAAACTATTTTGTGTCAATTTTGACACTATTTGATATATGATTTTTGTGAGAGTCATAACAGAATTAAATGTTCGAACCAAGTTAATTAAATCAACATTAATATATCATAGTAGCCTAGAAAAGTAGTGGAATTCATAAAAAGTCTCAAATTACATTTATTTTGGTGTTTATAACATCAATTATGTCAATATTTCATTAATAAGATAATTACTGCATCATCATTGTGTCATAAATAAATTAAATTATTTAAAGTATAAAAATTACAAATAAAATACCATTATGTAGGAAATCTTTTTATCTTTCTAATGATTCTTTATAATCTAAAATCCAACATATATAACCCTATGTAAAAATTGGTTTGCTAAAAGATATATGCTTGTGTCATTTTTGTATTCATTTTAACTTAATTAAAATAAAGTGTCATTATCACTTACAAGTGGATCAATGGGGTCCCCAAATCGACCCAAAGATGCCCATGGTTGACCATGTATCAACCAATAGGGTTAAGACACGTTTTAGGGTAATTTAATATTATTATAATATTATTTGTTTAACCCTTATTTACCGGATTTACCCTTAACCATGGTAAATAAAATATTTACCGCAATAATTATTCAAAATGTCTAAAAATAAAAGTTACCTATTTACACAATTTGAACATCCTGATTCCAAATATGGAATCCATTTTTCTAAATTCAAAACACAGAAGTGGCAGAAATTAATTTAAAATTAATTCCCGCTGTCAAAACAAAAAGCGTGTTTTTAAGAGGTAATAACTATCAAAAGATTGACACTTGTTTATGTTCGGTTTAATTGTAAAATTGTGTCCAATGACCAACATTATATTAAGTGGTAAAAATATATTCTAAATATACTTTAAAACCATTCAATATTATAATTTAACCACATAAGATATTACGATGAAAAAAGTTGTTTTTAATTAAAATATAGCGTGTTTTTACTATTCATTAAAATATGAAAGTTATCGGAAAAATATCAAAACTTTATCTAATGTAAATTTTTACATCCTGATTCAAAATAAGAATATTATTTTGTCAAATTGAACATATAAACATGTCAAAAACTATATTTAAAGTGGGTGCGCCATCAAAAGGCGGTAAAACTGCATTTTTTTAAAAATACTTATTTTACCCGAAAAATTTATTTTGTTCTTATACCATGTTCTAGAAATGTGTAAGATGAATAATAATGTTATAAAATTCAAAATTTAGTTAATACTATTCATAAAGGCTAGGTCATGACAATATTATAATAATATAACATTGTTTATTAAAACCCGGTATTGCGTACAACACACGCTATCGAGGAAGGTCGTGATTGCGTGTAATGCAAGCCAAGTCAGGGTTGCGTGTTGTGAAAGAATCCTTCATTGTTTCGTATAACAGAATCCAACCATATTTCATTTATACATTTAATATATATATATATATATACTCAATGTTGCGTAAAATAACTATTATCAAAATTGTGTGTAACTCGATCCAAGAATAGTGTTGCGTATACTGCAAGCTAATACGGTGTTGCGTATAGCGCAAGGTAATCTTGGTGTAGAATACAACACAAGACATTAATGGAATTAAAAGAATATTTTTCATAAAATCTTGGGGTGTTACATTCTACACCCCTTAAAATGAATTTCGCCCTCGAAATTCGTCGAGGTTATAAATGGTTTACTATTTGAAAGTTTCTTTGATAGAAACCCACATCGTAAAAAGGAATACCAAAACTTATCTTTTAAAACAAAAGTATGAAACGTAACGGTTACCCAAATACACTAATCACTGGGTTTCCACATAGGTGAAAATATGGATATGGAAGAGAAATCTAACCATCATGTTCTGATGGAGAGTGGTAGAGAACATGGCTATGGAAAAGCCAGTAATCACAAATCCATATATTTGTGATGATATAAGGTACCATCTGATTCATCAGGTATAAGATCACTAGGACAACATTTTTGATTTTCAAGATCATTTCCCCTAAAGTTGAAAATTTGAATTAGAATAAATACTTACTTTATTTTGGTACAATCTCACTGTTGTTCGTGCCTTTAACAATTTCCACTTCATCTCTTAAATAAATGAAGTTGAATTTGTTATTCGTGAAGTGTTAGCAGATCATGTGATAGAATGACGGGTCATTCCATCTGTCTCAAAAGGTTAGCAAAATTTATATACATAAGTCGATCTATAGTGGGATTAATCATATATGGTTCCTAAAATGGGCTTATACTTCATATATCATACTACTTAATATAATAAAACTAGTTTCTACTAAACAGGGACTTCTTGTAGGCCAGTGGTAGGCGATAAAGGCCAGTCGCACTTCGGTTGTGGGTTCGATTCCTACAGCCTTGTCCGAAGCGATGGGCTGTCGCCCGTCCTTCAGGTTGTCCATTTTCTAAAACTACATTACTATAACATCACATAAATAATATCAAAAGAAGTTCTATACTTAAACAATACTAACTTATGGTTAACATAATCCATTACAATCTTTAGGCTTATCTAAAATACTTCGGTCCATGCTCATAGTAAAAAGAAAATGATTACTTGAAATGTCGTCAACCAAGAATGTGAATACCATCATTTATCCCCCCTATATCTTGTTGGTCACATTCCAAACATTCAAAGTCCTTAATCGCGTATTCTCTTGAATACCTTAGTGGAAACATGAGTGCAGTTAAAAGTTAACACCTTCCACATACCAAAATCCTCAAAATTCTATATACTCAAACCATGATATCACTTAGTCCTTATATCAATCATGAGCTCATGAATACAATCAAACATTTAATTTTCTCCTTATCCCTTCATTATGCGCATATCATCTACATTCCAAAAATATCTGAATAACCTTTCATGGATACTGGTAACATTAATCATACACTTTTCAAAACACAAGGAAAGACAACAGTGTAACAATCCATAGATGTCTCTTTATTCCAAAATTACACATGATAAACATGTAATCATGCCACTACATTCTCAAACCATTGAACGAGCTTCAAAAATTCGTTCATCTCACATATCATTTGTAGTCTCTTCATCATCATCCACATAAAAACTACCCATATGACCATACTGATTCTCTTCATGAGTCTTTCCCTTAGGGCATTTGTTTGCATAATGCCCATACATTCCACATTTAAAACACTTAACCATTTTTGATGTCGTAGCATTACCATTATCCTCATCCATGGTGTTAACCGACCCTTTTCCTTTGCACTTACTTGCTTTGTGTCCTTCTTTTCCACACCCAAAGCATCTTCCAGTTCCCTTGAAACATTCTCCTTGATGCCTCTTCCCACATGATTTACATAGGGGAAATTGAACTTTCTTTCCTCTATGATCATCATGGAACTCCATCTTTCTCTTATTAGTCGAGTCAGGAAACTTACCAAATTTTACTTTATTGATCATGTTGTGAGATTGCTGATTCGGCATAATAATGATGTTTGGACATCCAAATCCCATTTCATTGGTTTGCTCATGAAGAATATCATTCCATTGTCCATCATATCCTCCATTATTGTGAATCATCTTGTTTCCATCCATTTTCTAAAACCCAAAAAGAATAGTGTGAGAGGAAAAAATCATGCTAGGGAAAACAACATAATAAAGGGGTAGTACCCTCAATATCTAACATCTTAGGTTAAATTCTAAGATCGTTAGCGCAATTCTAGGACTATAACCTATGCGTATACTTAACCTTAGGGACATCCCTAGACATACCTTAGAAATATCTCTAGGGATCTCACTAAAGTTCTCGCATCCTAGTTTCCAAAGGTTGACTAAACCTTTCCTCTGATACCAACTGCAGAGACCCGTATCTTGACGTACATTTACATTACATTACATTTGCGGAATACTTAGTACATAATAAAAACACACACACACAAGGATCGTAATAGTTTAGTGTCTTTGGAAACTCGGAACGTAATCTTCTAATCGTGGTGAAAGATCTTCAATATCTCCCATAAAGATCTTCCTTTTTTTTACCTAAAACCTTTATTTATATCCTGGGGAAAAGAAAACATAAAAGGGTGAGCTCAAATGCTCAGTAAGGGTATACAAAAGAAATAAAAATCATATCATATCTTTTTGAAAATCATAACCTGCAAAAGAGATCATAATATCTTAACATGGAACAAATCATAGAAGTGAAAATGAGATCACCATAATCATAACATGAAACTTGAAACTTTGTGGCATGCACACATAATCTTGGAAAATCATTTCTTGTTAGTCATGACTCATTGCCAATACTATCTTAGTGGACAAAGTCCCTTTCTGAATCGAGTAATCCTCGTTTCAGTCCTGTTTCACTGAACCGAAATAACCTTCCGTTCCAGCCATGTCTATCTCATGAGATATAAAATCTTTACCCAATGCATTGGAGGGAGATATAGGTCCCACCCATCTTATAATGAATCCTTTCTTATGTGTGCCACATAATCATAAAACATACATCATCGCATAACAGATGTAACAAAAATGGGATTCTTGAAACATCATGACATCATAAATCAATTCATATAAGATAAAGGAATTCATAAACATAATTCCATCACAACATAGTCAAAACAATGTAAAAATATGGATAGAAACAGAACCCTTTATTATCTTAGATGGAAAATAATTTCGATAAAACACTTGAAATGAATTCTTGAGGAAAATATCCTTTCTTCTTCAAAATCAATTTCTTTTCACAAAACATCATGAAATTTTAAAAGAAAGAGATTTTATTAAATATAGTCATGAAATCTTTTGGAGGAAGCTTCATGAAAATAAGGCTTTATAAAACCATAAAAATCCATTCATGCCATATAAGTTAAAAAAAACATTCTTCGTACTTTTGTTGGAAAAGTCAAAAAGTACCTCGTACAAAAAACGACAAAAGATTCCTTTCATTTCTTTTACTAAAAACTCACCGAAGGGTAAAAATGGATTTAAACAATTGTAGGTGGATGGAATTAATATTACATATTGATGAAACATGGACGTGGATGATAAAATACACCCCAGTAAATACTTACGAATAAACAATCTCGAATAAAAATGAGATTGTGATATTTCCCTTACCTTAGGTCCGACTTGCTTTGTAAGTGTACGAACCTCCTGTATAATAATTTAAATCATGTTATTGACTTATTACAGAATCATATTCATTGTTATGATATTATATTACCCGTTCTTTTGTAAATTCCATGTTAAAGAAGCGTTTTGGGTAAAAGCGTTTCATTTATCGTAGGTGTTTTGACTTGTTTCTCTTGACATCATTATTACTTATATCATGATTTACTCACTTCCAGAATATAAAATATGATTTATATATCATATATATTCAGTATATATATATATATAATAGGTAGATAAATAAAATGAAAAACACCGTTCATGGAGACGGTAGTCCGTACGTACGCATGAACGCTGTTTTCCTTTCCTTATTGTCTTGAATGGAAGTAAGTTGATGACATACATATATATATACATAAATCCAGTAACTTTATAATGTCATATATTTCATTATTATTTCTTATATATACTTTATAATCATTCTTAAATGGTTAACATGGAGAATGAATCTCATCGCGTCGTGGAGACGGTAGTCCGTACGTACGCACGAGCGATGATATCATTTCCATAAATACTGAATTGAATTGGAGTGGATTATACAATATATCAGAATCAATATGATGTTGTAATAACTATTTATAGTTATTCTTTACACCATTATACCCATCCATGTAAGGTGGTGGTGGAAAATAGATTACCCCACGGCGTGGAGACGGTATTCCGTACGTACGCACGCGCGGTGATTTCTTTTCCCATAGGATGGATAGATGGTGAAATAGGGTTGTTTCATACTTATAATAACATATCAGTATATGAGTGATACTGATGTTATTACTTCATAATGAAACAACCTAAGAAGAAGAAGTGGAAGAAGAAATAAAGATGAAAGAATTGGTAACGGTAATTACCTCTTCTTTGAAGTGCCTATTTGAGACCTCCTCTTAGGGCACTAGAATTGGTCTTTGAGGAAGACCAGAACCTCTAGGATGTTGCTAGGGAAGTGGAGAATAGATTTTGGCAGGGTTTGGCCGAGCTTGAGTGCTCAAATTGGTGTGAGGAGGAGGGGGAGGAGGTGTCCTTTTATAGGGGAGGAGAGGGGCACCTTAGGAATATCTCAAAATATTATTTTATATTAAAGTCAAAATCGGTTTATAATGGTTCCAAAGGGTCTTATTTCGAAGCTAAAGTGGGGATGGGTCGAAATAATATCAACCAATAGAATTTAGACAAGTTTAGGATATTATTTTAACCTTATCAATTATATTTAACTCTAAGTTAAATAATTTAACTTTTACCATGTCTTTTTGTTTTCTTTCACTATATGGTTAATACACTTACTATAACATGCCAAACGAACCCCAAATTGTTTATTATTAATATATATATCCTTATCTAAGTCATTTGGCCGAACCTTAGATTTTTAGGAATAAAATAACAATTAATAATATAATATTTGATTTAAAAACTATTTTGTGTCAATTTTGACACTATTTGATATATGATTTTTGTGAGAGTCATAACAGAATTAAATGTTCGAACCAAGTTAATTAAATCAACATTAATATATCATAGTAGCCTAGAAAATTAGTGGAATTCATAAAAAGTCTCAAATTACATTTATTTTGGTGTTTATAACATCAATTATGTCAATATTTCATTAATAAGATAATTACTGCATCATCATTGTGTCATAAATAAATTAAATTATTTAAAGTATAAAAATTACAAATAAAATACCATTATGTAGGAAATCGTTTTATCTTTCTAATGAATCTTTATAATCTAAAATCCAACATATATAACCCTATGTAACAATTGTTTTGCTAAAAGATATATGCTTGTGTCATTTTTGTATTCATTTTAACTTAATTAAAATAAAGTGTCATTATCACTTACAAGTGGATCAATGGGGTCCCAAAATCGAACCAAAGATGCCCATGGTTGACCATGTATCAACCAATAGGGTTAAGACACGTTTTAGGGTAATTTAATATTATTATAATATTATTTTTTAACCCTTATTTACCGGATTTACCCTTAACCATGGTAAATAAAATATTTACCGCAGTAATTATTCAAAATGTCTAAAAATAAAAGTTACCTATTTACACAATTTCAACATCCTGATTCCAAATATGGAATCCATTTTTCTAAATTCAAAACACAGAAGTGGCAGAAATTAATTTAAAATTAATTCCCGCTGTCAAAACAAAAAGCGTGTTTTTAAGAGGTAATAACTATCAAAAGATTGACACTTGTTTATGTTCGGTTTAATTGTAAAATTGTGTCCAATGACCAACATTATATTAAGTGGTAAAAATATATTCTAAATATACTTTAAAACCATTCAATATTATAATTTAACCACATAAGATATTACGATGGAAAAAGTTGTTTTTAATTAAAATATAGCGTGTTTTTACTATTCATTAAAATATGAAAGTTATCGGAAAAATATCAAAACTTTATCTAATGTAAATTTTTACATCCTGATTCAAAAGAAGAATATTATTTTGTCAAATTGAACATATAAACATGTCAAAAACTATATTTAAAGTGGGTGCGCCATCAAAAGGTGGTAAAACTGCATTTTTTGAAAAATACTTATTTTACCCGAAAAATTTATTTTGTTCTTATACCATGTTCTAGAAATGTGTAAGATGAATAATAATGTTATAAAATTCAAAATTTAGTTAATACTATTCATAAAGGCTAGTTCATGACAATATTATAATAATATAACATTGTTTATTAAAACCCGATATTGCGTACAACACACGCTATCGAGGAAGGTCATGATTGCGTGTAATGCAAGCCAAGTCAGGGTTGCGTGTTGTGAAAGAATCCTTCATTGTTTCGTATAACAGAATCCAACCATATTTCATTTATACATTTAATATATATATATATATATACTCAATGTTGCGTAGAATAACTATTATCAAAATTGTGTGTAACTCGATCCAAGAATAGTGTTGCGTATACTGCAAGCTAATACGGTGTTGCGTATAGCGCAAGGTAATCTTGGTGTAGAATACAACACAAGACATTAATGGAATTAAAAGAATATTTTTCATAAAATCTTGGGGTGTTACACTTGTTGGGTTCACAATTTATTGTTTCCTCTAGAAATGGGGATTACCTTAATGGTTTAATGTTCAAACATTCCATGCGGCTTCAAACGAGAATGTTCGTAGAACCAGAATCATCCAATGATTCCATATCGATTTGCACCTACTTTCCAAAGGTAGGTGCTCACTAGTTATGAGCTGATGTGGCTTATGAATTTGAATTGGTCGAGAAAATGGTAGGTGAGACTCATCACACCCTTTTGGGGAGAATTATTGTCTACTCCGGGACTCTCATTATAGATTTATGTTATGTTTGTGAATCCTTATTACATTACCAAGTATGAAAAATTGCATTCCTTTAGATCTGAAAATCAATGATTAGAATGTATGAGATTTAGAGTATGTTTATATGTATTCGAGGTTCTTCATCGATAGAGAATCATCTGTATTTGTTAATGATTTTTGTTCACTGGTATCCATCAACAGATTATATAGAAATCTCTTGGTCATTAGGATAACCATAGTAGTTTTAAATCCACTCAGTGGAGAACTTGAAGTTTATTATCATTCAGAAAGACATTGATTATTTCGAAATTATGATCATACCCGCATATGGGCTACCTACATTTCATTATTTAGAAAATGAATCAGAACCCTGTACATCGTGTAAAAAAGTATCAGGTTTATGTAGGATTGATGGATCAAAGAAAGATGTCATAATTACTTTTACACTCTAAGCCCATGTAGGTCATTCTCTATGGGATAAACAAGAGGTATTGGTAAAACCATACTATTGTGACATCATAAAAAATTATGTGGGTCGTATGTATACATGACTTCCCAAATAGATGAAGATTAGGTTTTACTTTAGGGAAGAAAGCCAAAATCATGATCCATAATGGTATATGTACTTTATTGAGATTTGGATACTCAATCGTGGGGATTACATCGGAAGAAGATTACAAAATTAAAAGGGGACATATGATTGGGTTTTACTCCTGAGAAGAAAGCCCAAATCAAAAGTAAATTAAGACTGGTTAAGAGAAATTATGAGTGGGGCTTATTCTTGAGAAAGAATCCCATGTTAAAGGGATTTGGAATTTGGGGCTTATTCGTGCGGAGGATTCTTAGATTTGGAAAATTATGACTGGGGCTTACTCATAAGGGGGATTCCCAAGATAGGTGACCTGGGGCTTACTACTAAAGAAGCCGCCCAATTTAAGAGAACTTGAACTGTGGCATACTCCTAAAAAAAGGCCCATGTTATGGATCCTCTAATCTAAAAGGATGTGGATGAATGAATGAAATCGATAACCTTAGTGACTTAATGGTATGTAATCCACTAGGTTTTAAGACATTTTCCACAGAATTCCTTTTAGATAAGAAGGCCTACAATGGAACCATCCCATAAATGGATTTGAAGAGAGTTTTGAAAGCTGAACCTTAAATAGGAGAGGCAGATACACATAAGTGAGGTTAAATAGGCATGAAGGGAAACCAAAAAGAAATAGGCGTGCAAGTACTATGTTGGTGCACAAGTTATTGTGGCGCAAGTACACTTACGCGACAGATGGTTACAAGCGCAATGGTCAACCCATAAGGTAATACATTTGAGAGAATTCGCTCAAGCCCTAAGTATTATCCTTAGGGGCTTCCAAAAGGGTGGAGCGGAAGTTCTGTTGAAGGTGTATAGTGGAGCGCATGTGTGGCCAGTTTCCTTAAGGGCTGGCCACTTAGGCGCGCGTGTGTTTAAATATTTCAACACTTAGGCCTTTCCCCCCCACATTAGATCTTCCATTCTAGGTAAAAAATTAATCTATAAGTGTTAGGAAATTTCTAGGGGATACTAGGGCGCTGAGTGCTCAAATATGTGTTTATGGAATTTTTTCTCATTTAAATGGGGGATCCACCAGTGGTATTTATAGGATACTGAAGACCCTGGGAGAAATTCTAAGAGGGCGTACAAGTCACATGTGCGACCACTAGGCGGCACACAAGTATACTTGTGCAACCTTAGTGGATCTTGAGAGACCCAAGTGAAAATGAATCATTGTTCATGCCTTTGTCAATTTTTGAGGTTTCTTCAAAGGATGAATCACTTTGAGTTCAAGGTATTTCCCTTTTCATTCTCTTAGACTCTATGTCGGAAAAAAGCGTCAACAGTAGTAGATGATTAAAAGGCATTCATGTATTTTTTTTTGGTGAATCTCATAACACATTGCCTATCATTATAGTTTTGTATAATCTTCTTCTATGTATTTGTATAAGACCACAATTTATATTTCGTTGCTTCTTATTGATAGACCTAGAGGTCCAAGTGATATTAGGGATGTTTTCATTAAAACATTTAATTGGTACATGAATGAATTCTGTGGTGATGGTGTGAAAATATACGATTTTGAAATGAATGAAATGATAAAACTATCGGTTATTTTATTATAGACTATCAATGGATTCCCATGTTATACAAATATTTTTTGGAATATGAAAGGTTAATTTTCTATCCCTTGAAAATTAAAAGTGTGAATTTTATAAACATAACTAAGTTAAACATGGACATTCATGAGCCGCATATGATTTCATCCACCATATTCCAAGGTAATAAAGACCAAATTGGAATTTAATGATTATAGCAAATTCATCCCATCACCGAAGATCATGACATGAGTAAAAATAATATCAGAGTTTGAGATAGGAAACATTCCAATGTTTAATGAATTATTGAATTTGTTGTGTCTCTCATTACCTTCTACTCGTAGTGCGGGTAGAAAACATAGCCACAATTGGAAGTTAAAGAATATTTTTTTAATCTTATATATTAGTGAATTGACATATTTTTGAATAATTTAGAATTCATGCACATGGATTTTTTTGTGAAAACATATTGGGCGGAATTTTTTGTGTTAATGGAATATAAAAGGTCAATGTCAACGAATGAAGTGATTAAGAAGAAATGGGTTTATGGAAAAAAATTATATATAGTTAAGTGAGGGTAATAAAAAAATACATTACTACTGAACATTATATGATGAGTAAAAATGACAATTCTTTCCGTTTTCTCAATTATCATAGTGCCAAAGGGATACTCCACTATAAAGGGGTGAAAATTTATGGCAATCACATATTACTTTAAAAGGTGATTCCAGAAACAATTTTTTATTTCCTATCAACCAATGTTAGTTAACCATTACATAAGATGAGTAATTGTTTAGAAATATTTTTTTAAATAATCAACTAATTATTGATTTAAAAAATATACATGATAGGATTTTGCTTACACTTTTTCACTTGGAGAAACAATATCCACAATCATATTTCAATGATATAATTTATTTGATGGTACCCATAACCATTGACATAATTTATAATGGTATTGTACTATTAAAGTAGATATATCTTTTTTAGTTGTATCTGAATAAATAAAAATGATTTTGATGAAATAAATATCATCCATAGGTATCAATTACCATTTGATATTTTATGGATGAGTGTATAACATTTTCTGTTAAATATATTATGGTTGTTAAAATAAAATTTGATAAATCAGCTGAGATTCCTGATACATTAGATATAGAATTATGTATATTTTATATGGAGAACATCAAAGTTGTACAATATCATCGATAAATCATGCTTAATACACTATTAGTTTCATTGTTCCTTTAGTAATTATCATATCCATTTTATATCAAATATTTAACTGTTTTATATTTAAATATAAGAATATCATTTAAATATCAATGTATCATTTGTAGGAAAAAAATTAAAAGATAAAACAAGATATGCCTTGTACTAGTGATTTTTAGATTCAAGAGTCCCCTTATGCATCATTTCATGATTATCTCATGGATTATGATTGTATAAATTCATATTCCTTATTATTGAATTATGCTACAAATTTCATTTTTCAAAATTATTTATTGAATACCATGAAATATATATTTACATAACAAATAGGAGTTAGCAGACCCGACTCCGAGTGAAGAATTTATGAAACTACCTAATGGTGCATCTATAACAAATCACCATTACAAAGCTTACGATTATAATGCATTTAATATTCTAATTAAATATGTTGATGAAAAACATGAAACAAAAAATCATGTCCTTGATTATTCATCTGTCAATTTTTGTTGTTACAATGGTCAGTGGAATGAAATTAGTAATTTTTTATACACAAACTTTTATATAAATATTGTCAAAGTTTAATTGGGTTGATCTAGTCTGTGGAACAAAGGTTGACCAATTTTAGTTTACATATATGATGTTCAATAGTATGTTATATAGACATGAAGTAGTTAGTGACATAATTTTCATTTTTTCAACACACTCAAAAAACATTTTCTGCAACACTATACTATCTAGTCCATATATGATTGATTCAATGAAAATTTCTAGGCGAAGAGTGTTTTTCATTGAGTGAGATGAACCTAGGACTATTGACATTTTTCACTCCAGCAAGATCAGCACATATTAGATCAATGTGATTAAGATATTATATATTTTAGAGAGACAATTGATGGATAAATGATTGAATTACATGTGTAATTAAATGTATTATATTATTCATAAACATTTGTTTTAATGATATTTTTATCTATTTACAACATTATAAAAAATTAGTTATTTTTTTATTTACATTCTCTTTCTTTGATATATAGTCTATTTTTTATTAACAATTAATAAATTATATGACTACAGACATTTAGAGGTACTTGAACTGGACCGACATTATTCTAGAGATGTGTGTACTTTAATGGGATGCGCTTTGTAAGGAATTAGATGTGTTTTTATATTTTCATTTATGAGTTAAACATATATATGAACAACTATCCAATTATTTATGAAATTATTTTAAATTAGATTCGAATATGCCTCTTCTTATACTCATAGGTGAGGCCCTGGTCGAG